>CM045743.1:25468939-25833939 GCA_024760905.1 Plotosus lineatus
TAAGAATCAAAAAAGCTCACGAGTGCCTGACCTTGTGTATATGGATAATGCACATTAATAAATATTTTAATCTTTTGAGTACAGGACATCTTCCTCATCTGTAACCGAGCGATTCTGAATTTGTTTGCAGCAACTCCACTCCAGTGTGCGGACCGGGAATCTGGAGACGTGTCTTAGACTGCTGTCATTAGGAGCGCAGGCAAACTTTTTCCATCCAGTAAGTTTTGACTATGTTTCTCTTTTTGCATGAATTAAATAAAAGAAAGAGGGGTAGTTTTGTAATCCAAAGTTAGGCTTTCTGGTATTAAGGTCATCAAAATATAAGAACCGTAATAAATTAAAAAAAAAAAAACGAAAGCCCTAAATGCCCCCAAAATGATAACTTATAAAATACAGTACACTGATACCTCAGCTGATGAATTTAATCCATTCCAAGGGCAAGCTCATAAGCCAAAATGTTAGTTTGATGAAACAAGTATTAAATTATTAAATATAAGAAATAACAAAACCAATGAATCCATTCCAACCCCCTCCCAAATGCATATAACCTGCACACTTCTATTTGACCTAATATATTAAAGATAAACATGTTAAAACAATAAATATTTAATAATAATAATAATAATACATGTACATTAACATTAATAATAATTAATAATAATAAAACAAGAATAAACAATAAGTCAACTCGCTTTCGATTATCGACTGCGGCAAAGATGTCACGTGGGCAGGGGGGGGGGGACGTATCCACCCAAAATGGGTGTGCTTTATTGTTAACAGGGAAGGCACTACATCACGGGGAAATCGTAGTCACTGTTAGAGATGCGAGAAACATGGAAATCAAACGAAAGCTGGAACTGGTGGAGCACGGAGCTGAGAGCCAGAGTGATCACGGGGAAGAGGGACAATGTTCTAGCATCGGGAGGAGCACTCTGCTTGTCTTTATAGCCCGTGATTAAGTGGAATCAGGTGTGTGTGTGTGTGTGTGTGTGTGTGTGTGTGTGTGTGTTTAGCGCTCCACCCGTATGTGACTTCAACGCGCACATAGAGAGCGTGCTCGGCCAAAACCAGAGTCTCTCACAACACAGACCATAACATAGTGTACTGTATTCAATAATTTTTTCACTTAATTTGCGGACCTATGGAATGAGTTACGGTGCTGTTAACATCTGTTGAAAAGACAACGGAACGGATTAAGATCATTTACATTATTTGTAATGGCAAAAGCGGATTCGGACTTCGAAGAAATCGGAATCCGAACAGCCGTCTGGAACTGATTAAGTTCGAGTACCGAGGCTCCACTGTACAGCTAAATCAGTGGGAAACTCCACAAAGAAAAGAAAAGCAGTTCAAACATGCAGGACTGTGGTGGGGTGGGGATGAGATCAGAGTAATACTTGTTGCAGCAGGAGATTGGAGCCAATTAGGACCAACCCAAGGCCAACCCAAGGCCACTTTCTAAATCCTGTGGTTACTGGAACATGTATGGCTAAAGCCTGCTGAAAATAATAATTGTTCTTGACCCTGATTGGCTGATTAGTTACCTGGATAAGTGAGAGATGGCTGAAAATGTTCCTATTAAAATCTAACATGTACCAGGATTTTTGGCTCCTAGATGAAAGTCTGAAATATCTAATTTCCTGAAAAGTTGCTGTGTAATGTAAAACATAAATAAACTGCAGAATCAAAAAGATTCTTAAGAAACAGGACATCGAGGACGGACGTTTTGGTGATTACGTCATCAACTGATCTTCACAGTGATCTTTTTGTGTGTGGTTTCTGAATTCCTGAAATGCTTGCATGATCTTTTTAGCAGTGCCACAGTAGGTAGCACTGAGCGATGCTATCCATGCTACTTACATTTTTTGAGAAAGCAAAGCTGGAGCAGTAAAATCTGGCTTGTGTTTGTGATGGTGTGCCTCTTGATGGCTCTTTCACTTCAGTTGCATCTTTTTAGGTGATAAAGGAAAGCAGTGTTAATTTGTTTGCATGCACCACACTTTAGTCAATTGCTTGCAGCAGGAGTGTGGTTCATTTTCGCCACACACATGTGCACGCACACCACAGTGTGAGATGCATGACGCATAACCGTGCAGAATAGCAGCTTGTGTTTTTAACATGTGCAGTTTGCGTTCGTCTTTGCTTTTATTCAGGGTTTCTCTCTTGTAATTGCTGTGATAGATGATGATGATGATTGTTTCACCACTTTTCTTGAGCGAAAAAACCACATATGGTAAAAGTACTCTTCATCAACACTCCCTTTTCTCACTGTTCATCACCACCCATACGCTTTATTACCTTTTTTCCTCATCAGGACTCCTCTTTATGACATTTCCTGTCTGTGACATCGGTGCTTCCTTCTCATCAGTTCTCTTCATCACCACTCATACACTTCATTCTCTCTTCATTATCATTCCTCTTCTTCACTCATCTTAATCACCTCTTATACCATCATCATCTCCTTCGTCCTCTTCATTATCACTACTCTTCCTCTTCATCACCTCATACTCATTTTCCCCTTCATCATCCTCACTCATCATCAGTACTTATATGCTTCATATTACTCTTCAACACTGCTTCATGGTCTCTTCCTCTTCATCACTCCTCTTCCTCTCACTTGCTCTCCTTGCTTGAACCCCAAGAATTGCTGCTTGTAGTTGTATTTATTATTATTATTATTATTATTATTATTATTATCTCTCCATTTTCAAGTCAGTCCAGATTGTTGCCAGTATTTGTATACACGATCTTCTTCGAGTTATTAACAGTAAGTACATCTTACTGTTTTGTCTCCTGTAGGAAAAGGGGAACACTCCATTACATGTAGCAGCTAAAGCGGGTCAGCTCCTTCAAGCCGAGCTCCTCACAGTTTACGGCTCAGACCCCGGTGCTCCAGATAGCAGTGGAAACACCCCTATCGATTATGCAAGGTCAGTCATTTTCAGATGAGTTCTACCAAAACCGAACTGCGTGCAATTTGGGGGGGGTGTTGAGTTTTGAGTTTATTTTTCTGTGAAGGCTCCTCATGTGTTTTTAGTAAAGATATTACAGGTGTTCCGAGGATCCTAGTGTATTTTGTCAGTTTGCATTTCATTTATTTTATCTCAAATTTCAAGAACTGCTTGAGGTCTCTCCATGAAATTTTCAGAGTAGTAGTTTGGGACCGAAAGCTGAAACAAATTTATGAAAAGGTCATTGTAGGTCAAGTTCAAGGTCAGCAAAATGGCCGGCAATTGTTTGTATTCATGGTTTGTACAGTTGCTTGAATGCTTTGAAAAATACTTGAAAAAATACATTCTTTTCAAGGGCCCTGGAATTTCCAGGCCACCCCTTGAAAACCAATGGTTTTCTTACTCCGTCCTTGAATCATACTCGTTTTTTAGATTTGGGTTGGTCTGCGCAAGAAATGTATAACATTTTATTCAAAGCCTCTGATTTTTGTATCTTTTCTATGATGTCAACAGAAAATCAATGTTATTTTCAAGCATCGTCTAACACATCTTCACGGAAGTTCCACTGTTGTTGTCCTTAAGAGGGCTGTATTGTCCCAATGGCCACAATGCCAGGCAGCGAGTGTATATTTAAAGTGGAATGGCAGGAGAACAAAGACTACAGAGGTTGGCTAGATGTCTGCAAAAGCCGGCATCATGCTTTTTGCCAGGCGTACGAAAAACACATTGCTGTTTGTGCTATGGGGAGAGGCATTAAAGTCACACATAAAATCAAAAGTTTCCCACGCAAAAACATGCCAAGGAGAACCAAGGAGCAAGAGGGGAGTCTGATAACGGAATGTTGCAAAGAAAATGCAGTTGGAACAACTGCCACAAGCACTAATGTTAGCGTTACCATGGCTACACCTACTGGATCTGCAACCAGTACAGGTGTCGACCTGAACCAAAGGTGAAGAAAGTGTTTGCTTGAACCCAACACCATGCTAATATGAGACAGGCGTGCTAATCACTACCCCATCATGTAGCCTGTAATTGTTTTCCTCAATTAATAACTATTAAAATTTTTCTTTTTAACTTGCTGAAAGTATTTTTAATTTGCTTTTTATCTGCTCAGACAAGCAGGGCATCAGGAGCTCGCTGAAAGGCTGGTGGAGATCCAATATGAACTGACAGACAGATTAGCCTTCTACCTGTGTGGAAGAAAACCAGGTGATCACATGATCTGTGAATGAATGTTGTGACACTTGCTGTGTGTGTATATGCTGGATGTGGAAACGATAACTATGCTGCATCCTGTTGTTATGCTGTTGTTATTATAGTAGTGTTGCAGTGGCGATGGCTCTAGGGTACTAATCTGAAGGTTAGGGTTCATGGCCTAGCACAACTTAACTGCCACTCTTGGGCCCTTGAGCATGGCCTTAAACCCTTAAATACTCAGATATATTTTAATGATAAATGTAAGATACTCTGGATATGGGTGTCTGCCAAATTCTATAAATGGTATTACAGGGATCTCTCACTTTCTGCGGTTAATGGGGACCAAGACCCCCATGACCGCCGATTTCCACGAAGTAGGATCGACCCCCCCCCCAACTGACGTATGTGTGCATGTATATATGTATATAATATCAATAAATACGTATTCAATGCTATAAATACAGACTTACATTTTTAATTGGTTCCGGACAGCCGAACGCAAGTTGAAAGTGAACGTAAGTTGTTACAATGACATGTGACGTGTGATGCTCATACTGTACTATACATCCATAAATGTCATTACCATATCTCATAAAACACCCCTAAACCAATTATTATAAACATAACATTGTAAAATTATATCAAATAATGTCAACATTAATTTCAAATAAATTAAATCCAAGCAGAATAATTTCAAATTGATAAATTTTAATCAAATTCACTCATCAAATATCAAATACATTATCAAATATAACCTTTAACATTCTCTATGATACGATCTTTCTGCTTGTAAATGGTTCCGATGGTCAACGGATGATCACTTTACATGAAGCTGAGCCGACTCACTTTACATGAAGCTTAAAACAGCCAATCAACGCTTACAATATGTGAGGCGCTCAATACCGAAAGTAGTGCACTTGCTGAAATTAGTTTACTTGCTTGAAAAAAAGCATGGGTTATACGGAATTCCGGTCTTTCAAGTGAGCAAGGGTGCCGTTGAACTCATTTAGTAGCCTGCGCTGATGTGAATCACCAGCAGAGCAGAGAGTTCTCTTTCTTTTCTGGATTCGGGTTTTCATTCATTTTACAACTCTCTTTGCTTAACTGAGTATGCATGGTAGATTGTGCCGATCCGAACAGATAATTAATTCATCTGTGTATGAGACTTGCACTCATGCTAGTAGGCTTACGCTTCTGACTAACCATATTTGCTTCGGTTACAAAAGTCCGCAAAACAGTGTAAACACAAAGATCACAGAGACGACGTCTTAACACAAGAGTAACACGCTATATAACTGAGATATATACATACACACAGTCATCCCTTGAATATTGCGGATAATGTAGACCAGACCTGGCCGCGATATTCGAAAAACCGCGAAGTAGGAACGGCCCTCTCATTTCTACCATGTTGTCTCATTTCTATATGTTTTCGCGTCTAGAAAATACAAGAAGTGTATATTAAACGTTGCACAGTTATATGCATATGTAAATACTGTAATATATTAATATTTAAATACAATTTATATATAAATACTTTAAGGACTGTACTCACCTCTGATAATAGCTTTTCTCTGCGGTGCAGGACGTTCACAAAATCACAAAAAATCCCACGGGAATGTGCGAGGAAACAGCGTCACGCGTCTAAGCCAATCAGCTTGCAAGATTGAGTTGAGTGGGCGGGAGGCAACGGCGTCACGCGTCTTAGCCAATCAGCTTGCAAGATTGAGTTGAGTGGGCGGGAGGCAACGGCGTCACGCGTCTTAGCCAATCAGCTTGCAAGATTGAGTTGAGTGGGTGGTCCCTAAGTGAACTAGGGAGGAGGGGCACTTCAGTCTGTCGTTTGGAAACAATGGACGCAGCCTCCCTTGGGTCCCTGCCTTCCGCTTGCTTACATGCGAGTTTCAGCGCGAATTTTGAATTTTTTATGAATTTTTTTTTTTAATCTTATTTTTTATTAAAATACCACGATGCACCAAGACCGGGATGCTCAAATCACAGAGTGGCAAGGGATGACTGTATATATAACTGAACTGGGAAGAAGGGGCATGTTCAGTCTGTTGTTTGTAAACAATGGACGCAGCGTCATTGCGTATTTACGTCAGTGTACTACGTAGGTACATCTAAACTCAACATTTGACTTTTTTTTTTGGGGATGTAAAATCGAAAAAACGTAAAAAGGATGAACGTAAGTCGGGGAGCGTCTGTACTTATAACAATAATTAAACATTCAAAAATAATGCATTAGATGTAAATAAAATATAAATACACACACATACAGACGCACGTGCACACACACTCAGATGCACATCTCACATAAAATTTAAGTGGTTTTGTTGGGTGGTTTTGGTTGTTTTTTGTTTGTTTGGGGTTTTTGCATAATTGGCCTCGTTTTGCGACATTATCCTTAACTTTTCCCCTATTTTTCCTGAATTTCCTTTGTTTTTTATTTTTTGATGAATATTTTTGAAAATGCACTGAAGCCGCAGAAACTGAAGCATGAAGTAGCGAGGGATCACTGTATTTGATTTGTCATGATGCTTTCCCACTCATTCCCTCCAGCCAATAAAAACAGTCCTCCTACAGGCAAGTTGAATATCTCCTTTTAGTGAGAGCTCGGCCAATTAGCTCCCATGGACTCCCAGTCGTGGACGACTATGGAATTAACCAGAATTCAAACTTGCAATTTCTGGGTTAATGGTCGTGCACCTTGTCGATGCACCACTCGACCATTTATCCACTTTTTGAGATTTTGATCCCAATTTAATTTCCTCTCACTTGGCCTGTGTCAGAGTACTGCCCTTGTAGGCATCCTTTGGAAAGACAGTCGTTTTTTTTGTTGTTGTTTTTTTGTCATTTTCCCCCTTCTTCTCATTGTAATGATCGGCGATCAGGGATACTTCCTTCAGGTTTGTGATGACAAAAAAGAAAACCCCAACCATAGTACATGGTGAAATCATCCACGCAAACAGCTATAGTCTTTTTCTTGCATTTCATGCATCTGTTGGTCTCCTACCAGCAGAAGTGAATTTCTGGCTTCATAATCAATGTCATCTTTTCTCTGCAAATATTATCTTCATGTTTATTCAAAATGGAAGTGAATCATTTTTCACATCAGCGTTTGAAAAGAGATCTCAGCCTGTGTAGTGGGAACAGCAGGTGGGAGTACTGTGCCTTGTTTTGCAGTACAGTAGTGGATGGTTGGGAAAATGAGCTTTAGTAACATGTACCCTTCATATCTCCTTTATTTTTGTTTCAGATCACAAAAATGGACAACATTTTATAATCCCTCAGATAGTAGACAGGTAAGATTTCAACCACTTTATTATTATTATTATTATTATTATTATTATTATTATTATTATTATTATTATTATAGTATATAATATAGTATGTAATTGTTATATAAAAAAGAATCACTTGCTATAATTTTGATTCCTTGTCTCGCTCACTTTAAATGGATAAGGAATGTGTAAGTATAAAACACGAAGTGCTGTAGACATCTGTACATGCACATATGTGTATATATTTAAAAAATGCGTGTGAATGTTTTTTCTTATTTGCAACAGCACTCTGGATTTAACTGAATTAGCTAAAGCTGCAAAAAAGAAACTACAGTCAGTAAGTAACATTTACACACCATATAGTTGCACACCATATCACCATATCAGTGTATTAAAGTAACCAAATGGGATTTTTTTTTTTTTTTTTAATTTCACAATTTTAAATTTAAGCTCAAAATGTCTCCTTGTGGTTAAAATCATCCTGAAACTTGCAAGGCACTTTCTGATGTAGAATCAGCCATTTGGTACTTGATACTCCCCTAATTTATTTATATCCAATTCCCACCTGCCACCCATCACATCCGACCAGCACCAACCAAGAAGGGGTGTCAGCACAAACATCGCCCCCTGTGTGACACCTGAAATCTGCCAGCCACATTTTAAGGAACTACTACTGTGCATGCACATTTGGTGGAAGGAGATAGGGGCATACTTGCTCTCAAATGGAAAGTGCTATTCACTCCATTTTTCATGAATGAGCTCGGATGCCTTTGATTTTCAAAAAAAATTATTTACTCATTTATGTTGATTTTGATTATGCTTTTAGCTTATTAAAAATGAGCGAACACACTCATGTACACAGTGAGCACACACAATCTCAGAGCACAGAAATGGACTGCCACACGCATTGGGGGCATCCCGAGAGCAAAGGCTGCTTCAGACATTAATGTGGAGGAAAGGAAGGGAAGGTGCAGCTCACCCCCCACCCCACCGCCACACATTTACCTGCTGTTTTGGGATGGGCTGGTGATCGCTGTGAAATATGCCACCCACCTTTCCCCTCCTTTGAGAGTTCAACTGACTAGCTCTCATTTCACAGCTTCAACCTGGATTGTGATCTCTAGGTTGATAGGTAAATGGACTCATTGAGCAATTTCAGACTCACATACCCATACCCCCTTTCAAACTTGTGCAGATATTGGAGATAGGCTCCAGCCTTCAAGATTTCACATTTGAGAGGATATGATAAGGGTTGGATTGGTGTACACGGGTGCAGATGATACACAAAGGGTTACATGGACCCCAAGCTGACTACAAGTGATCTAGAACTGGTCTGATAATTATGATCATGTACCACTTTAAATACATGTTTCAAACCACATGTGAGGGTGATTTAGGAAATATTGCTTTATGGATTGCTTTAGGAAATGTCGTGATGTGGTGTTAATACTGTATATATGTCACAGTAGTGTGGGATTGTTGTCCCGTGATTCATGGGTATGATGTGTAATTGTGGTTACCAGTTTCTGCTCTTTTACTACTTTCATAACAAGCCTATTCTTGTATGTGTGTATATACTACTACTACTAATAATAATAATAATACACACACACACACACACACACACACATTTGACATTTACTTGATTAATTTCAGCTTAGCAATCATCAATTTGAAGAGCTGGCTATGGATGTTTATGATGAAGTGGACCGAAGAGAAACTGATGCAGGTTAGTTCAAGTTATTTCACTATATTTAATTAAGGCACAACTATTTTTCAAAATTTTTATTGATAAATCATGAAATCAAGAATTTTGCTCTTTTGAGACTTATTTTTTGAGGAAAAAAATGCTGGTTAGATATTTAAAAAGCAGCTCACAGGACTTTAACGAAACAACCATGTGAATGCATTAACTGCCGTATTTTCCGGATTATACATCGCTCCAGATTACAAGTTGAGTTGACAAAAAAAATGCTTGATAAAGAAGAAAATGTATATATATAAGTCATATATCATGCCGGTCATGACATATGGAAGCGAAACATGGGTTCTCAACAACACAATGAAGGAAATGCTCAGAGTGGCACAGAGGAAAATCGAACACCTCATGCTGAATGTCTCTCTAAAGGATAGAAAGCCCAACACATTGATCAGAGAGCAAACAGGAGTGAGGGATATCGTGCACACCATCAACAACAGCAAGCACAGATGGGCAGGCCATGTGGCCCGATTCTCCAACAACCGTTGGATAAGCAGAGCAACAGAGTGGACGCCCCGGAGCTGGAAACGACCACGAGGACGATCAAAAACAAGATGACGCAACGACCTGACTCAGTGCCTAGGGCACAACTGGCCAAGCCTCGCCCAACATAGAGCCTGCTGGAAGAGGTCCAGGGAGGGGTTCCTCAGCCATGAGTGAAGTCACCCTGAATCCTGATCCTGACCTCGCTCCGGATTACAAGTTGAGTTGACAAAAAAAAGCTTGATAAAGAAGAAAAAATACATATAAGTCACACTGGACTATAAGTCACACACTCATGGAAACTTGGCTTGGAAATCTGCTGGCAGTTTTTGTGACATTGTGGTCCTTGCTCTGACAGAGAGCCAGTTGCCTTTCATGAAGCGGTAACACCAAGAAGGTCCTCGCACAAAGTCATTTATATTCATCTCCTTGGCAACTACCTGGCCTTTGAGATGCAACTGCACTGTTGATAAGCCTCTCCCTGCAGCCCATTGCTTAAGCACCCATGTGTAAACTCGTTCCTCTAGCTGTGGCCATCTAGCTTTTAGCCCGCGATTTGCTTTTTTTGTTTTCCTCATTATACAGTGGTACCTCGGTACTCGAACGCTTTAGAGGTCGAACAAATCGGAATTCGACCAAAAAAATCTGGAATTTTTTTGTCCCAGAATTCGACCAAAATCCGGAAGTCAAACAGTAAAAAAGCGCGAGAAAAAATGAGACCGAGAGGGAGGGGCAATGCACACTTTCCTGAAGTCAGGAAGTTGCTGATACTATGTGTCACCCTGAGAAAGCTAGCGCCGTTCTGGCGAAGTCCGGAAGTTGTTGATACTATGTATCGCCGTGAACACCTTTAACGATGAGGTCATGACTCACTTCCACTTAATCATGGGCTATGAAGACAAGCAGAGTGCTCCTCTCGGTGCTAGAAGATTGCCCCTCTTCCCCGTGATCTCTCTGGCTCTCAGCTCTGTGCTCCACCAGTTCCCACTTTAGTTTCATTTCCATATTTCTCCGCATCTTCAGGCGCTCTAGTGCCTTCCCTGTGAGCAATAATGCACATCTGTTTCTATCACACTCTGTGTCCTGCATTTTTGGGTCTGGCTGAATGTTCCTGGCGTCATAGAAGGGCTAGAAGATTCTGTGATTTTTGAAGATTTTCTCTGAAGTTGAGATTTTTGCATGTGTGTATTAATTAATTAATTAATTAATTTTCTGAACTACTGAACAGTTTCTTATTAGAGTCACGGGGAGGCTGGTGCCCATCTCAGACAATTCTGGGTGAGGGCAGAATGGCATGGACAGCTTGCCAGGCCGACAGCAGTATATATTTGGGATTTTACTGACTGTTGCCCAGTTTTCTCCAGACTGGTCTAATGCTTTTATAAATGACTTTTGCACTTTTACTGAGCGAAATTTAAGTGAAATCTGGACTAGCTGTTTAAAATCGCTTGTTCAGTTCATCTCAAATTCAGCTTTATTGTAAATTCTGCTTTGACTTCTGTGACATAAAGGTAACATTTCTGTAGAAGTTCCGTTTGGAATTTTCTTGCGGTTTAAACCATAGATATTCGGGTGTGAAAGCAGTACCATTTGTTCTGAAATACTTTTTTCAGTGTGGTTTACAGTTCTGTCAACTCCCCCAGTGCAGCTAACTGGGTTATCAAAGGCCAGCCATGTCTCTCACTGTCTATGGTGAGAGGCTGTAAAAGAACCATTGCTGACTTGCCTCAAGAGTAGCTACATAGCCGCCAGCGTGTTTCTGCCCTATATGGGTGGGTGGAGGAGCTGCAAAGCCGTCATTGTGTTTCTGTCCCTTGCTAAAGGGTTGTGTCAGGAAGGGCATCCGACATAAAAACCTATGCCAAATCAAACATGCGAATCGGATGATTCACTGTGGCGACTCCTGAGAGAGGGAAAAAGCCGAAAGGAAAAGAAGTTAACAGTTCAGTCGACTATTCTGATTTTTTTTTTTTTTTTTACTGATAATGTGTCTGCTGCTTTTGTGATTACAGTGTGGCTTGCGACTCAGAACCACAGCACTCTGGTGACCGAAACCACAGTGGTACCTTTTCTTCCGGTCAACCCTGAGTACTCGTCCACCAGGAACCAGGTAACCCAGTAGTGCTAATTTCAGCTGTGCTCTGTTAAAGTAAATTCTGAAATACAGAAGTTGGTTTTCAGGCAACTTCTGTTTTTTTTTTTTTTTTTTTTGTGTGTGTGAATTAATCAATGAAATAGAAATTAAAACTAGTGGTGTGATGTTCATTTTTTAAATAACATGATGTATCAGAATTAAAACATATCACAGTGTCTTTTTTGCTTTTTAAACTTGAAATCTGAACACATTCAGAAAGGACAGCTCTAACAAAAATTGTATTTTCGTTACAGTTGTAGTTGTTCTTGCAGGCAGCAGGTGGCTCTAAAAATTCCGAACTGCCCAATTTAAAGCTATAAGGGCGCAGTTTAGAAGTGTCATATTTTATATTCCAAAAGTCACAAGAGTCCTGTGTAGCTTGTTGTGGGTTCAGAATATTGTTAAAATATAATTTTCTCTGGTCAACCTTGAGGGCGCCCTTTTATAAGAAATGATTGCATGGCTTTATCAATACTCAATTCTGATTAGTCAAGAACAGCATTCAGCAGTCTGTCATCTTTGTCTAACAGACTGTTGCTGTGGCTAACAGACCATTATTATTTATAACAGGTGTATAGCAGGACTCGATCATTTTAAACCGATAAAATGATTTTTGATTCAACATACCATTCAATAAACCCCTTGCGCTGAGCCTTAAGACCCCTCCCTTTTCCTGTCAGGGTCGCGGACCACCTTGTTTGGGTTTATTTCAGGATAATAACCAGCTTGCTGTACAGTATCTCATAACTAATAACTGGATGCTATGATGCAACCAGGTATAGGTATAAGCAAGCGATTCACAAGACTGGTGTCTGAGCTGCTGTTATAGAAAGAAAGCCACATTTTTTTTGACCAATCAGAATGGGGAATTCACCTGCATTGTTATAAATGGCGTGAGAGGAATAATCAGAGATTCTTCTCAGTTTGTGACCGTACTGATGTACATAATTAGACATCTGTGATATTTGTGATGCAGGGCCGGCAAAAGCTTGCGAGGTTCAACGCTCATGAGTTTGCAACACTCGTGATAGACATTTTAACTGACGCAAAGCGCCGCCAGCAAGGGAATTCCCTGGATGTCAAGGGTGAGAGGAAATGTTGTTTTGTTGAAAAAAATTTGTTGAAAAAAAGGAAATGATCACACGATACTGTAACCATGTGTTTTGTTTTTATTTTTGTTTTATCTTTAAAAATGATTATTCATATCATTCTTTTTATTATTTTGATATCTGAGTTGTACTTTCTCCCACTGATTTGCCGAACAGCTTAATCCTGCTATCATGTTTGCAGGGAGCCTAAAGCCTATCTCAGCCGATGCTGGGCAAAAGTGGGGTACACTCTGAACACCTTGCCAGGGCAAGGGCATATCATAGGGCAAACACACACAACCATTCACACTTACACCTAGGGCAGTGCTTCTCAATGATTTTCAGTGGCGCCCCCTGTAGGAAGAAAGTGGCGCCCCGTGAGCGACTATAAATACTGTTGTCTATTAAATTATTAGTACACCTCTGCATAAAACTGTATCTTTAACATTAAAAACAAAAAAAGAAAGAAATATAGTTCAGTTTATAATAAAGAAAAAATTTATGAACATTTTTTAAATCTGTAACAGTAAAAGATTTAAAGCACACCAATGTGCCTGAAATAAAAAAATACAACCTTATTTAAACTCATTCAACTTATTTAAGTCCTAATATCTTCGTCTCTCTCCATCTTTCTCTTTGTTCTCATTAGAAATTTTTCCGTGTTGTTTCTTGAGGGGTTGTTTACTGCAATCCATATCATTTGCTCATGCGAAAAACCGCTACACCATAGCACGACAATGAGAGCGCCACTGCCAACTACTGGAGTGGAGATGCAATTACACTTAATTCTATTACACTATTCCAGAAAAGCATGTTCCCCAGGGTCATATGAGCTTCCCCCCCCCCGGCATCACACCAGAGGGGGCGCATCCCACTATTTGAGAAGCACTGACCTAGGGACAATTTGGAACAGCCAGTTAGCCTAACGTGCTTGTCTTCACACTGTGGCTGGAATTGAGAATACCCGTAGGAAACCACTGCATGTCCACAGAGAACATGCAAACTACACACAGAAAGGCCCTCATAGAACCTGTGACTCAAACCCAGAACCTTCCTTCTGTTTGACATGCTAACCACGCAACATCCTATTTATCGGATTTTATTTGTACTTGAAACAAGTGGTATAAAGTCAGTGGTATAATTCCCCTCTCAACCCTGTTTTTCTCCTCAGATAACGTGGAGTTGATTCTAAAAGATATCGGTAGCCGCCTTGGCAGCGAGATCCAAGAACCAGAACAGCCTGATTACGACAGTGTGGCATCTGATGAAGACGCTGAGCGAGAGCCGGGCTCTGGAAAAGACGAGAGGACCAAGGTTTGTTTTGCTTGGAGGGTACTATGCGAAGGTGGTGCACGCAATCATACGCTCATCTCGATCGTCATGATCCTCCTCCTGCTGTTCTGTGGCGTTACCGTTCACCAGCTAATGTTATGCATAGTTGGCGTTTGTATAGTACTACTCCTTGCTGACTACTTCCTACTTGGCTATAATTCTCTCATTGGTCCAGTACTTTATTTGCTCTGATGAAGTTTCTTTGCTGAACCTACTGAGGTTTGACAGATTGAACTACATAACTTGTAAAGTTCATGAGCCCAGTCGGCATTGCCATGTTTTTTAAACAGCAGATGCACTCAGGCCTGTCATGTCCCTGTTAAAAAAAAAACACGGACTTGATTAAACACTAATGGAATTAATTTAGCTTGGTGTTTAATGTATTGTATTCCTGTTAGCACTGCAGTAGAAATCTCTAATATATTCACTTTCATTCTTACCACTTAAATTTCACATCTTTCTTTCAGTCTCGTTTGGTTTTTTTACATGTTTGTCTATTTACTGTCGTAAGAAATAGACATGACCTCCCGGAAAACACTTTGTTTGTATTTAAAGTAAATATTTTACACCTCTTTTTCACAAGTTAGAACAGTTGCCTGACGTCTCTAACAAACGACAGTGATAGACTTTGGTCAAAGCACAAGGATAACGCTCCACAGCACCCTCCTCAACGAATCTGCCCTCAGTGAACATCTGGATGGACTGGTCGCTCCTATAAAACGATTGCCCAACCTTTTCTATTAAACTAGATGTTTTAGCATACAATACATGAAAACACAGGGAAAGAAAATTAAAACAAGATGTGCCTTGTTAGGATGTCTTTTGTGCCTTTTAAATTTAATGCATTAATGCACAGCTTTTATTTTTTATTTTTTCGTTTTTGTCAAATTTTTTGTTTTCGTATTAATACACTTTGTAAGGTGGATAATGGCCATTAGTATATAATAAACAGAAATGGCTCGATCTGATTGGTTCACTATCTTAAAATAATACACATTATTACAGGAATGATACAGTCTGATAGGGTCACTATCTTGCTATAAAAGACAGTAGTATATTCTGAAAGAGAATGGCACAATCTGATTTCGTTTTGCTGTTTTACAATAATAGACGTTAGTACAGTAAACCCCCCCCTCCCCGCGTGCTTATTTGCGGTTCACCGGTCGCGGCCCCACATACTATCAGTTTAGCGGCAGCCCCGGAGGGTACTGGCACGTGATTCAAATTAAGCCAATAGCTGAGAGCTTTTGTTTCTCCCGCCTGCTGATTGGTTGCAGATGATGTATACACCTCTTTTTTTCTCTCTCTCTCTTTCGTGCACATGTCATCAATGTGACTGCTTGAAATGTGAATTCACATTTTTTAAATGTGTTTTTAATCAGTGGTCCCTAACCACTGAGTCCTTGGCTCAATTGGTACCGGTCCACAGAAGAGAAAATTCATTATTTCCATTTTATTTATAATCCGAATCTGAACAATCTTTAATGTTGAAAAGTCTTTTATTTTGAAAAATGACCGAATTTTCTCGGTTATTTGAGCACTAAAATGTAACCCACAAGGGGACGGCACATGAACAGAGGCATGCTGGACATGTTTCAAACAATAGCGGGGATTTTGGGTGAGACTGAGCCTGAGCCTTCATTCTCCCAGCTGGTGCACCATCACCTGTGGTTTTTTTAAGAAAAGTTCAAGCTCTACTTCCCAACCAACTTTATTTCAGCTGTTGAAAAATAGCATTGATGGAGTGCTTATTATTATTATTATTATTATTATTATTATATTATATTATATAATTATTATAATAATCTACCAGTCCGCGGTAAATTTGTCAAGTGTTGACCGGTCTGTGGTGATAAAAATGTTGGGGACCACTGTTTTTAATGATTATTTAAGCCCTATGATGTCACTGAAACGCCCTGCATGTTCTGTAATTTCTGGTAAGGAGCCGAAGCGCTTTATTTATTCTTAAATATTATCACAGTACAAAATTAAAACGTTTTTACTTAATCATTACTACCTTTTAGTGCATTGTTACTGTATTCATGAGTAAGACTGTCTATACTCTATAGTATGTGTTTAAGAAGCATATTTTAGCGCATGTAATATCACACATAGGGTTTTTAAACTGCATCAATAATTCACAGATTTTCAAGAAAAAAGGTAGAACACAATTGCTGTGAATAACGGGGGGGGGGGGGGTTACTGTATATACGATACAGGAATGGAGCAATGTGATTGATTTGCTATTTTACAATAATAGACCTTTGTCTTTGCTAAATATTAGTTGTATATACAGGGATCCCTCACTTTCCAAGGTTAATTGGGACCAACGAAATCCGCGACGTAGGATCACCCCCACCCAACACCCCCCACCACTGACGTATATGTACATGTATGTGTCGATAATATCAATAAATACATATTCAATGCTATAAATGCTTATAATAACAATTACACATTGAAAAATAATGCATAAGATGTAAATATAATATAAATACACATACAGATGGTACTGCATGAGAAGAAGACACATATAGATGCGTGCACGCAGTTGCACGTGCACACACGGTTTTGGGTTGTTGTTTGGTTCGGGTTTTTTTTTTTTGGGGGGGGGGGATTGGCCTTGTTTTTGTAGCATTTTCCTTAACTTTCCCCTATTCTTCCTTAATTTCCTTATACTGTATTTTTATTCGATGAATATTTAAAAAAAAAAAACATGATGCACTGAAGCTGCATGATCCCTGTATATTATAAAACATTTCTCTCTTCCTGATCAGAATGTATTATTTGTTAATTTAAAATATTGTGTGTTTTATTTTCAGTTATCTTAATTGAATCCTGCAGTAATTTGACCAGATCATTACCTGATTGTCCTGCTGTGACTACATGCACTTAATAAGAAAAGGAGACGGATGTATGCTTAATCTGTATGGAAACTGCGGGTTAATCTCGCTTTAATCCCTCCGTATCTCTCTCTACCGCAGAGCTCGGAGTCCTCTGACCTATCAGATGGACCCATCACCATGCAGGAGTTCATGGAGGTGAAGAACGCCCTGAATATATCCGAGGCCAAGATCCAGCAGCTGCTCAAGGTCAACTGCCACCTGAGCGAGGAGCTGAGGCACATGCAGAGCAAGGTGTGTGACCCTGACTATTCAGTGACTGCTAGCATCTCTGCCCTGAGCAGCTCACACCCTGATCAAGCTTCAGCCTCATGTGGGAACCCTGCTAGCTGGGTGCTTAACTGCTGCGCTTATCTGATCTAAGTTTGTTGAGCTGGGGCTGCTGCTAAGCATTTTAGATGAGGAGGCAGATAGTGTGTCCTCACACAGTGTCTCATTTTACAGGTCTGTCTCTGTGACTTGAGTGTTTACCATACACGCACACACCCCCAGTATTTGAGGTTATGATGAGCAAGGAAGACCAGAGAGTCGTTATTAAATTTTAATTGTTGGAGAATTATTTGATGACTAACCCTGTTTAATCAATAGATTTAAATTCTTTATTAAAAAATACATCACTCCATGGCAGCGATTGCTTGCAATACTCAATAATTAATCTTTCACAAATAATATACAACTGCACTGTCTCTGACATGTTTAACCTTCATGTTCTGGTCTCTCGTGAGTCGGCTATCTCGATAACTTTAAATAAACCTTCCACCTGGATTACTACAATATAACGTTACTGTTTTTGGATAAAATGTGGAAGGGAAAACTAAAGGGTGATGGGGAAGCGGGGTCCCACATTATAAATAAGATAAAACTAATATTGTCAACTGTTAGATGATCAAGGAAACTCAGTTTAGCAGCTCTTTATTTAGCAATAATTATAAAAGAAAGTGCACAAGACACAACTAATATAAAAATAAATAATTATCAAATTATTATTTGCACACATAAAACTTATTGAGGAAGGAGAGGCAGTGCTGAGGTCTGTTGGTTGCCCAACTCATCTTGAAGCACTTGATGTTTTGTTTCAGTAAGATTGAATGACATCTCGCGCACACACACACACACACACAAGTTGAAGATCACTGGACGGGCTGAAGAAAATCTTTCTGTATCAAGAGACCTCGTCACCTGGTTACGTTGGCCGGACCGTTCCCCTGACCTCGCCCCCATGCTGTTTTTCTGTGGTGTTACCCTAAATCATGAGTGTCTACTCATTGACTCCACATTCCCAAAGCCCTTCTGGTTATTGTTCAGCAGGAGATGACCTGCCGAGTCATGGTACCATTCAGAAATCGCCTCCAACGGTGTATAGACAATGATGGACACCGTTTGGGGATCATTAGAACATGATGGATAAAATCTGTACCGAATGAAGTTTTATGTGGGAAAATAATAATTTGATTCTTTTTATTAATTTTTTAATGTACTTGAAATAAGTGATGTTTTATTAGGTTATTGTGTGTGTGTGTGTGTGTGTGTGTGTGTGTGTGTATCAGGGGTGTCAAACTCATGCCACAAAGGGCCATGTGGCTGCAGGTTTTTGTTTCAACCAAGCAGCAGCACACCTGACTTGACTCATTTTATCAACTGATCTAGGTGTTCAGGCAGCTGATTGGTCAATTTGTGTGCTCTGTACAGAGACTGACCAATCAACTGCCTGAACACTCAGCTCAGTTGATTAACTGAGCTAAGTCAGGTGTGTTGCTGCTTGGTTGAAACAAAAACCTGCAGCCATATGGCCCTTTGTGGCATGAGTTTGACACCCCTGGTGGGTGTGTGTGTGTATATATATATATATATATATATATATATATATATATATATATATATATATATATATATATATGCACAAAAAAAGTCACACACAAGAATATATTGTAATTCTGTCTTAATCCTCGCTTACAGCATGTAATCATCATGCCATTGTTTCAACAAACTGAAGCAACACATTTATTTCCATCCAGTGTTGGGTTCATTTCTCACCGACGTGTTGAATTGATGAGGGGAAAAACAACCATTCCATGAAGTCTTCTCTAGCACATCCCAAAAACATTCAACAGGTTGAGGTCAGGACTCTGAGGTGCCAATACATATGTAAAAATGATTCCTTGTGCTTTCTGAAGCACTCTTTCATTATAAGCCCCCATTTTGTATTTTGTCATCAGGGAAGAAAAAGTCCATTGCTGTAATAACCTGCTCATTTAATACATTCAACTCATCAACTGACTTTTTTATTGCCGCATTAATGTTGCTGAGCCTCGTCCGAACCAACTGGAGCAACAATGCCATGGACATTACATGCTGTGATCAAGGCTTAATGCACTTCATGAAATTACTAGTGTGTGATTTTCTTCTCCTCCCTTCCTGGTTAGTGTGTGTGTGTGTGTGTGTGTGTGTGTGTGTGTGTGTGTGTGTGTGTATATATGTATATGTGTATACACAGTAGTTGTGTGAATAGAAATATATCCCTGTGAATAGATCCTATCTCTTGCGTGTTTATTTTGGAATCCTTTTGATTTGCATGTGCATGCGAGTATACACAGCGGCCCTCATTTATCAATCCAGCATCCAAAGCAGTGTAGATCTGTGCTCTGACATCACTGCAAGCTTGGTTTCATAAGGGATTTATGAAGCAACGCTCCAGTCACAGCTTAAAAATAATTGATCTACAATTGATAAGCGTGGTGGCTGCAAGCACACAGAGCAGCATACGGCCAGGAAGAGAACATTTTTAAAATGGAATCCAACTGATTCCAAACAAATTCAACAGCTGCAGATTTTGGCTAGATACCTTATTCTTGGACCCAGCCCGAATAACTGTTTGCAAATTTTCAATCATAGGTTTGTTTTGTAAATGAGGGCCAGTGAGACTATGAATAAACCATGAATGGAGTGGGACCATGGGAAAAAAAAATCTTATCACCATTTATTTCATTTGAGTTCATATGTCATGTTAAATCAGCCTTATTCGTTTTATAAAAATAAATAATCAGAAACGAGCCGAACAGAACATGAAGGAACATCAGGGCACAAACGTCTTCGCGTGTGTGTTTGCTTCATCTCCAGCTGAACTCCCTGCAGAACGAGAACAGCAATCTGAAATGGCAGGGCACCAACAGCCTGGCGCACTCGCAGGAGCCACAGCGACGAGCCCCGCCCCGCGGAGGCAGAGCCATGTCCATGTACGAGACGGGCTCGGGCATGAAGCACTACCATGCCAGAGCAGACGGTGCGCATCCCGAGCCTGGCAGCCTCACCCTCCAGCCCCTTCCTCCTGGTGTAAGTGCTATCGCTCAAGAACATGCCATGCACGATTTGTGCCTGTAAATCCCAAGCATTGTGTGTATGAGATTCAGTCCTTGCTCATGTGATTGTCCCGTTGTCCCAGGCCTTGTTTATGAAGTCATATCAGCGCTCTCATTTCAGTAATAATGTTTTACCATAACAGCCAACTTGATCTGAACCCCTTTCTAGATTGGGAAGGGTTCCTCCATGGGTGCCTCCTCCCTCCCCACCTTCCCTTCCACCCTGTCCTGGGCGTGGGACGAGCGAGCCCAAAGGGTGAAGTACTCGCTCCTCTGCTGCCTGGCTTTCCTTCCTTCCCAGCTACTTTTTTCCTTTCCTTCCTCAACCCACCTCCATCCACTGCTTCTACTCTTCCAGCTCTGCAGATCTGCATGTATCCACATCTCCACACACAAAACCATCTCCGTTCACAGTTATCTCTTTATCCAAGACACAGGGTTTGCAGTAGTTTGCTTCTTTGTGCTTGCTGCATTTACGACCACTGATATGGCTGAAGAAAGCTCTGCTCACTCAGAATGCCTAATGTGTGAAAGTGTTTAGAGGAGTCTTCTACCAACAACTGTTTGTTTTTTCATGCTTCGGTGTTAAAAAAGAAGATTGATTCTGTTATAATGGTAATTAATGGTTGTTTGATGCGTCACCCTCAAAGCCAAAGGTCACCTCACAGGAAAAAGGTTCTGGGTTTGTACTGTGTGGAGTTTGCATGTTCTCCCCATGCTTGTGTGGGTTTTCTCTGGGTAGCCTGGTTTCCTCCTGTAGTCAAAAGACATGCACATTAGGCTAAGTGGCTTCTCCAGATTGCCCTTAGGTGGGAATGTGTGTGAATGGTTCTGTGGGAGTTGGTCCTGTGACGGTTGAGCTGTTTATAGGGTGTACCCCGCCATCGCCCAGAGTCACCTGAGAAGCTCCAGCCTTCTCGTGATCCTGGTAGGATTCATCTGTTCAGTTGAGTGAGTGTCATTGTGAATATGACTATTGTTTCAATTATAATTTTAAATGTTTTGAAAATTATTTATTTTTATTTTTCACCTGATTTGCTCCCCAGACCTCATGACCATTTCCCACCCATCAAGTATTAAATCCCAATCACACTACTACCAACTCATCAGTGTGGGCGTAGACCAGTGCTTCTCAAATGCGCAGTATGATGCTAGGGAGGGGCATGTATGACCCTGGGGAACATGCTTTTCTGGAACGTGTATGAGAATTAAGTGTAATTGCACCTCCACTCCAGTAGTTGGCAGTGGTGCTCTCATTGCCACGCTGTGGTGTCGCGGTTTTTCGCATGAGCAAACGATATGAAGTGCAGTAAACAACCCCTCAAGAAACAACACGGAAAAATTTCTAACAGGAACGAAGAGAAAGGTGGAGAGAGGCGGAGATGGGGGGGGGGGGGAGGGTTAATGTTTTTTTCTTCCTAGAGGGGGCGCCACAGAAAATAATTGAGAAGCACTGGTGTGACATAACAAGGCTTCCTCTAGTATGCTGTGACTCTCGTTAGCCAGTGTGGCTAACAGTTCTAAAAATCCTCGAGCCACAGCAAGAACCGCTTTACCACATTTCTCTTAAATTTAGAGATAATGTCTGAGCAATGTACTTGACACGACGGTACGTTATTGATACAGTTACCATTGTTTGTTTTCGGATAGCTGGTAGATGCATAGTACAGTTTTGAAACTTCAGAAGGCAAACACTGTCTATTTTGCCAGAGCTTTTTTTGGCACTACATAACTAAAACTTGCCCTGTGATGTCCTGTTGAGCTGTCCAGCTGTATCCTGTCCTTGCCCCAGAGTTGGCTGAGATGTACCCCAGCCTTCCCGTGACCCTAATTAGGTCTAAGAGGTTCGGAAAATGAATGAATGTTGAAGTCGAGACTAAACATTGTAACTTTATGTATAATATTTTCACGTGGCACATGAAAGTAATTGTCACGGTGTGCACAGGAGACGAAATAAAAGTGACCAATCAGGAAGTCTGTTTCATGCCTTCATCCTACACAAGGGATGATGGCAACAGCATGTGTAAACGTACACCATTGGCAATGACAATACTTGGTTAATTATAAGCATAGATTTTGGGGTATTTTTACATATTAAAAATAATAAATAAAAATCCCAGAATGAGTGAATTGTATGCATCGCCAATGTGGCAAGCTGAAGAACAAATCACCAAATAGGTGTCGCATTAGCTGATCCGACTGTGGCAAACAGCTAACGCAAGAGGAAAGTGCTGCCCATCCTCTTGTATACACGACCTAGACGCCCATGATTGGCTAGTATGTGCTAATGTGACAGGCTGGAGTGGGAATAAAGCTGTCTAGGATCCAGGCCATGGATTTGTATATGGGATTCTAACTTGCAAACTCTCGGGTTATACTCGAACCCTACGTTGAGTCAGTTTTTAATTGCTCATAACATCAAATTTAATTTAATTGCTCATAACATCCATGTAAACGGTTGCTTTCTATTCATAGTTATGTAAAAGCAGCTATAAGCAGGCGTTCCCTCAGCAGCCTCCCAGTGTTTATTTTCTTTCGAAGGGTGTCATCAAATTAGCGAGAATCTGCAAAATGAAAGAAGACTTCCGTGTGGTGAAAAACCTTTTATTATAAAGTGCTGACCCCATAGGATCTTTACATTAATGCAAGATAAATATCCCCTTGTAAAAATAAAAAACAACTATCGTATTAAAGGGATGGTGTAATGATTTGAAGGAAATAGCCTAATTATCATGTACAGGGATCCCTCACGTTCCATGGTTAATTGGGACCGAAACCCCACGTGACCATCGAAATCCGCGAAGTAGGATCAACCATACTGACTGACGTATACGTACATCTATACGTGTATATAATATCAATAAATACATATTCAACACTATAAATGTTTAAAATAACGCATTACATGAAAACAAAATATACAGTAAGTGCACACACGTACAGACGCGCACGCACTCAGATGCGCATCTCACAACAATGTAACTAGTTTTGATGAGAGATTTTGGGTTGTTTTTTATTTTGTGTTGGTTTACGGGGTGTTTTTTTTTTTCTTCTTCTTCTTTTGCATAATTGGCCTTGTTTTTGTGGCATTTTCCTTAACTTTTTCTTCCTTAATTTCCTTATTTTTTAATTTGATGAATATTTAAAAAAAAAAAAAGCATGATGCATTAAAGGCGCATGAATTGAAGCGCAAAGTAGCGAGGGATCCCTGTATTATGTTATCGAAAGGGACAGTCATCCATAAAGATGTAAATTCAGGTTATGAAGGATATGAGACATGAAAATTAAACAGTAGTTCGATTCTGACCAATCAGATTCCAGAGGTCAAGTCTTTTCTGTTATCCCTGATGGACAAGCAGTTTTTAGTAGTGGACTCAAGACTTTTGGGCGTGTACTGTGTAATGATTTGATGATGTATTTAGTGTAATAATAAATAATACAAGCATGAGGAATTCTGCTGAATGTCTGCTTCTAACTTGGCTGCATCTCTTGCAAGCCCTGAAATCATTTTCTGTAACAGTGAAATCTCTGTGATGTGAGACAGGCTCGGGGTTTTAAAGGTAAAGCTCTCGTTTTTGTTTCTGGTTCTATAAACAGGGGTCCCGGGTGGATGGAAAGGGCAGCACTTCTGAGAGCGACTACGATAACACGCCCAACCATGCTGAGCTGGACGACTTCAGGTACGACTTTTTTTGATACAAAAGTAGAGTAAGTGAAATTATACTTTGTAAGGTGTGCAAAGGCTATCCATCTATCCATCCATCCATCAAAGGCTACCTGTCTATCCATCTTTCCACCCTTTCATCCATCTCTCTCCCATCTCTCTCTCCATTCATCTGTCCATCCATCCATTTCTCTATTCACCAATCAATCCAGCCATTTGTTTGTCCATCCATACATCTATCCCTCTGTCCATTTATTCTCATATATCTGTTCATCTTTTCACCCATCCATCTGTTCATCTATTCCTCTCTCTATCCATCCATGCATCTGACTGTCTCCACTTGTCCATCTATCCCTCCCTGCATTCATCCATTTGTTTGTTTGTCCATCCATCTGTCCCTCCATCCGTGTATCTGTCTATCCATTCGTCCAGCTGTAATCTATGGAATCCTTATTCCTCAATCATGGTGGAATTTGTCAATAATCCCAGCTGACTAAGGGCAAGAGTCACGGTACACACTAGACAGGTCACCAGGTTATGGCGGGATTAACACTGATATAAACAACATTCACGCTCACATTCGCAACTATGGTCAGTTTAGGATATCCACTTGACTTAATATACAAGTCTTTTGGACTGAGAAAGGAAAAAAGAGAACTCTGAGAAAACTCACACAAGAAGAACATGCAAACTATATACAGAAATTCCCTGACTTGAGATTCGAATCTAATATCTTCTGATTTGTCAGAACCACCGTGTCATCGCAAACGCACCCGGACAAGCCACTGTAATGGAACTTTGTCAGTGAGGTGTAGGTTTGGAGCTGCTCGAAAGCAGTGCTGGTGGTAGTTGATTTACCCATATTATCAATTATAAGTGGAACCTTTGGGCAGCCAATCAACATTTCTGTACAGTATTTAGCCAGGTGGGTTAGGTTTGCACTTCGTGTCTGATCTTCCAATATCCATGTCATCTCTACTGTTCTGTATTTAAAATACAGGGATCCCTCACTTTTTGCGGTTAATGGGGACCGAAACCCCCCCACGACCACCAAATTTCCGCAAAGTAGGATTGGCCCTCCTGACTGACATATACGTCGATCTATATGTGTATATATCAATAAATACATATTCAACACTATAAATGCTTATAATAACAATTAAACATTCAAAAATAATGAATAAGATGTAAATAAAATATAAATATACACACACTCAGATACACACCTCATAAAAATGTAAGTAGTTTTGTTGGGGGGGGGTTGCTTGTTTGGCATTTTTTTTTTGCATAATTGACCTTGTTTTGTGGCATTTTCCTTAACTTTTCCCCCTATTTTTCCTTAATTTCCTTATTTTTAAATTTTTCGATGAATATTTTTGAAGAACCCACGATACACTGAAGCCACAGGAACTGAAGCATGAAGTAGCGAGGGATCACTGTACATCATGTTTTCAATGTTACTTCTCACAGGCCATGCATTCCTAGGACCGGTGGCCGGCTTGGGGAGGGAGCTATTCCCGAAACGGGTGACGTTGAATGCGAGACAGACTCAGTGCTGCCCTCTACCGAGGATGTTATCAGCAAGACGGAGCAGATCACCAAGAACATCCAGGAGCTGCTTAGAGCTGCACAGGAGAACAAACAAGAGAGGTGAATACATATGTTTTCCCTCACATGCACTGCTTCCTTATCTCCTGTATTGTATAAAGAGAATTAAAAGCAGAAGTAAGAGCAGACTGTTGCATTGTTTTAGAAATTCTCTCTATTTCTCAGGCTTCACATAATCCTGTGTTTTCACTTTTGGTCATCATTGCTCTGTGTGTGTGTGTGTGTGTGTGTGTCTGTGTGTGTGTGTGTGTGTGTGATGGGTAGACACCCCAGCCCGGGTTGTTTCAGTGGTTTGCTGCCCTGCGCCGAGCTGCGGGCGGACTCGTCCTGGTACCGTATGCTCGAAGGCCACAGCGGCTCTTTTGTTTGAGTGCTGAGTGGTGCAAGTGTGTTAAATGCAGCTGCTGCTCGTAACCGCATCGCGTGCATTCATAACGATCAGATGTTTGCATTGAGGCGATGCCAAGCATTTTCTGACAATACACCACTTTACGTTATCCAGATTTGTGTTTAGTACACTGAGTAGTATTTCCTCGTCATGCATATATTAATTACAGTAATTTAGTGCTTGGGTTCCTTTTTGTCCCAACTGAGCATTCTGCTTCCCATTTGTTGAAATATGAACAGAAAAATAAACAGCAGGTTACTGTTACACCATGCGCTGCGGTTGATAACTGCAGTTACAGCACACCAAAGTGTTTTTTTGCACAATCTGGCAACATAAACTTTTTTTCCTCATTTAAACAATGACAATATAACTTGTACAGTATTACTTTATATTTGCATTTCAAGAGGTAGTGAGAGTTAACTGTACAGGTTTTTAAATGTTAGAACTGTATTATCATACATACATTATTAGAATTAATACCAACATTGATAGTGTTGGCATTGATGTTGAAAAATTACACATTGTTTAAATAGAATCGGCATTGTCATGTAAAAACGGTGCAAATCATCATATCTTCTCAAATCACCTGGAAGTGATGCTGAAATTAAGTCACTGATTCACAATTTTCTACATCATAAAAATTATATTTTGAAAGAAACCCTCTTTCCGTGGTAATTGGGACCGAGATCCCCCACGACCGCCGAATTCCGCAAAGTAGGATCAAACCCCCCCAACTGACGTATACGTACATGTATATGTGTATATAATCTCAATAAATACATATTCAACACTATAAATGCTTATAATGAAAACCTAAACATTAAAAAATAATGCATAAGATGTAAATAAAATATAAATACACATACAGGCACGCGCGAACACACAGATGCACACCTCACATAAAAATGTAAGTAGTTTTGATGGGGGGTTTGGGGTTGTTTTGTTCTTGCTAGTTTGGTGGGGGTTTTTTTTTTTTTTTTTGCATAATTGGCCTTGATTGCGGGATTTTCCTTAACTTTTCCCCTATTCTTCCTTAATTTACTTATTTTTTAATTCGATGATTATTTAAAAAAAAAAACTGTGATGCATCGAAGCTGCATGAATTGAAGTGCAAAGTAGCGAGGGATCCCTGTATTAACCTATGGATGCGAGTAACCGTGAGTTTGCACCTGTCCCCAACCTCCTCTCGGCCCATACTCAGTCACCCACCTATTCAGCCCCTCCCAGCCTCCCTTTTCAAACCCTTCCTGTTATCCTCTTCTTTATTCAATGTTTCCCCGCCATCTTCTCCGCTGCTTCTTGCCTACCTCTTCAACCTTTCCATGCCCCCTCCTCCTTTACCTCTTCAGCATTTCCAAACCACCTCATTATCTCCTCCCCATGTCCCTCCTCAGCCCCTCACCACCACTGTCTTCAACGTCTCCCTTCCCATTCCCACTCTTTCTGGCACCTGATGACTTTTAAGCATTGTTCAATTACACTGTGGGTAGAATGAAGTTCAGAACTGGGAGCAAAGTTACTCTTCATTGTTGTGGAACATCCACATAACATCGATAGAGTCATTCACTTTCTCGACTCTGTTTTCTCCTCTTTCTTGGCAGTAATAATGCATTAATAAAGAAAATCATAACAAAGACTTAATTGCTCCAAGTGAATAGTGGGGATATATTGGGGGAGGTGAATGTAAAAAATTTACATGAAGGTGTTCACATAAAACACATCACTTTATCACAATTAAATATCTTTTAAAAATCTGTTTTTTTTTATTATTATTAGTTTTAGTAATTGGTAAGAAGTGCTTGAGTGGAAACCTTTGCAGTTGTGGCTATGGTCATAGAAAGCAGCTA
Organism: Plotosus lineatus; assembly: GCA_024760905.1. NCBI lineage: Eukaryota > Metazoa > Chordata > Actinopteri > Siluriformes > Plotosidae > Plotosus > Plotosus lineatus. The sequence continues at coordinate 25,496,934 of CM045743.1, forward strand.
ATATAAAAATAAATTAATAGCCATTCTAACCAATCAGATTAGAGCATGGAGCTGTGTGTTGGTATAAAGTGTGTGCATGTGTCAGACTCGTGTGTAGAGCTGTTTTCATTTGTTGTGCTGATTTGCTGTATAAATCATAGTCCTTTAGATCATGTAGCTCCAGTCAGAGTCTAGTTTAAGGATCTGTTTCTGATTTGTGTGATTAAATATTAAACATTAGACTGTCATATAAATGTCATTACTTACATTCTATATCAATTTTATAAAAAAAAATAATTAAAATCCTGCGCTGTGTGCTGTTTACGCTTGTTCCTCTGGTCCGACAGCCTAAAAGACTTTTTTGTCATCCTTGTCCAGTTTCATCCCGTGCTCCGAAAGAATTCATCTAGCCGTGACTGAAATGGCCACCCTGTTTCCCAAGGTAAGGCTGCACACCACCACCTGCACGTTTATGGATTTATTCTGGAAGCCGCCTGGTCTTCAGAGCACGAATGTTGATTTTGCATCAGCATGTTGTAAAATTTTGAATATTTGTGTGTAAGGCTCATGGTCATGCTTTATTTATCTGATGCTTAATTTGGAAGCGTCTGATATTTTTTGTATTTCTATTCTTTGTGGAGATTCAGACAAAAATGGTCTCAGTTGCACTCGTATTATTTAGATGGTTTTCCAGTATTTTTACTGCCTAACCACTACACCATTGGCCCCACCTGTACATAGTACTGTATGTTATAATTTATATGGTAAATGAAAGTGGCACAATCTGATTGTTTTGATATTATGTGATACTAAGCATTTATTAAATAAAGCCAAATATAATCTAGCGTCACCCCTCAGAAATGGAATACAGACGCTCTCTGACTTACGTTTTTGTTTGGTTCCGGATGGCCGAACGTAAGTTGAAAATGAACGTAAGTTGTTGCTTTATGTTCCAGTGACGTATGACGTTCATACTGTACTATACATCCATAAATACCATTACCGTATATCATAAAACACCCCCAAATCAATTATTACAAACATAACATTGTAAAATAATTTCAAATATATCAAATAATATCATCATTAATTTCAAATAAATTAAATTCAAGCAAAATAATTTCAAATTGATAAATTTTAATCAAATTCAGTCATCAAATATCAAATACAGTAACAAATATAACCTTTAATATTCTCTATGATATATTCTTTCTGCTTGTAAATGGTTCCGATGGTCGACGGATGGTCACTTTACATGAAGCTTAGAACACCCAATCAACACTTACAATATGTGAGGCGCTCAACACCGAAAGTAGTTTACTTGCTTGTGCTTGACAGAAAGCGCGGATTATATGGACTTCCGGTCTTTCAAGTGAGCAAGGGCGCCATTGAATACTTGTTAAGGACTCAGCCTGCACTGATGTGAATCACCAGCAGAGCGGAGAGTTCTCTTTCTTTTCTGGATTCAGGATTTCATTCATTTTACAATTCTTACAAAAACATGCTTAACTGAGTATGCATGGTCGATTGTGCCAATCCAAGCAGAAAGTTAATTCATCTCTGTGTATGAGACTTGCACCCATGCTAGTAGGCTTATGCTTCTGACCAACCATATTTGCTTCGGGTTGCAAAAGTCCACAAAACAGTGTAAACTCAAAGATCACAGAGACGACGTTTTAACACAAGGGTAACACTATATAACTGATATACTGTGTGTGTGTGTGTGTGTGTGTATGTGTGTGTATATATATATATATATATATATATATATATATATATATATATATATATAAAACTGAACTGGGGAGAAGGAGGGGCACATTCAGTCTGTCGTTTGTAAACAATGGACCTAGCGTCATTACATCAGTGTACTACGTAGGTACGTCTAAACTCAAAATTTCACAATTTTTTTTTTTTTTTTTTTTTTGGAAAAACAAAACAAAACGGATGAGCGTAAGTCGGGGAGAGTCTGTAATTCACTATCGTACAAAACCTTGAATTCTTTCATTGTTTTATGGAAACGGTGTAATAGTTTAGTTATCATGTGTCACTGACCAAGAATACCAAGAATTATTGCATGGCGTTCCAAACACACCAATTTTACTCACTCACTCATTTGCCAAACTGCTTACTCCTACTAGACTCACAGGGAGGCTGGAGCTTATCTTAACCAACACTGGGTGAACAGCTTGCCAGACCATTGTAGAGACAACACGCACATGACTATTTACATTCACATCCACACACAAGAGAAAATTTGGAGTAGTCAGTTACCCTTCGTATCAGATGAAAACCGAGTACTTGGAGGAAACCCATTGCAATCATCCAAAGAACATGCAAACTCCACACAAAAATGCTTGGGCCCAGGACTTTAGCCTATGACTTCTTTCTGTGAGGCAACCGTACTCACTACTATGCCACTATGCAGCCTTCCACCAATCAGAAACAATGAAATCACTTGAATGATTAATAACGGACATCATCCACCTTACCCCCAGTGCAGCTTACTGGGTTACTGCCTGTGGTGTGAGGTTCATGTAAAAGAACCGCTGCTGACAAGATTAGCTACAAAGCCGTCAGTGTGTTTCTGTCCTGCGATGGCCTGACGAGCTGTCCAGGGTGTACTTTGCCCTCGCCCGGAGTTGGCTGGGATGGGCGCCAGCCTCCCCGTGACCCGAATTAGGCTTAAGCGGACAGCGGATTAAGACAATGGAATCAATGAATTATCCATCTCACACTCACAAGGTTTGTCAGCGATACTGATTTGGAAATTTTAGAAATTCAACAAAATGCTGTCCAACCAAATACAATGACCGATACTATACAAAACATATTTTCAAACTTCGAATGCATTTCAAAAACTAGACCACATGTAACTACTGTCACGCCTTTTTAATGTACAAATCAGCCATAAAATGTTGTTTAAGTGTGATTTATGCTTATGTCCCCATGTAGTATATACCAAAACAATCACTCATCTCTGGCTCAGTGGGTGTCACTGAGTTGAATAGTCCCATTTTGCCTGCTCTGAGAGACTCCTCAGCATTATCCACCCGCCTCTCTGAATAACTGTCATGTATTTACCGTTATTGTTCCTTGGCCCTTAAACCTTTCTGAACGCAGTCGTTAAATTTGATGATATATTTTGTGTTGTATAATTTGATGACACCATTATCTGTTTCCTTTCTAGAGGCCAAGTTCGGAGCTAGTGCGCGGTTCCCTGCGGCTGCTGACCTCCAGTGCCAGCCGACTCCAGGGTGAGTGCCAGAGGGCAGCACCAGCCGAGTCCTGCCCTGCCGATGCCCAGTTGGTCACACAACAGCTCATCCAGTGCGCCTACGATATCGCCAAGGCCGCCAAGCAGCTCGTCACTGTCACCACCAAAGAAAGCAACTGAGCCACTCACCGTTTACTGTCCCTTTCATTTCAGTGCGGATGACATCGCTCGTCATCACTTTCTTTTATTACTACAGCATCAGTATTATAAAAGTATTTTTGTTATTTTTTTAATTTAAAGGCATTTAGTGCCTGTTAACCAAAATTTAAGGTGTAACCCTGGCGTAGTGACATGTTCATGTTGACAGGCCGTTATTTTATACATCATACCATCGGGTAGCTCAGTGCGTGCTGCCGTTCTCTGGTAACGTGTCAACTGGTCATGTGACAGTGCAGTCTTGTGCAGTGATTAAAAACCCTGCCATAATTTGTGAATACTTTTCCCGCTGTGTGTGAAACACCACTTCATCCATAATCCTGTGACTTAACAAATGTAAAGTATCAGAAGTGTACAATGTCTTTACCTGTAATGCTGAAGTCTATAAGCTATAATACCTCATATATATCTCATCGACTGCGCCAGACCTCCTGTTACTATGACGGAGAGACCCCAGGAAATTATTCTATTGGACGCAAACCATGACTATTTCTGCTTTGTTTGGTTTTTTTTTCCCTATAAATACTTTGCTGTTCTTTTCACCTGCATTTATTTGTAATTGTGCTTTGTGCAATTATGAACGGAGATCCATCCAGAGGATGTATTCAGTTGCCTTGTGTGTCAAAATTCATCAGCAGTTGCGCTTGTGATTTCTTTCTGGTGCTAATTGTGTGTCCTCCTATTTTTAAGTATATTGTATAATATATAAATGCTGCTACGCTGTCTTCTACATAATTATGCAACTAATTACGGTGATGTTGGCTCGGTCCCATCTGCGTACAGGGATAACAATAACCGTGACGGTTTAGCTTCTGTGAAAACCTTGCCATTGAATATATTAAAGCAGAATTTATATCATGCTTATTGTGTATTTGACTTGCATTTAATTTTTTTGTGGATGCATTTTGTTTTTGCATAATGTTTTCAGTTATCAAAGTATAGCCCAGTATAACATTTCTTTGTGAAATGTTCTGGAATGTCTGAAACGTGTTCATTCCTGCTCTCACCTTCATTACAACAGTGATAAGAATCATCATCCTCTCTTTTTCTCAAAAGTTAAAAATGGAGAATCACTCTTTCAGGTTCCCTCCTGGTACGCTGGTTTCCTCCTACAGTCCAAAGAAAAGCACATTAGGCTAATTTTATTGTTCCAAATTGTCCCTAGATGTGAGTGAATGGTTGTCTGTCTGTTTTTTAGCCCTGTAATGGACTGACCAGCTGTCCAAGGTGTACCCCACCTTTGCCCAAAGCCGGCTGATGTAGGCCCGAGCCGCTCAAAGGATTAAGTGAATCAGCAAATGGATGAAAGAATCAATAAAAATACAAAATCAAATAGATACTGTCCTGTTAGGTATCAGATGATTGATGTATGTCAAACTTGTAATGATAGTGTTAAGTGATTAGTAAATTGTATTATGATTGCTAAGCTGATAATCAACCTGTTAAGTGATTAACTAACTATCCATATGAAATAAGTGGATCGGTACAATCCAGAAGGATTTGCAGAAGGGCCGAAATGGGATCGGGGTGATGCGCTGGTGATGTGTCCTCTCCCCAGGACCCCAACAAGTGCTCCCATGGAATGCATCACTAAAGGGCGCAGAAGAAACATCACAGCTGAGGAATGAGGCAATGCAGCATATAAACCATAGAGGGGGGAAAGAAGTGACAGATGATCAGGATTACAGGGACTACAGGGGGCGCTGTGAGTTTTTTGGACCCATAAACAAGGAAGGTCTATGGCCTGCCAGTCTGAAATGTTATAGTGTCATATAGTTGGCCTTCCATAAGTCTTATGCAAATGGTTGGACATGTACTGTCATGTACTTGAATTAATTAGCGATCATTAACAGCATCATTATGAATATAAACATCAATACAAAAATTGTCATCACTTTGGAATGAGTGATCATTCCACACCATTACAAATACTGTATTCATATTTATTCTTTATTATTATTATTATTTTGATGCTGTATTAATCCCATAAGGGAAATTTTTCCTCTATTTAAGACATCCACAGTGAGCACACACACACACACACACCCTGAGCAGTGGGGGGTTAGGTGCCTTGATCAAGGAAACTTCAGCCATAAAAGGAGGGATAGTGAGTATATTGGCAGTAGGATGCTGAGGTTGGAACTACCAGGCAGAAGGCCTCGAGGAAGACCAAAGAAGAGATTTATGGATGTGTTGAAGGAAGACATGAAGGTCGTTGGAGTCAGAAAAGAAGATGCGGAGGACAGGCTGAGGTGGAGGCGGATGATTTGCTGTGGCGACCCCTGAAGGGAGCAGCCGAAAGTAAAAGAAGAAGAAGAAGGGAAGGTGGTCCTCACTCCCCCACTACCACACATTTTCCCTGCTGGTTCGGAAATCAAACCAGCGACCTTTCGGCCCCAAGGCCACTTCTTTAACCACTGGGTTACGACTGTCCCCACTGTGTGACTGACCTTGATAAGAAAACAAAATGGCCACCCTAAGTGATATGGGCTTCAAGGCCAATTTGAGGAGTGTCGAGACATGTCAGGTGTGATGTATGATGTCATAAGGTACCAATCAAAACAAGGTCAAACTTCTGCATGATGTTGTAGACCAAACAGAGTGAAGATAAGCCTCTCCAGAATGGCAGTCCAGGTCTGAGAATTTTCTCTTAGAACAATTTATTTTGTGTGAATGATTGTATTCTCTTCTTTTCCTAAAAGCTAAGTGAACACCTGAAAAAAAAAATTAGTTTGGATCTCTTGTGTAATGAACGGGATACTTTTTGCCATGACATCTCGCTCACTCATTTGCCGAGCTGTTTAATCCTATTATGGTTGTGGGGAGGCTGGAGCCTATCCCAGCTGTTACTGGGTGAAGGTGGGGTGCACTAAGAACAGCTCACCAGACCATCACAAGGTCAAAACACACACAACCAGTATCAACCCAGGGGCAATTTGGAACAGCAGGTCTTTGGACTGGGGGAGGAAACCCACACAGGCAGGGGGTAAACAAGCAAACTCCACACAGAAACGGCCTGGCCAACCTGGGATTCAAACCCAGACCCTTCTTGCTGTGATTCAGACACCCTGTCACCCTGGTTTTCATCACCCGCATTCTTTTTTCGAATGACTTAATCCCACTAGGATTGTAGGCAGGATGGAGCCTAACTCAGCCAACCCCGTGCGAATGCGGGTGTGGGGGGGGGGTATCCCCTGAACAGCTGATCAATCTATTTCAGGGCCACCACACACAAACCCTCACACTCACACCTAGGGGCAATAAATCCTATTTACGTAAAGCTATTTGTAATTTTAATAAAATCTATCAAGAGAGAGATTTATATAATCAAAGAGAGATAAACTGGAGTGCACTTTGTTAATAAATATAGATAAATCTACTCACTGTTCAATGTTAGAAAAAATATATGTGTCGACCGACCAATAACCACCGCTCAGTATTTTTCATAAAGGCCGCCTATTGGTCCGTTTACTTGCGCTGCAAAACACTTCGCTTTCATTCGACATTTTTGTTTCCACCTGTTGAATATTCTGATCAGGCCCCGCCCATTACTTCCCTGTTGCTGCATGAAGTGTCACTTCGGCTTGTTCCGGGTTAATTGTGGTCTATTTAACGGGCTACGTTCCCCTTCCTCCTTTTCTTTGATGGTTTTTCTTTTTTTATAATGTCTCTTTTATTAGAGAATCAGTTCCCCGAGTTGCCTGACACCAAAGAAATCTCTACGAAGTCGTTTTTGGAGTCGGTGTCCTATCTTCCTCCTTTCTTTGGTGAGTAACGCAAAGCTTGTATGAAACGGTCAGGAGTTGGTGGATCGAGACCCGGGTCTCCTCCTCCTTCCTACAGCACTACAGACATGTGGTCATGTGACCCGGTGGATTTCCAGGGGATCCACTATGTAAAGGATCTGCTAAAATGATATTGTGTTGGTTAATAGTGCCCTTCAGGACCTGTTTTTGTTATAAATAGGAATTAAAGACCTTTGGATGTTAAATAGGTCTGTTTATAGTCTTCCTTACGAAGCCTGGAGTGGCACAGTCCTAAAATTACATCTCATTCATTATTCACCATAGTGCAGCCTTGAGAGGCAACTTTAACTTCCAGGCTGATGAATTAATTAAACGTCATCATCTTCCTCATCATCATCATCATCATCATCTTCCACTTAATCCGAGCCCAGCAGTGGAGGCAGCAGCAGAGGCAGTGAGGACTGGACATCCTTTGCCTCAGTCGCTTGTTCCAGCTCTTCCAGGGGACACCGAGGCTTTCCCAGACCAGCCAAGAGATGTACGTAATCCCTCCAATGTGTTCTTGGTTGACCCTGGGGTCTCCTCCTGGTTGGACATGCTCGAAACTCCACACCAGGGATGTGTTCGGGAGACATTCGAACCAGGCTCCTCTCAATGGTGGAGAAGCATCAGTTCTTGTCTGAGCTCCTCTCGGATGGTTGAGCTTTTCACCCTATCTGTAAGGGAGAGCCCCGCGAGCCTGTGAAGGATGTATCCGCGATCTCGTTCTTTCAGTCACAACCTAAAGCTCTTGACCATAGGTGAGGGTTGGAATGTGTGTAATGCGACTAGGAAATTGAGAGCTTTGCCTTGCAGCTCAGCTCCCTCTTCAACACAATGGGACCAGTACAAGCTTTGTTTTACAGCGGAGGCTGCAGTGATCCACCTGTCCGCCACACAATGGGGCATGACCTCATTCCAGACTCAGAGGGTGCATTCCACCCTTTTCGGTCTGAGAACCGTGGCCTTGGACTTGGAGACCCTCATTCTCATCTCAGCTGCTTCCCACTCGACTGCGTTCCAATCAGAACTGGAGGTCCTGGATTGATGAAGCCAAAAGGACATCATTATCTGCAAAAAGCAGAGACGAGATCCTATGGCCACCAAACCAGAATGCCTCAATGCAGCAGCTGCGCCCAGAAATTCTGTCCATACAAATTATGAACAGAATTGGTGACAAAGGACAGCCTTGATGGACTCCAACCCTCACCGGAAACGAATTCGACCTGTTGCTCCCAATGCTGACCAAGCTTTGGCTCTGATACAGAGACTGAACGACATGAAGCAAAGATTCCAGTACACCGTACGCTCGGAGTACATCTCGCAAGATGGCCCGAGGGACATGGTTGAAAGCCTTTTCTAAATACAGAAAACACATATGGACAGATTGGGCACACTCCCTTGCCACCTCCAGGATCCCGGAGAGTGTATAGAGTTGGTCGAGAGTGCTGCGGCCAGAACCAGAATCCGAGGTTCAACTATCAGTCGGATCCTCCTCTTCAGTACCCCTGCATAGACTTTCCCGATTCGGTTGAGGAGTGTGATTCCACAATAATTGGAACACACCCTATGCTCCCCCTTTTTAAAAAGGGGCACTACCACCCCGATTTGCCAATCCAGAGGTACGGCTCTTGAGGACCACTCGGAGTTGCAGAGATGTGTCAACCAAGACAGCACAGCATCCAGCGGTCTGAGATCTTCAAGGCAAAGCTTATCCAACCCTGGAGCCCAGCCACCAAGAAGCTTTTTGTCTACCTCGGTGACCTCAACCCCAGTGATTGGTGGACACCCATCCAAACCCTTGGGTTTTCCTCCTCCACAGAGGGGGTGCTGATGGGATTGAGGAGGTCCCTGAAGTATTACTTCCTCCTCCCAACAACATCTCCAGTTGAGATGAACAGCTCCACACTTCCATTGTAAATGATATTCATGAGAACCCCCTCCTGAGGCATCGGATGGTGGTCCAGAACCATCTCAAGACCAAACGATAGGTGCTTTCCAGGCCCACACTGAGATTTTGACTTGGAGACCGCTCAGGCTGTAGCACGTTTGGCCTGCCGGTACTGGTCTGCTGCCTTGGGAGTCCTACAGTCCAATAAGACTCGATAGGTTTCCTTTTTCAGCTGAACAACATCCTTTGCCACAGGTATCCACCTCCGGGTTTGGGGATTACTGCCACAACAGGTACCGATGACCTTCCGGCCATCTGGGCTGCCGCCTCAATAATGGAGGAGGCAACATGGCCCATTCGGGATGTAGTTGCAGCTCTGCTGGCGTCGGGAGTTAAAGGCTCTGCCAAATGTTTCTAGGATTCCCTAACTACACACCTGTGCCTGCCAGGTCTGGAGGACGGCTTCCCCAAGATGCATGGTTCCAGAGCCCAAGCTATACACTGAGGTGAATCTGACCATATCTAGTCAGTATCTCTCAACCTCCTACACGAGCTCGAACTCCTTTCCTGCCAGAGGAGTGACATTCCATGTCCCAAGAGTCAGAGTCAGTAGCCAAGGATCGGTCCGACGGAATCCATGCCTTCGGCTGCCACCAAACTCACAACGCTCCCGACCATAGCACCTTCCACAGGTGGTGAGTTCATGGGAGGACAGACCCATGTCTACTTTTCAGGCTGGGAACCATCAGGTGCTCGTCTTTGAGTCCCTCCCCCAGGGCTGGCTCCTTGGAGGACCCCATTGACCCATATCCATTCAAAGAAAACCATGTCCTGTTATCTTTATCCATAGGGCTCTTTTGAATTAGGCTAAATTGGTGGTTTCAGATTGGTGTGTGTGAGAGTGAGTGTGTGTTGGCCATGAGATGGACGAGCGAGCTGTTCAGGGTGTATCCCACCTTTCCTCAGTGTCAATTCTAATAGGCTTCAGTCTACTTGTGACCCTAGTAGGATTAATTGTTTTAGCAAATGAATGAACAAATAAAACCATCTTGGACATGCTATTTATTGAAAAATGATCATTTTTAAAAATAACATTTATTGAAAAATAGACTTCAGAATTTTAAAGGTTTTAAAGTTTGCATTTGCTGTTCATCTGTTTCAACAGACTGTCTTGGTTCCAAAGTTTTTGCTCCTGTCAAAGCCGACATAAATGGAAACATCACAGTAAGTTTCAATCTCTTCCTCCTCCCCTCAACATCTACCCGCTTTGACTCTAAGACATTCTGAGGAATTTATTCCTCACTACTTCTCATTAGAAAATCCGAGCTGTGTACGACTCCGATCCAGTGAAGTATGAGACCCTACACAAGATTCTGGAAGCTGAGAAGGGAATGTATGGGTCCGAATGGCCAAAAGTAGGGGCCACGTTGGCGCTCATGTGGTTAAAAAGGTGAGACGAAATCATAATTTTTTTTTGTTCCGTTACTGTTTTCTAATTTAACTCTGTGAGGTTGATGAGTCGACAGCAAAAACTCTCTCACTCATTTACTGACGCATTTAATCCCATTAGGGTTGCTGGTAGGGTGGAGATTATCTCAGCCAACACTGGGTAAAAACAGGGTACACTTTAAAGAAATCGCCAAACCATCATGGGGCAACATACACACTTACAACTATTTACACCTACAGACACACCCATCCAAATTGTTTTGCTTCAGGGCTGCACGGTTGAGTAGTGGCCAGTAGCCACGGCAGCGGTTCAAGTCTCAGGACTGGTGATAGCATTTCTGTAGGGAGACATGCAGTTTCGGTTAAGTGGCTGTTCCATATTTCCCCTTGGTGGGAATATGATATATTCAGCAAATGATGAGTGAGTGAGTGATTACCAAACATCTCCCTTTCATTCCCGTTCCTCTTGCCTTCATGTCCTAAATGTTGGATATCTTGGAGAGAAAATTCAGGTTTCTGAAATTCAGCCCTGATTATTTGTTAACTGTTCTCTCCAGAGGCCTGCGCTTTATTCAGATCCTGCTACAGAGTTTGGCAGACGGCGAGCGGGATGAGAACAATCCTAACCACATCCGTGTCAATATCACTAGAGCCTACGAACAGGCGCTGAGGAGATACCATGGCTGGTTAGTGCAGAAGATTTTTAAGGTGAGATTGAGATGGAATTCATCTTAAAGTTCCTCTACAATAAATTGTGTAGTTCCAATCTTCATGGGTTTCAATACCATGGGCCTGAGTAATGTGTGTGTGTGTGTGTGTGTGTGTGTGTGTGTGTGCTGGTCCTGTGATGACCGGGCGAGCTGTTCAGGGTGTACCATACACTTGTCCAGAGTCATTGCTCCAATTGGTCAGTGAAATTGATGTGGAAATAAAATGAAGTCAGTTGATGAGCTGAATGTACTGACTGAGCAGGTTTATCACATCAATTACCCCCCCCCATGGCAAAATAATTTTTCAGGGAGCATGGGAGTAATTTTTACATATGTATTGGCACCCCAGAGTTGTGACGTTAACTCTATTAAAAGTTTTCTGGATGTGATGGAGAAGACTTTATGGAGTGGTTCAGTTTTTCCCTCATCAGTTCAAGCCATAAGTGAGAAATGAACCCATGGAAATAAATGTTATGTTGCTTAAGTCTATTGAAACAATGGCATGAAGATTACGGTGCTGAAAGTGAGGATAAAGGGGTAACAACAACATATTCCTGTGTACGATTTGTTTTTTTGTTTTTTTTAGTCAGGGTAATGTTGCATTTTGTACAAAGCGCAATTTAGAGTTCTTTAGAAAATGTCAACTGTATTATACGAAGTCAAAGAATAAATGACGATAAAGATATATTATGTCACATTATCCATCGATCCATAATCTGTATTACTTAATAATTTGTGTCCTGGTGGAAGCTGGAGCCAATCCCAGCAGACTTTGGGCAAGAGGCGGGGTTATACCCGAACAGGTTGTCAGTCTTGTACAAGGCTAACACAAACACATTCGCTCACATTCACACCTTTTTAGGTAATTTATAGTCCAAACTGAATGATCCTCTGCTGAGATTTGAGCCTGAAGTTTCTGGCTATGAGGTGCTAAGCCGCACTCATCCCTCCCCAGACGATGAAAATTATGGACGCAACAAACTTTGAGGATGTTTTACTGCACAGCAAATACAGACGCTCCCCGACTTACGTTTTAAATTGATTCTGGACAGCCAAATACAAGTTGAAAGTGAACGTAAGTTGTTACAGTGACGTATGACGCTCATACTGTACTATACATCCATAAATGCCATTACTGTATCTCATAAAACACCCCTAAATTAATTATTATAAACATAACATTGTAAAATAATATCAACATTAATTTCAAATCGGTCACTTATTTATTACCTTATCATTTATTTATTATAACATACCAAAACGTTTTACATGAAGCTGAAAACAGCCAATTACAATATGTGAAGCGCTCAATACCAAAGTAGTGTACTTGCGAAAGTAGTGTACCTGCTGTGGGTTATACGGACTTCTTGTCTTTCAAGTGCGCAAGGGTGCCGTTGAACTCATTTAGAACACAGCCTGCACTGATGTGGAGCCAGCAGAGCGGAGAGCTCTTTCCTGGATTCGGATTTTCATTCATTTTACAACTCTCTTTGTTTAACTGAGTATGCATGGTAGATTTTGCCGATCTGAGCAGATAGTTAATTCATCTCTGTGTATGAGACTTGCACGCATGCTAGTACGCTTACGCTTCTGACCAACCATATTTGCTTCAGGTTACAAAAGTTCGCAAAACAGTGTAAACACAAAGATCACAGAGACGACGTCTTAACGCAAGGGTAACACGCTATATAACTATATATATATATAAAACTGAACTGGGAAGAAAGAGGGGCATGTTCAGTCTCGTTTGTAAATAATGGATACAGTGTCATTACGTTAGCGTACCATGTAGGTACGACAAAACTCAAAATTTGCCTTTTTTTTTTTTTTTTTGGAAAAAAAAAAAAATGTGTCACGTAAGTTGGGGAGCGTCTGTAAACCAATCACAAATATACCATGACTTAAAAAAAAACAAGTTGTTGAAGTGAAGCCAAGGAAAATGTATGGGATCACCAGAACCAAATTCCAGTAGCCTTAAACTAGATCTTTCACTACAGCTCGCTGTCTAATCCTTCAACCTCAACCCCCCCCCACTATGTTACTTGAACACAGGGAATTACGATCTTTTGGTCATAAGCTCTGATCCATAACTCCTCAAATAACGCACCTGATCCTTAGTACTTGCATAACATACACAGTACCAAACTCCCATGCTCTTACTTTAACTCAGTGTCTCGGCTTCAACATGTGACATTTTTATTTCACACATCCGTTAAAATGCGAAATAAAACTAATGATTTTCAATCAAGTTGAGATGTAAACTATTTGTGAGAACATTAAAATTATAGGTTTTAATGTAAGATTCATGCCAAGGATGGTAAGGGAGTTAGTGGTTAAGAATCGTGTCACTGGAAACCTGGGTTTGATGCAGAAGTACACAGTGGGATACCATTCACACCTGAGGGCAAAGCCGGGCTCAGTGCACTTTCTGTAACAGTTTAATCCTAATTAGGGTTGCGGGGAGGCTGGCACCTATCCCAGCAAACTTTGGGTGAGGGTAGAGTACACCCTGGATAGCTCGCCAGGTCATCGCAGGGCGGAAACACGCTGATGGCTTTGCAGCTACTCTTGTCGAAAGTCAGCAATGGTTCTTTTATATGAACCTCACGTCATAGGCCGTGAGAGACATGGCTGGCCTTTGATAACCCAGTTAGCTCCACTGGGGGGACAGTGGCAACCTTGTGGAGAGTGTGACTCGAACCCCCAACCTTTGGATCAGCGATCCAGCGCCCTATATCACTAGACCACCACTGGCAAAGCCGGGCTGCAGATTTTATCTACCAGCATATTTGTAAGAGGTGGGGCATCCCAGAGCTAACACATGGGGACGTGTGAAATTCCACGCGAAGACTAACCCGAACTCGGAATTGAACCACTGACTCTGCAGTGAATCAGAGAGCCATGATATGTGTAGATAGTATAAATTAAAAATAAAGGTGGTACCAGAAATGGTGCATTTGCAATAAAAGTAATATGAATTACATAAATGTGATATCAAGCCTGAGGTATTTGCCCAAGTTGTTTTACTGTATACACAGCAGCATAAAAAGCTAAACGAAACAAGATTTTTGTAGTTTATTTTTACCATCACCGAGGCAGGTCAGATGAACTCCACAGGTTTCGAGCACTGTAGCGAACAGTATCTTTTTTAGCCTACTTATTCATTTCAGTTCTGTACATACCACACAGAAACATAAATAAATTTCAGTGAATATAGTCAGTATTTCAGTATATACTACATGGAAGCGCACACAAAAAAACCTGCAACAAGAATTTTATGGTGTGTATTTCTATTTTAAAGCGTGCTATTGGTGACTCCACCTTCCCCAAAGGACTAATAAAATCATGAATTCAGCATTATCCCCTCAGGATAATGCCTTTTAATCATCTGGTGATGGACCAATCAGATTGTGTTTCCATGTAGTGAACACTCATAAGTATTATGAGCATTGTGTTATACTAGGTAGTGTTGGTTCCATGCATATCCAGCGTGGAGGGGGGGTTTTCTCTACTTTCTTCTGTATTTGCACACACTTTGTATTTATTGTGTGCTTCTTAACTCTGTAAAAACTTCATTGTCATGCTGTGGATGCTATGTTGAGGCTGGAACAGTGGCATTTGGAGAGTTGAGGAGTTTTTTGGATGAGGAAAAAACGACTAATCCACACCATTTCATCTCTGCTTCAGGCTGCACTTCTTGCTGCACCGTACAGGTCTGACTTCCTGAAGGCTCTGTCTAAAGGTCAGATGGTAGCGGAGGAAGACTGCCTGGCAAACATTCGACAGTTCTTGGTAAACTTTACTGCTACTGTGGACGCCATTTATGAGATGTACACAGAGCTAAATGCTGAGCTGGACTATACGGTATGAACGCTTGCACCTCGGTGCCTTTCTCAGGTCAGACAGCATTTCCACTGGCAAGAATCAGCATTTGAAATCAACACAACTCTCCTATCATTTTATTTATTTTTTTATTTTTTTGGCAAGTGAGAGGTTTTTCCATCTTGGAATGTATTATTCAGGAAAAAATACCCAACAACCTTGGAGTGCATTTACTTGGTATCTTTAAACCAGAGATTTTGAGCTACCGGTGATGCTTTATGGATACTGTATTTGGCTTGGTTTGACCAAACCTCAAACTGTGTTGACTAGAGGAAGTCCCAAACATGAGGATTTGAAAGAAGAGACATTGCAGAACTACTTGAAATTAGAAAAGAGGTTTTACTAAATTGCGTGGCTGAATACTTGCAGAATAAGTCTCTTGATATCAACTACTGTACTTCAATTTTAAGAATTCTCAAGAATTCTAGCATTGGGGCTGACCCGTGATTCAAAAGTACTTAAGTCTTTGGCTGTACCTTGAAATTAATAATAATAGTAATAATAGTACTAGTAGCAGTCCTGACATTTCACATTTGATACAAGTATAATAATGGTGCAAATGGAGTTATTTGTAAAATTAAAAGATTGTGATTGAACCAAACATTGATTTTGGCTGATATTAAAAATGTCCAAAAAAATCTCTCTTCAGTTTTGTAAACTTATTGGAAGGAATTCTAGAATTTTAGTGCAAAAGCTAGCTTTTTGGTTATCTGGACAGAAAGTTTTGACAATTTTCGACATTGATTTCTTGTTTCGTTTGTTTTTTGAAAGTACCAAATTAGTTATCACTTTCCTATAATCTAAATATAAGTAAATATAAAATCATTTCTGTATCTTTAACATTTTCGTGTTATTATATGTACCCGGAATGCAAATAAGAAAACAACAAAATAAATCCTAACTTTTAATGATGGCTGTATATAAAGTATACATTTAAGTTATTCCACAACACTCCATCAAGCCAGCTATCAGTCATATCTGAGGAGTGCGAATGGAATAAATATTTTATTAGAACCACACTCATTGGATTGTCAGAAATAAAGCATTTTTATTATTTAGGTTCTTAAATTCTCCCATACAAATTCCATACAAATTGGTGAGATATAGGTATATATATTTGCCCCTGACCAGTTTCTGACATTTTTTGCACATTTGTCACCGTCATCCATTTCAGATCAAGGAAGCCTAAATATTATGCAAAGGAAAAACACAAGTAGACACAAAATGCCATTTTCAGTGCCAGTTACATTTATTAAGGAGGAAAAAAATATCTGAATCTACAAGGGCCGTGTGAATAAGCAATTCACACCTAATAGCTGGTTAAACCACCTTTTGCAGCAATAACTGCAGTCAAGCGTTTGTGATAAGAGGCGATGATCCACTGTTCTCTGCAGAATTGTTTATGATCAACCAGATTGGATGGTTTTCAGGCATGAACAGCCTGTTTAAGGTCATGACACAGCATCTCAATAGGGTTCGGGTCGGGACTTTGACTAGGCCACTCCAAAACCCTCATTTTGTTCTTTCTTAGCCGTTTAGAAGTGGACTTGCTGGTGTGCCTTGGATCATTGTCTTGCTGCAGAACCCAGGAGCGTTTTAGCTTGAGGTCTTGAACTGATAGACGAACATTCTTCGCCAGGATTTCTTGGTAGCGAGCAGAATACATGATTGCATCAATCATGACACGTCATCCAGGTCCTGAAGCAGCAAAGCAGGCCCAGATCATCACACTTCCACCACCATGTTTCACTGTTGGCACAATGTTCTTTTTATCAAATGCAGTGCTTCTTTTGTGCCAGATGTAACGGGATGCATTTCTTCCTAAAAGGTCAACGTTAGTTTCATCAGTCCAGAGGACATTTTCACAAAAGCTTTGGGGATGATCAAGCTGATTCTTGGCAAAAGTGAATCGTGCCTTGATATTCTTTTTTGTGAACAGTGGCTTTTGCCTCGGAACGCTTTCATTTTTGCCTCGTGTCTTTCTGATGGTGAAGTCATGAACATTGACATTAACTGAGCCAAGTGAGGTTTGTA
Organism: Plotosus lineatus; assembly: GCA_024760905.1. Classification (NCBI taxonomy): domain Eukaryota; kingdom Metazoa; phylum Chordata; class Actinopteri; order Siluriformes; family Plotosidae; genus Plotosus; species Plotosus lineatus. The sequence continues at coordinate 25,514,097 of CM045743.1, forward strand.
GTAGTTTAGAAGTGTTTTTTGGATCCTTTGTGATTTCTCCGGTTAGTCTGTATGGTGCTCGTGGAATAATTTTGGTAGGTCAGTCAATCCTGTAAAGGGTCGCCACTGTGCCATGTCTTCTCCATTTTTGGATAATGGCTTTGACAGTGGTCCACGGGAATCCCAAAGATTTACCGATGACTTTGTATCCTTTCCCAGACTGAGACATCTCTAATCTTCTTTGTTGTTTTCTCTTGAAGCTCACTGAATCACGGCTTGCTGTGTGTTCAATATGGCCAACCTCTCCTTGTCAGACAGGTTTTATGTTGGGATCTACTGATTGGAAATGTCTGGCATCAATCAGGCCTAGGTGTGGCCATGAAATTGAACTCGGTTTTCCCCAATAACAGGATTAATTACAATTACCTAACCTTTTAATAATTACTTTTTCACAGAGGTTCATGTAGGTTTTGATAGGATTTTTCTCTTAAAAAATAAAATCACAACGGAAAAACTGCATTTCTTGAATGCTTGTATGATATTTGCATAATATTAAAATTTGTTTGATGATCTGAAAAAGATAAGTGCGACAAAGGTGCAAAAAAGTAAAAAAAAAAAAAAATCAGTAGGGGGCAAAACTTTTTTCACAGCACTGTATCGCTCCACCAAAAAAAAAAAAACATACTCCTCAGAAAACAACACCGAACGCTGTGGTTAGATTCTGAGATTGGTTTTGTTTGATGTAGTTTCAGAGTTTAAAATATGCTCATCTCTTTTTTATTTTAGTGGCAACCGTAGCGGAATGGTTAGATAAAGTGGCTTTGGGACCAAAAGGTCGCTGGTTTGATAACTGAACTAGAAGGAAAAAATGGGTGGTGGTGGTGGTGGTGGTGGTGGTGGTGGTGGGGGAGTGAGCTGCACCTTCCCTTCCTCTACATTCTTGGCTGACCTGCTTTTGAACAAGGCACCTAACCCCCCCCCCAACCGCAGTTTTGGTGCCACCAATGTCTGTGGCAACCCACTGCTCTGAGTATGTACTCACTTTGGATGGATTAAATGCAGATGCTACATTTCCCTTGCAGGATTAATACAATATATCAAAATTTAAAACATATGTATATGTACATATACAAGTATGTGTGTGTATGTATGTATGTGTGTGTATGTATGTATGTGTGTGTATGTATGTATGTGTATATATATATATATATATATATATATATATATATAAATAAAATACCTGTGTGTGTGTATAGCTTACATGTATGTGTATAGCTTCAGTCACTTCACTGAAATTTATCTTTAAAAGCTTTTGGGCTTTGACAATTGCCTCACTTCTTTATTTAAAAATAAAAAAAAACACTTATGTTTTCATGAAGTTTTAGTAAGCCAGGAATTTTTGTTATTTTTTTTTAATCTGGCTTAAAATGTACTTATTGTGAAATATTTCATAGAAGAATCGCGTTTTGGTGGGAAGAAAAATCTAATTTTTGAAAATAAAAAAATACATTCTTACCATCAAATACGTTTTATTCCAAATTTGTTGATTCTGCAGTGTAACAAGCCTAGAATTAAATGATTTGCCTGCAAAGTGTTAGTATACTATATCTTGGCGGCTAGGTTAAAAGGGAGTCTTGCTAACTATCAGCACTTCATGGTACGCCAGACTTGTTACTGTTCTCTCTTCCCCAGTCATCAGAGTCAGGTGATGCTAAGCGTGTGTGTGTGTGTGGGTTTGTTCATGAAACTGGTCCTGAAATGTGAGACTGGCATTCTACATTTTCTGCAGATTTAGAAAAAATAGTTTTTTCCCATTTTGGAATGCATTAGGCCAATATGCATTAACGTTTGGTAGCTGCAGGATAATATTCCTTGGAGAAGCAACTTAATCAAATTATCAGTAGGACGACTCAAAAAGTCAGTGTGTCACATGGAGAAAATGACTGGCTTTCTATTCACTAATAATAGTTTTAGCTAATAGTTCTGTAATTAGTTACACTGTGCCAATTGATCGCTCTTGACATCCTCAACTTTTTATTATCTAAAGTCAATAAATGAGAATCCATCAGTGATTGGTGGAGCACAAGATACACCATGTAACAAGGACAGGAAAAGTTATGTATATCATTGATCTCATTTTAAGTCTGGTGTTTATTTACCAATTTTGCCAAAAATGCAAATTCTGTGGTTCATGGTGTGTGCACCTGTGCTCAGATTCATGTGGTTATTGGACCTGTTGAGACTTTAGTAGAGGCTCAGAGGGATGTGAAAATAATGAGGGCTTTCTCTTGTCACAAAATTGAGCATGAATAAGGTGTAAACTTGGAAGTATTTTAATTATTTCAAAAACTGTGTTGAGTATATGTACATATTGTGATATGATATTATGTCCCAGGCATGTACTAAGGATTTTGATGCATTGATTCACAAATAAACTTGGACATGGAAGTATTTATTCAAATTTGAAGTAGTTTGGGTAGTTGGAAAATGTGCCAGTTTTGTGATCAGACCCATATATACAGTATGTACGTATATGTATATTCTGACTGTCATTCTTTTATTAAAATTTGCTGCTTTTCATGGAATGAGTTGAGAATAGATGAATCAGCCATTAGCATTTAACACACATTGCACCCATTTCTTTTTCTTTCTTTTTTTGTCTGTAGTGACGTACCTACTAACGGTATTTGGGTTAATATCCTAATGTAATAGGTGACCAGAACATGCTGTTGCTTATGTCAAATGGCTATGGATAGAAACCTAGTTCCTCTTTGTACTGAACCAATTATGCATAAAGAAGTGCCTCACAGCAAACAAAACTTATTCATATTTATGATATGCAAAGGTACTGGAGATGTGTGTGTGTGTGTGTGTGTGTGTGCACTATATTGTCAAAGGTATTCACTCACCCATTCAAATAATTGATTTCAGGTGTTCCGATCACCTCTCTGTCCACTGTTGTATAAAGTCAAGCACTACTGAATATTCCCGTCAGCTGCCAGTCGTGTTATAACAAAGTGGAAGCGATTGGAAACAATAGCAACTCAACCATGAAGTGGTAGCCACATAAAAAGACACAGTGGGGTCAGTGGATGCAGAATTTGGTAACTTTCAGCAGTCAATTGCTACAGACCACAAAACTTCATGTGTCTTTCAGATTCGCTCAAGAAAAGTGTGGAGAACACGTCATATAATGGGGTTCCATCGCAGAGAAGCTGCATCCAAGCCGTATGTCACCAAGTGCAATATTATTAAGAGCATATTCACTGGGGTGAAGCAACTGCCACTGCACTCTAAAGCAGTGGAGACGCTTCTCTGGAGAGACAAATCATGCTTCTCTATCTTGCAATCTGATGGATGAGTGTGGGTTTGGCGTCTGCCAGGAGAACAGTACTTGTCTGACTGCACTGTGCCGAGTGTAAAGTTTGGTTAAGGGGGATTATATGTGGGGATGGTTTTCGGGAGCTGAGCTTGGCTCCTTAGTTCCAGTGAAAGGAACTCTGAATACTTCAGTATACCAAGAGATTTTGGACAATTTCTTGCTCCCTTTTGTGGGAAAAGTTTTGGAATGGCCCCCTTCCTGTTCCAGCATGACCGAGCACCAGTGCATTCTTCCGCCAGTTCTGAAAGAATGGTCAAAAATTCCCATAAACACAGTCCGAAAACTTCTGGAAAGCGTGTCCAGAAGAGTTTAAACTGTTATAGCTAAAAAGGGTGGGCCAACATAATGTAAATTCCTCTAGATTAAGAGTGGGACGTCACTTAAGTTCATATGCATGTGAAGGCTGCTGAGTGAATACCTTTGATTGTATAGTGTATATGAATGAATGAATGAATGAAATGAAATAAAGCAATTTATAGTTTTGTTACATGGCTAGTATTACTGTTACTACTAAGACTGACTGGTTGACTGATTCACAGCCTGGGGTTTGCTGCACAAAAATGGAAGACTAAGTTGTTGACTTGTTATAATACATATCTGCAATCTAATTATGTACCCTCTCAGGGTGAACTGATTAGTGAAGTACTGTAAAATATGTTCTGTTTTTTAATGAACACTGGAATCAGTTAGAACTTTATCTTTGATTATGTAAAGTATCGACTGTTACAAATACTTCTGTGAGACTGGCTTCTTCCCCTATTTTTTTTTGTGTCATTCATTTCAAACTATAAACAAATGCAGAAACAGTTCCAACTTGAATACAGTACAAATCCTCACGCTGAAGGTTTTAGTTTAATTCTTCTATAACTGTAATATTTGGTACACTGACTCATTTAAATTTGGTCTGAAATAAACAGTGCCTTTCTTGCATCATTTAAGTATTTATTTCTACCTGTGTCATTTTTTTAAAACATTTTAATTAATATGGATATTCTGCATTTTTTTTAATTGCATTTTATATATATATAGAATATATATATATATATATATATATATATATTATAGAAGTTCAATAGAAAGTCTTTGTTCTGTCCTTTTATTTTTATTGTTATTTGCTCTACCAAAAAGTATTGAGCACTCTCTTACGGAAGGATCTATATAATATATATTATATATTAGTGTGTGTATATATGCAGGGCACAAATTTAAGAAATTTTTTTCACTGGACAGGGGGGCAGGCAGAAGAGAAAAATCTGCATGACCCCTAAGAATTTTTCTGGACCCCACTTTTTCTGTAATGAATAATTATGTGATAATCTGTTGGGGTTTTTTCATTCACTTGTTCACCTGTCTATATGTTTGGTGCAGAATAGCTATTATGACTGAATAAGAAAAATACATGTAAACCTTTGTTGTTCTTCTTCTTTTACTTTCGGCTGCTCCCTTCAGGGGTCGCCACAGCAAATCATCCGCCTCCACCTCACCCTGTAAACCTTGTACATGTAAACATGTAAACCTTTGTTGTCTATCATATACAACTATTTATTTATAATTCTGCTGATCAAATTAAAAACTCCTTGAACAAAGAATCGCAATCCAAACAAAAAGATGTAAGCAAGAACAAGATTGAGTCTCTGGATCTCGAGTCTAATTATGTTCTCAAAACTTAACATAGAAATCAGTAACCTCAAGTAATTATCAAAGTTGAGATAGCATTCTACATAATCAAATTATTTGAGATATTTTCCTTCAGTTTTATCTTCTGTCCTGTTCCTTATCATCTGTGTCGCTTCCTTTTCTTGTATCATCAACCTCACTCTCCACATAATCATCTGACCCACACTGCTCTTCAGCTAGATCAATGAGTGATTCATCTGAATATTTGTATTAGTTGGTATAGTATGAGTACTATATAACATTAATTATTACATAAAATTAAATAACATTTAAAGTAGTGTGTTAACTCAAACTTTTAAAGTGTGGGTATAGTCATTGGTCCTGCCTGAAAAGTCCTCTTTGGACGTTTATTCTTTTTATAATCTTTACAATCTCTGACACTACTAATCTCTGCTACTTGGTCCAGCGTTACTTTGGTCCTTTTTTTATCTTTTACAGAGCCAGTTAACTCTGTCTGCTTTGACATCATTACCTACAGTTAAATTATTATTATATTTCAGGACTAGCGGCAAACCCTGAAGTTACTGGCACGTGATTCAAATCTTGCCAATCGCTGAGAGCTTTGTTTCTCCTTCCTGCTGATTGGTTGCAGATGATGTGTAGACCTTCCCCCCCCCCCCCCTCCTTCGCACACGTCATCAACGTAATGGCTTGAACCATGAATTCACTTTTTTGAGTGAGTTTTTAATGATTATTTAAGCCCTATGATGCCACTCAAACACCCTGCATCTTCTCTAGCTTCTGGTAAGGAGCTTTCATTGAGGTGTCATATCTTTTGGCAACGGCGGATGATTGTTCATTTTACTGAAAAGGCCTTCTGCCTGACACAGGGGTTGGATTTTTCTGCATCATCTTCTCTTACTCCAACGACCTTCATGTCTTCCTTCACCACATTCTGTGAAAAAGTAATTGTGATTAATCCTATTATTAGGGAAAACTTAAGTTAAATTTCATGGCCACACCCAGGCCTGATTGATGCCAGACATTTCCAAGGCGAGGTAGGCCATACCAAACACACACAATCATGCCACAATCCAGTGAGCTTTAAGAGCAAACAAGAAAGAAGATATTAGAGATGTCTCAGTCCGGAAAAGGATACAAAATTATTGGTAAATCTTTGGGACTCCAGTGGACCACTGTCAGAGCCATTATCCATAAATGGAGAAGGCATGGCACTGTGGCGACCCTTCCCAGGAGTGGCTGACCTACAAAAATTACTCCACGAGCACCGTGCAGACTAACCGAAGGAGTCGCAAAGGATCCAAAAAACACTTCTAAACAACTACAAGTCTCACTTGCCTCAGTTAATGTCAATGTTCATGACTCCAACATCAGAAAGACATGAGGCAAAAATGACATCCATGGAAGAGTTCCAAGGCAAAAGCCAGTGTTGACAAAAAAGAATATCAAGCCACGACTCACTTTTGCCATTACATTTGGTGCAAAAGGAACACTGCGTTGGATAAAAAAAAACATTGTGCCAAAAGTGAAACATGGTGGTGGAAGTGTGATGATCTGGGCCATATATATATTATAATATACATTTTTAAATACTTATTTTAATGGGAGAGTGCATCTGCACATATATTATCGATTCTCCTGTGCTTTATGATCAGATCATATTCTTGCAATGTTAGACTCCAACCTAGCAATCTTCTGTTCTTATCCATCATGTGGAGGAACATCAGTGTTTGTGTTTCTAATATGGGTTGGCTGGATAAAGATGGGTATACTTCCAGAAAAACTACTCCACTCTCAAAAAGGAGGCACTGGCCCTAATCCTAACTATACAATATTTGGAAGTTATTGAAATTCTACGAAAAGTAACAAACTGGAAGTTCGTCATTATCGTCTAGCTGCAACAGCACGGCGAGTTCAGTGTCACTGGGGTCTATAGCCAGGTGGAACGGTTTCGCAAATTTTGAGGCCTGAAGAATGAGTTTTGTGCATAATAGGCATTTGGCATCGTTGAAGAATTTCTGGCAAGGTTTGAACAAAAGTTGCCTTCTGTCTTTCTTCAACAAATCTGTTCGTGGGGCAGTGATATCTGAAGTTTTTACAAAACATTCTACAGTAGCCCTCCATCCCTAGTAATCTCATTAGGCTGTGTTTATTTTCGGGGGCTAGAAAGTCGACAATACTCTGGACCAGGGGTCCGGAAACTTTTTGACTAAGAGAGCCAAAAATAACACATTTTTAAATCTAATCCTCTGAGAGCCATATTATATATTTTAATATGGAATGCAACTGAATGGAAAAAGAAGACCAGCAATTTTAGAGTGAAATAAGACTCTGAATTTATTTTGAGCAACATTGTTATAACAAAGTTATTTTTTAATAAGAAAAGTACTTTTTACTATTGTTGCGACTTCTGGTGCTGCATGGTGTTGCTGATGGCTTTGTGGTCTGGTTGACACGTGGTGAGGTTCAACTTCATGCAGGCGTTTAGGCTTTCAGCTGTTAAACGTGACCGCAGGTTGGTCTTGATGTTGTTCATGTGTGAGAAGGACTGCTCGCGTGCGCATGTGGAGCCAAATATGGGCAATGCGGCACGACTTACACGGTGTAGTGTTTGGTATGTGACAGGAAGCACAGGCAATCAGCTGATCTGCGGGTTGAAGTTTTTTCATTCTGTCCATTTATGTTTTGCTTGCCAGCTCTGCTTGGCTTCGTGCAAATGAGAGGATCAAAAATGAGGGAAATTTACCTCTTTACCCAAAATCAACTCATGCAAGCTGTTGCATATATAATCCAATAAAATTAGAGTTTTACGGCCACCCACTGGCGTACAGAAAGGACTGGCTCTCCACTGCGCGCCACAGCGACAAGTGGAATTGAAAATAGATGTATAGTTTAAAATGCATGAGATTTATTTATGTTTTTGTTTTATTTGATGGCTTTTTTCTGTATTTTTATTTAAAGGACAGCGAAATTATGTATTAGTTATTCTGTTAATAAAGGTCACTTGATTTATCTGAGAGCCAGATGCAGTCATCAAAAGAGCCACATTTGGCTCGCGAGCCATAGGTTCCCGACCCCTGCTCTGGACTTTTGCTGTGACGGGAAGCATCTGCCCATGACATAGCCCAGGTAGGTTATACTAGCTTTGCCAAACTCACCAGGATGATGGATTAGCCTCTAGTACAGTACTCTAAGAAAAACTTCTGTCAGATGAGATAATGGGCGTGCCAGGTGTCGCTGTAGATCACGATGTAGTTTATGTGGACGCCACAATGTCTAGGCCTGCCAGGAATTGGTTTATTATCCTCTGGAAGTCTGTCTGTCTGTCTGTCTTCCTTTCAGCATTTTTCCCTTTTACTCAGGAGTCGCCACAGCGAATCATTTGATTCGCACGTTTGATTTTGGCAGAGGTTTTTTTTACGTCGGATGCCCTTCCTGTCACAACCCTTTTTTTTAGCAAGGGACAGAAACACGCTGACGACTTTGCAGCCTACTCTTTACGAAAGTCAGCAATGGTTCTTTTACATGCCTCACACCATAGACAGTGAGAGACATGGCCCGCCTTTGATAACCCAGTTAGCTGCACTGGGGGGGGGGCAGTGACAACCTTGTGGAGAGTGGGACTCGAACCCCCAACCTTTGGATCAGCGATCCAGTGCCCTATCCCACTAGACCACCACTGCCCCCTTATTATCCTCTGGAAGGTGACTTGAAAATATTTCATCCCAAAGGGCCTTCATGCCGTATGTTGGTATAGGCCACTTGGAGGGACAAAAGTTGATGTCTCATTGGCCCTCTCTGTGAGTGGGATGCAAAAGTGTCTTTTTAACAGGTCACACTTTGCAATGTGTGGTATTGGGTATGAGTTGGATTTCTTAGCATGTTTCCTTTTCAGTAGTCGGTGCAGAGTCTGAATGAGCCTTCTGGCTTGGGAACCCACTCACTCCGACTTGGTTCAATGATGCCATTTTCCAGCATGTAGGACACCGATGGATGCATTAGATACTATAAATGTTGAGGTTCTCTTTGGGAGTAACGAGGATGGATAGGATCAGGAATGAGTACATCAGAGGGACAGCACATGTAAGAGGTTTGGGAGACAAAGTCAGAGAGGCTAGATTGAGATGGTTTGAACATTTACAGAGGAGGGATAGTGAGTATATTGGTAGTAGGATGCTGAGGTTGGAACTACCAGGCAAAAGGCGTAGAAAAAGACCAAAGAGAAGATTTATGGATGTGGTGAAGGAGGACATGAAGGTAGTTGGAGTAAGAGTAGAAGATGCAGAGGATAGGGAGAGATGGAGGCGGATGGTTTGCTGTGGCGACCCCTGAAGGGAACAGCCGAAAGGAAAAGAAGAAGAAGAAGAAGATGCTGAATTCCGAATTCATAGGCCAAACTTTGAAAGATGCCGTTGCTGTGAAGTGACTAGAAGTGACGTTTGATCCCTGATCACATTGGATTTCTTTTGGTAGACCAAATCTTTTGGCTTGGTTTTCTGACAATCTGGCAAGTTTGGCAGTTTTGGCTGGAATTAGATTTGTCTCGTTTTTATCTTTGGTCTGTAAACGTGTTTCTCAATCTTTTTGTAGGTTTTGTTGATGCCTAAGTGGCCTCCGAGAGGGCGTGCATGTGATAATTTCAGTATCTCAGGGTGATACGTGGTTAGGATCATGATTTGGTATTCAGCAGCCCAGTCTTCAGAAACTGAGACATCTGGGGATCTCCACTTCCTTACGAGGACTCATTTTCATGAGCTATCCAACTGGGACTCCAGCTAACTCCTCTAACGAGAGGGCAGCATTGAAGAAGCTTTTAAGTTAGGATCACCTTCTTGTTTCTGAATTAGTTTTTCTCTCAACAAAGACATATCTGTTTCTGACATCAGTAACGTCTTATTACTTTTAATCCAAAGCCTGGTCTCCACTGGGATCAGCAAATATCGACAGTAAGTCTTTAATGTTATCTTCAAAATCAACTCTGTGTGACTCGGCCATTTTCTTAGCCTGGGCTCACTTCACTGGATGAGAAGCACTTCTGGATTTTCTTCTTAGACATCTTTGACAATAGCATTTGTTTATTGGCTTTAGGGTCAGCATTGACACTCTGACAACACCTGATGCCCACCAAATCATTTCCCAACGGTAATGAAACACCCGCTACGCCCAAGTGTGGCATGTGATGGCAACTTCTATGGTGCCTGATACCAAATCAAATCTGACTTTAATTCAATGTTATACAAGGCACCTATAGTGCAACCGCTCCCAAACCTTTGCAGTATTAGGGCTTTACGGGTGGCTGAATTCGAATCCATAGGTAGTACACCTAGTAGCTCGGATTGAGCTGGCCCAGTATTTGGTCAGGCCCAGTGGCACTGTACCACGAGATACATAAGGAACATATTCCTTTCTCATGTTGGATGGTTTAACATGATTATGAGCCTTATCATTATTTACAAAATATGGCTTTTGAGGCAAAATAAGCGCAATTGACTTTATTGGGGCGACTTATTTTTGTTTTGTATTAAATGTCGGCCATCACGAGACCTTATTTTCAATGAAGATGAGAAAAAAGAAAAAAAGACCAGCCCCAGTAGTGTTTTCGGTTGTGTTCCATGGCATAAAAGATGATAAAAAGATCTGTCCCACAGGACACTCTTCTTTTTCATTTTCATTCACATCATGGTGACTATGCTCCTCATCGGAGATGGCCTTCACAACCGGCATTCATCTCTCTCTCTCTGTCTGTGTGTGTGTGTGTGTGTGTGTGTGTGTGTGTGTACAAACATACTGTGTATATTTTAAATATAAAATGTATGTATACAGTATGTATTGTACCGCTTTGCCGCAAGAGGGCAGCATGAAGCTGCATATTCTTCCAATGAAACACTTCTATACCTTCTGGTGTGTTTATTTGTTTATTTTAATATTTGACAAGTCAGTGAATGAAAATCTATAACAACTGGAGAACGAAATTTGAATTTTACACGTTAAATCTGTTTTGTTTCTGGGCACAAATATAAATGATAGATTCTTTGCTCTAGTCTTCCTATTTTTTCATGTAAAGTTCAGTAGGGAGAAGCTCAACACTGATTTGTTACTAAGCACAGAGGAACCACTCAGTATCCTGTAGTTTATTTTGAATATACAAATAAAGGACATAAGTAAATAGACACTGAAAATTTCAGAATGAATATTTAACCCTTTTCAAATTTCCACCTTATCGTAAAAGTCCAGATGAAGCGTGATTCAAAAAACCTTTACGGAGAAACACATAAGGCTTTATATCCTTCACATAATTATTCAGTCCCACACATAAGGATTGGGGTGTGTTTCGGGAGTATGGTGTACCGGACCGGTTGCTATGGGCCATTTGATCTGTGTCGCCGAAGCCAGAGCTTGGTCCGCATTGGTAACAACAGGTCGAATTTGTTTCTGATGAGGGTTGGAGTACGCCAAGGCTGTGCTTTGTTACTGATTCTGTTCGCAATTTTAATGGACAGAATTTCTAGGCGCAGCTGTGGCGTTGAGGGGTTCTGGTTTGGTGGGCATAGGATCGTGTCTCTGCTTTTTGCGGATGTTGTCCTTTTGGCTTCATCAATCCGGGACCACCTGCTTTCCTTGAAGCGATTTGTAGCCGAGTGCGAAGCAGCCAGGATGAGAATCAGCACCTCCAGTTCCGAGGCCATGGTTCTCAGCCGGAAAAGGGTGGAATGCACCCTCAGGGTCTGGAATGAGGTCTTAACCAAAGTGGAGGAGTTTAAGTATCTCAGGGTCTTGTTCACAAGTGAGAGAAAGATGGAGTGGGAGATCGACAGCCGGATCGTTACAGCCTCCACTGTAAAGCAGAGCTTGTACCGGCCCACCGTGGTGAAGAGGGAGCTGAGCCGCAAAGCAAACCTCTCAATTTACCAATCGGGCTACGTTCCAGCTCTCACCTATGGTTACGAGCTTTGGGTAGAACACCTCCCGAACACCTCTCTGTATGTTGTTTCGGCCATGTCTAACCGGGAAGAGACCTCGGGGTCGACCCAGAACATGCTGGAAGGATTATGTCTCTCGGCTGGTCTAGGAACGCCTCGCTGTCCCCACGGTAGAGCTGGAGGAAGTGGCTGGGGAGAGGGTGTCTTGACCTCATTGCTTAGACTGCTACCTTTACGACTTGATCCCAGATTAAGCGTAGGAAGATGATGATGATGATGTTTGCTGTTAGAAGAAGAGGCTTGGGTGTTGTTTCTTGGCCAATAGGCCATTTGATGAAGATGGCGTGTACAGTTTTTGATCTGATTTTGATGTCTTCTATAATGTCTGCGGCATTGCAACGTGGATTTTTCTTCACTGCTCTCTTTGCGGAGAGCAGGCATCTTTCTGATGGTCCTGGTCATGGAGCTATAGTGATCTTACCATCACTGGGAACTTTCTGACTGCTGACAGAACAATATTCAAATTGTCAGCTATTTGTCGTTGACTGACCCACGCTTCAATCTCGATGAGAATCTGATCATTTTTATGACTTTGATTTATTGATCACTTTTTGGTCTACTGTGTAAAGGTAAACAAAGATGTGCTACAGTTATGCAAGCATGCCTCGCATTCCAAGAGCTCAAGAATTGTCAGATTTTCAGAGATGCACATGGAGAAAATAAAATGCAAACTCGGCACACACATTCCTTTGCTAAGCCCAGGACTCAGACCCAGGTGCTTTGCTGCGAGGTCGATGTGCTCACCACCATTACAATCCCAGAGTTTCTGAAAGTTTCACAGGAAAACGTTTCGTTCGGGATTTATTACCTCTAGTGTTGAAATGCTGTTTGGTGTTTAGAGGTGGATCCGTGCTCATCCATGCTTTGAATGTGGCTCACGCATGTATAGCTGTTGATACCTACAGTGGGTGGCACAGTTGCATTGTAGATGGCACATTCGCCTACAGCAAGAAGGTCCTGGGCGTATGTGGAGTATCCACGTTCTCCATGTTCTTTTATTGGTCTCCTCAGGATGTCCCGGATTTCCCCCAGACTCCAGGGACATGCACATTAAGCTGACTGGTTGTTCTGGATTGACCCAAGATGTGAGTGGGAATGCTTGTGTGTGTTGCCCTGCCTTTGCCCAGTGTCGGATGAGAGAGGCTCCTCCTCGTAGCCTCCTCGTAACCCAAGTAGAAAAAATATCTGCAGTGCTTTATGGGTAACTGACTTCCTTGTTCACCTATTGAGACTACACCGTATCACCGCGGGAAGACGGAAAAATAGAAAGCTTTGTAACAATGTAAATTTGGTGTGTTTATCAAATGACTGACCTTGAACAAACAGTAAGTACCTTGACTTAAATCCTAGCCTTTTAGGACAGGGTGCTAATCTACAGAGGCCTACAGCAGGCTGGTCTTGTTATTGAGCTGCTTCTGAGCAGGTCATGGCCTCTGGTATTCAGACTAAAATGAAACCTGTTTAGTAGTTAATGGTTTCCGCTTTCTCCTCAGTAACACTGTTCCGAGTGTGTGTGTCCTGCTGCCTGAGGACAATATAGAGCTTGTGGCTCCACTCAGTGGAGACCAAATTCCCTTTCTGCATTAGCAGGTCTGGTAATCCCACAATGTTCAGAAGCACAGCTGCCGCGAAGGGGAAATAAGGCCATAATGTAGCTCAGCATATAAAGATGGAGCACTCTTAGTGTCTCACTCAACAACAAAATGTATTTGGATGTGTTTTTACCTTAACTTTCACCACAGCAAGCATTGTTTTCTGAATGATAAAGCCAAAATATCTATTCCCCGTGTATCTAGTTATACAGGTATACCTCACCCAATGTCGTTAATTGGTTCCAGGAGTGACAACTTAAGTAAAAAAATGACTTAAATCGAATTAGCTTGTCTCTAGGCTAGGCTAGGCTAGGCTATGCTGCGCCAAATTTACTTGTCTCGGCCAAACCGAAAATAACCATTCCGAGGTATGTACTTTATTCATGAATGCAATTTTCAATAATATACGGTTTATAAGAATCTATTTTAAGTTTGAATGATAAAGCCAAAATATCTATTCCCTGTGTTATACAGGTATACCTCACCCAATGTCGTTAATTGGTTCCAGGAGAGACAACTTAAGTCGAACAACGACTTAAATCGAATTAGGTTGTCTCTAGGCTAGGCTACGCCAAATTTACTTGTCTAGACTAAACTGAAAATAACCATTCCGAGTTCTGTACTTTATTCATGAATGCAATTTTCAATAATATACGGTTTATAAGAATCTATTTTAAGTTTGAATGAGAATGAGAGTAGCCGATAAACAGACGTATACTGTGTATAAACTAATTAAATCAAAACAATAGCAGTTTCGCGGGAATGATGAGTGACGACGTCAAAGTAGATATTGGAACGGCTATACGTATTTTAATACGATTTTATGCTTTTATCCTTATATATTGTAGAGTAACATGATTTCATGTTATTTTTATGGTTTTCCAGTGATATTATGATTCCTATTTGGAGCAGACAGACATCAAGTTGATTATAATGACATAAACTTTATTTTTTCATATGTTTTTTTGAAAATCCGACGTATAATTCAGAACGACTTAACTCGAAACGACTTAAGTCGAGGTATACCTGTATAAGGAATTACTATATACTACACGGGAACGGTGCAATCTGATTGGTCTGCTGTCTGAGTATTAGAACGACATTGTTCTGAGTGGACACTGCTTGAATACAGATGACAGACATTCATGGTTAGTCACTGTCACTTGGAGCAGGTGATGTCATCCTGGTCATGTCTTAAAAGGAAAATAGACATAAAATCTCATTTGAGTCTTTTTTTCTTGTGTTTCTGTGACGGTGGCATGGTGGCGTAATGGTTAGCACAGCCGCCTTACAGCAAGTAAGTCCTGGGTTTGAGTCGCGTGCTCTGTGAGGGCATTTCTGTGTGGCGTTTGCATATTCTTGTGTTAGCATGGATTTCCTCACACAATTCAAAGACATGTGCGTTATGCTAATTGGTTGTTCCGAGTGTGGTTAGCATGTTCGCCTCACAGCAAGTAGCTCCTTGGTTCAAGTCCTGGGCTCAGTGAGGGTGTTTCTCTGTGGAGTTTACATGTTCTCATCGTATTGCTTGGGTTTTCTCCCATAGTCCAAAGACACGCACATGAGACAAATAGATAGACAGACAGACAGGTAGATATTATTGAACTTTATTAATCCAAGAGAGAAATTCACATTTTTCAGCGGCATTGCAGTCAAACAGCAGGCACTTATTCTATAAAAACACAAACTTGGATTAAGCCATATATAATAAAAATATTATGCAACATGTGTTGTATGAAAGGAGAGAAGGTTAGCACTCCACTTGACACAGATGGAAGAGGTCCGAGTGGCCGACAACACGTATACGGTCAAGGCATTTCCACCTACGTCGTGGCATCTCTAACCAAGTTTTCTTAGGGCAGTTGTGGCCTGGTGGTACAGGGCGCTGGATCGCTGATCCTGGGGTTGGGCATTCAAGTCCCACTCTCCACAAGGTTGTCACTGTCCTATCCCAGTGCGGCTAACGGGGTTATCAATGGCGGGCCATGTCTCTCACTGTCTATCGTGAGAGGTTCATGTAAAAGAGCCATTGCTGACTTTCGTAAAGAGGAGCTGCATAGCCATCAGCGTGTTTCTGCCCCTTGCCAAAGGGTTGTGTCAGGACGGGTATCCGACGTAAAAACCTCTGCCAAATCAAACATGCGAATCAGATGATCCCTGAAAGCGACCCCTGAAAAAGGAAAAAAGCCAAAAGGAAAAGAAGATAGTAAAAATACCTGGCCTGCATGCATACACACACACACACACACACACACACACACACACACATATATATATATATATATATATATATATATATATATATATACACACTCACAGTATATATAATTTTCTTTTCTTTTCGGCTTTTTCCCTTTTCTTGGGAGTCGCCACAGCGAATCATCTGATTCACACATTTGATTTGGCAGAGGTTTTTACGTCGGATGCCCTTCCTGTCACAATTCTTTTAGCAAGGGACAGAAACACGCTGATGGCTTTGCAGCTACTCTTTACAAAAGTCAGCAATGATTCTTTTACACGCCTCTCACCATAGACAGTGACAGACATGGCCCGCCTTTGATAACCCAGTTAGCTGCACTGGGAGGACAGTGACAACCTTTGTGGGGACTCGAACCCCCAACCTTAGGAACAGCGATCCTGTGCCCTATCCACTAGACCACCACTGCCATATATATATACACATACATACATATATAGATATGTATGTATATATATATATGCTCTTCTATAATCACCTGAAGAGAGAGGATGGTTTCACCACCCCTCGAAACAGATCTGTAGTGATAAATGGAGTTTCAATAGAAAGTCTTTGTCCTGTCCTTTTATTTTTGTTTATTTGCTCTACCAAAAAGTATTGAGCACTCTCCTACGGAAGGATCTACTCAGAAAATCCTATATATATATATATATATATATATATATATATATATATATATATATATATATATATATACATTATACATATATATGTATGTATATATATATAATGATTCTGCATCTATAGTAAAAGTTAAAGAATTTGAGGCAGACTTTGGAAGTACAAGAAAGTATGTGAATTGTATATAATACTGAAATGGTGCAGACTGGTGAATAGACTGCCAGTCTAGTGCAGAGATTAACAAAAGGCCGGTTGAAACATTCATGTGCAGATTGAAGTGCATGGTGTAGTGTGAGAGTTGATAGTGCAGTGCAGAGTCCTTTTTGTTGACCTGGTAGTTGGTTGACCAGAGCAAATAATTTAGAAAGTCCAGTGTAAACATGTGTGTGCAGTGAGTGGTGCAATGCAAAGCTGGTATATGTGTGTGTGTTGTGGTAGTGTCTCTTTCCCCCCCCCCCCCCCCCCCATTTCTATAGTTTAAAAGTCTTATGGCATGGGGAGGGTTGATCTCCTCTGTCTGTGAGTGGTGCAGTGCAAGGTGTGTGTGTTTGTGTGTGTGTGTTTGTGTGTTTGTGTGTGTGTGTGTGTGTGTGTGTGTGTGTGTATGTCCGAGCCCCATGCTAGAGTTTAAAAAGTCTGATTTCATGGGGTAGGGGAATGATTTCCTCAGTCTCTCAGTGGAGCAGATAAATGACAGCAACCTGTCAGTGCTGCTGCTCCTCTGTCCGGTGATTAGGTTGTCCAGTGGATTGTCTATAATTGACAGGAGCCTATTGAGTTCCCGCCTCTCTGCGAAAGAACATGCTCCACACAGAAACGCCCTCACTGAACCTGGGACTCAAACCCAGGACATGCTAACCACTGCACGGTTCCACCCTCACTGCACCAGTGAAGGTTAAGGGATTACTGTTCGATTTATGTTTTTTTCCTTATATAAATCCTGTCTGTAATATCCAGTCGTTTTTATTTCTGACTTCAGCCCTCGGATTTGCATTAAATTGTAAACTCACACACTTCCTAAAAGTAGGAGGTTTTTATGAGGAGCTCTTACTTGAGTGCAGCGTGGAACAATCACCATCGTGTTTATGCATGTTTGATTTTGATTGCCTTGTTTACTACAACAGCAGCCTTTTGGAATTGCAATAAATGGTTCTGGGCCTGAAACAGGGGGAAAAAAAATCCGAAAGCAATTTGCATATCTAGGAGGGGGAAAAAAATCCCAAGGTAAGTGGGCTGCTGCATTGTGCCGTGTCAACTAGTCCACCATAAGCGCACAATACACTTTATTAAAAGTAATATATTCTGAGACATTTAACCTAAGAGGACTGCACATTTTTCATACACAAATGCAACACTGCAGGGGAGGAAAAGAGGGACCTTTATAGAGTCCTATTTCCATATATATGACTTTCTCCAGAGGGGTGCTGGATAAACTCGATGCTTCTCTAGCACTCAATAGTTTAAGGATACAAAAGAACGAAAGAAACATGGCTAGATAAGATGATTGTATTTTTAATAATGAAATCTGCAACGCGCACACATACGCACATGCAAAAGTTTCGACAAACCTGCTTGGTGTATGGTTCAGGCTTTTACGCCCGAGCCTACTCATCAGGCTGGATCGTATCCCCGGTTTCAAAAGCCTGACGTGACTAGAAGTTCAACTTCTCCTGGATGGGATGTTAGTCCAGAGCAGGTTACTTTCCCAGTGTTTTTACTGGTACCAATTTATACTCCACTTATGGGGCACACTTGTGCACCTTGCCCAGGGGTCTTAGAACTGTAAGGGTCTAACAGGGATCTGAACCCACAATCTCTCATTCATGAGACCAGCACCCTAACCACTACACCACATCACTTAAAAAAAAAAGACTGTTCACTTTCTGCCCAATGATGGATACCATTGTAAAGAGATAATAAGCTATAAAGCATTATAAATAAGATAAGATGTTGTACGGTGTAGAAACAGTTGCGCTGAGGAAAAGACAGGAGGCAGAGCTGGAGGTAGCAGAGATGAAAATGTTGAGGTTCTCTTTGGGAGCAACGAGGATGGATAGGATCAGGAATGAGCACATCAGAGGGACAGCACATGTAAGTCGTTTTGGAGACAAAGTCAGAGAGGCTAGATTGAGATGGTTTGGACATGTACAGAGAAGGGATAGTGAGTATATTGGTAATAGGATGCTGAGGTTGGACCTACCAGGCAGAAGGCCCAGAGGAAAACCAAAGAGAAGATTGATGGATGTGGTGAAGGACGACATAAAGGTAGTTGGAGTAAGAGTAAAAGATGCAGAGGATAGGGTGAGATGGAGACAGATGATCCCTGAAGGGAAAAGCTGAAAGGAAAAGAAGAAGAAGAAGAAGAAGAAGAAGCAATTATTATATTGGGTGAAGTATGATATAGAGAATTATTCACTTGATGGGTCATAATCTATCGTGGGCAAAAGCCAAATTCTATTAATTCTTTATTTGTTAAAATGTTTTCAGTAGTACTATAATCATTCAATTTATCTGATGGCAACAGTGGTGTAGTGGTTAGTACATCCACCTCACAGCAAGAAGGTCCTAGGTTTGAGTCCCAGGCTCACTGAGGAGAATTTCTGTGTGGAGTTTGTATGGCCTCTCTGTGCTTGTGTTGGTTTTCTCCAGGTACTCGTGTTTCCTCCCACAGCCCAAACACATGCTGAATTTGAGAAATTGCCCCAAGGTGTGCATGTGAATGGATGTGCCCTGCATTGGTCTGGCAAGCTGTTCAGATTGCCCAGGTTTGGCAAATGAGTGAATAACAAAATGATGGCAACCGTGCAATAACTTGGTTATCCCATGGCAATGGTGCAATACCAAGAATTATTGCATGGCTTTCCACCAATCAGAAACAAGAAAATCTTTTGAATGTATAATAATCACTGTTATACATTTTATCTCTCTGTGAATTTAATATTATTGTTGCTTGGAACTGGTAAGCTGTATTTTAATGCGTCCTGTGTTGTAATTTGGAACAATTTAAAGAATGCAAAATGTGACCTAAAACTTTTTTCCCCAAAAGTCTCAGAATTTTTGTTGATTATAAATTTTTATGCTTATTATTATTTCATACACTTATAGCAAATTTAAGACTCTATGGCTAGTTTCAGCTTCCAGTGAGCCAAAGAAATTCGGTGTTAGCTGTAGACTAATGGTGAGAAAGGTGGCTTTGCGATTGAAAGGTCCCTGATTCAATATCTGAACCAGCAAGAAAAATGTATTGTGAGCTGCATCTTTCCTTCCAGCATCCCATCCAGGAAGAGTTGTACTCCTAGTCACTTCACGCTATGGAAACTGGGGAGAAGCACCGGCCTGATGAGCCACTATGGCTCTAGTGTAAAAAGCCCAAAGGACTTTACCTTAATACGGCATATCAAAAATGAATAATAAATTAAACTTAAAGTTCAATACAAAGCTACAGAATCACTGTTTTGATTGATGGAACTTTATTCTGTAATATATTTCTTAAGTGATTGTCAATTTATCACTAAATGTATTATCATGTGCACAATTGCATGAAGCCCCAAAGCGTATAAGTGTCTCAGAATACCTGATTCACTGCACTATGAAATTAAACGTGAAGCTTTACATTAAATTAATAACTTCATTACTCGCCATGTATAAGCTGATTTCTCATCTCATCTCATCTCATCTTCTTCCGCTTAGTCCGGGGTCGGGTCGCGGGGGCAGCAACCTTAGCAAAGAGGTCCAGACATCCCTCTCCCGAGCCACTTCCTCCAACTCTCCCGGGGGGACACCGAGGCGGTCCCAGACAAGCCGAGAGACATAGTCCCTCCAGCGTGTTCTAGGTCGACCCCGGGGTCTCTTCCCGGTTGGACATGCCCGAAACACCACACCAGGGAGGCGTCCAGGGGGCATTCTAACCAGATGCCCGAGCCACCTCAACTGGCCCCTCTCAATGCGGAGGAGCAGCGGATCTACTCCGAGCTCTCCCGGATGGCGGAGCTTCTCACCCTATCTCTAAGGGAGAACCCGCCACCCGGCAAAGGAAGCTCATTTCAGCCGCTTGTATCCGTGATCTTGTTCTTTCGGTCATTACCCAAAGCTCGTGACCATAGGTGAGGGTTGGAACGTAGATCGACTGGTAAATTGAGAGCTTCGCCTTGCGGCTCAGCTCCTTTTTCACCACGACGGACCGGTACAGGCACCGCTTAACAGCAGAGGCTGCAGCGATCCGTCTGTCGATCTCTCGCTCCATCCTTCCCTCACTGTAAACAAGACCCCAAGATACTTAAACTCCTCCACTTGGGGCAGGACCTCATCCTCGACCCAGAGGGTGCATTCCACCATTGTCCGACTGAGAACCATGGCCTCGGACTTGGAGGTACTGATCTTCATCCCGGCTGCTTCGCACTCAGCTGCGAATCGCTCCAATGAGAGCTGGAGGGCCCGACTTGATGAAGCCAAAAGGACAACATCATCCGCAAAAAGCAGAGATGATATCCGATGGCCACCGAACCAGAACCCCTCATCGCCTCGACTGCGCGTAGAAATTCTGTCCATAAAAATTATGAACAGAATCGGTGTCAAAGGACAGGCTTGGCGGACTCCAACTCCCACCGAAACGAATCCGAGCTGCTGTTACCAATACGGACCAAACTCTGGCTCCGGTGATACAGCGACCGAATAGCTCGTAGCAACGGATCCGAACGCCAGTACTCTCGAGCACGCCCCACAAGATCTTTCGAGGGACACGGTCGAAAGCCTTCTCCAAATCCACAAAGCACATGTGGACAGATTGGGCAAACTCCCATGCCCCCTCCAGAATCCTGTGGAGCGTATAGAGTTGGTCAAGAGTGCTGCGGCCAGGACGAAAACCACATTGTTCCTCCTGAATCCGAGGTTCGACTATCGGTCGGATCCTCCTCTCTAGTACCCCTGCATAGACTTTACCAGGTAGGCTGAGGAGTGTAATTCCCCGATAATTGGAACACACCCTCCGGTCCCCTTCTTAAAAATTGGGACCACCACCCCAGTTTGCCAATCCAGAGGTACAGCCCCGATGACCACGCGATGTTGCAGAGACGTGTCAACCAAGACAGTCCTACAACATCCAGAGTCCTGAGGTATTCCGGGCGGATCTCGTCCAACCCCGGAGCTCGACCACCGAGGAGCTTTTTGACAACCTCAGTGACCTCCACTCCAGTGATGGGCGGACCCTCACCCGAACCCCAGGGTCTTCCTCTTCCACGGAGGGCGTGTTGGTGGGATTGAGAAGGTCCTCAAAGTATTCCCTCCACCTCTCAACAACATCCCCAGTCAAGGTAAGCAGCTCCCCACCTCCACCGTAAACAGTGTTTGTGAAGAACTGCTTCCCCCTCCTGAGGCGTCGGATGGTGGCCCAGAACCTTTGAGGCCAACCGATAATCACTCTCCAGGCCCTCACCGAACTCCTCCCACGCCCGAGATTTTGCATCTGCGACAGCCTCGGCTGCAGCACGCTTGGCCTGCCGGGTACCCGTTTGCTGCCTCAGGAGTCCCACAGGCTAATAAAACCCGATAGGCCTCCTTCTTCAGCTGGACGGCCCCTTCACCGCAGGTGTCCACCACCGGTTCGGGATTACCGCCACGACAAGCACCGACGACCTTACGGCCACAGCTATGGGCTGCCGCCTCAGCAATGGAGGCACGAAACATGGCCCATTCAGATTCCATGTCCCCGCCTCCTCCGAACGTGGTTGTAGCTCTGCCGGAGGTGGGAGTTAAAGGCCTCGGACAGGGGGCTCCGCCAAACGTTCCCAGCAGACCCTGATTACACGCTTGGGCCTGCCAGGTCTGGAAGGCAACCTCCCACACCACGAAGCCAACTCACCACCAGGTAGTGATCGGTAGACAGCTCAGCTCCTCTCTTCACCCGAGTGTCCAGAACATATGGTCGCAAGTCCGATGACACGACTACAAAGTCAATCATCGAACTGCGACCTAGGGTGTCCTGGTGCCAAGTGCACTTATGGACACCCTTATGTTCGAACATGGTGTTCGTGATAGACAAACTATGATGAGCACAGAAGTCCAACAACGACAGAAGTCCATTTCATATTAGGTTTTATTTCTCACACACAATTTTTATTATTATATACTTTTAGCTCCTTTTTTGACATCACTTGGTGTGTGCGTTATGATCGGAAAAGCAACACTGACTTACTCTATTTGGTTTTATTTGTAATTCTTTCACCTTTTTAGTCTTTAGTACAGTAAAACCTCCGCTGACGAACGCTTAAGCTCACGAACTTTTCGCCTCAAGAACATTAAATTTGCGAGCATATTGTCTCTGCTGACGAACTAGTTTTCGGCGGACGAATCAAACCACGCGGTCGAACAGCGCCACGGTGGCGGCCACGAGAAGCTGACGACGCCACGGGCGTCACAGTTCGTCACCCCTTTCTTTGAGTGCGGATGTGGTTTGTGTTTGATAGACATTTTGGACCATATTGAGTGTACTTTTGCTATTATGGGACCGAAAAAGACCCCACCACAGGCGGAGATCATTGAAAAACACGAACGAGGTGTGCGTTTGTGTGACTTAGCGTCCCAGTACCAGTACGCTAAGTCTACCATTGCTCCCATCCTTAAGAACAAGGAAGCTATTAAGGGTGCGTGTGTAGCTAAGGGTGTTTCCAAACAGTAGGCGTTTCCAAACTCTCCTTCCAAACAGTAAGTCCCTCCCTCCCTCCTCCTCCCATTCCATTCCATCAAGCCGTCAACTACCATCACAAAGGTAAATAAAACGACTTTATTATACAGTACAGTTTATTTCTTTAATTACAATACAATAGCACATTTATTATACATAAAATAAGGTATATTTTTGTGTAGTTTTAAGGCTTATTTAGTAGAAAATTATGTTTTATGGGGACCTGGGAACGGATTATTCTCATTTTAATGGTTTCTTATGGGAAATAAATGTTCGGAAGACGAACTTTTCGCCTTACACACACTTTCTGGGAACCAATTATGTTCGTGAGCTGAGGTATCACTGTATATTCAGAGTTGAAATCCCTTAAACTGCTTGTATATTTGAAGTTTATTTATTTATTTTTTATTTGTTTTTAACAGACACGTGAAAGATAACCCAAGGCTTGAGTCCAGTTTCTGAAAGCATTCATATCAGCCTCATGCAGAAAAATAGCTCTGAGGGATAAACATTGAGTGTTCAGGATACTGCCAGTAATTATACCTGGTAATAAGATCTGCATGGTGTGCGTGCGACTCGAATGCCGTGCAGCCTGCCATTGTTCGGTCTACCACTCTGTTTCTGGAACTAATGGCAGCCTCCTGGCCTGATTTCCGTCAGCACCTCTCTCTCTCTCTCTCTCTCTCTCTCTCTCTCTCTCTCTCTTTCTGTTTGTTCTCAATGCCCTTGAAGAGCTGATAAAAGAGGCGGAGGAGATGTGTGCGAGCTCAGGTCACACTGAAAGCTGATTAGCCCCTGTCCCCGGGGTGGATAAAGCCAAAGCAACGTCAATGCCCTGCCCTCAGAGGGTATCGCTGCTCTGCTTCATGTCTGAAAAAAGGCACCAACTGCCACTCGGATGACAGACCTGGAAGCCAAGTTGTCCAACTGCAACCCCTTCCTGCAACACTATTTTGTAGGGGTCCAAGCATCAGCTTGAAATCTCAGTTGTTTTACTCATTTATTATTATTATTGTTTTATTTTTTAAATTTATTTATTTATTTATTTTTTTATGGTATGATTATTGCACTTAAAAGCTTTTTCTGGGAATTTTTTAGATTTCATCCCCTTTATATCATCTCCTCTTCATCACCATCACTTTGCTTCATCACTCCTCTTCATCATTATCACTCGTACAATCGATTCAGGTTCTTCATCTTCTCTTCATCTTCATCACTCCTCTTCATCACTTCTCACCAATCTTCATCACTCCATCATTATCATTTGTACCATTTGTTCATCTTCCTCTTCACTTCTTACCATTTCTTAATCCTTATCACTCGTTTTCATCATTTCATCACTTATTCATCTTAATCGCTCATCTCTACATCCTCACCATCACTTTTCCTTTATTACGCATTCATCTCTTCATGTCATCACTCATCATTACTATTTGTACTTTTCATCATCATCAATTCTCTTAATCATCTCTTCATCACTCCATCACGAACACTCGTACTCTATTTCTCTTCCTCTTCATCAATAGCACTCATAGTCTTCATCACTCGTCTTTATCTCTTTTTCAGCTTCATTACCACTAGTAGTCTTATTTTTCCTCTTCATTATAACTCATCATCATCGCCTCTTCATCTCCATCCCTTCTTATCACAACTCATACTCTTCACATGGACCCTTGGAATCGCTGCTTAATCTGTTTCTCACTACTATTGGAAGGGAACCTAGTAATTCTGTTTACACGTTATTAATGACTCATCTCATGTACTCATTATGCTCCAGTTATGCCAAGATAAGCATTATGCCTGCCTTGGCTTTATAGCACATTCAGAATTTGATTCATGTTTCTAGGACAAGTGGCATTTGTGCTATCATTCGTCTTTCATTTAGTAAAAACACACAAAAAAACCCCAATAAAACCAACAAACAGATTTTTAAAAACATCCCTAAATTAGATTTTATTTGACAATCTTAATTATGGAGGGGCTTCCAGTCAGTCATACATACATACATATAGTAGTCAATAGTCATTGAAGCATAACACAGGGAGAGGGCTAATATGCCACCATTATAATTGCACTTTTTAAAACATCTAGCCCGTTGTGTGCCTTTATACCCCACCGCCGCTTCAAGCTAGTCCATTGTGATGGATGAGAAAACACATGACAGATGTGTTGCTCCCCCTCATTTATTTTTTTTTAAATCTGAAATTCTGATAACCTGGTAGTATTTTCTAACATGGTACAGAAAATCAAATGTCTATCAAATAAATAATGAATAAAATAAGTAAAACACTGACAGTGAAATCCAGTTGAAACTCTTAAGACTTCGTCACAGTAACTCATGTGGTTTAACATCTGGTCGCTGATGGAGCCAGTTCAGTAGTGCTTCCCAGTCTCCAAGCTCAGATTCATAAAGGAAAAAGAAAGAAAGAAAGAAAAAAAAACAAGAACACTGGACTGGCTACAGTAGACAATGATCAACTAGATCAATTTGCCAGAAACAGGCAAACGTTTGGATAAAATTATTAGAACATAAAAAAAAAATAATTGGTCACAAACAAATGAAACGACTAGAATAAAGAGTCTTATAAATATGTCTGTCTATTGAAAGACCAACATAATACGGAAAAAATTCAAGTTTTCTTTGTAAATGAAATGTTCTCAGAACCAACCCATGCCGGAGTCATGTTAATTTTTTTTCCTTTTATATAACAGTGCAATTGGAAAAATCATAACTATTATGATTTAGTACTAGCGGGGCTATACAAATTTCTGCCGACAAGAGTTCACTAAACATACGTCATCGGTTTAGTTATGGTTTTGGAGTAAATGGACCTGAAGTGTCAATGTCCTGCAATAGTGGGCAGTTTGCTTCTTGTTGAGAATTTGGCAGCTAATCTGAAATAGTTCCATTCAGACTCATTTGGATCAGAAGTAAATGGTATGATTCCACAAAATCCCTGTTGCTGCAGAACTCTGGAATAGGTGTACTTCTTGAAGCACATCAAGTCAGTCCAGCTAGCATGAGTTAAGATGCAACTCTGATCTTCTGCAGGGAGTGAGCATCACCTGAACCCTTTTCAGCTTTGCAAAACAACCCACGGAGCCCTTTTATCCAAAGACAGGCATCTGCAAAAGGCATGTCTATGCCGTGTAGTCAACTTCTAACCTTCTCGAACCAGTTGTCGGATGCCCCCCTATCTGAACACAGGCAGCTGTATGTGTGTGGGCTGAGCAGCCTCATACCCGCGGCCCAGCATGCGCTCCTTAATGCAGGGTGGGTGGATTTCACTGATCAGGCACTCCAGAGACTGTAGGCTGCTGCTGAGCAGGGAGGCTTGACACAGGCTTCGGCCGGGCAGCCCACAGCACAGACCAAGTGCTGGGTACTGCTGCGGCACACAGTGGGTTTGACGCTGAGGACGGCCATGGCATTGGCCGAGCCCCACCGAGCCTGGGGGCAGCTCCTGTGCGTTGTAACAGTCGCTGTCAGGCATAGCAAGCGCGCTGCTCCAATGGGGTGCAAAGAACTGACCAGTGGAGAAGTCACCATGTGTGGCAGTACAGGTCAAAGGTGATGAGCCTACTCGGTCCAATGTGACACCCGTTACACAGCTGCCTGTGCTGATGGTATGGGCCCTGTATGGGATCTGAGTGGTACCTGGGGGCAAGCATACATCTGGAGATCTGCTAATGGTCGCCCTATTGCTGTTGTTGGCACTGTACCGATGTAATGGACCCTGCTGATAGTGCTGCTTCTGCTGCTGCTGTTGATGTCTCTGCTGCTTGGACTGCCATATCGCATATTCCATAGTGTCCATGTACCCCGTAGTCTTGGCCATGTCTATGCTGAAGCTGGAGTCCAAGCAGGCTGTGGCTGCTTGATGAGATGGGCTGGAATGATCTAGAGATGACTGAAATCCTTGGGGGTGAGATGTCCTGGCCATTTGTCTCACTAGGCCAAGGGATGTGTGGTCTGAGTGGGAAGCCAGAGCCAAGGTTTGCCCACTAGTGAGGGATGTAGCAGAAGCTGGTACCATAACATTGGGTGGCACTGGGACATTGTGCACCTCAGGAGGTTTGCAAAGCTCCAAACTGTATGGCCTCTGCCTGTGCCTGTGAGCCAAGTTGCTGCTGCTGGGTGGTGCATAAGGGGCCACTGCCATCTGGATTGGTGACAGTTTAGTCCTCTTGCCATCGGAGTTCTTTACTAAGCCTTTGGTCACAGTGGGGGCTTTGACAATGGCCAGCAAGCCCTGGTAGCCACTGGAGTAGGACTGGGAGTAAGGACTAAAGCGCTGGCCTGTCGTGTCCAAGCCATTGACAGTCCGGCCAATTTGTTTGTGCTGTGGGACCCTGATATTGGATGGGAAGATCTTGATAGACAGGGGACTATCTGCCGTCTTCTGTGCGTAGGCGTCTAGCTCAGCAGCAGAGGGATACCGTGGAGACTGCATTGAGCTCAGATCACCTGCAAGCAGACATGGTATTAGTTACATAATGGGGAGAAAATATGCAAAATGCAAATAAGAATCCACACTTAATCGCATAATTTTCACAGTGCAATCTCAACAAACGGGAAGCAAATTTGTCTAAGTACGTACTAGAGGTCATTTTTTTTTAAATATGCACTGGAAATGAGGCCGAGTATATGCTCCTGTTACAGCCTAGTTGATGATCCTGAAACTTGCACAAGGAACAGGAGGAAAAACAAATATCCCCAATTGAGGGTTTTGCTGTCTGACAAAGCAGATTGTTCTGCGCTCTTCAGCATAAACACATGAAAGTGATAAATACTGAATGAATAAAAATGATCAAGGAGCAGACCTAAGACAAGAAAAATCACCCAATAAAAATGGAGATACTGGCGTGTCAGCTTGATCCCATTTTTTTTTTTTTTTTTTTTTTTTTTTTTTTAACCCAAACACTCACTTCCTCTGCCTCATTTCCTCTTGTGGATGTTCATCCTTAGACATCTGCGTCTTTCTAAAAACTCATTTTGTGGAGGGAGACACCCCAGGCAATGTTTGATCAGTGCATTATGAAATTAATTTGGTCTTTCTTCAGGACAAAATTGGATTACCCTGGGAAATCAAGAAAGAGATGACGAGAAATTGGGGGGGTTGGGGGGGGAAGCTAATTTTGTTTCAGTGGCTTGAGAGGAATTCATTTCATGGCATTTGGCTATGCAACCCACTTAAATGTAAGCACAAGTCGGCGCTGGAGATCAGAAGGAGAAAGAAAGTGCTAGAGTCAGGTAGCTTTGGATGAAATGAAGCCTGACAGTTTCCCCAAGAACTACGACGTGTTTGATGCCTTCAGAATGAATGAGGCAGCCGATGATAAGGAATTATGGTCAGTCAGGGGAAAAAAAGAGGAGTGTTTTTGTTACGTGAATTTGGCAATTGACATAAATAACAGACGGTCCTTTGTATGGATCCCATTTAATAATGATGCTCTGCAATGTTCACAGATGAAGACGCAAACATTAAATGGTTACCGGGCCATTTTTACAGCGCCGAGCCTAACGTGAAGTCTCATAATGGAAAATCTCCAAGGGAGACATACGTTCAATGGTGTACGGGAAGGCTGAGGGGACAAACCAAAATCGGATTTAAAAGACCATTATTCAAGCAATTTCATGGCTGTTTAAACTGCCGCAAGTAAGGGAAGAAAAAGCGGTCCACTTCCAAACTATGGAGCTGCTGCCAAAAATTATGACCACTCTTAAGAATGACACTTTTATGGAATTTGTGGGATGAAAAGAAAAGCGCTAAAATGAAACTAGATTATTAAGTAGTCAGGAAATGCCATTGAAGTCCCCTTTTGAGGAGACAGGTGGAAGGAGTGGGGGTTGGGCATTCTCATAAATAAGACCGTTGAGCTCCGATTTTGATAAGAGAACCATTACAATGATTGCTAGCGAATGTGATGGTGATCTGGCTTGTTGTTCCTGTTCAGGATTGATTTGGGACTTCATTTCATTTTCAAGCCCACAACGAGCCTCCAACTGTGAAAATGATTCAATCTAAAGAAAATAAATTGGGTGTTTAAAATGGAGGAAGGAGGAGAGGGAGTGGGTGCTGCAAAAACACACTGCCTGCAGTCACACGTTGCTTACAGGGGGTCATTCATCATGATGAAGCCCCCAGAAATAGACATACAGGTGGGCTGGAATTTATGTTATTGTTAAAAATCTGTGAATGACCACAGATCATGCGAGCAGAGCTGTGTAATGGGTCCAGCTTGGATCTGGCACGGTTCCATGTGCTGATTGAGGGGGAAACACCCGAAACGTAACTGGTGATGTAGGATCGGGCGCACCATGCCGTAAATTAAAGGACCGGACATTTCTCAGCAACTGGCATAAGAAATTACATATTCCATGCCACGCCCTGATCATTTTGCTCAGCCCAGAACCAGGCTGTGGAATGCAATGGAAATATTGGTGGACTTGGGATGCATAATAAATTGCGATGTAGTTTGGGAAGTGGCTAAGTTGTTGCCAAAGCTGTGGGTTTTTAGCCACAGACCGTGACAGAGGGAAACGATTAGCATTCTGACCCTAAGCACTTAATCACATAGAGCAGACCAACTGCTAATCTCTTTGACTGCAACACTGTCAAGGTCCACTCCAAGACTATGGACGAATTTAGTAGCCCATCTGCTCGAAACCACTCAAGCAGACACACTGCTAAATCCAAAGCGTTATTTGCCGAGTCTGCCTTACCCAGGGGCTTCTCGGAGTGCTTACCAATTTACACTCTGTAAGTCTTTTAAGTGGCTTTCCTCCCTCTCTAGCGTCAGGATTGCCTGAGGTGGGACACATGGGATTCAAGAACGAGTGCTCTTACGCATGCAAGGCCATTACCTGGAGCTCCCAGCACTACAGCTGAAAGAACAGGAATCAAACACATGCTGCTTCACCATGCAGCTCGGAGGCAGGGTCAAGCCTTCGCTCAAACAAAGCTCTCAAAACTGACTTCTATTACATTAGGTCAGCCCTGAAGGGAAGGGGGAGGAGAGAGTGACTCTGAAATCTCAATTAACACTCGGCTAATTAACTTCACACGTCATTTGATACAGAGCAAACTCTTTAAAGTAGGACAATGACAAGACCAGCACCCAGGAATGAGAACGTGGTAGGTTGCATGGAAACAAAACATATATCAAAAAAGGTAGGAACATGGCGGTGCATGGCTCAGAAACAGTACGGGGGGGGGGTCTGTTGGGTTTTTACACCTGAGCCTAGTGGCTTAGCCTCGTGGCTCATCAGGCCGGTACTTATCCCTGGTTTCCCGTAGCGTGAAGCGACCAGGAGTCGTTCAACTCCCCCTGGATGGGACACTAGTCCATCGCAGGTTACCTTCCCAATATATTTTACTGGTACCCATTTATACTGCTGGGTGAACAGAGGCACACTTGTGGTTGAGACCTTGCCCAGGGTTCTTAGCACAGTGAGGGTCTCAGTGGGATTTGAACTCACAACCTCCCGATCATGAGCACAGCACCCTAACCACTACACCACTGGCCCCACTACAAGGGGGGGGGGGATGTTCTGATATGCACGCTGGAAAAAATGTTAAGTATATGAATACACAAAGCTTTCAGTCCCAGTAAGCTGGCCAATCCTTTTTCCCATGGTTGCACTTAAAGCAGTAGCTCACATCACAGAGGAGACCTCATTGTTTTGTAGCGGTTTGAGTTAATCACTGATTAACTGGGAAAACAGCTGAGGCTAAAAAAAGAGCTGAACTCTGTCCCCACATTTCCACCAAGCTCTGTTACTAAAGCACAGACCTAACAATCAAAAACAGAGCCACAACTGGTGGCTTTGCTTGAGGATAAGACTGATGCTAGAAAGCTTTTAATAAAGCCATCAGTCTGAGTCACAGAGATTAAAAAGAAAAAACTATTTGCAAAGAACTCTGAGGAGGTGGTCGTGTAGTTCACTGTGCTTCTGAACATTTCAATTCTTTAACTTGGATATCGATGCACAGAAATACCAAAAATTACAAAGGCATTGGTTTCATGGTTCAATGGTCATTTGGAAAAAAAACAAAACAACAACATATAATAGACTTGTAAGAAAGGTCTTTGGTTTGAGTCCCAGGCTTTGGGCAGGGTATTTCTGTACAGAGGATTTCCTGTGCTTGCAAAGGTTTCCTCATGGTACTCCTGTTTCCTCCCACAGTCCAAAGACCTGCACCTTAAGCTAACCGGCTGTTCCAAATTGCCCCTGGGTGTGAGTGGGACTATGAAAAGATTGTGTGTTTGCCCTGTGATATTATGGCTAATTGTTCAGGGTGTACCCTGCCTTTGTGCAGTGTTGTTTGAGAGAGGCTCCAGCCTCTCCGTGACCCGAGTACAATTAAGCAGATTTAAAAATGAGTGAGAATGAGAGAACTGCCTACTACAGGGTTTGACTAAACAACCACTAGACATTAGCCGACAAGTCAAGTGTGATAGCCTGTCAATTTAATACAGTGGTACCTCACTTTACAATCGTCTCACCAAACAAAAAATTCAGGTTACGAAATGCATTTTCCAAAAATTTTTGTCGAAGGATACAGAACAAGTTCACGTTACGAAAGCGCCAAAATTCAAACACGCCATTCAAACATTCAAACAATGCGCGAGTTGCTTTCCCATGGGTTGTCTCCCAACACCCCGCCCCGCTGGCCTCCCATTGGTTAGGAGGGAACTAAATCTCCATAATACAGTACTGTACCCATAATGCTTTTCGTGTGCCTTTGACCCATTGTTCTTTGTGTTCCGTGTTTTTGTTATTAATCATGAGCCCCAAGAAAGTGATTCCCGGTGAGACTGAAAAGAAGTGGGCTCCGTTATCAATAAAAGTAAAACAGGAGTGATAAAAAAAAAAAAATGAAAGTGGGATGGGGTTGAGTGAAATTGTAAAGAAGTATAGCTGAAACCCCTCTACAATCGGGACAATATTGAAGCAGAAGGAGGCATTAAACGCAGTTTAACGGTTGATGGAGGTGATTATTTCGGATAAGGCAACCGCCATATTTAAGGACCTCGTGAAGGAGGGTGGGGGTGAGGGTTCTTCGGACCAGCAACCCCCGGACTTTAAAGCGTCGCATGGGTGGTTCGAGAGATTTAAAAAAAGGTAAATACTTTTCTTTTACTTTTAACACACATTTCATACAAAATTGGTGTACTTTTATCATTTTTAAAGGGTTTATGGGGTAGTATTGGGAGCCTTGGAACGAATCACGCATTTTACATGTAAAATGCGGTTCAACTTCTGAAAAATGCAGGTTATGAAAAAGGCGCTGGAACGGATTAATTTCGTAAAGTGAGGTACCACTGTATTGTGTTATTAAAATTGTCCTGTCCAATCAAATTCTCCGATTACAATCATAAACTAATTAATATATGTTCTAGAGTATTTAGCCCTGAACCTGATACAACATAATCTTCCTCCAAGCATTGTTTTTTTTTTTTTTAACTACATAAAAGCAGTTTGACTGTAGCAAAATGCAGGAAGTTAAAGCCAGAAAAAAAGTTCCTGTTACATTTTGCTCTTCTCTCAGCGCATTTGTTGAGTGATTGATTCAGCAACACTCCATTAGTACCACAAAGACTCGGCTGAGTGGTTAAAACGCTCCAGTTAAATCAGGTGAGTAGGAGGTAATCATCCTCTTTAACAGAATTACAACAGTTAAAACATGGCAGCCTAAAACGCACAATGTCAATTTCAAGTGTGCATTGGATCGAAGGGGAC
This sequence comes from Plotosus lineatus, assembly GCA_024760905.1. NCBI lineage: Eukaryota > Metazoa > Chordata > Actinopteri > Siluriformes > Plotosidae > Plotosus > Plotosus lineatus. Next base: position 25,546,973 of record CM045743.1, read on the forward strand.
ATTTTAACAGGAACACCTCATCGCTGCAACTTTTTCATTGATGCCGAAGACCGTTCTGGAGCCCCGATGAATTTGCAAGGCCATGAACTGACTCCCTCAGTAGAGTCACACCATCGTGAACTGTTCCCAAGCTTGCACAGAATAAAAGCTCCTATTATTAATATTAAGAAACATTAATACTAACTGACATGAATCCAAAAGCAGGCATCCATGTGTGGAGGTGTCATTATAATAGCAGGCTAGTGGGAATGTGAACGCCAAGCCTTTCTTTTATTGTTCTCAGCTAATAGTCGGCGTGCAACTGACGAAAGCGCTCCTGAAGTTCTGAAATGCCAAAGAACCTGCCAATGAAGAACATTTGATCGGACATGTCCACGTCTGACAAACGCACTCCATTCACCTCATCAGCGTCTCTTTCTCGTGGTAGGCTCTGCAAGAAGAGAACAACCGGAGGGGCCAGTGCTTATTTATCTGCGCTTGATAAGTCAGGCATGGACGAGTCAGGCACTTTACATGAGTGGTACTTTCCATTTGGCTCAGCACGGGGAGCTGCGTGGACACTGCAGCCATGCCAAAACAACCTAACTGGAGGCACAACTCTTCTTACAGTGTTGTTCCATTACTACTCATCCGCATGACAAGAGAAGCCACAAAGCACTCGTGGTGTTTCAATCACCTCTGTAATCACTCATCACTGAACGGTCTCATTTAACACTGTTATTTTAACAAAAGTCTTGCATACGAAAGAAAGGCTGATCATGGGAAAGCTTATTCATAGCAAACTGGAATCCAAATGTCAAATATACATATTCAAACCCTTCATTAAAGAAAAAAAGTTTTTATACAAATCATGATGCAATGCCTGGTCCAAAAATGTTGTTCTTGATTACATCATCGAACCAACAAACTTAATTAACATCCCATTTATTTCCGTTGAATAATTGGGTTCATTTTTTACCGATGTCTTGAACTGATGAGGCAAAAACTGATAAATATAACACTCCATAAAGTGTTCTCCAGCACATCCCAAAAACTTTCAATAGGGTTAAGGTCAGGGTGCTGGGGTGCCAATACATCATTGATAAAGATCCCTCATGCTCCTTGAATATCTCTTTTATTATTTCATTCCCACTTTATTTCCGTGTCATCAGGGAAGAAAAAGTTGATTGATGTCACAACCTGCTCATTCAGTACATTAGCGACTTCATTTTATTGCCACATTGATGTTTCTGAGCCTCGACCTGACCGACTGGAGCAACAGTCCAATGGAGATTACATGCTGTAATCAAGGATAAACGCACTCCCACTTTAAAATATTAGACTGTGGGACTTTTTTTCACATTAGTCCATGCAATCCTCACCTGAGAAGATTGACAAATAACATTAGCTGAAATAACTGGGTGTGTTTTTGTGTTTTCTGAACACAACAACTGATCATCTAATTCATCATCACCGTTGACTTTCCACTCACTCCTTGAACGTGGCTGATACTGATCAGTACATTGCATCTTTCTTTCTTTTTTTGCATCTGTTTCTGCTTAAAGTATATAGCAGATTTTCAATCCTTTAAAAACAAGACTATTCTTATCCCAGTACTTGTAGTACTCTTGACAACCCAACTTTGTTATATTGTGTTTGTGTTGTGTGGCAGATTATCACCATGAAAACGACTGGCTTAATAAAATAATGTCAGCTCTTAGAATCAGAATCAGAAAGCACACCTTACTGTGATAACACTTTTCAACCAACAGGGAACTGTTCCTAGAACTGTTCCTATTAAATCATGATTTCAGTGAGCAAAAGAGCCTTTTTTCCATCATTGATGATGAGAACCGTTGTAATCAAGGATGTGCCATCAGTGAGGACATTTCCAATTCATAATCAAATTATATAATAGTAACAAGATTGTGTATTACATTGATTACCAGGAAACTTTTATTTTATTATTGAAATTAATAAAACATATTTCTGATTTATCCTTTTCCATTTTTCATTGTTGTGCTCTGCTTCCTCTCCAAACTAACATTCATTAATTCATTTTCTGAACTGCTTAATCCTAATTAGGGTCGTGGGGAGGCTGGCACCCATCTCAGCCGACTTTGGGTGAGGGTGGGGTTCACCCTGGACAGCTCATAAGGCCATCGTTGGGCCAACACTCACACAGCTTACAAACTAACTTGATGCCGGTTAATGTCATAGTTTACGTTGGAAAACCCAGTTGTCATTGGGTTCCCACTTTTCAGGTTCTGAATTAATTCATTTTTTGGTGGAAAAACTCCCAATGGTGCAAAGTTTGGTGTGAGCCGGAGCAGCACTCATTTCCTGTTGGTGAAATAGCGGTACGAAGGTTTTTTTAAAGTCAAGCCAAGGTATACAAAGGGTGGCAGGTGATTGATAAGGCTAGGAGAGGTTGCTTTTACACCAAACAAGTCATGATTTTAATAGGGTGATTATATTTGCGCAACAATCTACAAATCCATTGTATTTCAATTAACTTGCCTGAGGCCATTCGGTGCATACACTGTAACCAAAAAGGTAGATTCATTAGTGTTTGAGCATACAAGTCAATATTTCTTGCTTTGCAATGCAAGTTGATGACTGAAAGATGCCAACATGCCTTTGATTAAAGAGGCCAATTTACTTGTGAATATCTGATGTGCTTTGACTTCCCATATCAGTCCATTTTAACTGAATATAGAGGTTTTCTGGTAAAACCACCCCAGTTCATTTGCTGAGTAAAATGAGCCAATGTTTGTCTGATGTGTATGTCTACCAGTTTTATTTTACTATTATAAAATTGGTTTATATCAGAATTGTTACTTCAATATCCGTATACTGTTATTTTTGCCATTATCTTGCCTTGTATGCACCTTAATGGATTCACGTCTCATTCTCCTGATTACACACACTCACAAGAGTGAAACCAGTGCCTTTTCCAACTGGCGAATGCAAATTAAAACAGATTTTAGCAGATTACTCTTTCCAGCTTTCTTTAATTAGATAATGTACATAAAATGCTCGGATATAAAATGAACACCCCCCCTAATCCAATCCCAGAGAATAAAATATCTATATTAATTTATGCTCCAAATAACCTTTTTGTGACTTTCCCAGACTTATTAAAAGGCCGGAAAAGAGGAAAAACAAGCAAATTGTGTAATCCATTCTATATACTAGTATTTATATGGCTATTACTTCAACAATAAGTGAAAAACGCCTGATAATGAAAACGTACATGTGTTTATGTGTAATTGGAGACTTTGGAAGATTTGCATTTTTTATTGCACTTTTGGAAACAGAAAAAGTCGTAAGACTTTAAGAGAAATAAATAAAGATGGCAATGCTTACTAATAACATTGGCTCAGTGCAGGGCCATTGATACTCGCGTACAGGAGTAAGCAAATGGTTTTGGAAAGATATTGCGTCTCATTCCATTTTAACATTGGAAATGATGATTATTTAATATGCTTGGTCAGTAACTGGGATTACTGGTACCTGTTTAATCCTGTCGCAGGCCTATCCTTCAGATTTTTTCCTACCCGGAGTTCATAGTCAATTCAGAGTAGATTTAACAATCCTGTTGAATTGGTGTGCAATGCATTCGAGAGAAACATTTATTGTGTAATACCTGCTAGACAATTACCAACTTGCTGGGCTTTTTTTTATTGCCTACTTATCACATTAACTGCTCAGGAAAAAAAAACCACCTCAACAAATAACAATATTTTTAACAGTATCACATTATAAGTTTTTTTCTTGTTGAATATTGTTCTTTTCAGTTGTCTGAGCTTTCTCTTATTAGATTATGTGCATAATAATTCTCAGATAGGACCCAAACACTGAGAATGAAATCTCGATATTAATTTCATACTTCGAACCTCTTTTTATTGACATTAACCAAACCAGCTTATTAGCAGGCAGGAAAGGAGGAAAAACAGGCAAATTGTTCATCCATTCTATCTATTCGTCTGACAATTAGACAGCAAAAAGTTAAAAAAAAACAAACAAAAAAAACGATTGTGACTAGTTTAAAGGCAAAGCCCTGAGTTCTGCCTGGCAGATGTGGTGCTAACAGTCACAACATGTTGCCAGGAATGTGGCTGACTGATAAATCCTCAGGGCTAAACATGGTCCACGAGTTGCTGAGGCAGACATATGCACCGAATATTCCCTACAGCCCCACTGTGGGCTCTTTTCCAAAATAACAGATATGACACATGCCTCCAGGCAATTGCAACTCCGACGATTCATCAGCTGCATTTCACGCCAACCATTAAACCTCCAGAGATCCAATGAAGTGAAGAGAATGATGGTACAGCAGTCATTGTGGCTCGGCAAAAGAACAACCCTTGAATCAGCGTTGGGTAGAATAACATCTAATACACTGCATTATTATAAGCACACTGGATTTGGGGTGTGTGCTGAGTGGCAGGGGCTGGGACTGTCAGAGCACATCAGGCTCTGGACATAGAGAAACAAAACAGGGTGTGTGTGTGTGTGTGTGTGTGTGTGAGAAAGACAGAGCGGGAGAAAGATGCCTGAGGCTCTGCCTGTGGCAAACCAGGGCCCTTCTGTTCCAGCATTTAGCAGACAAGCGCTCCACTGATTCCAAATTAATATTTAATAACATGGCAGACAATGAGGTTTTTACCCCAGCTGGATGGGGAGGTTGGAGGATAGAGGGGCATGGAGTTTTGCTCCAGTTGTTTAAAAAAAAAACAAACAAAAAAAAACCTCAACACTCAAAAGCTTTAACGCTGTGCATGTGGAAAAGACAATACAGATAAGCTTATTGAAAAGTCTCATTGTTCGCCGACAGGCTCAATTATCTTTACCGCTTATAGTCTCACTATCTCATCATCTCAAAATTGTTTCTCTCAAACCTTTGATTAAGGTATATTTAGACATGAGTTAGTTTAAATTGCTTGCTTTATCTCGTCGCTGATCAAGCTGAATAAAATTCAATCCTAACAGGAGATGATGCATACCACGCGCATAGGTCAATTAGGCGAATGCCGGTCAGGCTCTGAGTGCGCAAATAATCAGCGGATAATAATCAATGTCCTTCGGTCCCCACGGCCCAGGACTTAAAAGGACGACAAAATGCACTCTCGTTAATTGTGAATGTAATGCATGCTGACAGTAATGATAATTAACCGACTGAAAGCCATGTTTATGAAAATCACTCTGAACCGCCTTCATAAACCGAGACAGTACGGATTTAATATCATGGAGGAGTCTATAGGGGTTGCTCGGTTGGTGTAGGGTTACTCTGCCTCCGTGTCGTGGAGAAATTAGATCAATAGTGTATGATGTGTGGACTTGTGAAAGTCCGAGTTGCCCTTAGCGACCGTGCGAAACTCTCAATTAGAGAAAGGTCAGTGGATTCTATAACATTTTGAAACTCGACGCTCTGCCACTCCTTTGCTTTAGAGGCAACGTCCTCTTTGTCAACATTCCACCAAGTGTGAGCCTTTATGGAGCTTACCAAAGTATCTGACTGTGATGTTGTGATATTTGAATTATTTATGCCAACACATTCTTTCCCTCCCTCTCTCTCTCTCTCTCTCTCTCTCTCTCACGCACGCTCACTCACACACACACACACACACACACACACACACACACACACACAGCTTTTTGGATCTAAAAACAATCAGAAGCTACAGAAATAGTCATCGTTCAACAACCATGGTAAACACTCCGTGTGTTTGAACTCGAACAGTAATTATTAAGAAAAAAATGACACCTGTTTGCTACTTTGTGTTTGCTAGTGATCATTAGCGGCTAATTTAGCTGCTTTTGAAAGAATTTCATGCAGTCGTTCATTCATTCGCCAAACTGCTTAATCTTAATTGGGATGCGTGGAGACTGGAGCCTATCTCAGCCTACTCTAGGCAAAGACGAAATACACCCTGAACAGCTCATCAGACAAACACCGGCCAACACACGCAAACAACAATTCACACTGACACCTAGGAGAAATTTGGAACAGCCAGTTTACATACATATGAACATATCTTTGGACTGTTGGTAGAAACTGGAGTACCTGGAGAAAACCCACAAAAGCTCAGGGAGAACATGCAAACTCGCCAAGCCCAGAACCAGGACCATCTTGCTGTGAGGTGGACTTGCTAACCTCTGCACTAAAGGTGCCACCCTGTGAGAATTTCAGCTCGCCATAACTTTGGATGCACTCATACTCCATATATTAATGTCCTGACTCTTCACCCCCAGGATGCAATCATGGCCAATAGCTGTGATTGGCTGAATGAATTTGATGTTGCTAAGAGAATGTACTTTTCTTTCAAAATTTCAAATGCTTGACATTTGACCCAATTTACATACGCTGTAGATTACTTAGTCTCATTCAGGTTAAATCCAAAAGAAAAGAAGCATTAAACATGGCATAGTAGCAATTCATACACATTCATATTTAAAAACTCCCCAAGTCTCTTCATACAATTTGATCAGCGTAATGCACACTGATCTGCAATGCAGACGCAGCAGATCTAATCAGCCTTCAGTCCTCAAACATAGTTTTAGACTTGGTGTCACTTCAAAGTGACCGGAGCTGTTTTTCCCGACATCATCTCCTCTGGGGAACAAACGCAATGTCTGCGATGACAGCCGCCCTTGCAGAGGGAAAGCGGTTCAGCCTGTGTGGCTGATTCGTCAATGCCCTCATGAATTAAATTAAAAAGACGGTGCGATCGTTGTAGCAGATAAGGAGCATGGACTGATCTGCACTGGTGATAAACCTGGAACTCTGGGGTTATAGAAACCAAGGTGATCTTCCCCTCCTCTCCATCTCTCTCCTTTATCTAACCTTCCACTTTAGTCTGCTATTCTTCTAGCTGAACTGGAGAGGCCTAATTAAGGCAAATTAATTCCAGCAAATAGCCTAATTCATTAAGTCACGTTTTGCATCAGAGAGCCCTCGATTTTTTTTCCTCTTCTTCAAGTCTTGTATTAACATACTCCAGAAGCACGAGCGTTAGAAATTTGGATACTATATAATCTCAGACAAGTCTTTACACAAACACACCATATATGAGAGCTCCTTGTACGTATATGTATGTATGTATATATATATATATATATATATATATATATATATATATATATATATATATATATATATGTGTGTGTGTGTCTGTCTGTCTATCATGTGTGTGTGTGTGTGTGTATATATATATATATATATATAAATAAAGAATAGGGGGGAAGTTAAGGAAACTGCTTCAAAACAAGGCCAATTATACAAAAAAACACCAAACAAAAACAAAAAACAACCCAAAACCTCCCATCAAAACTACTTACATTCTTATGTGAGGTGTGCATCTGAGTGCGCGCACATCTGTATGTGTGTGTATTTATATTTTATTTACATCTTATGAATTATTTTTGAATGTTTAATTGTTATTATAAGCATTTATACCATCGAATAATTATTTATTAATATTATATACACATATATACACAATTAACCGTGGAAAGTGAGGGATCCCTGTGTATATAATATCAATAAATACACATTCGACACTATAAATGCTTATACAGTCATACTTCACCTTACAAAATTAATCCGTTCCAGAAATTTTTTTTTCCTGATTTTTTTCGTAAGTTGAGCTGTATTTTACATCTAAAAGGCCTGATTCGTTCCAAGGCCCCCAATACTACCGACTAAACCCTTTAAAAATTATAAAAGTATACCTTTAAAGGCCTCCTTCTGCTTCAATATTGTACCAATGGTAGAAGGGTTTCGGCCATACTGTATTCCTTTGTGATATCACTCAACCGCATGCCACGAGCCCGCTTCTTCTTTTCACTCGCACCGGGAATCACTTATCACTTTCACCGGGAGTCACATGCGCGTGTGTGCGCGTGTGTGCGCGTGTGTGTGCGTGTGTGTTGACCATGTCTTCTTAGCAGAGTTATAATCTTACAAATGTTTATGCAAGGTTAAAAGCCTGAGTCAAAAAATAAAGTTGCAATGAGCACACTCGAAAAACTCACGAAACAACAGTAACTCTGTCCTTTAAGCGTATTAGAACTCCGTGACGACCAATGGGTCGAAGGCACACAAAAAGCATCATTGTATTATCGAGATGCAGCTCCATAATAGCCAATGGGAGGCCAGCAAGGCGGGGTGTTGGGAGATAGCCAATGGGAGAGCAACTTGGCATTGTTTGAATTTTTCAGATGGCGTGTTTCTTAACTTGGATTTTTCATTTGTTCGGTCTTTCGTAAGGTGAGGTACCACTGTAATAACAATTAAACATTCAAATATAATGCACAAGATGTAAATAAAATATAAATACACACATATATAGACATGTGCGTGCACACACAGATGTGCGTGCACGCACTCAGATTCGCACCTCACATAAAAATGTAAGTAGTTTTGTTTGGGGGGTTTTGGGTTGTTTTTTGTTTGTTTTGGGTTTTGGGTTGTTTTTTGTTTGTTTGGGGTTTTTTTTTTTTTTTTTTTTTTGCATTATTGGCTTCATTTTGCAGCATTTTCCTTAATGTTTTCCCTATTTTTCCTTAATTTCCTTTTTTTTTAATTTAATTTTTCAATGAATATTTTTGAAAAACCCGCGATGCACTGAAGCCGCAGAAACTGAAGCACAAAGTAACGAAGGCTCACTGTATAGCCGAACCATGGACATTCTTGCTGTTATGTGGATATCCTAATCACACCGCCATACGTGCAGATAATGCACACACACACACACACACACACACACACACACACACACACACACACACACACACACACACACACACACACGCACACACCAGTGGTTGGTTTAAGTTTTCATTTCTACTACAGAGGTGCAGAATGAAAATGTCCCCAATGCTCTCGATCTTAATGCATAAAAATCTATTGTCTGGATGAAGATCCATCATCCACTCAATATGATAAAATTGTGAGAATGAAAGGTTAGGTTACCTTAGAAAATTGAATTTACCGTGGGATTTTTTTTTTCACTGCTTTACTCTAATAACACCCCCCATCTCTCTGCACCTTGTTCTTAAAAGCATCCTCGACTGCAACACGGGCTTTCTCAGGACAGTCAGATCAGATGAAACGGTTCCAACATCTCTGGTTAAACAGTTAAGCTCTACTTCAAATCCTGCGCTATTACAGCCAGAGGGGCTTTTTGGTCCGCCAGATGTAGTGGAGATGGAAAAGGCTTTTAACTTTCCACATCAGACACCTTTAGTGAGCTGCACGACCAAATCCAGAACAAAGGCCTTACACTTGGATATGCACTGGCCTGTCGGGCAGTGAAATATGTGTTTATAGTGAAAGGGAACTATGAAATACCTACCCTGGGTAAAGTGTGCTGTACAGGTGTGCATAATGCCAGCTTGAAATATGCTCCATTTTTAAAACAAGCTAGATGACCTGTGAACAAACAAGCCCAAAACCCTGTTTTATGACCCGAGGAGGCTACTGAGAAGATTCTTGAAGATATCTTTACATAATATGCATCATCGGCTGCGATTTTGGTGGCATCCTGTCGACAAAGCAACAAATAGGTTTGCAACTCTCAACCTGGAGTTCGCCGTGTTTGAATCCAGGTTGATGCTGCAACCATCCACGACTGCAAGTCCACGAGAGCTCATTGGCCAAGCTCTCATGGGAGGAAGAGATGGCATACGCTCACTTCTCTGTCAGTCAGTGATCAAGAGCTAATCATGGGTGTCCCCGAGCTCATTCGTACAAGGTGCAGATCGCAATTTTTCCCTCCGAGTGAGTTAAACTGCCCTCAAATACACATGGACAGCAGTTCATAAAAATGTGAGTGGCGGCATCGCATGGCATGGAGGGGCATGTGCATGCTTACACCCCTCTCCAGTAGAGAAGGCAAAACTTGACAGGTGGGAATTGGGGTACAACTAACTTGAGGAGGAAAATATGATCCCCCCACCCCCCCATGTTTATTTAAAAGTAAACAAATAAATAAATATTCCTAAATAGAAGTATGGCCTACATGTACTAAATGTGAATGGAACAATGAAGTCCTTCACGCTTACTTTTCAGGCTGACGGGAGCGTCCAGGATCTTGGCAGCACACACCGGGTGCTGGGCGGTTTGGTTCGGTCTTCTTGGCAGGCACGCCAGCATGATGCAGCTTTTTAGGCTCTACAGCTGCGAAAAGCCTTGAGGAATCTGCAGAAAGACAAAATAGAGTCATGTCTGCAGTCATGATGCTCCTAAGAAGTCTGACCACTTTCTGTTTAATATACATGTATACCAAGTACCTATAAACAAGAAAACAGAAACAATCCTGTGGCGCCGGGTTTTGTATGTATCAACTGTACTGTATGAAAGGTCTACCCTTTAGGTGCACAGAAACAAAGGAGACGGTAATGACTCAGCAAGCGGTTGTCTTTTTTTTTTTTTTTTTTTTTTTTTGGTGGGATTTGGTGGGCCTGAGGTGCATGCTGAGCACTCGACGGCTCTAATCAATCTCCCAGCAGGCCATAAATCTCACCTCCCTCTGTTCTCGGCTGCTAAGCTATATAAAGACATACATCCACAGGCAACCCTGACAGGGATAACAACACAATGCCACTTTAGGATTAACATCCCAGGCAAAGAAGGCCAGGCTAGCTTTATCTTTCCAGGGCTCTACAAATGAAAAGCATCTATCTAGATGTCCCTTCTAATCCAATTTTCATCTTTTCTTTTTTTTTTTTTTTTTTTTTTTTGGGGGGGGGGGGGGGGTGTTGGGGGTGGGGGGCTAATCCTTTAATTTAGTCATTTGACAGGTGGTCCTGATGACTCGAATGTAAATTATCCAAAGCAAGCCACATCAGAGGGATTTTGACTAGGCAGGGATTTAATCTAAAAGGCACAGGTTTTAACTTGGCAAAGTTTCAGGTCAAACGCGTACTAGCATAACAACTATGCATTTAAGCGAGCGGATCATTAAACGGTGCATATTCTCTAATGTACATCTGGTGTGTTCTATCTTTCATTATCAGTTTATATTCAATGAATATAATGGGTCCCTGGTGAAACTACCTCTGTCCTACATCTTGTTTAGGTTCTGTATCTGATTGCAATAATAAGAACAAGACCACATGACCAGTGCAACAGTGACTTGTAGAAAGTATAAAAACCCCGAATCAAGTATTAAGAAAGAGAAGAAGGCAAGTACGATTAATTTTTTTTTAAAAATATGGCGATGTTTACAAATACGGTATCATGATGTGTGGTACAGGGGTATGGGTGGCACGGTGGCATGGTAGTTAGCACCTCACAGCAAGACGACGTCTAGGGTGTGAGTGTGTTCTTCTGCGATGGCATGGTATGTTGTTCAGGGTGTACCCCACCCTTGCCTAGAGTTAGCTGAGACGGGTGCCAGCCTCCCCGCGACCCAAATTAGGATTATGTGGCTTAGGAAATAAATAAATGGTACAGTACAGGGGTCAACGAGACTTGCATAGAGAAGGAAGCAAATATTTTCAGAAAGGCATTGCAGCCGATTCCGCTTTATTTACTAGACCTGGGAATTTGAACGGGACCCTTTAACGATTTGTGTTTAGTAATATCACGTCGAAATTACCATGAATGAGCAGTTCTGGTACGGTGGGGGAAAGGTTGTTAATAGTTGGTATTCTTATACCCTGACATTTACCTTTGCCCCAAATCATTCTATATTAAATTACTTTTTATATTAACGAATTAATCTGCCATCCTCATGAGATCCCATGGCAGTAGCTGGCCTAGTTCTTAGTCTTTAGGCTAATGACTGTTGACTCTTCATACCCTTCATTTTATCTGATTCTCTCAGTCTTTCTCTCTGTCTCTCTCTCTCTCTGTCTCTCACACACACACACACACACACACACATGCACGCACACACACACGCACACAGTCTCTCCTCTTCTATTTTTCCCCTCCTGAAATCCCTCTTTGATTTATTTCCCGTCCAACTTATTACTCTCCTTTTTCCTGCTGGTTCCACACGACGGCTGCCCGAGTAAACTAGAGGGGAGAGCTTGAAAGCCATCTGTATATACTTGATTGCCTACACCTCAGAAGGATAAAAGAAACAGCCTGGCTTTCATACTTGTCAGGAGCCTGGAGAAATCACCACACACACACACACACACACACACACACACACACACACACACACACACACACACCCCACCACCACCACCACACACACACACACACACACACAAAGAAGAAAAACCCACCACACACACACTTTTTTCTTTACACAGTATGCACAAGAGAGCCCCTCTTCAAACCAAACAGCCGCTCTGTGATCACAGACAGCTAAACGGCTGAAAAGCCTTTCTCGCCACTATTTTGTGAGACGGGCCAATTTCACTACAAGGCTTCCATTACTGCACATTTGTCAAAGGAAGATGCAGATTTTGGATGACGGGGCAAAGTGGGTGAGTAGGTAGGTGGTGGAGCAAATATGGGGTCTCACTGGAAATGTTTGCGCAGTGTTAATCCATAGGAAATGAGAGACAAACATGATTACTCTCGCAACTAGATAAGAGACAAAAGTGAATACATTTTTTTAAAAAGGACAGTAAGTAAAGCACTTCGTTTATGCACATGAGTGAGAAGCCTATGGCATATCCCCTAACATCCACCCGCCATCCAGACTTCTTCGGCAGCATCCGTACTCCTTTGTGCTTTTACCAAAGTGACTCTTTTTTTAAGGCGATGCACAAAGGCTTAAGAAATCACAAACAGCCCGGAGGAAAAGTGCTCCCTATCGGCAACCTAATGTCTCTTTGAATGACAGCCAGTCTGTCTCCTTAATTCCATTACGCCAAATGGCCTTGAAAGCTTCTTTCTCCAGAGGATGCCATTCCGCTCTTTCTGCGCCCACGTCGTGCAAAAGCAACTCAATCCGCGAGCCTGACATACTTTGATAGCGAGATATAGGCTATAGCTGCGTAGTTATCACGCTGCAGTCCTTTCCGTCTGGCAAAAGAGACTCAGCCGGTGTTCTGCATACCCGCTCATAAGGGTTTTATCATCCAGATCATCTATGGTGTTGTTTTTCCTCCACGCAGAACCTAATGACCCGAGAAAAAGTGTAGTAGTCCTCCACCAAAGCACTGATGTCTCTGCTGGATGCTGACGAAACTTTTGTCCCAAAACGACGGAAAAATCCTTGCCACACTGTTCAGCATCAGCCCATCCGATAAGGCCACTTATCATCCTTCATGATGCCTAGCGAGGGCCTGCTGGGAAGATAAGTGTCCTGCGTGCCACTGCCAATCTTTTGTCTTCCAAGGTTTTCTGATAAAATCAATTCGGCAGACAAATTGTCCCCTCCGTTCTGGTATTTTAGCCTTTTCATCTCGCTCTCAAGCCTGGAGGTGAACTAGATGGCAGGTTGTCTAATTGTACGTGCGCCAGTGCGTAGCTGGGAAAAGAGGAGTGCAGACATAGATAAGGTCAATGTCGCTGAAGGAAAAAGCTGATAACGGGTTGGGGGGTTTTGTGTGCGTGTGTGTGTGTGTGTGTGTGTGTGTGTGTGTTTAGACTTAAGCTTTATTCCCTCATGTGTATGAAGGACAGAATGTCAAGATCCTTTAAAATCAAAATCTGCGTTCAAATCCATTTCAGGGCCAGAAAGTAAAAGCAGCGGATTAGGCACGGGAAGATAATTGCCTTACTGGCAAAAACAAAGCCGGTTATATTCGTTCAGGAAAGTAGCCAAAGCAGAGGCATGTTATATTTGCTTTAAATTGATGCAACTGACAGTGACAGAAAAGTAGATTTTCATCAAAATAGCAAGTCTCTCTCTCTCTCGCTCTCTCTCTCGCTCTCTCTCTCTCTCTCTCTCTCTCTTGCTCACTCGCTCACTCGCTCTCGTTTAAGTGCAGCCTGCACTCATATAGTAACCACTCGAAAGCCTTCACTTTGTTTACATTTTTTTTTTTTTTTTACAAACTTCACCACTTAAAGCTTAGGAGGTGAATCTAATGAAGAAAAGCAGAATCAAGTAGCCCTAACAACCTTCCACTCCTACTTGATCATGCACACACACACACACACACACACACACACACACACACACACACACACACACACACACACACACACACACACACACACACACACTTCCCACTCTCAGCTCCAAATCCTGAGTTAATAACTAGATAATAATGGAAAAAAAAAAAAAAAACCTTTAAGCCTGGCCCCTTTTCACTTGCCGGTTAGATAGGATTAGCATGAGAGTGCTATGGTAATTTCTTCTCCATCCCCTTCTCGCTGTCATCCTTCCTACACGGCGGTGGAACGAGGCACGTTGCACCGAAATAACACACTGACTGAGGTAATACAGAGCAGGCTTGACCGATGATGAAAACCATGAAAAACCACAGCTGTATATTACATTTCTTTTAAGAGTCCTACCAAAGTGACACGCCGCCATTAGGTCCACTTTCCAACATTAAATCCGGTCCAGCTAATGCATCTGCCTTGTCTTTAATTGAGGGAATCAAGTAACCTGGACAGAATTGCCTTGACGAGGAAGAACGTCTCATATATTTGTAGACTGATTGAATAATATGGCTGCAGCCACACAAAATCAGGTTTTCATTGACTTTATGTACATCGTGCAGGTTTGATCTATGAGAGCTGGAGTCCAGAAGTCCTTCCCCGCCCCACATCCACCACCACCACCACCACCACCACCGAACCCCAGACGGTCTGGCCTGTGGACTTTTCCAAATCACTAACTCTATTATGAGTGACAGCAGTGTAGGAGAGGGGTGGCCGCTCTGCCACTTCCTCCAGCAGGAGCCCTCAGTGTGGTGCTGGCAATCCGGCAGGAGCGAAAGCTGAGTGCCACATCAAAAGGCCACATTTAGCCTTGCCAATCGAGAAGCAGAGAGGCCACGGCTGGCTGGCGACGTCGCGCCAATCGGCCTTGCCTCTCCGTGGAAATGGGATCTTCTCTGAGTGAGTGAAAAGATAGCAGAGCTGTTTCCCGGAGGATGGAGGCCCGTTTGACAGACAACGACGGCGGCTTCATCCGTAAAGCTCCTCATGCATTTTTAATGGAATCTATTACTTCAGGATTAGGAGATAAGAGACCGAGGCCCTGGTTAAATTTCTGATAGTTAGCATAATTGGGATCAGAGGCGCAGAGGAGACAAAGATTTTTTTTCTCCCATGCCTTTGAAAAAGGTAACCTCTTTAACCAGATGCGCAAAGAACATGAAGCCTGAGATAAACAGCAGCTCACTGACTCACATTAGCATCAGACACGGTAATTAAAAAAAAAAGGTGGGGTGTGTGTGTGTGTGTGTGTGTGTGTGTGTGTGTGTGTGTGTGTGTGTGTGTGTGGAGGAGGATTCAACAAAATCTTTCGGAGCATTTCTTCTCACCTGGCTGAGAGGTGTAAATGTAAATATACTATCAAATGTAGATTTACCACACCGACCGAATTAGCTCCTGCTCCAAGGAACATAATTCCACCGGTGACTATTTACTGCGAGATATTTCACGTGCTGTCAGTGCCGGTGACAGCTTGTTACAGGACTTCGCTCTAGTAAGACCAAGGCCGGTGTGTACAAGCGGACAGTTTTACGTGTACACAGAGTAGAACTGGGCTGGGCGTTTTTTTTTTTTTTTTTTTTTTTTTTTGCTCCAAGCACACCTCCACCCACCGAGCACGCAGGACAATTCATTACGCTGTTAAGGATCACTGCTTCCTTTCAGCCATTACAAAAAAGTAATAAAACAAAGAACTCTGAACAAAGATTTGCCAAATATTTCCCGCAGGCTTTTCACATGAGACGAACACCCCCCCCCCCCCGCCCCCACCACCACCACCCATGAGTGCTTAATGAATGACTTGGCAAAGACCAAAGAGTTCCAGCAGAAATGAACTTTACTTGCTATGCGCTAATCTATAGTGACCTCCACCTGCTGCCCGCTCAATGAGAACAGGTTGGACTGCTAAAAAAGCGAGCGGCCCAATCGTGCTCAGAGCTTGATATACAGTAATGTGTATAATATGGAATGGACTTAAGTAGATTGTATCTATGTTTTAGATGGCAGGAAACACCACAGCAAGCAGGCCAGAATGCTTCTGTAATCTTGAGTAAACGCTTTCTACTCCACCTGCTCAAGCCACATTTACCTCATAGCCCTATTTTGCCCCAGCTCCTCATCCCATAAAAATAAAACAGACCAATTAGGCAAATTTCAAAGGACGGCAGCCAGCCTATAATTACACCCGACGTCCTTAGGAGATAAAAGGTGATTACGGTGGATGCAGCGAGAAAATTGCCTAGCAACCAAAAGATTGACATCATCTCTATAAGTGGAGCTTAGCGACCAGGCGTCCGCTCTGTGAGGTCACTCAACCGGTCCTAATCACTCTCATCTCTGGTTTTGTTTAGTAAACAGGCTACATGTATCGACAGCGCAGCTTTGTGCCAGCCTTGCGATGGCTGAGGACTGCCTTGTTTGTGGCAGTGTGCCATAGTAGCACGTCCGACTCAATGCAAGAAGGTCCTGGGTTCGAGTCTCGGGTTAAACAAGGACATTTCTGCCATACCTGTGAGGGTTTCCTCTGGGTGCTCTGGTTTCAACCCGCAATCCAAAGACATGCATATTAGGCTAATTGGCGGTCTGTGAGAATGCCTTATGTAGTCCGTTGTGTACTGCCAAGCATGGACCATTCATTTCCTTTAACACTTTTAGGGAATGTTAAAATGCCGAAGGTAACCATGAGGACAGTGGTGTCCAACCCTGCTCCTGCGGATTTACCTCCATGAAGACTTTAGCTTTGAGCATATTGGTGAAAATGATCACCCCAAGTCCTCATTTTTAAGCCTGGTCAGGTGGACCTGTTCACAGTTGGAGAATAACACCAGAACAAATCACCTAGACAGCTTCAACACACCTCAGTATGTACTCTATACATCTCCGAAACTGTCTAACCACTGTTCTTCTACCATCATCAGGTGTTTCCATGACCATGGGGGCATTGGTGTTTATGCTAAGCATGTCACTCCAAAATTCACTATATTCAATCTAATAATGAGAAAGATCATGTCACAGGATCGACCTCATCGAGTGAGCCCTGATGCCCTGTTGATCAGATGGGGTTTGGAGTGTGACATCATCCTGGAAAAGATCGTTCATTTGTTCATTCATTTATTAATCCATTTCTTCATGTCCTAAGTCGTTTAATCCTACTTAAGGGTGCTGAGAGGCTGGTACCCATCTCAGCCGACCCCGGGCGAGGGCAGGGTACACCTTGGACAGCTCACCAGGCCATCACAGGGCGGAAACAAGCTGCCGGCTATGCAGCCTAATCTTGACAAAAGTCAGCAATAGTTCTGTGACATGCCTCTCACCACAGACAGTGAGAGACATGGCTGGCCTTTGATAACCCAGTTAGCTGCACTGGGGGAAGGACCATTCACTAAAGGATTATAAGCCTGACTCACATCTAAGCAATCTCGCTCACAAAGTACAAGAAAATTTTGTTTTTGAAGACGACTGAATAAATTTGAACTGGAATTCACATTTTTTGAAAATACTTGGTCGAATTTGAAGTAAATGATCTGTACTCGCGATATTGGTTAAAAATTTTGGACCTATGCACAAGTTTTTCCACACATGCCAATATGATAACTGATGATCGGGAGTCGCCACAGCGAATCATCTGATTCGCACATTTGATTTTAGCATAGGTTTTTACGTCGGATGTCCTTCCTGTCACAACCCTTTAGCAAGGGACAGAAACACGCTGATGGCTTTGCAGCTCCTCTTTTACGAAAGCCAGCAATGGTTCTTTTACATGAACATCTCACCATAGACAAGTGACAGACATGGCCCGCCTTTGATAACCCAGTTAGCTGCACTGGGGGGGGTGACAACCCTGTGGGGACTCGAACCCTCAACCTTAGGATCAGCGATCCTGCGCCCTATCCACTAGACCACCACTGCCCTAAGGTGCCGTCATTAGTATCTTCAGAAAAACTCTGTATTGATTAGCAGTGAGCTTTCTGTCTAAGTGAAAGCAAACCACACCGGTAAAGTTTGTCACCTGTCTGTCCTGGGATGTCAAATGTGACTATCGTCTACAAAGAAGATGGATGTGGGGAACCACAAAGGGCATAAAGAAGAAGGAGCGTGTCCCAAAGGCATCTTGGCTGAGATAATGAGGAAGTGCAGTGGTGTTTTGAGTGCAGGCCCTAAGGCCATTAGCCAGCAAATACAGACAGAAAAACTGCTGCAGCAGGGAAAGAGAGTGGTCAGGAAAAGATGACAAATCCCATGTCTTCATAGTGAGATAGTAGAAACGCTGATTGGACATGACATTAAGAGAAAGATCTTCATCCCCTCCGTAGTTGGAGTCCTTGGCATATTTGGTAATGGTGATAATTGGCACTTGACTGAAACACCATGCTACAAAAGCAGACGCTGACCATTGAATTATTCCGTTAAATATGCAGCCTCGACCTTTGTCTTAAAACAGTGTGTCGGGTACCTCATGTACAGTACCTGCAATCGAAAAGTAATTACTCTGGCTTTAAAGGTCAGCACATTCCTTTCAACACCCATCTGAGTGGCGTCTGAAATTAAGATTTCCTCTTCGACCGCTTTTCAGCATAGCATTTGTCAAACATGCAAAGCTGCTCCTGCAGAACCACCATGACATATGAATAAAGCCGTTTCCTTGAGGCTTGGCAGACGGCTCTTTCGGTCTTTTCTCTACACTTTAATAACGTTCGCCCCCATCTGAAAGGCCACAATGTTTATACCACTGCCTGGATGTCCCAAAATGTCAAACCGACTTTATAAAGAGCTGGGCTGGATAGATAGATTCATGGTCCTGCTTTATGGCATCGAGGGCAAACCACTTTCTTTTTCAGAAACCTTAAAAGGTGCCCTTCACCAGTGGATAGAATATGTGATTCATCTTCCATTGTCAGTTCAGCAGTTTCCTGGTGAAACCACCCCAGCTCGTGGGCTTAGTATCTTTTATTCACTTTGTACATCTTGTTTTGGTTCTATATCTGTTAACAACAAGAACAACAACACATGATCGCAGACATGATTTCATTCATGTGTTGTGACTTGGCAGCGATTCATAGACCTGAGATAAAATGTTAAGAAACAGTCATACAATTGTAAAAAAAAAAAAAAAAAAAAAAAATAGATGGCAATGTTCATGAATATCATGGCAGTTGGTGTCTTGCGTACGGGAATAGAAAGACCAAGCGTATGCTATTTTTTTTTTTTTTTAATATAAAACTGTGTTTCATACACAGTATGTGGGCAGTGGTGGTCTAGTGGTTAGGGCGCAGGATTGCTGATCCTAAGGTTGGGGGTTCGAGTCCCCACAGGGTTGTCACTGTCCCTCCCAGTGCAGCTAACTGGGTTATCAAAGGCGGGCCATGTCTCGCACTGTCTATGGTGAGAGGTTCATGTAAAAGAACCATTGCTGACTTTCGTAAAAGGTAAAGTCTGTTGGGTTTTTAAACCCGAGCCTTCTGGCTCATCAGGCCGGTGCTTATCCCCGGTTTCCGTAGCGTGAAGCAACCAGGAGTTCAACTCCCCCTGGATGGGGACACTAGTCCATCATAGGTTACCTTCCCAGTATATTTTTACTGGTACCCATTTATACTGCTGGGTGAACAGAGGCACACTTTTGGTTGAGACCTTGCCCAGGGGTCTTAGCACAGTGAGGGTCTCAGTGGGATTCGAATTCACAACCTCCCGATCATGAGCGCAGCACCCTAACCACTACGCCACCGGCCCCGACTTTCATAAAAGAGTAGCTGCAAAGCCGTCAGTGTGTTTCTGTCCCTTGCTAAAGGGTTGTGTCAGGAAGGGCATCCGATGTAAAAAACCCATGCCAAATCAAATGTGCGAATCAGATGATTCACTGTGGCGACTCTCAAGAAAAAGGGAAAAAGCTGAAAAGAAAAGAAGAAAATTTCATACACAGTATATTTAGGGCAGTGACGGCTCAAATGGTAAGGACAATAGGTTCCTGATGCCAAGAGCAGGATTCAACCTCTAGTACCAAAACAGTTTGGCCCTTGAGCAAGGCCCTTAACCTTCAATTGCTGCGTTGTATAAAAATAATAATTGGAAGTCTAGGTAAGAGTGGCTGACAAATACTGTACTGTAATTTGATTTAAATTGAAAATACCTGGGAAATGAACAATTTCTCATCAAGCAGTCTGTAAATGAATCTTTCCTTCCCTGGATCATTTGTCAGAGCCACACTCCACTTCACATCCTCTCACCTGGAAGAGCCCAGATTCCTTCATCCAGGCACCTTCTTCCGAGCAACTTCAATACTGAAGACTGATGTCAGTGTAAGACTTGGGCTGATTTGGCCTGGCGGAGCCCATCCCTCTCCAGGTCGTAGAAACACGCTGACGGCTTTGCAGCCTACTCTTTACGAAAGTCAGCAATGGTTCCTTTACATGAACCTCTCACCATAGACAGTGACAAACATGGCCCGCCTTTGATAACCCAGTTCGCTGCACTGGGGCGGGGGACAGTGACAACCTTGTGGGGACTCGAACCCCCAACCTTAGGATCAGCGATCTTGCACCCGAGACCACCACTGCCCATAGGTAAACTTGTTTTTTCAGGGTTTCTGAGTATAAAAATGTATAAACAGGCCTGATATGTGTCTCTCTGTCTCTGTCTCTCTCTGTCTCTAACCTCGCCCGTGTTGGCAAAGGCTTTGAAAAGGCCAATAATAGTGCACTTCAAAGCCTTTTCCTGTAACCGCGGGGACTGTGGCACACAAGGCCCCCTTTTATTACAGCCACATCCATCGGGGGAGGTCAGCTGACATGAAAGGCAGAGACGCGTTTCCGACAATATGGGCTCAGACAGGCAGCATTCAAAGCAATTCTGCATTAAAACACATATGTACACCCATGAGGTCTCATTTCCTTTCAGTCACAGAGATCTAGTCTAATCCGGTACTTTCATCAGCGTCCTATAGGAGAAGGCTCGCGTGCGCTCGTACGCACATCAAAGGCTGCAAAGTCACTTTCTTTACATCAAGGATCAAAAAGGATTCAGGGTATATACACACATATATATATATATATATATATATATATATATATATATATATATATACACTGACAATATATACACACATATTCACCATAAATGATCGATGCGCTTCCTAGATCCAAGCAAACCTTATTCCCTGAGAAATCATGTCTGTCGTCTGTCGGATCCGTAATACAGGATCACCGAGGCTTTTATTCACAGTCTCTGCCCCCCCCGAGGCTTCAGGATTCTCAGTGCACCCCAAAATAACCAGATTATCCAACCGCTCGCGAGATTGTCCTGAAGTCGGTATGATGACCCACCGATGTGTCGATCAAACCCGAATCTTCTCGGTCATTGTCCTGAAGCCATATCATCACTGATCAGCGGCTTCCAGCTTCGTGTTCCGGCTGCTGTCAAGCGGCTCCCGTCCATGCCGCATATCCGGGACTCGGTTTATTCACCGAGCAGAACAAGAGGAAAAGACAAAAAAAAAAAAAAAAAAAAAAAGCACCTGCTGCCAAGCTTTCTAGCTAAACACGTTGGGTTTTACACCTGACATCGATCCAAAAAGCCATAATAATAATAATAATAATAATAATAATAATAATAATAATAATAATAACAACCAGGAACTTGGAAGAAAAGAAAAAAAAGACAAAATCGAAGTGGGTCAGAACATTAAATATCGCGAATCTAACCTAGATAAATAACCAAGGACGGGACAAAATACTGTCCACACTTGCACATAGAGATAAAAACAAATGATCTGTTCTCATGAGCACGCGGCGGCATCCATTCCAAAAAAGAACCAAACAAAGTTTACTTCGACGTAAACACTTCCGTTCCTATTAAAAATCCGGGGAAGTCGCGGCCTTTTAAATCAGGTCCGTGCGCGAGCGTGTCCGAGCCGAGACCGCTTCACTCTTCATGCCTGACAATCAATAGCGTCTGTGTGCGCGCGCGCGCGAGCGAGCGCTCTCTCTCTCTCTCTCTCTCTCTCTCACACACACACACACACACACGTACACAAAACAAGGCTCCCAGTCTGGCCATTCCCACTCACCGAAACCTCTCAGCCAATCAAGCCACAGGAAATGTTTGACTATATTATGGTGTCAGCCAATCGCTGTGGAGACTGGGTGGGATCAGGGTGGGATGCCATTAGCGTCAGGGAGACGACGTTTTTTTTTTTCCTGAGCACGCTGAAAGCCCTTCCTTCGGTGTACTGTATTATTTAAGGAGACAGCAGGGTTTTTTTTTCTTGTTGTCATTGTGTGATTTTTGCTGATTGTACCAATCTCAGACAATCGGCTTTATAATGGTTGTAAATGTGCATTGTGAGAGTGAAATGGCTTTGTATAGTTTGGATAGTTGGCATTATTTTAAATCATTGATTAGTTCAACACACACACCTCTTCAGAATTTACATAAATATTGTACAGTTAGAAGTAGGGCAGTGGTGGCCTAGTAGTATAGGGTGCTGGATCACTGATCCTAAGGTTGGGGGTTCAAGCCCCACTCACCACAGGTTGTCACTGTCACCCCCCCTCTGTAGCTAACTGGGTTATCAAAGGCCGGCCATGTCTCTCACTGTGGTGTGAGGCTGTAAAAGAATCATTGCTGACTTTCGACAAGAGTAGCTACAAAGCAGTCAGTGTGTTTCTGCCCTGTGATGGCCTGGTGAGCTGTCCAGGGTGTACTCTGCCAGCCTCCCCACGACCCTAATCCAGATTAAGAGGTTACAGAAAATTATGAACTGATGAACAGTTTGAAGTGAGTATATATGTGTTCTTACATAAACTGTATGGTATTTGGTAAACACCCTTAGTCCAAAGTCATGCATTCTTGAAGACATTTGGTGTTGTGGATCAACTTAATGACCCAACAGTTGCAGCCCGAAGGAACTGGGACTTGAACCCCTAACCTCCAGATCAGTCCTCCACACTGAGCCACTATTCCCCTTGTTTCATGTTTGCCTGTTACATACTCCATCCATTAATGGATCCGTTTCCCTAATCTTACTAGGGTTGCACAGAGGCTGGAGCCTATCTCAGCCGACTCAAGATCAAGGCAGGGTACACCCTGAACAGTTCGTCTGTCCATCACAATGCCAACACACATGACCATTCAAACTCAACCTAATACCTAGAAGCAGGCAAAGAGTCAAATGTGCATGACTGTTAACCCAAGCAAGTACAAGGAGAACATGCAAACTCCACACAGAAATGCCAGGACTTGAACCCAGGACCTTCCTGCTAAAACAGCTATCCAAATGTTTTTAACCACAATGTTGCTCACTTCTGCGATGGTCAGGTGAGCCGTCCAGGGTGTGCTCTGCCCTCACCCAGAGTTGGCTAATTAGATGGGTGCAAGTGTGTCCACGACCTAACTGGGATTAAGCACTTCAGAAAATGAATCAATCAATCAATGAAAACAGTCGAATAGTAGCAATGATAACCATGGCATGGCAGATCAGACTACAACAGACATTGTATCTGCAAACTTATTGGTTCTCCACATGACAGAGTCAGCTGGGTTTTGAACTGAAGAGGCGAATCATGTTATCATTATATTCCAAGGTAAAGTCTGTTAAGTTTTTTATACCCAAGCCATAGTGGTACCCGAGCCGGTACTTATCCCCGATTTCTGTAGCGTGAAGCAACCAGGAGTTCAACACCTCCTGGATGGGACACTAGTCCATCGCAGGTTATCTTCCCAGTATATTTTTACTGGTACCCATTTATACTGCTGGATGAACAGAGGCACACTTTTGGTTAAGACCTTGCCCAGGAGTCTTAGCACAGTGTGGAGGTCTAACTGGGATTCGAATACACAACCTCCCAATCATGAGCGCAGCACCCTAACCACTATAGCACCAGCCCCTCTATCATATTCCAAAGAGTGTTAATTCTCTTTCTCTTAGTCCTCCGGACATTTTTTTTAAAGAAAACAGGTCAATGAATGTTCCTGCTGGGCTGCTAGCCACGCTTCTGATTCTGAAATGTAGTTAACAGACTTAGCGATGCCTCCAGCATGTGCCAGACACTGACGTAACTTTTCCATCCCCATTTATAGCTGCACCTTTGACTTGAATTAATTGTTGAGTGCATTATTGCAATGCTTTATACTTGCTATCCCATAAACCGGACATCCAGCACTCTCAATCCATACATCCAAGTACTGCCAGCAGCTAACGTTAGGTAGTAGTAAGCATGCTAACACAGTTCAGTTCATTTTATGTAACTGCTTAATCCTAATTAGGGTCTTGGGGAGGCTGGCGCCCATCCCAGCCAACTTTGGGCAAGGGCAGACTACACCCTGAACAGCTCGCCAGGCCATTGCAGGGCAGAAACACGCTGACAGCTTTACAGCCTACTCTTGTCGAAAGTCAACAATGGTTCTTTTACATGCCTCACACCATAGACAGTGAGATACATGGCCGGCCTTTGATAACCCAGTTAGCTGCACTGGGCGGGGGGGGGGGGTGGGGGGGGGGTGGGGTGGGGGCAGTGACAACCTTGTGGAGAGTGGGACTCAAACCCCCAACCTTTGGCTCAGCGATCCAGTGCCCTATACTACTAGACCACCACTGTCCGACTGCTAGCACAGTGTATGTCTTATAACACTGTAAGATTATTTGGAGCCTTATCTTGAAGTCTATCAGGTAGTGCAATACAGAGGTACCTCACTTTACGAAAGTCTCACCAAACGAAAAATGCAGTTTACGAAACGCATTTTCCTAAAATTTTTGTCTCTGGATACGAAGAAAGTTCACGTTACGAAAGCGCCATCTTAAAAATTCAAACGCTCCATTCAAACATTCAAACAATGCATGAGCTGCTCTCCCATCAGTGACTTTCAAACATCTCGCCCCGCTGGCCTCCCATTGGCTTGGAGGGATGACACAACTACCTCGCATTGCCTATCTCCCAACATCCTGCCCCGCTGGCCTCCCATTGGCTAGGAGGGATTACACAGCTCCCTCTTACTGGCTATCTCACAACATCCCACCCCGATGGCCTCCCATTGATTAGGAGGGATGATGCAGCTCCCTCCCATTGGCTATTATGGAGCTGCATCTACCATGATGCTTTTTGTGTAAAGGACAGAGTTACTGTTGTTTCATGCTTTATTTCTTGACTCAGGCTTTTAACCTTCCATAAACATTTGTAAGATTATAACTTTGCTAAGAAGACATGGTCAACACACACGCGCACACACACACGCGCGCGCGCACGTGTGATTTCCGGTGCGAGTGAGAAGAAGAAACGTGCTCGAATGATATCGCAAAGGAATATGGCCAAAACCGTCTACCATCAGTACGATATTGAAGCAGATGGAGGTCTTAAAAGATATGCTCATGATACTCTGGTTTCCTCCCACAGTCTAAAAACATGTACAGTGACATTAGATTATTAGCTAATTGGCTGTTACAAATAACCCCTATGTTTGAGAGCAAGTGTGATTATTTGTGTGTGTGTGTGTGTGTGTGTGTGTGTGTGTGTTGGCCCTGTGATGGCCTGGTGAGCTGTTCAGGGATGTACCATACCCTTGTTCAGAGTTGGCTGAGATAGATGCCAGCCTCCCAGTGACTCTTATTGGGATTAAGTGACTAAGAAAATGAGTGAATGACATGTATGTGTTTTTAAACATCTTTATCCAAGAGCAGATTCGTTTCCTAGTCTGACATTTTCTCTAGCCGTTTCTAAAATCACAATAGTGTTATTATGCCTCCGCCCACAGTGGTGTTGCCAGATTTTGGGGTTAGGTTTTCTCCCTGGCACTGCAGGGAATAGGTTAGTATGTCCAGGTTCACCAAGGGCTTTGCTGTATGGAGTTTACGTGTTCTTCCTGTGATTGTGAACCTCTGGGTAGTCCTGTTTCGTCCCACACTTAAAAGATATGCACAATTTACTCTAGATGTGAGTATGTGCGTGAATGGTTTAGTGTGTGTGTCAGCCCTGGAAACTTTCTGGCAAAGCTGCTCAGGGTGTACATCGACTTTGCTCAGTGCCTCTCTGTGTACCTTCTAGTTGTAAGGTAAGTAGGTATGTTTGGCAAATTAGTGAGTATGAGTTGTTACGCTGTCCATGTGTTGTTCTGTACAAACCTCTAGTCATGAACTGGATCAGGTTCTGAGGACATAGGTTAAAGGTCCGGGTTACATGAGGTCATCTAAGAAAAATCTTGTGCATGCATTGCAGGTTAAACTCCTGCATGGATTTGGACCAAAAATTCACCCATTACTCACTAAAATCCCATGCACTGGTACTAGTTTTAAGAACAGAGATTAAAGTTCAGGTTCACAGTTCAAACACACACTAGAACAGTGTGTGGTGAAGGCATACATACCAAGTAGGGCATTGCATTAAGTACCTCTGCATTTCATTCTTGTACAGTCACAATGAATTCAACATTGTACCCCTTGATTCATTTAGGAAGTCGAGTCATTTTGTGCAAACATTAAAGTTTGGTTATCATCATCGGCATAATCATCTTCTTCCACTTAATCCAGAGTGGGGTCACGGAGGAAGCAGCCTAAGCAATGAGGTCCAGACGTCCCTCTGCCCAGCCACTTCCTCCAGCTGTTCCAGAAGGACACCAAGGCGTTCCCAGACCAGCCAAGAGATATAGTCGACCCTGTGGTCGCTTCCCGGTTGGACATGCCTGATGCACCACACCTGGGAGGCATTCTAACCAGATGCCCGAGCTACCTCAACTGGCTCCTCTCAATGTGAGGGGCATCGGTTCTACTTCGAGCTCTTCCCGGATGGCTGAGCTTCTCACCTTATCTCAAAGGGAGAGCCCCGCCACCTGGCGAGGGAAGCTCATTTCAGTTGCTTGTATCTGTGATCTTGTTCTTTCAGTCACTAACCAAAGCTCGTGACCATAGGTGAGGGTTGGAATGTAGATCGACTGGTAAATTGAGAGCTTTGCCTTGCGGCTCAACTCCCTCTTCACCAGAACATACAGGTACAGGCTTCGGATTCCATGTCACATGCCTCCTTTGGCACGGGCTTGGGCCTGCCAGATCTGGAGGGCGGCCTCCCCTGCCATCAGAGCTACCTCACCAACAGGTGGTGATCAGTTGACAGCTCAGCTCCTCTCTTCATCCGAGTTTCCAGAACATGCAGGTGCAAGTCTGGTGTCAAGACTACAAAGTTGATCATCAAACTGTGACCTAGGGTGTCTTGATGCCAAGTGCATTTATGGACACCATTATGTTTGAACGTGGTGTTCATGATGGACAAACTGTGACAAGCACAGAAGTCCAACAATGAAACACCATTCGGGTTCAGACTGGAGAGGCTGTTCCTACTGATCACATTCTTCCAGGTCACATTATCGTTGCCCACATAGGTGTTGAAGTCTCCCAGGGCAATGAGTGAGTCTCCTGGGGGAACGTTTTCCAACACCCCCTAAAGACTCCAAGAGGGGTGGGTACTCTGAACTGTCATTTGGTACATAAGCACAAACGACAGTCAGAACCCATACCCCCTCCCGAAGGCTAAGGTAAGGCATCCTTTCATGGACTGTGGAGAACCCCAACGTGTGAACACCAAGACAGGGGGCAACAAGAATTCCCACACCGGCTTGTCACCTCTCCCATGGGCAACTCCGTAATGGACTAAGGTCCATCCACTCTTGAAATGGGTGGTTCCAGAGCCCAAGCCATGCATTGAGGTGAGTCCGACTATATCTAGTTGGTATCTCTCCGCCTCACGCACCAGCTCGGGCTCCTTCCCTGCCAGAAAGGAGACATTCCATGTCCCAAGAGTCAGAGTCAGTAGCTGAGGATTGGTCCGACAGAACCCATGCCTTTGATTGCCTCCCAACTCACACTGCACCTGACCTCTATAGTCCCATCTACAAATGGTGGGTCCAATGAAGGGCGGACCCATGTCTCCTTTTTGGGCTGGGCCCGGCCGAGGTTCATGGGCAGAAGCCCAACCATGAGGTGCTTGCCTTCGTGCCCCACCCCCAGTAGGCATCATGAAATATCCTTTGGCCAATTATCCTGTATGACATGTCATTATAGCCTGACAAATTATGCTAGGGACTGACCTATGCAAGTAACCAACTGTTGACTCTTTTATTTATTTATTTAAAAGATAAAGTAGATGTGTTGACATTTTTCAATGCTTAAAAATCCATTCTGTAATCTTGTCAGGTTAGTTTATGCAGGAAATCATAGACATTGGCACTTTCCTTACAAACTAAATCCATTATTTCTGAACTCTGTAACTTTGGAGTTATTCCATCAATTTTTTGTGACTGTATTAGGCCTGGATATTAATATAATATCTGTAGTATGAAAAATATCGACCACTGGAGTCCATCCTGATAGAGATAAAAATAGAGAGATGAATCTTCACAATGGATTTGGCTTTCACAGGTAAAATCAAATGGATATTGTGTTTGTCTTTGCTTTTTCCATCCACTGCAGGTTAAGAAGCTTTTGACTATATATGTATGTCTGTATATGTGTATGCACATGCAAAGGATTAAAGGATAAAAATGCTATGATGCACAGTAAACAGTAATAAATGAGTAATAACTACTTCAGTATTAGGTGTGATGACTTTTTGATTAAAAATAGAGCAACATCCAGTCCACTTTGTGTAGTTTCAGAAGTACAGTAGCGTATCTACCAGGTCTCTTACAGAACCAGCAACAGTTCTCCTGGAAGTGTTGACTGTTACACTTGATTTTTATTTGCATGTAAATCATAGCAGTCTCCGTTAATTGTTATGCATTGCTATGAATATGCCAGTCAGGTGGAGTAAATGTTATGGATATACCTTGTGTGTGTGTGTGTATATATATATATATATATATATATATATATATATATATATATATATATATACACACACACACACACAAGGTATATCCATAACATTTACTCCACCTGACTGGCATATGTTTAGGCAGCCTTATATACAGCAGTCTGCTATATACTGTGTGTTCTGACTCTTTTCTATCATAGCCAGCATTAATCGTCTCAACAATTTGTGCTACAGTAGCTTATCTATACCATCAGACCAGACATTCTAGTCTTTGCCAAACTCAACAATGAGCCTTGGCACCCATGACACTCTTGCCAGTTGTCCTTCCTTTAACTACAGATGAAGTTAATAACATTGCTGATCTTGATACATTGACACCTTCCAAGGATTAGAATGTAATGTGCAGGAAGTAAACATCCAGTAATCAAAACTGATGTATTGGCAGCAGGAACAATGTGCAAATATTTACAAGTGGTTTTGACAAGCACCACATTGTTATACGGTTAAACAACTTGGCATATTCACTCCCAAAACAGCAGGTCTGTGTCTTTTCCTCTGTAATTATGGCAGGTATTATGAGATGTTCCTGGTATACAGTGGTAAGTACCTACCAAAGGTGGTCCAACCCTATGTATCATATACTGTATATATCGTTATATATTATGTATATAATGATATTAGACTTTTATCCAAGTAGTTTTCTTATGGATTAATTTAAAGTTTGCTTGAGACATTTCCCAGAAAGCTACCTTTACTTTGATTTGTATAACTGTACATTAAGGCTATGTGCCTACTGTGAGAAGCTCTCAAAGGTTATGCAGCATCCTCCAGTGCTTCATTTAATTACAACCTTGTAATCGATAACTTGAAAAAATGTAAATCAATACATTTTAGACCTACTGTCTTTGTTCTTTATTGGATTTTATTAGTGCATAAGCTTGATTAAATCATATATACAGTAAAATATACATTTTCTTATGTTTATACTCAAACATTCTGTATTTGAAGTTTCACAAGATGTGGGTTGCATTTAAACTTCACATGCTTCACGCCTTAGTAACATACTCCTGTTAAATGTAATGGTTAATCTCGTGAGAGCTGACAGAACCAAAGGCAACCCAGCGGGGATGCACTGGCTTCTGTTGCAGATGACTGATTTCATTCTGTCATGCTGTTCCCAAAACTCGAACCCAACTGTCAAAAAGAACAAACCAAACACAAGCTATGTGGAAAAAAAAGGAAAAACAGATGATACACCATCCTTTTAAATGCACTACAGTTTAAAGGAAAAGAGCTGGGTTTAATCTAAATGTAATATATATGGTCTTAACCATAAATTCAGATCATAAATGTATGATCCTAGCAAAGCATCATAAGCATGGAACATGACTTTGAATTCTATTCCGTGTCTGTGCCATAGAAAACCCAATATCGCCGGGTTACTGAATTGATGCTGACTGGCTGTTATGTATCACTAATTTGCTTCACAAAGGCCAGCAGTTAAAAAACGTAAGGCTCATACACCACCACTGAGTCTCATAAATAAATAAAAAAAAGACTTACCTAGGCAGCACGGTCATGTAGCGGTTCGTACGTCTACCTCACAGCAAGAAGATCCTTGTTTTGAGTCCTGGGTTTGGGCATTTCTGTGTGGAGTATGCATGTTCTCCTGTGCTTGCATCGGTTTCCTCCAGGTATTTCAGTTTCTCTCCACATTCCAAAGACTTGCACACAAGACTTATTGACTGTTCTAAATTACCTCTAAGTGTGCATGTGATTGTGAATGGCTGTGTGTATGTTGCCATGGTTTGGTGAGCTGTTCTGTGTGTAACATGCCTTCACCCGATGTCAGTTGAGATAGACTCCAGCCTCCCTGCGACTTAATCGTAGGGTTAAATAGCTTGGCAAATAAGTGAGTAACTTAGCCAGGCAGATATGAATCGGAGCATGGAACATGAAGTTGTTAAACAGATAATCGAACCAATAAGATAGGTGTTTCAAATGAACATGGATGTTTGAGAGTGAAGTCAGATGAAAAGAAAACCCAGTGTCAGCCTTTCCTGCTTTCACTTCAAAACATAGTAAGGAAACCACAGGAAGGATTATTTCTTTCTTTCTTTTATGGCAAAAATTGATTCAGCCCTTAAACGAGTCACTCTCCTCTGATAACTCCAGCGTCAGACACCTAGATACCACATAGAGATATCTATAGGGAGTTCTAGTTTTAAGCAGGTGTCTAAATCTATGTGATTTTCAACACTATGACACCTTTTTTGAAATCAGTTCGAGTCCCTGTGGATGTATTGTATCCATATCATTTTTAAAATAATAATTATCTGTGTGTCGTGAAAGACAGTGGCTTCATCTTGCACGTACGTATGAGCAGATTAGCAGATTGACTCCACTGAGAAATATTCAAGCAACCCAGCTTTAATTAAATGTGAAGCGGGAATACATTCTGTGTGCACGAAATCATTGTGTAGACACAGAGAAAAGCGAATCCCTGTTATTAGCATTACTGGATCATTTGAATTTCTTCTCCAAGCCTAATTATGAGCGAGTGATGCAGTCTTTATATGCATGTGAAAAATCTTTCAATTTATTTAAGCCATCTGAAAGTAACACAATGTGGATTGCATGTGAGGAAAGTCATTTAATCTCCCCATCCCACTCCTACCCACACACACACTTCCCTCCTTCGCTTCGTTTGAAGTTACATTAGAAAATAATGACTTTCTCCATGAAAAATGCCTTTGATATCGCAATTAATGAGAACCAGCAGGGAAAGGAGTCGGCATTTGAACTTCAGACCTAAGCGCTGCTATTCATCTGTGTTACTTTGCCTATGTTTTAATTTAAATGGAATTAACATTTTCAAACATGCACCCACCTGGCACTTCGATGCAAATAGATTTCAGTGAACTAAAATAGCACCATCATCACCGCCAACTGAAATTTGCACCTTGATTTAAATGGCACAAGAATGCTCTGTATGTGGACTAAGGCAAAAAAAAAAAAAAATCTAAAGTCAAATTTGGGACAGATTGGAAACTGAGATACATGTGCTACCTGTTATGATTTTTTTTGTGACTTACCTGCTTACTGTGAGCCCAAGACTAATAGTTTGATGCTAGACATCAATTCATTCATTTTTAAGCCACTTAATCCTAATGAGGGTCGTGGTGAGGCTGGCTCTCCCAGCCAACTCTGGGTGAGGGCAGGGTACACTCTGGACAGCTTACATGACCATCACAGGTCATCACAGGTCAACATTCACACAACCACTCACATTCACATCTAGGGGTGATTTGGAACAGCCAATCAGCCGACTGTGCATGTTTTTTTTGGATTGTGGGAAGAAACTAGGGTACCTGGAGGTTCCTGGATAAAACACAAGCATGAGGAGAACATGCAAACTCTACACAGAGACCCCCAAGTTTGGGAATTGAACCCAGACCTTATTGCTGTGAGGCTAATATGCTAATTATTGCACAACAAGTA
This sequence comes from Plotosus lineatus, assembly GCA_024760905.1. NCBI lineage: Eukaryota > Metazoa > Chordata > Actinopteri > Siluriformes > Plotosidae > Plotosus > Plotosus lineatus. Next base: position 25,579,325 of record CM045743.1, read on the forward strand.
CTGCGCACCATTATATTTTTTCATTTCATTTCATTTTCTGAACTGTTTTATCCCATATTAGTGTTGCTGGGAGGCCGGAAACTATCCCAGCCGACGCTGGGCAGAGGTATTGTACACCCTGAACAGCTCATCAGTCCAACATAGGCTGAACACTCATACAATCATTCACACTCACATTCATACTGAAGCAGCTAATTAGCCTGATATGTTTGTCTGTGGCCTATGTTCAGTGTTGGCCAAAAAAGGCACCAGTCCTGCTGCAACCCTGTTGGGATTGATAAGTGCGTGAGTGTGTGATATCATAAACGTAACCTATTGCCAGCCTGTTGTTCAAAATATTCAAATAATATTCTAATGATTATTCATTTGTCGAACTGCTTAATCCTGTTAGCGTTGTAGGGACGGTGGAGCCTATTTCAGCCAACACTTTGGACAATTTGGAACAGCTAATTAGCTTAACATACATGTCTAGAGACTGTAGGAGGAAACCCAACCCATACCAGCACAGGCAGAACATGAAAACATCACACACAGAAATGTTCTTGCCAAGCATGGAGTGAACATGCTAAGGCGTGATCACACTAGAGGAGCGATAAAAAAGCAACTGAAACTAATGCCACGTCGTGACCGTTGCTTTTCATTTTCAAATGTGCCAAGCGACATTAGCGGCATCGCATTTTGGTTGCCTTGTTGGTGAAATTGATTAATGGGAACATGCTTGAAAGTTCTGTGAATGTCGCAAAACAAGGATTGTGATGCAGAATAGTCTGAAAACAGTCCACACGTGTGAGAAAGTTGCAAAGTTGTCATTTCTCTAAAAAATTATTAATTTTTAAAATTTATTTTTAAGGAAAGGAAACAAGTTGGAGAATCCCATGTGGAAAGACAGACTTGCTGGCATCTGCCATAGTTTGAATTTTTTATAACTTTGTGTTTTATTCACATTTTGTTAGCACAAATAACACACAAATAAAAATTGAATGGTTTGAGAACAAAAATGAAGAACATGTGACTGATTTACGACAAGAGAATCACTTTTTTCACCAAGCCCAAATTACTCACAAAATATTTGTTTGCATGCGGAATCACAAAAAAAAAAAAAAAAAAAAAAAATCTTAAAATTTAAAAATTCTCAATTTATATATACTGTATTATCCAGTATGGGGCAATATATCCAGTATATGGGCAGTGGTGGCCTGGTGGTAAAGGGCGCTGGATCATTGATCCTAAGGTTGGGGGTTCGAGTCCCACTCTCCACAAAGTTGTCACTGCCCCCCCCACCCCCCACCCCCACCCCCCAGTGCAGCTAATTGGGTTATCAAAGGCTGGTCATGTCTCTCACTGTCTATGGTGTGAAGCACGTAAAAGAACCATTGCTGACTTCTTAGCTGCAAAGCTGTCGGCGTGTTTTCGTCCCTTGCTAAAAGGGTTGTGTCAAGAAGGGCATCCGACGTAAAAACCTAAGCCAAATCAAACGTGCGTATCATTCGCTATGGCGACTCCTGATAAAGGGAAAAAGCCGAAAGGAAATCTCATCCGGTACTATTATATACAATAGTGTATAGCCACTATGTCTTCCCAAACTGTTTCCACAAAGCTGGAGACGCCCTTATCTGGACTTACTTCCGTAAGTGCTTTAAAGTCTCTGTGAATAAGTACATTCTAATACTGGTTCACTAGGTCAGAGTCGGCACCATCAATCTAAAAACTCTGTTAGGGAGATAGAATTTCATTTCACTGCCTTGGGCTGAACCCGAATATGTTTCAGCATGACAGTGCACAACTGAGATCCATAAAGGCTTTTGCTCATTCATTTTCTGAACAGCTTAATCCTAATTAGGGTCGTGGGTAGGCTGGCACCCATCTCAGCCGACTCTGGGTGAGTGCAGAGTACACCCTGGACAGCTTGCCCAGCCATCACATAAACACGATGATGGCTTTGCAGCTACTTTTGATGAAAGTCAGCAATGGCTCTTTTACGTGCCTCTCAACACAGACATTGAGAGACATGGCCGGCCTCTTCTACACCTGAGTAGCCTGCACACAGCCCTGACCTCAAGTCCATTGAACACCATTTTGGAAGAACTGGAATGACAGCTGCACATCTGGTCTCTTATCCAACATCAGGACCCAACCGCTGATACTTTTATCACTGAATGAACACAAATCTCCAAAGCCTTCTCAGAGGATTAGAGGTAATTACAGCAGCGAAGGGTTAACACATCAATAATAATGTCCATGGTAGCATGGTGATTAGCATATCTGCCTCACAGCAAGGATGTCCTCGGGTTACGTCCCAGACTTGCCAAGAGGGTTTCTCTGTGGCGTTTGCATGTTCTCCCCATGCTTGTGTGGATTTCCTCTGAGTACAGTACGGACTCTGGTTTTCTCCAACAGTCCAAGAACATTCAGGTAGTTGAGAACATTCAGGTAGCCTAATGTGCATGTTGTTGGACTGTAGGAGGAAACCGGAGCACCTGGAAGAAACCGATGCATGCACAGGGAGCGCATGCAAACTCCAATGCTAATCACTACGCCACCTTGCACCCAGAATGCAAAGTGTTTTGTCTAAAATATTCACGCAACATGTTGTGACATACTGACTTTTCTCCTGTAGGCGTCGTACATTACTAGTATTAGTGGTACTTTTTCTAATTGGCTGCTCCAAAATGGACCCGAGAGGTATGAATGTGAGTGGTTGTATGTGTGTTGGCCCTGCAATGGCCTGGCGAGCCATTCAGGGTGTACTCTGCCCTTGCCCAGAGTCGGCTGAGATGGTTAAATTAGAAATAAGCAGCTTATAAAATGAATGAATGGTTACATATGAGCCGCATGCATTAATTTATTCCATGATAGATTTTTTGCTAACTTGCATAATGCATTGCATAATTGATCTCCAGCACTCAACATCATTAAAAATAAAGGCAGGACACTGACTATGCATTTCAGCAAAATCAATTGTGTTCCATTTTCGTTGCGTTATTCTGCAAACACACCTTTGCACTGTGTGTGAGATCCCCCAGCCAAATGATTGTAAAAGATTGATGACTGTCATGAAACCAGAGCTTTTTTCTGTTTGCTGCACGGATTAATCGCCATCCTCGAGCACGCGCTCTGTGGATTTTGGGGCTCGTGGGGTGCTCCAGCACAATTATATCGTATAAATAGGCACTTCTGAAGGCTTATAAATCTTCATCTCACAGACAGACGGTGAAATATGTGACTGTCCCCGGTGCGTAAATTAACGCGCTCTAGCAGCCCAGCCAATAAAGAAAAGCGCGCGGCGGGCGGGTGGCCGACCGTCGACGCGCTCCCGATTCCTCATAAATCACGTGACGAAAAGCACAAGCGGTCAGTGAAGACCAGCTGGCGCCTTCAATCATTACACGGACAGGTCAACTGGTAAACACAACCAACCCAGGTAGGCTAACGGAGAGCTTTTCACACCCTGCACGCCCACTACATTAACCTACAGGTCTTAATAAGACGCCATTTCCCTTCATTTTACTCAAGATTTAAAATGTCTGACACTCTACAATAATACAATATAAACTACACACACACACACACACACACACACACACACACACACACACACACACACACATATATATATATATATATATATATATATATATATATATATATATATATATATATATATATATATATATATATATATATATATATACACATACATACATACACACACACATAGGGAAGTGCTGGCCTGATGGTAGGTGCTGGATCACTGATCCCGAGGTTGATATGTAAAAGAAACATTGCTGACTAGAGTAGTCAGCATGTTTCTGCCCTGGGATGACATGGCGAGTTGTTGAAGGTGTACTCTGCCCATGCTTACTAATCTTTGCTACTTCCTGCTCCTCAGCAGTCGCCTTTTCATCTTCCCAGTACACTTCTGTCATCAGTCAATACATTTCCCACCCTGTCCTTAATCACTCTAACTTGCTGCACGTCCTTCCCATCTGTATTTATCTGCTGTGGAAACCTGTATAAATCATTTTCTCCCTCCTTACTGTCCAACCTATCATACAAGTCATAATACGCACTCTGTTTGGCCTTTGACACCGCTCCCTTCGCCTTACGCTGTGTCTCCCTGTACTCCTGTTTACTCTCTTCAGTCCTCTCTATGTCCCACTTCTTCTTAGCTAACCTCTTCCTTTGTACACACTCCTGCACTTCCTCATTCCACCATCAAGTCTTCTTATCTACTGTCCTTCCAGAGGACACACCAAGAACTCTCCTACCTGTCTCCCGATCACATTAGCTGTAGTTGTCCAGTCATCTGGAAGTACATCCTGACCACCCAAAGCCTGTTTCAACTCCTCCTTGAAGACAACACGACACTTCCTTTTTCAGTTTCCACCACTTTGTCTTCTGCTCTGCCTTTTTCACCTTCCTCACCATCAGCATCATCGGGCACACCCCCATCCTATGTTGTTTGGCAACACTCTCATAACACTACTACTTTGCAGTCACTGACTTCCTTCAAATTACATCGCCTGCACAAGATGTAGTCTACCTGTGTGCTCCTACCTCCGCTTTTATAAGTTACCCTATGCTCCTGTCTCTTCTGGAAGAAAGTATTCACCACAGCCATTTCCATCCTTTTTTGCAAATTCTATCAACATCTGTTCTTCTGTGTTCCTGTCCTGGATACCAAACCTGCCCATCACTTCCTCGTCCCCTCTGTTGCCTGCACCAACATGTCCATTGAAGTCTGCACCAATGACCACTCTTTCACCTCTGGGGCGACTCTGCATCACTTCATCTAACTCACTCCAGAATCTCTCCTTCTGCTCTAGCTCACATCCTGCCTGTGGGGCATAAGCACTAACAACATTGAACATCACACCTTCAATTTCTAACTTGAGACTCATCACTCTGTCTGACACTCTTTTCACTTCTATAACATTCCTGACAAACCCCTCCTTCAAGATGACTCCTACTCCATTTCTCTTCCCATCCACACCATGATAAAACAGCTTCCACCCTGCTCCTGAGCTTCTAGCCTTGCTACCTTTCCACCTGGTCTCATGGACGCACAGTATGTCCACCTTCCTCCTCTACATCATGTCAGCCAGCTCTCTCCCTTTTTCTTTCGTAGTTTCAACATTCAAAGTCCCTACTCTCAATCCTAAACTCACGCCTTTCCTCTTCTCTCTTCACCTACAGACACACCTCCCGCCTCTTCTTCGACCAACAGTAGTCCAATTTCCATCAGCACCCTGTTGGTTAACAGCACTGATGGCAGTTGGTGTTAACTCGGGCCTCGACTGATCCGGTATAATTTCGTTTTGATCATTTGCATGAGAATTTTGGCAGAAGTTTTACGCCGGATGCCCTTCCTGTCCCAACCCTCTGCATTTATCCGGGCTTGGGACCGGCGTGAGGGTGAACACTGGCTTGTGCCCCCCCCTAACGGCTGCATTGGTAATAATAATATAATATTACTAATTAATTCTTTTATTTTCTCAGCCACTTATAATTAGGATCAAATATTTATTATATATAGGGTCACATATATTATTATAATTAGGAACAGCTCGCCATGCCATTGAAGGGCAACACTGTGACAGAGAGAAGCAGGTTCTGGAAATATCTAGAATAGTTAGTCAGGAAAAGGATGTTGGTTTAACAGTTGATGATGGATGAGCTCAGGAATGCAGCACTTACACAGGTACAGAATGAGTAAAATGAATTAACTAAACAGGAGACTATCCATGTCCAGGGTAGACGAGCTTGTAGCAGTTGAAATTTATTGTAATGGAGGTCTAAGATGATAACTGACGTCTACAGACTTGAGTAGCAAGTCTGATGATATGTTGAGTAGCATGGAAGCAGTGACTAACTGTCTATGACTAGCGACACCCACTCCAGAAGTTCTGGTGGGATGTTCTCAATTGTCTAGGTTTCCAGTCTGTCCAGTGAGGGACTCAGGAGTTTTCTTCACACACACTTATGCATTTTATATATATATATAGCGGAGCATGGTGGCGTAGTGGTTAGCATGTCCACTAGGGCGGCCCTTATATGTAGGGGAAAAAAAATTCTGGGACATTAAACTTTCTCACCCCCTAAATTTGATCCTTTTGGTCTAAAAATGTGTCTTACAAAATATTCTGGATATAAAACAAAGTTTAGCCTATGCTCAAGCCACCTTTTTCATTGCCCATAAATTCAATGTTAAAGCGTCATCGTATAAGTATTAAAATATGTGAAGTGTTGTTCACCTCTCATATCTTTTTCTTCTTCTTCTTCTTCTTCTTCTTTTACTTTCGGCTGCTCCCTTCAGGGGTCGCCACAGCAAATCATCCGCCTCCACCTCACCCTGTCCTCCGCATCTTCTTTTCTGACTCCAACGACCTTCATGTCTTCCTTCACCACGTCCATAAATCTCTTCTTCGGTCTTCCTCGAGGCCTTCTGCCTGGTAGTTCCAACCTCAGCATCCTACTGCCAATATACTCACTATCCCTCCTCTGTACATGTCCAAACCATCTCAATCTAGCCTCTCTGACTTTGTCTCCAAAACATCTTACGTGGGCTGTCCCTCTGATATACTCATTTCTGATCCTATCCATCCTCGTTACTCCCAGGGAGAACCTCAACATTTTCATCTCCGCTACCTCCAGCTCTGCCTCCTGCCTTTTCCTCAGCGCCACTGTTTCTAAGCCATACAACATCGCTGGCCTCACCACCATCTTGTACACTTTTCCCTTCATTCTTGCTGACACTCTCCTATCGCACATCACACCGGATACTTTTCTCCAACCATTCCAGCCTGCCTGCACACGCTTCTTCACCTCTTTTCCACACTCTCCATTGCTCTGGATTGTTGAGCCTAAGTACTTAAAATCCTCCACCTTCGTTATCTCTGCTCCCTGTAACATCACCGTTCCTCCTGGGTCCTTCTCATTCACACACATGTATTCTGATTTTCTGAGGCTAACCTTCATTCCTCTCCTTTCCAGGGCATACCTCCACCTCTCTAGATTTTCCTGCACTTGTTCTCTGCTCTCACTACAGATCACGATGTCATCTGCAAACATCATAGTCCATGGGGAATCTTGTCTCACCTCGTCTGTCAGCCTGTCCATCACCATAGCAAACAAGAAGGGGCTCAGAGCTGACCCTTGATGCAGTCCCACCTCCACCTTGAATTCGTCGGTCACACCGACAGCACACCTCACCACTGTCTTACATCTCTCATACATGTCCTGCACCACTCTAACATACTTCTCTGCCACTCCAGACTTCCTCATGCAATACCACAGTTCTTCTCTTGGCACCCTGTCATATGCTTTTTCCAGATCCACAAAGGCACAATGTAGCTCCCTCTGACCTTCTCTGTACTTCTCTATTAACATCCTCAAGGCAAACATTGCATCTGTGGTGCTCTTTCTTGGCATGAAACCAAACTGTTGTTCACAAATGCTCACCTCTGCCCTTAGTCTAGCTTCCACTATTCTTTCCCATAACTTCATCGTATGGCTCATCAACTTTCATATCTTTTTATACAGGTGAAATGGCAAGCAATTTGAGACCAAAGAATCAGATCTATTTATTACAAACAGCAAAAGCATACACAGGAGGTTGTAAACTACCTACAATTAGAGATGCTCTGCAGCATTACGTGTACCTAGTGAAAGGACATTCAAGAAAACATGATGCTGCAGCGGCCACAGTGCAAGTACTGGAAGAAATATGGAACAAGGCCCGCATTCCAGTCAGACCCTCCCATCATGCCGTGAAACAACTTGAGAGATTAGTGCAGAATTGAGAAGCACTAAAGAAGAATCAAGGTCGGAGAACAAGTAAACAGATTGAGAATGAAGAGGAATTGAAGGAAACCTTTGACGATCTATTTGCTATCGCACACCAGGATGCTTTCTCTCTAATAAAAATACCTGAAGACAGAGAACTTCTAAATTCCCAGAGGGAGAAAAGAAGGCGTAGTTCAATGACTGGTTACAGTGGCCTTCTAACTAAGGATGAAGAACAACATCAGTTCCTCCTTTAGATCATTCAGGACCACAGGAAAAGATTCCCTGATTCAAGAAAAGAGTAGTTCATGAGCTACAAAACTAAAAGAACCTCACATTTCAAACTTGACATTGGTTTTTTGTTTGAATAGTGTTACAGTACTGGTAAACTTCAAAATTTCATTTTTTTTTAGTATAGCCTAAAAGTGATTACATTTTCATGATTTTTTGCACAAAGTGGCTTCTTATAATGGAACAAAATGTCGGGGTGAGAGGTTACAAATAAAAAACTTTAAAAATAAGGGCCACCCTAACGTCCACCTCCCAGCAAGAAGGTCCTGGGTATGGTTCCCAGCCTGATCTGTTCTGTGTGGACTTTGCATGTACTCCCCGTGTTTGCATGGGTTTCTGCCAGGTACTCCGGTTTCCTCCCACAGTCCACAAACATGCACAGTAGGCCCTCACACTGTTGCCAGCCTCCCTGTGACCGAATCAGGATTAAGCAGTTCGAAAAATGAATGAATGCCACTACATCACAGAATATGGCTGTTACATCACAAATAGATATATCGCAGAAAATACATCAATACTTCACAAGATTTAATTTTTTTTTGACAATCAAGGAACAGTACAGAATATGCCTGCTACATCACAACAAACATTCACACTCACACCTAGGGCCAATCTAGAACAATCAGTTAGCCCACTGTGCATGTTTTTGGACAGGGGGAGGAAACCAGAGAGTATCTGATGGAAACCCACACAAGCTAACTATACACAGAAACACCCACGCCTTGGACTGAAAACCATGACCTTACTGTGAGGCGGACGTGCTGACCCCTATGCCAGTAGGTTGGCCTATTTTTTTTTTCTTCCTGAGTTTAAATAAATTTTCTGATTTTTTTATTCGATATACACTAGGTCAGTGGACACACACACACACACACACACACACACACACACACACTATGTAATAATGTAAACTTTTCCCCAAAAATCTTGAGCAGAAGACAGTATTTTCCACTGTACACGTGTGATTAAGAGGCCAGTCAGTGTACTTTGTATAACCTACATGTTAATTTAATGTTTATACATTGTTGTACACTTTAAATTAAATAATTGTTGAAAAAATTCTGGAAAGCAGGTCATTACTGCCACCTGCTGTTAGAGGAAATGTCCAAGGCTGCCCCAGGAAAGAGGAGGAATCTGCAGTATTCAAGAACTTTACAAAAACCTACTTTAAAGATGAAGTGTTGTTACAATAATAATTTTAAAAATGGGATTAACACACTTGAAAGATGCTCACCATGTTTTCTTTTTCTTTCTTCAAACCTCAGCAGATAAACAATTGACCACTATGAGACAAAACTTTTGTTTAATGGCTGAATGTCTGTCTTCCTTTCGGCTTTTTCCCTTTTCCTCGGGAGTCGCCACAGCGAATCATCTGATTCGCACGTTTGATTTGGCAGAGGTTTTTATGTCGGATGCCCTTCCTGTCACAACCCTTTTTTTTTAGCAAGGGACAGAAACATGCTGACGGCTTTGCAGCTACTCTTTACGAAAGTCAGCAATGGTTCTTTTACATGCCTCTCACCATAGACAGTGAGAGACATGGCCCGCCTTTGATAACCCAGTTAGCCGCACTGGGGGGACAGTGACAACCTTGTGGAGAGTGGGACTCAAACCCCCAACCTTTGGATCAGCGATCCGGCGCCCTATACCACTAGACCACCACTGCCCCCGTTTAATGGCTGAATGAGTTCCAAAATTATAAAATCATAACAAACACTCCCCAGCACATGAGAATTTCTCAGCACACTATTTATCATTACAATTAGCCTTTAACAAGAATTATAGTGGGATCTGTTTCCTTCTACCGCCTAAATACATTCAACAGGGTATAGGACCATTCCTTCCTTCATTCATTCATTCATTTGTTCATTCATTCATCTTATTGTGTTTAATCTAAGGTCGGGTCACGGGGGCAGCAGCCTAAACAGTGAGGACCAGGCATCCATCTCCCCAGCCACTTCCTCCAGCTCTTCCAGGGGGACACTGAGGCGTTCCTAGACCAGCTGAGAGACATAGTCCCACCAGAGTGTTCTGGGTTGACCCTGGGGTCTGTTGCTGTTTGGACATGCCTGAAACACCACACCAAGGAGAGCTTTGTCTTCACGAGGACGGACTAGTACAAGCTCCGCTTTACAGTGGAGGCTGTAGTGAGCCGCCTGTCGATCTACCGCTCCATCTTTCCCTCACTCGTTAAGACATTGACACTTGAATTCCTCCACTTGGGCAGGACCGCATTCCAGACCTGGAGGGTGCATTCCGCCCTTTTCTGGCTGAGAACCATGGCCTCAGACTTGGAGGTGCTGATTCTCATCCTGTTCACTTCACCCTCGGCTGCGAATACCTCCAGGAGACCCGAACTACACGCTTGGGCCTGACAGGTCAGCAGCGTGGCCTCCCCCACCAGTCTCCCACTGTCTATGGTGAGAGGTTCATGTAAAAGAACCATTGCTGACTTTCGTCAAGAGTCGCTGCATAGCCGTCAGCATGTTTCTGGCCCTTGCTAAAAGGTTGTGTCAGGAAGGACATTCAAAGTAAAAACCTGTGCGAAATCAAACATGCGAATCATTAATCTGACTTCCATGAAGATGGAAGGAACAGTCAAAAAGAAGAAGAATTAGCCTAATGTGCAAAGTAAAAGGCAAGGTAAGGCCAGTTGGGCATCAAGCGCGACGTGAAGCAACCAGGAGTTCAACTCCTCCTGGATGGGACAGTCGTCCATCACAGGTTACCTTCCCAGTATATTTTTTACTAGTACCCATTTATACTGCTGGGCACGCTTGTGGTTAAGACCTTGCCCAGGGGTCTTAGCACAATGGGGGTCTAACTGGGATTCAAACACACAACCTCCTGAGCATGAGAGCAGCACCCTGACCACTACACCACCAGCCCCACAATGTGCAGAGTACCTAAAGAAAAAACACGAAGGTACAGGGAAAACATGTAAACTTCACACAGCAACACCCTGGGACTTGAACCCAGGAACTTCTTGCTCTGAGGCATATATGCTGTTACTGTACTCTGTCACATTGAGCGAAGGTATGATATAATTTATTCACAAAGAAAAAAAAAACATTGTTAAGTTGGTGTGTGTGTGTGTGCAATTATCTGTACATTTAGTGCACATAAAGGAGCGATCAAGTAATATGTATTTATAGACAGTATTTGCTTTTGAATGTACAATATGTGTAAAAAGTAACCTATAAAGCCATGAATGGAGCGCCTCCTTGCGTGGAATCTGCGCAGGTGCACTGAGCATGCGCAGTATGATGTAAACACGAAGCCGCTGCCCAGCTGGAAAATTGACAAGTCTGAGCAGTTTTACCACAACGTGTCATTTTAATTCGACGCCTACTTCAGACTTTATTTCAGAAAACTGAGCTTGTGTAAGGTTTGAACGTCTGTATGCTTTGCAACTATAAGGTGTGTTTTACTTCGTTTATTTATAACTTTTAGTTTAAAACATGATTCAGTAAAACTTCTGCATGATGCTAATTGTGCGTGCTAAGCATAGAGCTCACTCAGCTCCTGAAACGTAAACGAAACAAATAAGTCATTTTTATGAATGTTTTTTTTTTTTTTTTTTTACTATAACTGTAATATAAATTTACAATATAAACAGGTTATAATATGGATTGATTATAGTTGAATAAACATTAATCTATTAATCTTGTGAAACATTGTACAGTAACTGTTAAAGGGGCGTTTAGCGTTCCCAATGAAATATCGCGAGATTACACACGTGACCAAAAGTTTAGCTAAACGTTTTCTACTGTTAATTATTCATTAATTATTCATTAATTTCATGTTTATATATATCTGACACCTACGGGTTTGCAAGAACCCAGGGAGATTAAGAAGAAGAGAGAAGATATGTATAATGTATATGTGTATGTGTATATATATATATATATATATATATATATATATATATATATATATATATATATATATAATATGTGTGTGTGTGTTAAAGTTAATATTTCTTCGGGTCCAGCATAATGGACACAATTTTGAGCAGGTTAGAAACCTTGAGCCCAGATGAGCTGAGACAGGAGTTCACAAAGGCAGGACTGAGCTGTGGCCCCATAACTGCCACCACTAGGCGCATCTTTGAGAAGAAACTTGCTCGAGCACTTTTAGAGGATCAGCCTAGAGCGTGCAGTCAACCAGAGGTGGATGGTGGAGAAACCTGTGGCTTTTCGGACCATGGTCAGTCTCCATCAGCGAATTCAGATGTGTGCCCTTCAACACCTGTTTCTGAAGATGCCACCCAACAGCCGTCTCTTGAATCTCCCTCGTTGTTCTATGGAGTATTGCCTCCTCTAGATAGTCCATCGCCCAATGATGGTATGTCCTCTAAATTCGTGATTGATCCTTGAAACCTGTGATTTTTTTTTTAATTCCTTTGCAGAATGTTACAGACTTGTAATAGATGTTATGTTTTCAGTAAATGACTGTTTTATCCACCATGAATCATAAGAATACCATGTTTCTGCCACCACATCATCCCTTTCAGACACTTCTTGTTAATACTCAAGCAGTGCTGGTTCTTCATGGATTTATTTTGTATTTATATTGAATGATTCCAATGGCACACGGTACCCTATCGAATCAGAGTCAGCTTGACTTATTTCTCAAGGCCATACTTCATCAAAAATGCCTGTTAACACTCAAAGGGTTCGGTTTTTGTCAGCTCATTTCCCAGTTATACTTAGTGTAAAATAAAGTCCGTTGGGCTTTTTACACTCGAGCCATAGTGGCTCATCAGGCCGGTGCTTATCCCCGGTTTCTGTAGCATGAAGCGACCAGGAGTTCAACTCCTCCTGTATAGTCCATTGCAGTTTCCCTTCCCAGTATATTTTTACTGGTACCCATTTATACTGCTGGGTGAACAGAGGCACACTTGTGGTTAAAACCTGGGTCTTAGCACAGTGGGGGTCTAACTGGGATTTGAACTCACAACGTCCCGATCATGAGCCCACACTCTAACCACTACTACCAGCCCCACTTATACTTAGTGTCTTTAAACTTATTGAAAGTGTTTCATATTGGACTAAGTTTATTGGCAGATGGGCCAGATCAATGAATATGTATGTGGTCATGTAAAAGGTAAAATGTCAACATTAGTACAGAATTGTTAGTTATTTACACCAGATGTGATTATGGACTTATTTTTAAATCTGATTTCAATGTCTCAAGAAGTAGATTTAGTTCAACAAGGTGTGTGAATATTAACTTCGAGATCGCAAGTTCAAATCCGGTTTAATGCCACAGCTGTCCATGGCCAGGACTCCATGGGAACTAATTGGATCCTCCTACAGGCATGCACTGACTTCCTTGTCACTCACAGAGATCACCTTCCAATCATGGGCATCTGTGAGCTCATTTGTACAAGGGGACAGATAATGCTTTCCCTCAGAGTGTGTTAGACCGCCCCTGCACCGCAGCTCGAAAAGAGGCGGGTGGCTAGCATTGCATGTCACGGAGGGAGTGCATGCTTTTGCCCCTCCCTGGTTGGTGGTGGTCGTTTGATATGGAAGGCAATGCCTGAGTGGGAATTGGATACTGCTAAATTAGGGAGACAATGGGAAATGTTCCACAAAAAAAAAATTAGATTTAGCAAAAACATGATATTTTTACTGTGCTAAGTGTGCTGTTGACCACACAGGGGTTTCACCTAGTGTTCTGTGACAACACCACATTTCTAGACTTATTTGGCCTTATACTGTGAGCTTTTTTTTTTGACAGGTGCCCATGTTTACCATGACAAGCAAAAAGCACTAAAAGCTGTGATGGCGATGAAAGGCGCACGCTTTAAAGCTTTCAGTAACCGACAGGATGCTGAGAACTTTGCTAAAGGCTTGCATGATGGTGGAGGGACACCCAGCAAAAGTTCAGTAGACAAACTGTACGCTGCATCTACAGGTGGGTTATTCGTCAAACACGTCCCGCATATTGGAGTTAAATAGAAATCTGATCATTATTCGCCATTACTGGTCACCTTTTGTCCTGCATGGGGGTTTCAGCTTTATGCTGTGGAGGTTCCTTGCTGCAAGACTAGAGCACTTCCCAAAACAGATGGCATCACAAAAATGAAAGTCATGTAATTATTGCTACTATTATATTAACCTTTCACTTCATTATGTAAAAGGGTCTTGATCCTAACTGACTCAAGACGAGGAATGTTTTATAGGATTACGTGATTATCAAAGTAATGTTTTCAAAGTGAGCGTGAGAGTATGACGACACTAGACATGCTCAGAGATATGTTGCCTTTCTGATTGGCTGATTGGCTGGACTATGTCACTGACCCCATAACACATTAGGCCAGTGCTGAGCTGCGCAAACAACAAGCGCAGAAATCAAACATTTCTTTTTGTACCTAAACCCAATGACGACAGAAAACCTAAGTCAGAAAATGTTAGTTTCTTCAGCCATTTTATCATCATGTGCATCTCTAGCAGCGTTCTCATCCTCAGAGCAACTAGAATGTTTCACTGTCATTTATGTTGAAATTAGTATCTGTACCACTTAAACGTATTACTTATGCACAAGTATGCTGTAAGGATGACCACTAATGATATACAGGGATCCCTCACTTTCCGCAGTTAATTGGGACCGACCCCCCCCCCCCCACTCTGCGACCGCTGAATTCCGTGAAGTAGGATCGACCCCCCTGACTGATGTATACGTACATGTATATGTGTATATAATATCAGTTAATACATATTCGACACTATAAATGCTTATAATAACAATTAAACATTCAAAAATAATGCAGAAGGTGTACATAAACGATAAATACACACAGATACAGACTCACGTGATGCGTGTGCACGCACTCGGATGCGCACCTCACATAAAAATGTTAGTTTTGTTGGGGGGGTTTTGGGTTGCTTTTTGTTTTTGTTTGTTTGGGTTTTTTGCATAATTGGTCTTGTTTTGTGGCATTTTTCTGAACTTTTCCACTATTTTTTCCTTAATTTCCTTATTTTTAAATCTGTTGAATATTTAAAAAAAAAAACACCATGCACTGAAGCCCCATGAATTGAAGCGCAAAGTAGTTCTGAACATTGACTTTTGGTTTAAGATTTGGCTTTCAACTACATACTTTTAGAATGGACTTTATAGTGGACTACAATTTTTGGTATATGTTTGTCAAGGATTAATTTTCATTATGGACAGGTTTCGGATGTATTGCTTAAATTATTAGACCAACAAGAGCTATGAAATTGCTAAAATTAAATATCACCTAATGGTCAGTTCCTTAAAAGGTTGCCTTTTAACATATAATGAAAATGGACGGTTCATGTGGTGACATTCAGACAAATATGCTTATGTATTCGTTAATAGTGTTACTGCTGTATGCTAAGATTGTAAATGAAGGAATGAATCAAAGTAGCACTGACTGGTCAGTATGGTCTTATTTGTGTTAACATAGAGTAAAGCTCAAAGAACGCATTGTAGATTTTATTAATTTATCACTAACACATTTGCATGACTGTTCAACACCTCATTTAATCAGCAGAGAAATCACCAAAGCTGGAAACGGCGTATTTGGAAAACGCTAATGAGTTCAAAAGCCCACGCGTACAAGACCTGACATCAAAACTTCGAAGAGCTGTGGAGAAAGGAGACCAAGAGGCTTTTAAAAATCTGGTCTTGGATAACCCAAGATATCTTATTGGCTCCGGAGACAATCCAACCATTGTTCAGGTAGATGGTGGAGTTTTGAAAACCCTTCAGCACTTTTGTTCAAAAAGTACAACGTTATGCTTATATAACGGACTTAAAAGATGTGAAATCAATTACACAGGAAGGCTGCAGGTACAACGTCCTTCATGTAGCAGCAAAAGAAAACCAGGCAGAAATGGCACGCCTCATATTGGAGACCCTGCAGAGTCCTGAGTTCATGCATCTTATGTATCCGAATGATCAGGAAGACATGCTGTGGAAACGAATAAACTACATCGTAGATCTGTACCTCAACACACCGGATAAAGGGGCCAGTACTGTACAGATATTGTCTTTACTTTCAGATTGAAATCATTTTCAGACATCATTTGAAGTTTTTTATGTTTTTTTTTCCTACAGTGCAATGAGACGCCGCTTCACTTTGCCTGTAAGTTTGGGTGGCCGGAGGTAGTGAATGTTCTGTGTTCACATCCAAACACTGATAAGAACTGCAGGAACAAGTATGGCCAGACACCATTTAGTGTAAGCGCAGAATAATTCTTTGTGCTTAAATGCAGTGTATACAAACATATATGATTATTTTCAGGATACAATGTACGTGCATTGCATTTGAAATTCATATTTAGAGTTACGGGACCATAGATTATATGTAGATCATTTACGCAATCTGAGCATCCAAAAGCAAGAACTTTGAGTTAAATCTGTGCGTAATCTGATTCTGAATACAGTACTCATAAATTTGCCCACATAAATACAGGTCCTTCTCAAAAAATTAGCATATTGTGATAGAGTTCATTATTTTCTGAAATGTACTGATAAACATTAGACTTTCATATAAGTAAAGAAAAACCAAAAATCCCTATCTCAAAAAATTAGCATATTTCATCCGACCAATAAAAAAAAAGTGTTTTTCATACAAAAAAAGGTCAACCCTCATATAATTATGTTCAGTTATGCACTCAATACTTGGTCGGGAATCCTTTTGCAGAAATGACTGCTTCAATGCGGCGTGGCATGGAGGCAATCAGCCTGTGGCACTGCTGAGGTGTTACGGAGGCCCAGGATGCTTCGATAGCAGCCTTAAGCTCATCCACAGTGTTGGGTCTGGTGTCTCTCAACTTTCTCTTCACAATATCCCACAGATTCTCGATGGGCTTCAGGTCAGGAGAGTTGGCAGGCCAATTGAGCACAGTAATACCATGGCCAGTAAACCATTTAGCAGTGGTTTTGGCACTGTGAGCAGGTGCCAGGTCGTGCTGAAAAATGAAATCTTCATCTCCATAAAGCTTTTCAGCAGATGGAAGCATGAAGTGCTCCAAAATCTCCTGATAGCTCGCTGCATTGACCCTGCCCTTGATAAAACACAGTGGACCAACACCAGCAGCTGACATGGCACCCCAGACCATCACTGACTGTGGGTACTTGACACTGGACTTCAGGCATTTTGGCATTTCCTTCTCCCCAGTCTTCCTCCAGACTCTGGCACCTTGATTTCCAAATGACATGCAAAATTTGCTTTCATCCAAAGCTTCTCTGTAGCCCAGGTCAGGCGCTTCTGCCGCTGTTTCTGGTTCAAAAGTGGCTTGACCTGGGGAATGCGGCACCTGTAGCCCATTTCCTGCACACGCCTGTGCACGGTGGCTTCCACAGGGTCCGGTCACCTCTTCTGGTTGTGCAGCGTTTTCTGCCACACTTTTTCCTTCCCACAGACGTCCCACTGAGGTGGCTTGATAGAGCACTCTGGGAACAGCCTATTCGCTCAGAGATTTCTTTGTGTGTCTTACCCTCTTGCTTGAGGGTGTCAATGATGGCCTTCTGGACAGCAGTCAGGTCGGCAGTCTTACCCATGATTGCGGTTTTGAGTAATGAACCAGGCTGGGAGTTTTCAAAAGCCTCAGGAATCTTTTGCAGGTGTTTAGAGTTAATTGGTTGATTGAGATGATTAGGTTAATAGCTCGTTTAGACTACCTGAACATGATATGCTAATTTTTTGAGATCGGAATTTTGGGTTTTCATGAGCTGTATGCCAAAATCATCAGTATTAAAACAATAAAAGACCTGAAATATTTCAGTTGGTGTGCAATGAATCTGAAATATATGAAAGTTTAATTTTTATCAGTACATGACAGAAAATAATGAACTTTATCACAATATGCTAATTTTTTAAGAAGGACCTATATAAAGGGGCATTCAGATATAAGTGGTCTGCAGTGAATGCAACCCATAAAGCTGTTAAAGGGGCTCTCTGATGGCAAATACATGTGTATAAAAAGTACATTTTAGAAACAAAGCAAGCTGGACCAGTGCACAAGATGGACAGACTAATAATTGTGGCGTCAGCAGTAATGATGGCGCTGCACCGATCCGTCATAGTGAAAGATGGAGCTGAGCCGAAAGGCAAAGCTTAAGATTTATCTACATTCCAACCCTCATCTATAAATATGAGGTTTGGGTAGTGACTGAAAGAATGAGATTATGAATACAAGCAGCAAAAATTTGTTTATTTTATAGAGTGTCTAAGCTCAGCCTTAGACTGAGCAGGTCAGGCATCCGGTGGGAGGTAGGGCTGATCCTCCACATCAAAAGAAGTCATTTGAGGTGGTTCGGGTCTCCGATTAGAATTCCACCTGGTTGCATGCCATTAGAGGGATTCACAAGGCCAGACATCTTTTTTGTTTGTTTTTGTTAGGTTAACACAAAATAGAAACCTTGCTCATCGACAATAATTGAGAGGAAGTTTGGTCTTTGAGATGTATCTTACTGTACTGTTCCTTTTACTGTACCAGGTTATCTGTGAAAGGAAAAACAAAAATAAAGAAACTAAAGAAAAAATTCAACAGTATATGGAGGGTGAGTTTGGGAATTGATAAAAATTGTACATTGAAGTGTACAGGAAACAAAGTGTGAAGGAAATAAACACTGATGAATTCATTATCTTTGGTCGCAGATCGTTATTTTGTGCCGTTACTGAGAGCTACAGATAACACTCTGAACCCAGTGATCGGTGCACCCTGGGCTCCTGGAACCTCAAACTATCAGGACATGTCACTTGTATCTGATTTAATGGAAGATCCTAAAAACCCACTCATGACTATTCGGGCGTTTGTAGGCCCTCTGAACCTATCGAAGGTAACTCCAGGCCTGCTAATTTCCTTTGGTAGCTAATTTGTTTTGCAGATTGCTAAGTGAACTCCTTTATACAGGCAGAAGAGTTTCACAGGCTGTGGAAAACACCATCTCGTGATCGAGCAAGATACTTTCATCACATTTTAAAGTCCGATCCTGATCGAGGAGCAGAGACAGTAGGAAGGTAGGAGTAGAATTTAAAAAGATATTATAGAGGAACTATAGTTTTATGATAAAAATTACTATTAAAAAATAAGGAAATTAAGGAAGAATAGGGGGAAAGTTAAGGAAAATGCAGAAAAAACAAGACCAGTTATGCAAAAAACCCATAAACAAACAAAAAACAAAAAACAACCCAAACCATCCCATCAAAACGAGTTACATTTTTCTGAGGTGTGTATCTGAATGCGTGCGTGCATGCACATCTGCGTGCATGTGCACACATCTATCTGTATGTGTGCATTTATATTGTATTTACATTCTATGCATTATTTTTTAATGTTTAATTGTTATTATAAGCATTTATAGCATTGAAAATGTATTTATTTATATTATATACACATATACATGTACGTATACGTCATTCAGGTGGATTGGGGGGTGATCCTACTTCATGGAATTCGGTGGTCGCGGGTGATCTTGGTCCCAATTAACCACGGAATATGAAGGATCCCTGTGTATGTATGTGTGTGTATATATATATATATATATATATATATATATATACATACATACACACACACACACACACAGGGATCCCTCGCTACTTCGCGCTTAAATTCATGCGGACTCAGTGCATCGTGTTTTTTTTTTTTAATAAATAAATATTGATCGAATTAAAAAAATAAGGAAATGAAGGAAGAATAGGAGAAAAAGTTAAGGAAAATGCCACAAAAACAAGGCCAATTTTGCAAAAAACCCAGACCAAACAAAAAACAACCCAAAATCTCCCTTTAAAACTACTTACATTGTTGCATCTGTGTGTGCACCCGCATCTGCACGCGTGCGTGCATGTATATGTGTTGTCTTCGTCTCATGCAATACCATCTGTATGTGTGTGTTTTTATATTTTATTTACATCTTAGGTTTTTTTTAATGTTTAATTGTTATTATGAACATTTATAGCATTGAATATGTATTTATTGATATTATATGTACGTATACGTCAGTGGGGGGGGGGGGTGATCCTACTTAATGGATTTTGATGGTGCTATTGGGATCTCGGTCCCAATTAATATATATATATATATATATATATACACACACACACACACACACACACACACAGGGTTCTCTCACTTTCTACAGTTAACTGGGACCGAGATCACCACACGACCAGTGAAATCTGCAAAATAGCATCACCCCCGACTGATATATACGTACATGTATATGTGTATATAATATCAATAAATTCATATCCAATGCTATAAATGCTTATAACAACAATTAAACATTGAAAAAAAATAACATAAGCTGGAGATAAAGTATAAATACAGACGCTGTCCAACTTGCCAACATTTTGCAAACATCCGGAGATGCCAAGCTGTCCCAGGTCGAAAGTGAAATGAAATTGAAAAACAAGTAGAAATAGAAATGGAATAAAATGTACAGAAAGATAGATCATAAATCTAAGTATGAAATATGATTAAACATTATCCTGAGGTACACTTAATACTAGGCTCAGGCGGAGGGGGGGCATGGCTGCGCAGACAATGCACACACAGATGCAACAATGTATCCAGTTTTGATAGGAGATTTTGGGTTGTTTTTTGTTGATTTAGGGATTTTTTGTTTGTTTTTTTGCATAATTGGCCTTGTTTTTGTGATTTCCTTATTTTTTAATTCGATTATTTTTTTTTTTTAAAGCATTAATTGAAGCGTGCCGTAGCGAGGGATCCCTGTGTATATATATGTGTGTGTGTGTGTGTGTGTGTGTGTGTGTATATATATATATATATATAAAGAGGTTTACTTTTAATCTCAGTCAAGTGGAGTCAGAGTAATTTGATGGATTTGAGCTTCAGATGAGGTTTTAACACTTTTTTTTGGTGACAGGGAACTAGCACATGAGATGGGGTACCCCTGGGCTGAGTACTGGGACTTCTTAAGGTGTTTCATTGACCTCTCCACAGAGGATGGTTTGAGCATGTTGGAGGACTATTTCATCCAATCGGTCTGGCAGACGGTTGACACAGAGAAGACATTTTTAGATGTGGAAAGTCCTGATCCAGTCTCCAGTGAGAAACACTTTCACAGCTTTTTAAATGCTTTTATAAAAGGGAAAATTGTTATGCAATCAACTCAATTTGTTTCCAAATAAATATTGTATTTTTTTTTAAAGCTCATAAAAAGGCACCTGAAATTGCCAAACTACTTGATGATCATCTGTCCCCTGGGACGTCAGCAGACCAAGACAGCTGGACTGAATTAAACAGCTCCACATCTTTCAGTGCTGGTTTTCCGGTGTGTGACCTCAGGAATGAATTTGAGAGGGTTGCCCTGGACCGCTCTTCTAGTGCTGATGATACGGCAGATTCGGGTTGTCTCACTGTGACTGGTTCTGAAGGATTAGATGCAAATTCTTTAGGAGTATTGGATTGGACAGAGAGAGACGAGGACGACTCCAGCTCAGAGGAATACCAAACAGCAGATGAGGCTGAAGACGCCGACTGCAGTAGAGAGTCGTGGACATCAGCACAGAAGATTCCGGACCATAACCGTTTAAAGAGTTGCGAGGAAGAGGTTCTGAGCGGCTCTGTGTCTTCCTGCTCATCTTATAAATCCACACACAGCACATTTGAACATCCCAAGGACTTTCAGCGACAAGATTTTCTCACCGGGTGAGTTAATTACACAATTTATACATTAAAATTTCCTGTGTTATTGAGGATGGGGAGTGTTCTGAGGAGAAGAAAGAGCATGACATAAAAAGCATTTTTCTTTTGAATTCAGATTATTACTTTGTGCTCAGTAAATTTTTGTTAAAAAAAACTGTTGTGTGTGTGTTTTATTCACAAGAGTAAAGAATGAACAGTACTGAAAATTTACTGTGATGTGAATTCACTGTGTTGTTCAGGGACTCTCCCACTAGGCTGGACAGTGAGGTGTTTTTAGTGGTGGCTGGAATAGAAGTCGATGAGGAGCGTTACCCCTACATCAGCAAATGGAGAAACATTGTTAGCTCTTATCCTGACTCTCAGAAGCAGCGGTGGGTAAAACCAGGCATATGTTTCCTCTATGCAGTCCTATTGGTTAAAATGTAGAGTTTAATTCTGATTTTGTCATTTAGTTGGCCAACTGTTCCGGTGACAAACAAACTGTCAGGTAATCAGACGTCCACTCCGCGCAGAGTTACACACAGCTGGCTAACTGGTTCACCCAGTTTCCTCAACATGAACAAGTTCATCCCTGCGTCATGTTTGTACAACGGATCATCCAGCAAACACTCCATGTACACTTAAACACTAGCGCTATAGAGCACTTCCTGTTACTTCTTCTTTTCCTTTTGGCTTTTTTCCCTTTTACTCGGGAGTCGCCACAGCGAATCATCTGATTCGCACATTTGATTTAGCAGAGGTTTTTACGTCGGATGCCCTTCCTGTCACAACCCTTTAACAAGGGACAGAAACACACTGACGGCTTTGCAGCTACTCTTTACGAAAGTCAGCAATGGTTCTTTTACATGCCTCTCACCATAGACAGTGAGGGACATGGCCCGCCTTTGATAACCCAGTTAGCTGCACTACGTAGTTATTTAAAAACCATCATCGCACTTATTAAGTTTAAAACTTTCACTTACAGCCAGGTAATGATATTGTCACAGGGTGGTGTAACACACAGAGGAAAGTGCTAGCCACCCTCTTCCAAATACATGAGCTCATAGATGCCCATAGATATTATAGTGTAATATAGAAAAATATAGAAAGGTATATCAATAATCATTGTATAAAAGGTACAATTTGTTCATGTTTAATAAAGAACACGAAAAAGTATAATGTTGCTGAGCCTTGACCTGACCAGCTGGTGCAGCCCCAGATCATAATACTATTACACAGGCTCTCATAGTGGCCACCATGCATGACCACTTAACACACTTCCCTTCTCACCCTGACACACCCACCTCTCTGGAATAGGGTCATCATGTCACACGACCTCTTTTAATAGCTCCAGATTAGGATGTTTATGCTTCCTAGTAAACGGAATGAATAGAAATCCTCAGCCTACTTCATGGTAAGCTATTCAACAAACATATTAATCAGTGCAGTCATGATTTGATCCAAGGTTCTTAAATTCTCAGTCACTCGTCCGCTGAACTGCTTAATCCTATAAGGGTTATGTGGAGGCTAAAGCCCACCTCAGCCAACACTGTCCCTAGGTGTGAGTGGTTGTGTGTGTGTGTCCCTGGTGTTCAAGGTGTGCCCCACCTTTGCCCAGTTTGGAACAGTCAATTAGCCTAATGTGGGGAAAAACACTTCCCTGAGGAAACCCACACAAGCAAACTCCACATAGAAATTGACACCAAAACTGCTCTGTGTGTGTGTGTGTGTGTGTGCGTGCGCACCGTCTGCTCTTATCTATACTTTTATTTAGTGCACTTTAAAGATTCATTTTCTTGAGTTATTTTGTGATTTTTTTTTTTTTTTTTATATATACTCTATATAATAATCTTCTCCCCAGCACGTTCTCTGCTGTAGCACTTCACTCTGATATATAAGTGAAGTGTCTTTGCGGAAATAATTGTATTGCTGAAAACGTGCTGTAGTTGATGTGTTTTTGTATTTAATTAATTATTTACACAGCACTGCCTGCCTGTTCACTGTGTATCATAAATAATATATTGGCCTGAAGATTACACTTTAATTTTTCTACTTTATGTCAATATTTATCAAAGAGAGTAAGCATAATGTTAAACGAAGAATAAACCTAGCATGCAGGCTTCTTTTGTCATAAGTAAAGTTGTTCATGTTTTTTACCATCCGCATCTTGTCTTCGTTGGCAAAGTCATTTGTTCTGTGTGACAGTTCTATAAAAGCTCAAATATTGAGCTCAACACTGTTCTATGATGAAAAAAGTGTTTCTATATGTTCATGGGTCTAATAAAACTCACTACATCCATTGCTGGATCTTTCTATAGAGTTAATACTCTGACTAATCTGCTTAATCCTATGAGGGACGCGAGGAGGTTGGAGCCCGACTTTGCCAGTATTGAACAAAGGCTGTACCTCCAAACAGCTCACCAGAACATCACAGAGGAAAACATACATGCGTTCACATTCACACCAAGGTGCAAGCCGGTGGCAAGGGATAAACCTGCTGAGACGACATGAAAGAGAAACCTTGAGAGGAACCAGACTCCCATCGTAATCTGGGACACCAGATAAAAATATAAACCATGCACCAGGACCTTTATTATCGTTTCACATGAGGTATAGTTAACTGTAATGGTAACTGTTTGTTCTAAATCTAAATAATTTTTAGTCAAAAAGTGTTTCCACTGAATTACCAGCAGTATGTGAAGTCATCTTCACAGTTTCTGAGTCTACAGTTAAGTTCATATGGAACATCAGCAGCAGAAGAGAAGGTTCTCAAAGATACAAACTCCACCCAGCAGTAGCACATCAGGATGGATTACAGGGTTCAGAGAGCAGAAGGATCAGGGTCTCTTCTATCTCAGAATAAGACGTCTTGATGATGAAGACAAATTGCGAAATCGTCCTCTGGGAATAATAAAATATCTGTCCAAATCTGGTTCCCCAATTCCCAGACACTGGAGTGTTGCGATTCGAAACCGCCAGATGGCGCTGAAGTGGCTCAGTCAGCCCCATCACCTTATATAAAGAAGGTAGTGGCGCAATTCAGAAGTAAATGGAGCTTAAAATATGTTTTCATATTCGGTATATCAAGGATATTTATTATTATGTCACTCACTCGTTTCCTGAATTGCTTCATCCTACTGGGGTCGCAGGAAGGCTGTAACCTATCTCAGCCGACACTGGGTGAAGGCGGGGTATGCCCTGAACAGCTTACCAGACCATGCAGGCCCAATAAACACCCAGCCTTTCACACTCACACCTGCAAGCGGTTTAGTGTAATTAATGTACACACCCAGCTTTGGATTGTGAGAGGAAACACAAGAACTGGTAGAAAAAGCAAACCAGACAGAAATGCCCGAGATTGAAAATCGAACCCAGGACCTTCTTGCTCTGAGGTGGATGTTCTAGCCACTGATCTGCCATCCTATGCTAAGTATTATATTTATGATATTATTCTACTTCCTTGAAATATGTATAGGGTTGTAATTTGGTGAAGGAGGGGAACACCTTGAACAGCTCCCCAGCTACGGGGCAACACACAGACAACCGGTGACACTTAAACTCGAACCTGGTTCAATTTAGAACAGCCAATTAGACCAATGTGCATTTGGACTGTGGGAGGAAAGTGAAGTGCCTGGAGGAGACCCATGCAAGCCCAGGGAGAAAATGTATAAAGTAAATTGTATATTATACGTTGATGCTGTTACTTCATAATTTCCTGATCCAGCCCTGGTTAAGATAAGGTTTGATTCTTTTTTTTTTCTGTAAATGACTCAGATAGCATGGATATTGAATCATTTCATTCAGTTAAAAGATTTTCTATATGGTGCAAAGGTTTATTGTTTTATATTAGTTGTTTTAGATATGCATATATTAAAGGAAAAGTGTACAAGACGGTGATGAGGCCAGCGATGTTGTATGGTTTAGAAACAGTGGCCCTGGGGAAAAGACAGGAGGCAGAGCTGGAGGTAGCAGAGATGAAAATGTTGAGGTTCTCTTTGGGAGTAACGAGGATGGATAGGATCAGGAATGAGCACATCAGAGGGACAGCACATGTAAGATGTTTTGGAGACAAAGTCAGACAGGCTATATTGAGATGGTTTGGACATGTGCAGAGGAGGGATAGTGAGTATATTGGTAATAGGATGCTGAGGCTGGAACTACCAGGCAAAAGGCCCAGAGGAAGCCCAAAGAGACGATTCATGGATGTGGTGAAGGCGGACATGAAGGTCGTTGGTGTAAGAGAAGATGCAAAGGATAGGGTGAGATGGAGGCAGATGATTCGCTGTGGGAAGAAGAAGATATATAAAATATTAAAGTATTAATAAATAATAAAAATATTAAAATATTAAAGATATATAAGAATATTAAAGTATTGAAATTATACACTATAAATATTATGGTGGTGTAGTGGTTAGCATGGCCGCCTCCAAGCAAGAAGGCGCTGGGTTCGATTCCCAGCTTGGGCGTTTCTGTGTGGAATTTGCATGTTCTCCCCGTGCTTGCGTGGGTTTCCTCCCACAGTCCAAAAACGTGCGCAGTGGGTTAATTGGCTGTTCCAAGATCGGCTGGTCCAAGTCGCCCCTAGGTGTGAGTGTGAATATGAATGGTTGTGTGAGTGTTGGCCTGCGATGGCCCTGCGAACTGTCCAGGCTGAGATGGGCTCCATCCTCCCCGTGACCCTTAATTCGGATTAAGTGGTTCAGTAAATGAATGAATAAAGAATTTCTTTATTCGTGTTAATCGTTGAAGCATGTGAATCATTTCTGTGGGTGAATCAAAAAAAGAATCGTTCATACAGAGTCGACTCGTTGGTGAATCATTGTCACGTGACTAGAGCGCCAAATTAAATGTTGTTCTCAGGACGAAGAGAATCGATGAGAAGGTTTTTCTTTCCATAAAGGTTTTACAGACCTTAAGATGAGAAAAAAAGGCATTTGTATTGTTTGGTGGAAATATGTTCATGTTTTTTCTTGAGGATTGAGAAGCTGAAGAAAGTGAAGAATGAAAAGAGCGGAAATGGCTGGCGGGAGCGGAGAGCGCGTGAAAGCGGGCGGCTACATCCCCGTGTCAATCAGCGTCAGTCTGCTGCTCATCACCTCCACCTTGTTCTTCACCTTCACGTGAGTCACAGCAACTGATCCAGGTGTCAAGAGCACCGAGACTTCAGTGTACACATGGCATCACATCCCATCATATTCTCGAGATATACATTTGATTCGATTCAACTTTATTGTCAATCACACATGTGACGAGTGTATACAGAGTGACGAAATAAAATTTCCATGAGAAGTGCAGAGAGCAGCACGTGCAATACTATATGTGTATATACTATACACAATGTACAGGATGTACAGCCGGAAACAGTAATGCAAAGAAACGGGCAGTGGAAAGGGAAGAATAAATTCACACCAATTTACATAGGAGCAATATGCAGATGTTCTATACATGTATAACCATACAGAAGAGCACATATACAGATGTTCTCTATTACTACACAGAATAAAATATACAGATGGTATGTTCTCTCGCATATATATATATATATATATATATATATATATATATATATATATATATATGTATGTATATATATATGTATGTATGTGTATATATGTATATATATATATGTATGTGTATATGTGTATATATGTATGTATGTATGTGTGTATATATGTATATATATATATATATGCTATGTGTACAAATATACAGATGTTCTCTATTACTACACAGAATAAAATATACAGATGGCATGTTCTCTCTCTCTCTCTCTCTCTCTCTCTCTCTCTATATATATATATATATATATATATATATATATATATATATATATATATATATATATATATATATATATATATATATATATATATATATATATATAAATAAATAAAAATGTATATGCAATGTTTACAAATATACAGATGTGCTATTATGTATAAACAGACATGTATACAGATATACTATGTGCTATGAGTGTATACACAGTCGTGGAAGAAAGCACCATCAGTGTAAAATATAAAGTTTATATCATATAAATAAATAATAAATACATTTGCATTATATAACGTTAACAATTTACAGAAAAATATGGTTGCATTTTACATAATATAATTAAAGTACATATAATCCTGATGGGTGCTTGAAAAAAGGTTAAAGGTCAAGCACCTTTGCTCAAGTATTGCAGCTTAGCGGTGCTGAGATTTTAACATCCAACCATCTGATCTGTAACTTAAACCCATAAGCACTGAAACTCTCCAACTTGCACAACTAGTTTGCATTTCTGCCAAGTAGCTCTAAAGCTAATAGAAAAATATTTTCCTCTTTATTTTAAGGGATGATATATATATATTTTTTTTTACCCCCTGAACATTACATTGAAAAAGTTCTTCATAGTGTGTAGTGATTAGCACATCCACCTCACAGCGAGAAGATCCTGTGTTCAAGTCCAAGGGTGTTTTTTGTTTGTTTGTTTCCTCGATCTTGCTTGAGTTTTCTGCAGGTACTCTGGTTTCCTCCGACAGTTAAGATATAAGTGTGAATGGATAACCGTGCACTATAATTTTATAAAAGGTAGGTAGGTAAAGTCTGTTGGGTTTTTACGCCCGAGCCTCGTGGCTCATCAGGCCGGTGCTTTTCCCCGGTTTCTGTAGTGTGAAGCGACCAGGAGTTCAACTCCTCCTGGATGGGACGCTAGTCCATCGCAGGTTACCTTCCCAGTATATTTTTACTGGTACCCATTTATACTGCTGGGTGAACAGAGGCACACTTGTAGTTGAGACCTTGCCCAGGAGTCTTAGCACAGTGAGGGTCTCAGTGGGATTTGAACTCACAACCTCCAGATCATGAGCGCAGCAGCCTAATCACTACACCACCGGTCCCGCCCTATAATGTTATAGTCAGAAAAAAAAAATCAACACTCTTAATTACAAAAAAAGGAATAAAAATAAGTCTTTCAAATAGGTTACATTTCTTATATTTTTATTGTAAGCCATAAAATATATCGCACACATTTGATATTTTCATGAAATGCATTAAGTCTTGATCACAGCATGTAATTTCCGTGGCAACTTTTACTCCAGTTGGTTCGGTCGAGGCTCAGCAACACTGAAATGAAATGAAGTCGGTTGATGAGCTGAATGTACTGAATTATCACATCAGTGGACTTTTTCTTTCCTGATTGCTCGGATATAAAATGTAGACTCAAATAGTGAAAGAGTTTTTCAGGGAGCATGAGGAATCAGTTTCACATATGTATTGGCACCCCAGAGTCCTGACCATAACCCTGTTGAATGTTTTTGGGATGAGCTGAAGAAGACTTTATGGAGTGGTTCAGTTTTTCCCCTCATCACTTCAAGACGGTGAGGAATGAAGGTGACACTGGATGGAAGTGAATGTTATGCTGCTTAAGTTTCTGAAACGATGGCATGATGATTACCGTGCTGTAAGCGAGGAAACGTCATATTCCTGTGTGCGATGTTTTTTGGCCGGGCTGTGAAATTAACCACATATACTGTACCGTGATTTCTTCTTAATTAATTAATCACTTGGGCCAAAAAAATCCTTTAATAACAACTCATCCACTTAATCGTTTTGAAAGGTCTCCTATTGAGCAGTTATTGTCCAATTTATTTTCCATTTCGCCATCCTAGAGGACAATAGCGAATGAAGACAATAACCTAATGAAACATGAACAATTTGCATAAAATCTTCTTTTCCTTTCGGCTGTTCCCTTCAGGGGTCGCCACAACGAATCATCTGTCTCCATCTCACCCTGTCCTCTGCATCTTCTTCTCTTACTCCAACGACCTTCATGTCCGCCTTCACCACATCCATAAATCTTCTCTTTGGTCTTCCTCTGGGCCTTCTGCCTGGTAGTTCCAACCTCAGCATCCTACGACCAATATACTCACTATCCCTCCTCTGTACATGTCCGAACCATCTCAATCTAGCCTCTCTGACTTTGTCTCCAAAACCTCTCACATGTGCTGTCCCTCTGATGTACGTATTGATGTACTTATAGAATCTTCTTTATTCAAAATATGAAATGACAGGATGCATGTTGAATATAAATTTGCTTCACATATGAAACTCTTGAAACCTTTTTGTGTTCATAATGGATAAAAAAAAAAATCAGACATTTATATTTGTTTTTAGACCTTTAAGTAAAAACTGTTCTGTGGGGATGGTGTGTATTCATATGACGGTAATCTGGGCTGCAGAAACTATGGCAGTGTACTACAGCCTGGAGCTGATTATATTCAGCTAAAAGGATCAGGTTCTGCAGCAGGTCGGTTGGTGTGTTGGTGTAGGATGCTTTACAGACTGTACTGTTGGTGCAGTGCTAAATAGAAAAGCACTTTTAATTCATGCTCTAGGCTTTAACTCTGTGTGTGTGTGTGTAAGGATGTTGTCAAGGAGTATTTGCTGTATAACCTTAACTGCCATGTTTGTCCCAGTTTGGCTTTGCCTGATTTGTTTCAGCAGATGGGAAGTTGGGGATTAGGATTTCAAATTTTGCAGGAGGAGGCTCAGGGTCATCATGGACTCCCTCTGATTAAAAACTCCTGTGTGTCTAGGATTTAAGGTCATGTACAGGGTGTTGTTTGTATGTATAGGCCCTCATCTTCAGTACAACTGGATTTGCCATCTTTTTGATGTAATACACTCTACATTGCAGAGGGGGCAGTGGTGGTCTAGTGGTATAGGGCACTGGATCGCTGATCCAAAGGTTGTGGGTTCAAGTCCCACTCTCCACAAGGTTGTCACTGCCCCCCCAGTGCGGCTAACTGGGTTATCAAAGGCGGGCCATGTCTCTCACGGTCTATGGTGAGAGGCATGTAAAAGAACCATTGCTGACTTTCGTAAAGAGTAGGCTGCAAAGTCGTCAGCGTGTTTCTGTCCCTTGCTTAAAAGGGTTGTGACAGGAAGGGCATCCGACGTAAAAACCTCTGCCAAATCAAACGTGCGAATCAGATGATTCGCTGTGGCGACTCCCGAGTAAAAGGGAAAAAGCCGAAAGGACGACAGACACACTCTACATTGCAGAGTGAATGGGTTCTTAATTTTGATTGGTCAGTTGGTTTGTAATCAAGTGGTTCAGAAAATGTGGTTAACTTGTGGTGTTTTAGTTGATAAAAGTATCATCAGCTGAGGTTGAAGAAGAATAAAATTCCTTGGAACATGCTGTAATAGATAATAACCCATTTTTGGATTGTAATTGTATCTCTGCTGAACACCCGGCTGCATCGTAACACCTTATTTTTGATTATTTTCCTCAACACTGGGATTCACTTCAGGGTTTATTTCCTTTACTTATGTTCTAACAATAGAAACAAAGTCCACAGAAATAGAGCCTCAAAAGTCTTTAAAACTTTAAAAGAACCCAAATATAATCTGTGTACTGTGAAAATGATAGTGTTTCTGTCTTCATTTAAAAAAGGTTAGCAAACAGAAGGCGTGGCATAATGGTTCGCACATCTGCCTCACAACAAGAAGGCTCTGGGTTTATGTCCTGAGCTTGGCGAGGACATTTCTGTGTGGAGTTTGCATGTTCTTTCCGTGCTTGCAGGGTTTCCTCCAAGTACTGCAGTTTCCTCCGACAGTTCAAAGACATGTACATCAGCTTGTTCCAAATCGCCCCGAGTTTTGAGGGTGTGTGTGAATGCTTGTGACTGTTGGTCTTGAAGTGGTCTGACGAGCTGTACCCTGCCTTTTCTCCATATTGGCTGAGATAGGTTTCAGATTCCCTGCGACTGTAAAAGTAAGATTTAAGAGGTTTTGGCAAATAAGGGAGAAAGTGAGT
This sequence comes from Plotosus lineatus, assembly GCA_024760905.1. Taxonomy (NCBI): domain Eukaryota; kingdom Metazoa; phylum Chordata; class Actinopteri; order Siluriformes; family Plotosidae; genus Plotosus; species Plotosus lineatus. The sequence goes on from CM045743.1 coordinate 25,610,843, forward strand.
CAGACGTACAAGGTGAATTCGGATTGTCTGCGAGTCCGGCTGCGGCGCTTTATGATTATGCACATAAAAGTTGTAATAATAAAAAATGGATGGGTGTGTCGAGGTACTGTAATTTTCTCAAAGTGCTTGTATCCTGGAGCTGTGGGCACTGGATGGTTACCTTGATGCAGATGTTTTCCTCTCGCATGAGTAATCTGTGCGAACTAGGAGAGGAGAGGGTCAAACATCAGCTCAGATTTAGCACCACTCTAATTACAGATGTTAAATACAGTACTGTACAGTTCTTCATCTACAGGATAAATAGCCTTGATAGGCTTGAGTCTATTTGATGAAATCATAAGTTTAAAGGAATAACATCCCAGGTCTGAGATGCTAAATATGGGGATAATGCAGATTCGGAAACATTTCTAGTATAATTTTGCAAAAAATTAAACCAGGACAGTCGATGAGGGACAGTTTTGCAGTGGTTAGCATGTGCACCTCACAGCAAGAAGGTCCTGGGTTCGATTCCCGTTTCTGGGTGGAGTTTCCCTGTTCTCCCTGTGCTTGCATGGGTTTGCTCTCGTTAGTCCGGTTTCCTCCCACAGTCTGAAAGTATGCACAGCGGACGTGTGAATGGCCCTGCTGTTCACGGTGTACCTCACCCAAGGTTGTCTGAGATGGGTGGCAGCCTCCCCACACCCTAATTAGGATGAAGTGACTTAGAAAATGGCAAGCGACAGCCAATGATATACTGTAAATAAAATAAATATAAACAATTACAGACGCTCCCCGACTTATGTTCATCCGTTTTATGTTTTATCGCTTTTACGTTTTTTTTTTAAAAAAAAAGTCAAATTCTAAGTTTAGACGTACCAACATAGTACGCTGAAGTAATGACGTAATGACGCTGCGTCCATTGTTTACAAACGAGACTGAACGTGCCTGTCCTTCCCAGTTCAGTTTTATATATATATATATATACTAGTATGTGTGTGTGTGTGTGTGTGTGTGTGTGTGTATATATATATATATATATATATATGTATATGCGTGTGTGTATATATATACTAGTATGTGTATATACACTAGTATATGCGTGTGTGTGTATATATATATATATATATATGTATATGCGTGTGTGTATATATATACTAGTATGTGTATATACACTAGTATATGCGTGTGTGTATATATATAAAATATATATATAAAATATACACAGAGATGAATTAACTATCTGCTCTGATCGGCACAATCTGAGTTGTAAAATGAATGAAAACCCAAGAAAGAGAACTCTCTGCTCTGCTGATTCACATCAGTGATTCACATCAGTGCAGGCTGAGTACTAAACAAGTTCAATGGCGCCCTTGCACACTTAAAAGACCGGAAGTCCGTATAACCCGTGCTTTGTTTCAAGCAAGTAAACTACTTTCAGCAAGTGCACTACTTTCGGTATTGAGCGCCTCACATATTGTAAGCGTTGATTGGCTGTTTTAAGCTTCATGTAATGTGAGTCGGCTCAGCTTCATGTAAAGTGACCATCCGTTGACCATCGGAACCATTTACAAGCAGAAAAATCACATCATAGAGAATGTTAAAGGTTATATTTGATACTGTATTTTATATTTGATGAGTGAGTTTGATTAAAATTGATCAATTTGAAATTATTTTGCTTGAATATAACTTATTTGAAATTAATGTTGATATTATTTGATATTATTTTACAATGTTATGTTTATAATAATTGAGTTAGGGGTGTTTTATGAGATATGGTAATGGTATTTATGGATGTATAGTACAGTATGAGCGTCATACGTCACTGGAACAACTTGCGTTCACTTTCAACTTACGTTCAGCCGTCCGGAACCAATTAAAAATGTAAGTCGGGGAGCGTCTGTATATAAATTTCAAAATGTATTTTTATTTTTTTTTAATTTGTGTGAATTCTTAAATAAGTCCTTGCTTGAGTCATACTAAAATCAGTTCTAGTTTATTTACGGAAGGTAAATTACGCTTAACGATTAGCGGTTCTGTAAACATGATCTACGCCATGGACAAACAGTGGTGGCCTGGTGGTAAAGGCCACTGGATCGCTGATCCTAAGGTTGGGAGTTCAAGTCCCACTCTCCGCAAGGTTGTCACCACACCCCCCACCCCCAGTGCAGCTAACTGGATTATCAAAGGCCGGCCATGTCTCTCACGGTCTATGGTGAGAGGTTCATGTAAAAGAACCATTGCTGACTTTCGTAAAGAGTATCTGCAAAGTCCTCAGCGTGTTTCTGTCCCTTGCTAAAGGGTTGCGTCAGGAAGGGCATCCGACGTAAACACCTATGCCAAATCAAACGTGCGAATCACATGATTCACTGTGGCGTCCCATGAAAAAAAAGGGGAAAAGACGAAGAGGGTAGGAAGGTGCTGTACTGGTTAGCACCACCACCACCTCACAGCACGAACTCTGTGGGGTCCAGTGTTTGAGTCCAAGGCTCATGTGTAAAGTTTCCAAAGGATAAATCCCTAAATGAATTATTTCGTCATGCATATTTCATGGTGGCCCTTTTTAGAATAGATTAGTTTATTTTATAAAGTGATCATTTGACCCGCAATCACCTTTAAATTTAGTGATGTGGCCCTCAGGGAAAAGGAGTATGACACCTCTGTCGTGTAGTGGACCAGATAATATGAAGAACGCTCACACAGGTTCTCCCAGTGCCTGTGTGGGTTTCCTCTGTGTACTCTGGGTTTCTTCCTACAATCCAAAGACATGCACATCAGGTTCGCTGGCTGTTCCAATCTGCCCCTAGGTGCGAGAATGTATTATGGCAGTGGTGGCTCAATCGTTAAGGCTCTGGGTTACTGGTTTGATTGTTGGCGGTTCAAGCCCCAGTACCACCAAGCTGCCACTGTTGAGGCCTTCAGCCCTTGTAATAATGCTGTGTTAGGGTAATAAAACTGGCAGAATTCTTTTGCTGCATTGCACTGCTCACCATCTTTTCAGTGTATATAACAGGGCTGGGATGTTTTTTAATGGATCTTTTTGGCCATCTGATAAGAAAAAGCAGTTCTGTAGGGAGCGCTGTGTAAAACAATGCCCCCTTAAAGTATGAGCAGATTGTGAATAAGCATACTGGAGGAGTAAGAGGAGAGTCTTTATAATTACCGCAGCAGTTCTTACTAACACGTCACGGATGCCATGTGAGAGCAGAAAGTGAAAATCTTCAGGGTGTAATGTACATGCAGGTTTGTCAGAGTCACAGGAAAGTGAAATAGTGATGGTACCTAGAACTCCATTTTTCAATGGCTAAAAGTAGAGAATACATCGTTACCCAGGAGACTTTCTTATTTTGATACACAGCCCTATCTGGAAAGAGGAACAAGAAAGTACTTATTATCCTTTCTCTCTCAGGGGGGAAAAAAGCTATTCGGGGCCTGTAAATAAAATAACCGAGATTCAGCGCTGAAGTGGAGCTCGGCAGAAATGTACCTTTTGCTGGAGGAAACGCATATGAGCAGAACCGGAATTACATTTATAATCATTTCTGCGTAGCTACGTAAAGACAATTTTAAATGGAAAGAAAAGAAGTCTGCTGATAAATAACCCTATAACAAAATTTCAGTTGCGTCTTGTTTCTGGATTAAAACCATAATCTCCCACTTCTGCACAACCAATCAAAAGAGAAAACGGCGGTCTTGACCTCCAAATTTTGGTTTTGTGGTCAGGACAATAACAATTGCAAATTAACCAGTTTTTCCATTCACGGAGTGGTCACTACTAATTTCTGAACAAATTACATCCATTTGTCAGAGTTGACGTCATCATGGTCTTTTTGTGATCGTGCCAAAAGGGTTCAAACATCATTTCAAACATAATACAATGCAGACAAAGCAATTACATTTATGAAAACCTTCCTCGTTTCTACAGACTGCGTGGGAGCTTCAAGAACAGGAGAGTACTTTAGTGAGGGGCGGTGCTGGCTTAAATAGTGAACGCAATGGGTTACTGATACAAAGGTCATAATTGTAAGATGCCAAATGCTGTATATGTACTGGATGTATTAAAATGTGAGGTTTGCAGAATTACAGTGGTACCTCACCTTACGAAATGAATCCGTTCCAGAGCTTTTTTCATAACCTGCATTTTTCGTACGTTGAACCGCGTTTTACATGTAAAAGGCGTGATTCGTTCCAAGGCTCCCAATACGACCCCCTAAACACTTTAAAAATGATAAAAGCATACCTTTTAAAACCTCCTTCTGCTTCTGTATCGTACCGATGGTAGACGGGTTTGGCCATATTCCTTTGTGATATCACTCGAGCCCGTGTCTTCTCCTCACTCCCACCAGAAATCATTGTGTGTGTGTGTGTGTGTGCGTGTGCACGCGCACGTGTTGACCATGTCTTCTGAGCAGAGTTATAATCTTACAAATGTTTATGGAAGGTTAAAAACCTGAGTCAAGAAATAAAGCATAAAACAACCGCGTAACTCTGTCCTTTACACGAAAAGCATCATGGTGGATTCAGCTCTATAATAGGCAATGGGAGGTAGATGCGTCATTCCTCCTAGGCAATGATGTCCAAGATTATGTCCAAGATGGTGTTAGATCCAAGATGGGGGTCAGGTGGACCTGTCCAAGATGTCGCTTGAGTGAAGGGGACATGAACGATAGCTCAGTTGTTAGCCAATGGGAGGCCAGCGGGGCGGGGATGTTTGAACATCATTGATGGGAGAGCAGCTCGTGCATTGTTTGAATGCTTGAATGGCGCGTTTGAATTTTTAAGATGGCGTTTTCGTAACGTGAACTTGTTTCGTATCCTGAGACAAAAATGTTAGGAAAATGCTTTTCGTAACCTGAATTTTTTGTTTGGTGAGGTACCACTCATTTTTCGTAAGGTGAGGTACCACTGTATCTCCTTTTGTCTATGAATATTCTTGCTGCAGTTATGTTCCATATTTTAGCTTTGTTGTGAAAAAGTCAGAAAATTGTTTAGAAAAAAGTTGTTTTGGCGATAAAATTGCTGTGCAGCCCGCAAAACCAAAGTTTGGCATGGAAAATGATCTTTTTCTATTGTTTTGCAATAAAAGTAATTTGAAAAAGACACTTATTTGTCAGAATAAAAATCATGTGACACACTGTGAGGTATTGTACTGCAGATTGCAGTCAGTCACAAGTAACTTCTTTACCTTTTTGAATTGAATTAATTTTCCGAACTCTTCGAACCTCAGCCGACTCGGGGTCTAGTCCCTTAAACAGCTCGTAACTTTGTCACAGGGGACAGACACACACACACACAACCATTCACAGTCATATCCAGGGGGGGATTTATTATAGCCATTTAGCCTAATGATCATGTGTTTAGATTGAAGATGGAAACCAGAGTACCCGAATGAAACCCATACAAGCATGGGGCGAGTCTGCAAGCTCCACACAGAAATGTCCTCACCGAACCCGGGGCTCAAACCCAGGTCGTTTTTGCTATGAAGCGGTGTGCCAGCCACTACGCCACCATACCACCCATGTCTTGGACAGCAAGAGGAAATCAAAGTACAGTACCTCAATGAAACGCATGCAGAAGAACAAGCAAACTCCACACAGAAACGCCATCACCGAGCTCAGGACTCGAACCAGAACCATTTTTGTTCTGAAGCAGAACAGAAGAAGGAAACCCACATAATCACAGGGAGAACATGCAAACTCCACAAAGAAGCGCCTTCACCGAGCCTTGTACAGTATTTGATCCCAGGGTCTTGTTGCTGTGAGATGAACGTGCTACCCACTACGCCACCATGCTGCCTTGACAGTTACTGTAGTACACAGTGGCTTTTTCACTCTGCAGAAAGCAGCCTTTTAACACACACTCATTTATTACATTAATCTTGTGCGCTTGCCATTGAGATGGATTGTTAAATGGCAATGTTAATTCAGCTAGCGAGAGCACTGGAGTCCATCTGCTCGGTGTGTGTGCCACCATCACTCCTCTTTATGTACAATTAATGTTGCTTTGCCTTTTTTTTTGCTTGGAAGTGTGGTTGTCCTTAGCAGACCTTCTGCATTTTATTCCATATACATGTATCTTTCTGAAGTCTCATTTATTAGTCAGGGCGTATATTCTATAGGCACTACGCAATTCCAATTAACCTCTTAAACTCTTACGAGCTGTCAGCAGGTCTGGACTCATCATTGAAGATATTTTTCACTGTTATTACTACAATATATTTTTATTATTATGTTTTAAGATAAATAACTGGACGAGAAGGACACTCGGAGAGCGCAGACCTCTGCCAAGCACAATACTTGACTCTTCAGTGATATGCAAATTTTCATCTGCAACCACGTTATACAGTATATCTGGATATATCCAATGGAATGTTTTCATAATGTTGGACTTTATTACCTTTTACTAGATTCCAAGTTTCACTGGATTTTTAAGGGCTGGTTTTCACAAAGGCCATCACAGGGGGGCAGTGGTGGTCTAGTGGTATAGGGTGCTGGATCGCTGATCCAAAGGTTGGGGGTTCGAGTCCCACTCTCCACAAGGTTGTCACTGCTCCCCCCCCCAGTGCGGCTAACTGGGTTATCAAAGGCGGGCCATGTCTCTCACTGTCTATGGTGAGAGGTTCATGTAAAAGAACCATTGCTGACTTTCGTAAAGAGTAGGCTGCAAAGTCGTCAGCGTGTTTCTGTCCCTTGCTAAAAGGGTTGTGACAGGAAGGGCATCCGACGTAAAAACCTCTGCCAAATCAAAAACATGTGAATCAGATGATTCGCTGTGGCGACTCCCGAGTAAAAGGGAAAAAGCCGACAGGAAGACAGACAGACATCACAGCAGTGTAGATGTTATCGATGCCACTAGCAAGCTTTAGTTATGACGGCAAGAAAGTTTTGGGTTCAAGTCCCGTGCAAAGCAAGGGTGTTACTATGTGGAGTTTGCATTTCCTCATGTGTCTGTGTGGGTATTCCAGTTTCCTTCAACAGTCCAAATACATTCACGTTAGGCTAATTGGCTGCTCGAATTTGCCCAAGGCGTGGATGGACGAGTGTGTTGGCTCTGCAATAGTCTGGCGAGCTGTCCAAGGTTTACCATGTCTTCACCAGAGTGAGCTGAGAATTCCAGTCTCCCCGTGATCCCAGTAAGATAAAGCAGTTGGACAAATGAGTGTGAGACAGAGAGAGAGTGAATGGTTTCCACCAAGGCTGAGTGTACTGTACTGGGTCTTGCAACATTGGTGATAGAAAACTTAAATTTGTGTAGTTGTTCTGTGGCTTGGATCTCCCCCAGAATTTAATGGGTTTTTCCTTCGCCCATGCGATACCCTTCCACCAAGTTTTTGGAGTAGGTAGATTTTATTATACATATGTTATTTATATTATATGTAAGCAAACAGACAATAAACCACACAAAATGCATTAGCTCCTTGGTAGAGGTAATCAGCAGAGATTTTAAGGGATTAGACATTAGTTGTACTATTTCTCATAGTTTTTTTTTAGAAGTACAAGTTTGCTGCTAACACATCCCAAGATTACACCCAGTACAGCATTTTGTATTTTTTTTCTGAATTCCTTGATGCATTGAGAAATTCTTCGCCCTTGAACAAGACCCTTCACCTTCCTCACTTGCTTTGCTCACTCTTTACTTGGTTTGAATTCTGTTTCAGTTGTAATTTCAAATAATAATAAACGATACTGTCAGAATCTGCCAAATATATTTGCTAAATATAAATTTATGTAGCACAATGCTGAGGCTCGCACAGAGACGGTGAAGGAAGGTCAGATTTAAAGCTGCTCGGTTGTTTCATTAGGAGTTGAATCTCGTCAGGACACACTGCACATAATAAACTCTCTTTGCTATCCAGATGGTTATAAATCAGTGTTGGTCCAATCTTGTGGAGGCATCCAGAGTAATCCTGATAAGTTCTTAAAGGGAATGAGGCTTTGCACTGGCGTTTTTGTCTATGAATGCCAATGATGTACGTTGTTAGACCTTATATTTATATACAGTGAAGGGATATGTGTATTGAGACCTCATCAAACGTTTTCATTGGACAAGTCTGCGTCATACTTTGGCACACAACATCTTTTGAAACACTTTGTGCTCTCACTCACTCATTTGTCGAATCGTTTAATCCTGCAGGGTCATGGGGTAGGGTGGAGCCTATCTCAGCCGACACTGTGCAAGGGCAAGGTACACCACAAACAACTTTCCAAACTATCGCAGGACCAACACACAGCCTTACACACACACACACACGCACCTAGGAGCAATTTGAAACAGCCAGTTAGCCTACTGTGTATATCTTTGGACTGTGGAAATTTGTGAAAACTTTTTCATGAATTTTTACATAATTGTACTAACAAATAAGAAAACAGTCTGGAAGCATTTAAAGAGTGCAAACCCCGGCCAATCCAGATTATAACATTAAAAATTTCTAATTCCAAAAATAAAATTAAATTCCATTAAAAATTAAGATTAAATTAGGACATATATATTATAACATTAAAATTTCCTAAATCCAGAATGTAATACAAATCATCTTCAAATTAATTTTTACTTAGGCTACAGTACACCCCTCCAATACCAACCCCCCAAAAAAAAACCAAAAAAAAAAAACCACGTTTCTGTGTGGAGTTTGCATGTTCTCCCTATGAGTTTCCCCCAGGTACTTTGATTTCCTCCTACAGTCCAAAAACATTGCACACTAGGCTAATTGACTGTTCCAGTTTGCCCTTAGGTGTTAATGTGAATGCTTGCATGTGTGTAGGCCCTGCACTGGCCTGGTGAACTGTTCAGGGTATACCACACCTCATCCAGAGTCAGTTGAGATGGAATGGCATCCTCCCTTCAACACCACTTAGGATTAACCCTTTAATGAGATCAGGACCATATGGTCCTCTTTCAAAAATGCTAACTACTGGACACATTGTACTCACTGCTGCTCAAGTGTTCTATACTTTTTGTGGCATCACCTGAGGCAACCCAGCTTGGTCCCACGTGCCTCAGGCAGCGGTGAGACGACCTTGAGTGCGCAGGATTGTGTTGTTCACGAATTTGTGCGATTCTTATGTTATGATGATTTATTTCAAAAAGAACGGGGGGGGGGCAGAATTAATTGGTTGTTCAGGTGAGGTATATAACCAGCAATGGCTTGACAGTACATCCTCAGTGGAATGATTAAACTGTATATAAACGCCATTAACATGAAAGTGAATTCAGTAGGATTTAATAAGCTCTCGGACCACTGGGAAAAAAATCATTGGTTCTGTGCCACTGTTTACCTTCCAATATAATAAATAAAGTCTCCAGCGATGAACAGCATTAGTCAGATTTCTGACATTATGAGGATTCATGAGGTTCAGCGGCCCATTACGTCCATCCCTCTGATGCCAGAAGGAATGTAAATCCCAGCACAGAGGACAAGGACAGAATAAAAGTAATAACTCACCCAAAATGGATGACACTGTGTGGATGACGATGATGTGTAATTTGGTTTGCGATTATTTTATTCCAAAAAAAGATACGGCAATTTTAAAATTTATCTTTGGTTACCGCAGGCCGTGGACATGCTTTCATGTCGTTTTTTTTCACATACACATTGCTACAGATAAGCGGCCTCCTGCAGGATCCCTGATCCCAATTCGGTAATCTGGGGATTATGGAAATGCAGCTGGTGTGGCATAGACATTTATTTACTCTCCACACCACCCCTTCTTCCTCTGACCTCCATTCCTGAACACAGCCATGAATAAAAAGGTGGACAACTAAAAACCTGCTGCAAACTGTACTGTGTTCTTGATGCTAAATAGACCCTGTGTGGCTTATAATACTGAATCATGCGTCTGATATGATATTACTGAATTCATGGGAGTTTAATTGTATGTGAACTACACATTTAAGAACTGATATTTACACAAAACAGCTTGAGAGTTACATCCATAATGAGTTGTTCTATTAGGAGAGCATGAAGAAGAAGCTTTGAGAGATTTAGAGTGGAACACACCCTGTTCAGGGCAGTAATGTGATTATTAATAATTACTCTCACTCTATTATAATAAAAGGTTTTTTATTCTTGAGATACAAGACCAATCCAATCGTGCCATGCCTGTGCAGTATATATGAAGTAACCTTATTCCAAGTGGATCATGCTTACATTAATTGATGCACACTGACATGGTCACAGGCGGCGCTTTATTATTATTAGCGCATTCATCATCATAGTATGAAAAAAAAAAAAAAATCATAACATTAGTTTAGTTTGTTTTTTCTTGTTTCTGCATATTACTGTATACACTAAAATGTTTAACCTTTTTATGGAGTGTGTGTGTGTGTAATATGTGCTAATCTGAATAAGTACGCTAAACAGACACTGTTAGCTACATAGCGTTTAGCTCAGCTAGAAGCATAAAGCTCAGTTGACCTCTGTTATGGTTAAGATGTGTAAATACAGTACTGTATATAATCAAAAATATTGTATTAATTCACTTTGCTTTATCTTTATGCATAGTACATACTTAAAGTTTTTGTGAGTACCTCAGGCTCAGTGGATATCAATGAACTGAATAGCTAGCTATTCAACAATATCCACTCCCCCTCCTTGTTGTTTGTTTGTTTGTTTTTAATGGGGATTGTGGACTGTACTGCATTATTGCCACTGTTTGGTCTGGAGTTCTCTGCTTCAGCTAAATGACTAAATCCTTGATGCATAATAGTTATAAGTCGGTCCCCAACTTACGAAATTAATCCGTTCCAGAGCCCTTTTCGTATAGCGGGGATTTCGTAAGTAGGGGTCGCAACTTACATGTTAAACGCCTAATTCGTCCCAAGGCTCCAGTATTTGGACTGGATAAACCCTTTAAAAATGATAAAAGTACACCAATTTTGTATGAAATATGTGTTAAAAGTAAAAGAAAATTATTTATTAAACCATTTAAACATTTTATTAACATATTAAACCATTTTGTTAATATATTTATTACCACGCGCACACACACACCTCTCTCTCTCTCGCTCACGCGCACTGCAGGCCACGCCCACAAGACGTGGAATTCAAAGCGCATTCCCTGCTTGACAAACTCAACTTTAATTTGATTCCTTGAGGGATCGGAATTCCAGATGAGCTCAAATGCGCCCACATTTATTAAACATTTACTGAATTAAACAACTTAAAAAACTAAAGCGTCATTCCTTCTCTCTCTCTCTATCTCTCATGCGCGCGCTGTGGGCCACGCCCACAAGACGTGAATTCAAAGCGCATCCCCTGCTTGACCATTTACTGAATTAAAACAACTTAAAAAAAACTAAACTAAAGCGTTATTCCTTCTCTCTCTCTCTCTCTCTGTCTGTCTGTCTCTCTCTCGCGCGCGTGTGCTGTGGGCCACGCCCACAACACATGAATTTAAAGCGGATTCCCTGCTTGACAAACTCAACTTTAATTTGATTCCTTGAGGGATCGGAATTCCAGATGAGCTCAAATGCGCCCACATTTATTAAACATTTACTGAATTAAAACAACTTAAAAAACTAAACTACAAACTAAAGAGTGAAGCTTCCTTCTGTCTCTATCTGGGAGGCCAGCGGGGCGGGATGTTGAGAGACAGCCAATGAGAGAGCAACTCGCGCGTCGTGGGAAATTTTGAATTTCTTTTCGGAAGAGGGGGTTGTTTCGTATCTCGGGGACGGAATCTCAAGAAAATGTTTTTCGTAACCCGGGGATTTCGTACACCGGGGTCTTCGTAAGTTGGGGGCCGACTGTATATAATAATGTCATATGGTAGTTTATGTGCTATATGTCTTTATGATTACAGCAGGTCTATAAGATATATATACACTATACGTTCACTTCTTGAACCACTTAATCATGCGAGGGTTGCGGGGAGCATATCTCAGCCGGCTCTGGGTGAAGGTGGGGTTCACTCTAAACAACTCACTGATCCATTGCAGATCCAACACACACACACACACACACACACAACCATTCACACTCCCACCTATTGGAAAAGGCATTTAGCCTAATGTGCATGTCTTTGGATTGTTATAAGCAACCCAAGTATCCAGAGGAAACCTATGCAAACACAGGGAGAACATGTAAACACCACACAGAAACACCCTTGCTGAGCACGAGACTTGAGCTCAGGACCTTCTTGCTGTGAGTTGGGTGCGGCCATTACACCGTCTCGCCCATCCTCACTGTTGGATGATTTCAATCAAAATGAGTTTTGCAGCTTGACATTAAAATCTGTTGGACTGCATTCTGTAATTAATACACATGGGTCTAAACTATATAATCCAGGATGTATTTGATCGAGCACATCATCAGTTGTCCAGTGGATTTGTGACTACCTTTCGAGCTAATCTTCCTGTCATTGAATCATCCCCTCATCTAATCTTTTTTTATCCACACTTTCATCCTTATCTACACTTTCATCTTCCTACCCTGAACATATATTGTACCCACAGGCTATCAGGCACAGAGGAAGTGTTACTGTGCAAGAGATGTTTCTCGATCATTTGAACAAAAGAAGGATCATCTGATTAAAATTGAAGCAGCCTCTTCATCTGTCCATGATGCCATTGCACACCTCGTCACGCGGCACTGAAGTAGCCATAAAGGAACACTTGTGTATAACTATAAGCACGACTCCATTCTTTTCATGTCTCGCAGGTGTCCTTGGCTTGCTGAGAACGTGTCTCTTGCTTTTCCTTCATGCATTGGCATCACTTTCCTTTTTGTCTTGGCAAACTTCACCATGGCAACGTTCACCGATGCCGGCGTGCTGCCGAGGGGTCAGGAAAATTCAGTTCGCCAGATCATATTAAACATGCTTTTTAAAAGGCTGTTCTGATTAACATAACAATTCATGATCTGTGGTTCTGTGGCAGCTAATGAGGATGAAGACAAGAACAATGACATCCGTGCTCCCCTTTATGAGGATGTGGAAGTTCGGGGAATCACATTTCGGATGAAATGGTGTGCTTCGTGCAGCTTCTACAGACCACCTCGCTGCTCCCACTGCAGTGTGTGTGACCACTGTGTGGAGGTGAGGGGTCTATGTAATGTGTGTATGTGTGTTTAAAACTGAAAATGACATAAGTTAAGTCCTGAGTCCGAACAGAATGGCTGATAATACTGAAATTAGATGGTGTTCAGGCCAAGGTGAGTGGTGTTATTCGTAAAAAATTTGATTGCATTAGTATTCACTCCCACTTATGTGCAATCCACAAATAAGGTTTCAATTACATCACATTATTCTTTTTCAATGGAGGGAAATTAAAGAAAATCAGTCACCCTTAACCTTTCCCGAGTGTCAAACACATTAAACCATGTATTCAATGAAGCAACCCATGCTTACCAGGCTGAAGTATCTATGCGGAGTTTCCTAGGTTCAGGATATCCCAGAAATTGCACGCTGCCACATTTAACTTCACCTACCCACAAGACATCATGCCCCCTTCCCTATATGGCAGTGGTTCTCAAATAGTGGGGCGCGCCTCCCTGGGACAACATGCTTTTTTGCCATATTAGAATAAAGTGTAATTGTACATCCATTACAGCAGGTGGCAGTGGCTTCCTCACTGTCAGAATGTGCCCAGAGGTAAAATAAGAAGTGAAGTTAGTATATCCACCATGGAAATTTTTAACATGGATGGAAAGAGAGGCTGAGAGAGACGGAGACAGTGAGAGAAACGAAAGTCTCCCGAAAGCCAAGTCGTGAAGGTATGATGAAGTGGATGTAGCACTCGGCTTCACTGTGCTGCGGTGAGAAATGAGGAAAGGCCGCTGTGTTTACTGTCTGAAAACAATGGCAGCGAACAGCAAGAAGACAAATAAATTCATGCGTCACTTAAAAGACATCACACCCCGATCACGGTGATGAGCCGTGCGAGTTTTTTTTTTTTTAGCGAAAATTTGCCGAATATTTCCAACAACCATCCCGCTTTGTGAATGCCACACCAGCAAACCAGCGAGCTCTGGTAGCATCATAGAAGGTGGCGTACCAAACTGCTCAGTGCAGAAAACCCCACAGCAGAGCAGAGGAACTGATCCTACCTGCAGCAGACGTGGTCTCTGTCATGCTGGATGATGTCACTGCTGTGAAAATAAGTCCAGGTCCCAGTTCAGCATTGAGCAGGAGCTGAGAGTTCAGTATCGCGCTTTCAACCGGCTTCGAAAAGCTGTGCACTGCGAGATGTGCTCATTGTACCATTAATCTGGACTTAATCATTTTGATAAAAATAATAATGATACAAATTGTTTTATTCATTTTTGTTTTGTAGGTTAAAGTGTTTTATATATTGTGCTCCTGAGTTAATATTGATGATCAATTTCAATTTATTATTATTTATTGATTTTATTTAGTTTTATTTTTCAGTATCAAATGGTTCAAATTGTTGGTCAAAAATTTTGACAGTTTTTAACTAAAGATACTTTTTTATTTCAGGCAAAATTGATGCATTTTAAATCTTTTTGTTTAAAGACTAAAAAGTTGTTTAAATAAAGTTATTCTTTGTTGGAGGTTGATCTATATTTCTTCCTCCTTTGTATTCATAATGTTAATAAGGATACAGTGTTATGCAGAGGATTACTTATAATAATTTTTAGACAAATAACAGTATTTATATGGGGGGGGTGTTTTCCTCTTCCTCAGTGGGGTGCGACAAAATAATTGAGAAGCACTGCTATATGGTAAAGGACTCTGGCACATCTTTTTAATTTTGCGTGACAGGAAAACACTCATTTAACAACAGTGGAGCCTCAGTTTTCAAACGACTCTCTTTTCGAACAAATAGGTTCACTGAGGGCAGTGGTGGTCTAGTGGGGGCAGTGGTGGTCTAGTGGTATAGGGCGCCGGATCGCTGATCCAAAGGTTGGGGGTTTGAGTCCCACTCTCCACAAGGTTGTTACTGTCCCCCCCCCAGTGCGGCTAACTGGGTTATCAAAGGCGGGCCATGTCTCTCACTGTCTATGGTGTGAGGCATGTAAAAGAACCATTGCTGACTTTCTTAAAGAGTAGCTGCAAAGTCGTCAGCGTGTTTCTGTCCCTGTGACAGGAAGGGCATCCGACGTAAAAACCTCTGCCAAATCAAACGTGCGAATCAGATGATTCGCTGTGGCGACTCCCGAGTAAAAGGGAAAAAGCTGAAAGGAAGACAGACAGGTTCACTGACAAAATTTCAGAGCTACACTGCGCTCCTCACTTATTGGCTCCCCTAGTTATGATGTACTGTACTCTTCAACTTCTAATGAATTCAGTTTTTTTTTTTTTTTAATAGTATAGGTCAGGTCAGGTATGAGGGCATGCGCCGGGACAGCACTTCGCTGCGTCCACCAGCCGCCTCCACTCATCCGGCCGTCTCCTGGTGATTGACCAGGCCTGCGCAGGGCCCATACCCCCCGGCAGGGCAGCCCTCAGCTGCAACAACCACATCGCACGCGGTCGTCCCCGCGATCGGCTCCAGCCCCTAGGATCCCTAACGGACAGGATCCGGTGTGCTGGGTCCGAAGGCGGGAAACGTGCCAAGTGCCCATAGTAGCGCAGCTGACAGTCGCGGATCAAGCAGGTTACTCTTACCATCCCCGCATCCCCGAGAACCTTCTGGTTGGTAACAAAGTCCCACCAGCGGTATCCGAAGATGCGGCGAAGGGAAGTCGTCATCCAAGCTTAACTGTGAGGGTCCATGTCTCGCTTGAGTAGAACAAGACAGGGAGCACAAGGGAGCGAACGACTCAGGCTTTCGTCCGCCTGCTCAGATACCTCAACCGCCACACGGTCCTGTCCAGCGACTCCATCGCCCCATAGGCTAGACCAAGTCGACGATTGATCTCAGCCCTGCAATCAGTGGAATGATGGACCACGCTGCCAAGGTAAGTGAAAGACTCCACGATCTCTACTCTTTCACGACTCACAGCAATCGAGTCAACAGCAGCACCCAAGAGGTCGCCGAAAGCCTGGATCTTGGTTTTGATCCAGGAGACTCGCAAACCAAGCGGTTCGGCCTCCTCACCCAACGAACAGAGAGTCTCCGTCAGGACATCCACCGTTTCCGCGAAGATCACTGCGTCATCGGCAAAGTCCAGATCAGTAATCCGAACCTCACCGAACGACACACCGCAGGCCGATCCACCCGATGCCGCCGCCATGATCCAGTCCATTGCATAGTATAGGACCACAATGAAAAAAGAGAAAATTCCAACCTTTAATTCAAGTGCATTTATTCCTTGGGAAAAAAATTCCCACACTAAGAAATAATTCTTTTATTTCAAATTGTGTGTGCCACAATTATTTGCACACCTGATGATGATAATACTTTGTACAACCCGCCTTTGGCAACAAAACAGCACTTAATCTTCTCCTATAATGTTTCACAATCTTTCTAAATCATCCAGCGACCCGGGTCCTCTCCTCTTCAGTTCATTCTACAGATTTTCAATGGGGTTGCGGTCTGGGGACTAATAAAACCATGGGAGGAGCTTGATTCTGTGTCTGGTGAGCCATTTCTGTATAGATTTGGAGACATCTTTAGAGTAATTATCTTTTTTACAGACCAAGTAGTGACCCATCTTCAGCTTTCAGGCAGAGGCCATCAGTTTTTTATTTAAAATGTCCTGACATTTCAAAGCATTTACACTCCCACAAGGTTCCCAGGGGTTCTGGAAGACGAACAGGCCCACAGCGTCACAGATCTTTCCCCATACCTCACAGTGGACATGAAGTGCTTTTCTGCATACTCATCTGTTGTGTTTGGCCTGACCCACCTTGTTGCCAGAAAGCTCCACCTTGATCTCATCTGACCAAAGCACACAGTCGCAGTTGAAGTCCCAGGTCTGCGTCGCGAACTCCAGATGTTTGCGCTTATGATTCTGATTGAGAAAAGGTTTTTCCCTGCATACCTCTCAAACAGATTGCTGGCATGTAGTTGGCACCTGTTTGTTGTTTTGGAGACTTTGTGATCTCAAAATGCTACTATTTGTTGCAATTCTTCACCAATGTGCTTTGGGGAACCTTTTATTTCTCTTAACATCCTCCTCACTGTGTGTGGTGGAAAAAAATAACCTTGTGTCCTCTTTCAGGCTGGAATACTGCCGTTCCAGTTGTTATAAACTTCTTAATGATTCCTCTGACAGTAGATAAGGGCAGATGCAGGTCAGGGGCGACTTTCTTGTCGCCGTTACCTGACTTGTGAAGGTCGAAACACATCTGCCTAAAAGTCTATAAGAGAAATGGCCTGTGTCATGTCATATTTATACCCCAAGGAAACAGGAAGTGGTGAATTACTATTGAAATGTTGCTAATGTTGCAAATGTTAAATAATTATGGAGGGCAGTGTATAAGTGCACTTGGCTGTAGCACAAATGCTCGGTTGTCGAACAATCATTTGGTAACAGTGGGTAGCGTGTGCGTCAGACTTGTTACGCGGTACTTTTGCACAGAACGCCCACTCTGCACTTTTCTCAGATTTTAGTGGTATTTCTTGTGCTGTGTATTATTTCTTTTATATTTTTTCAGCGATAAGCTACTGTAGGACCTGGTAAATCTATAAGGCAAGAAGGAAAGTAGTGAGAACAAATGATCAAGGTGAAGAAAGAAATCATACAAAAGAATGAAAAAGGCTTTGGTGTCTAGTGAATGAAACTTTCTTATTTAAATCTTTATTCTTTATTCAATGGGTATGCCATATTATAATATGATTATGGAGTGAGGAGGGGGTCAGGAATGGATAAATCATTATTGAGTGTTTCTTTTTCAGGAAAATGCTTTGTTTTACAAGCAAATCAGTTTTATGACATTTAAGAATGAATTAAGCTTGAAAATTGAAGCTCTACAGTGTTTATAATTGTTTATGTATACACATTAAAGCAGCCAAGTCTTATTTATTTTAAATTAATTTGAATAATAAAAAATATATATAATTAATTAAATAAACATGTTTTTTTTTTTTTTTTTTAATTTGTGAACAATTTCCTTTAAAGTTGTTTAAATATGCCAGTTCCTCAAAGGTTCAAGATTGTAGAGTATTTCAATCAACAGCAGTCCTGAACCACGTTCTGGAAATGTATCAGTGTGTTTATTTATTTATTTATTTGTTTTTTACTTTAGAAAATTATCCTGAACTTTAAACATTTTTGCCTATCACTCATATGTGTCCAGTCATTTATTTTTTAAGCCACTTAATCCCAATTAAGGTCACGGGGAGGCTGGTGCCTTTCTCAACTCAAAGGCCGACTCTGAGTGAGGGCGAGATCTGGACATCTCGCTGAGCTATTGCAGGGCCAACACTCAAATGTATTTAAAAAAAATACATTCCATTATGTTTGTCTTTATTTTACATCCTTTTTTAGAATGTATACACATTGCTGACTTTCGTAAAGGGTAGCTGCAAAGTCGTTAGCATGTTTCTGTCCCTTGCTAAAGGGTTGTGTCGGGAAGAGCATCCGACGTAAACACCTATACCAAATCAAACATGAGAATCATTTGCTGTGGCGACTCCTGAAGAAGGGAAAACGCCGAAAGAAAATCTCATACACAATACATACTACATGGCACAGATATACCTAGCCAAAGAAAGCCTCCCACCAAAATTGGGTGACTGAATTTGGACAGGAAGTGAGTCATAGAACAATGTCTATAGCAGTTTGAAATGTAATAAAAGTGCATTTGGGTGAATACTCATGCACAGCACTACATGAGTATAGGCATCGGCGAGGCATGCAACAGGGTGAACTATTTTAACTTTGTAATTTGGTTCCTTTTTAGCTATAATCTGCGAACGCTCAGCTGTATTTAGGAAGCCAAGCCATTATTATGCATTGTGTACTATTCATTAGTCGGTGTGTGTTAAAGTAAAAAAATCTGCTGCTGCTTAATATTCCTCGGAGCAGCCTGCTGTTTGTCTGCATTAGAAATGCAAAATAAGTGAGAAACTGATTGCAAATACAATTAGCATTAATAGAATAATGCTAATTCCATTTTTATGACAACATCCAGAACATGAAATTTGTTTCATGTTTCATGGTTGAATATAACGCTGTTTTCTCAAGTCTGGTTAAATGTTGAAAAAAAATAAATTGTTCCTAGGACTTCGACCATCATTGCCCCTGGGTGAACAACTGCATCGGGAGACGCAACTACCGTTTCTTCTTCCTCTTCCTGCTGTCGCTTAGCGTTCACATGGTGGGCATTTTTTCTGGATGTCTCCTGTATATACTGGAGCACCTGGAAACCCTGTGGGAGCTACATGCAACCGTCACGTATCCTGTCTCTGTGCAGCAACATGAGTTAATGATCTTTTTCTAAATGAGACAGATGAACATTAAAACAAATAACACCAGTGTGTATGTTCAGCTCACTGCTTCAACTGTTAACACCCCCAGTTAAGCTCCTAGGACCCATCTGTGCATCCAGACTTACACTATTTATACTTTAATTACATGGATTTTATGATATTCACACCCCTGTTTCCTTTTCGTGTAACTTCGAGTTTCACTTTAAGATAAAATAATGTGGTACTTAATGATTAAAGATAGCAGTTTATAGCAACTATTCACAACAGGCGAGGTGGATGACACTGAATGGGACTATTCAGTCAGTGACCTCAACGGAGCCTGAGGTGAATAATTATTGAAGTGTGTAGTACACAGGAACATAAACGTGAACTAAATCAATATTTTAGGTGGTGAATGAGTTGTTATTAGCTATTTAAAATGATCATGTATAACATCATCTGTTCCCTATAGCAGCATCAGTCCATGCCGATTTTAAAGTGCGCGTGAGTGCTTTGACTCTAGACATGCTCAGAAAATGCTGCCTTCCTGATTGGCTGTTCCAGCCTGGCAGTGACGTCAACGTGTTGGATTGGCTGGGCTACGTCACTGGCGGGTGTAGGATCATAACACATTATCGGTGAGTACTGAACTGCACGAACAACATGAGCAGAGATTGCAGAAAAAAAATTATTTTTGTTCCTAAACCAACTAACGACAGGAGAGCCGAGCTGGCAAAACATTAGCTGCATGAGCCATTTTGGATTTCTCATCACACTCATCTCTGGCAGTGTTCTCGTCCTCAGAGACACTAAAATCGAAATTTCACTGTCTACACAAGAGATGTCAATGCCACACGATATGTGGAAAATGACGGCTAAGCTGTAACACCCGTAGTTTAGCACACAGCTCATAATCTGTGGGATAAAAATCACACCGTTTTGTGCTTTGTTTATGTTAAAATTAGTGTCTGTGTCACTTAAATGTATTATATATGCACAAATGATGGCGTACGGATGAAGAATAATGGGATTCTTTATGGATCACAAGCTTATTTTGAGCGTGACAGTGGTAGGTAAGCAGAACATTAGTGCACTTTGTAAAAGTGTTTTTAACTCACTCTAAGTTTAATACACAGAAGCAAAGGAAAAGCAAACTAAAACTAGATTTTTGTGGGTTCAATTTTTTTTTTAAGCGCGACACCGATAACGTTGCCTGCTTCATCACAATGCTCATCCAAGTGCGCTTTTGAAACTTATTGAAAGTTTATAACTCCAGACTGTTGTGTTGAGTGCTTCTCAAGCTTAAAATAAGCATTTTATTTCTGCATAATAATGGACCATCTTCCGTGGGGTCGCCGTGTTGTGCCACTACAGTAGCTCAGAATGGACAAAAAAACTCTTGAGCGCGAGCGCAGGGTTTTCAAGAAGCAATTTGAATCTGGAAGGAAGACCGAACAGAAGAAAGAAGAGAAGTCTAGCAAAGTTAAAAATGGAATATCACACTTACTCTTCAGTATTCGAGCATGGAAGAGAATGTGACTGCTATTTTGAAATACAGTACACTATGGTACCTCAAGCTTTCGAACCATCACTATAAGTAGTGTTTTGCCATTTTGATTTGGATCATTTTAGCAGTTATGAGTTTCTCCTTGACTTCACCGGATCAGTCTATACATCATGAGCACATCAGGACTTTTCTTCATCCCCATTATGGGCTTGGCATGCTTCCATATGGTGCTGGTAATAACAGGACAAACCACAAACGAACAGGTGAGTCAACTAAGAACATACAATCAGAGTTCTGACCCAGAGAAATGGCAGGTTTACCAAAATACTGACCAGAAATCCACTGTTACTGGGACACGTTACAGGTGACTAGAAAGTACAAAGGAGGAACAAATCCTTTTACACGTGGTTGCTGTGGCAATGTGGAATTTGTTCTGTGTAGTCCTATTACTCCAAGGTAGGACACTTTGGCTCTGTAGTGTGAAGTCCTTCTTTGGTCATGTTTCATGCTGTAAATTTGCATTTTCTGCTTTTTTTTCCATTGAAAGATATACCAGGAACTTGGAAAATCAGCAGTCTATCCATGTACACCCACCATTCCAAATATCAGAGTCTGTCAACATATCACCTCTAAAAGTTGAAGACAATGGGGTCCAAACTGAGATGCTTTCTGTAAAGGTAACGCACACTCTGTATCCTAATTTAATAAACAATTACTGCTTTAAAAAAGATGAAATGGAGTATGAGTAACCCCATTGAGCCACATTCGGAATATGAGTGGG
Source organism: Plotosus lineatus (assembly GCA_024760905.1). NCBI lineage: Eukaryota > Metazoa > Chordata > Actinopteri > Siluriformes > Plotosidae > Plotosus > Plotosus lineatus. Next base: position 25,632,364 of record CM045743.1, read on the forward strand.
CAACGATGTGAATCGAGGCCCCTAATTTAACAGATATTTACCACCTCGCTTTTTGTCCTTTCAAATTACAGCTTATAAGCCTGTGAAGAGCCTATTTAAAGACTTTAGTCAAGGCGTGTGAATGTGACATGAGCATTAACCATCTGCCCAGTTGCTTTCGCCTCTTCTGTAACTGCAAGAGAGAGATATCACAGTGTCGGTGATGGTGCTTTAACTGTAAAAGTGAAGGCTCATTTACTACTTTGACACTTATAATGGATAGGTCCGTGTTTGTCCTCTGCTAGCTTCAGTCTGCAGGAGAACTGAATGTCTCTGACCGTAAACAGCGCAACACGCTACCCTCTCTGCCACCCAAACCTGACCCAGTTCTGCTCAACCACCAACTGGCAACATTACAAGGTGGACATTGATAGCACCTTTTGCTATTATGTGTTTTGATTGGTATGAAGTATGATTATATTTTAGTGTGCAAACCTAAAGTTTATATCGGAGTCATAGTAGAATGCGTTTTTTTCTACTTTAGATAACTTACTGCAATCCAGAACCGCAGTGCCGTCTGGCCAGAGTAGCGTCAATCAAACTGTAGAGTCACCTTCCAGAATGCAAAGTTATCAAGTACCTACAGAGCAGGTGAGTGGAAAACGCAGATAAAGTTGAGACGTCTGAGAAAAGTTGGGGTTGAGGAAGACCAATGAGTAAGAAGGGATGGATAAATTCAAGACCAATTGTGAAAAGAATTTCTTAAGAATCCAGGCAAGTGGTAGCTCAAAGTGTCCTGGTTTTGAGCTATTGATTGGTAGCTTGTAAGTCCCCAAGTGCCAGATTTGGGTCCTTAGCCAAGACCCCTTCAAGACCAGGCCTTAAAAGAAAAGTTGAAGTAGCCAGACATTGCTAGTAGTGGTTAGCACAACCGCCTCACAGCTAGATAGCCTGAGTTCGGTTCCAGGCTTGAGTGTTTCTATTTGGAGTTTAAATGTTCTCCCCGTACTTGCGTGGGCTTCCTCTGGGTATTCTGGTTTCCTACCACTGTCCAAAAACATGCACAGTAAACTAACTGGCTGTTCCAACTCGCCCCTAAGTGTAAGTCTGAGTGTGAATGGTTGTATGAGTGTTGGCTTTGCAATGGTCTGGCGAGCTGTTCAGGGTGTACCCCGCCTTTGCCCAGAGTTAGCTGAGATGGGCGCCAGCCTTCCTGCAACCCTACTTAGGATTAAGCTGCTTAGAAAGTGAATCAATGAATGATTTTTTTTTTCTCTTGCAACTGCTTACTTGTATCATGTAGAAAGTTACTTTGGAAAAAGTTTCAGCAAAAATTCAACGTTTCCTCACAGAAAAATAAAAACAGGCTTGCTTTATTCTGTGTTTATTTAGATGGAGTGTATGAAGAACCTCCAGCTCCACATGAGTGGTTTCACCCAGGATCCGTATTTGGAATCTGGAATGGGGCAAACAGAAAAGCAGACTCCCATCTTCACCCACAACACCCTGCAGTCCCGCACACATCCCGTGAACACGCTCATTCTGAACTCGCGCTCTCTCACATTGAAACAGACTCACTGCAGATCATACGGAGACCATCAGGGTCCAAATTCTGTTGCATCTTCCGCCACCCAGGGAATCCTCAGCCTCTCTTATGACAGCCTCATCAGCCCAGCACAACGTGGGTCCTTCAAAGTAAACTATTTGCCTCCTTTCCTTCCTTTAGACCTGGGTCAAGCCATCAGATGCCCAACAGATGCTCGGCATGCACCCTGTCGTACCTACAGCCCGGGTTTCCCTGACACAATCCGGAAGTCTCCTTTGCACCATGACAGCCTTTCCAAACCTGCCATGAGTTCTATCCAAGAACGCCATGAACTGGAGGAGCGAGAGAAGCAGCAGTCTTTGCTTCCGATTCAGGATATCTCTGTGTATGACATGCCTAGCGGGCGCAGCCTGCCATCCCGGAGGCCCAGTCCACCTGCTTATGGCTCTCGAGAGTTCCTCATGAGCAGTGCCGCGTACGGCTACGCCTCCTCACTCCGGCAGACATCCAGGAATTCCAGCTCATCTCCGCTTGCCAATGTGACCCTTAACAGTCGCTCATTCTCAACCTCATCCGGTAGTTCTCTTCAGCGCCGTGCTCAGCAGTCAATCACATCGATTCCCAGTTCTTCATACACAGCGCAGAAAACTCTGGCTTTAATCACTACCTCTGAGAGAAAAGTCTCGGGTCCGTAATACGAGTCCTTGAATCCATTAGTGTGTGTATAGTACATATTAATGATTGGGAAAGTCTTCTTTACCGTTGTTTGACAATCTGTTCTCATATTATTAGAAAATGTCTACATTTTATTAGTCAAAAAACCTGGAAGAAAAGAATACTTTCCTGCCATGGAATGAATTCATTTCACTATTTAACTATGTTATGTGTAATTTTATTTACGTATGTATTTTTTCTTTTGCATCTTTGATCCATTTTATTTTTTTGTGGCAGTCAATAAAATCACTCCGAGATTAAATTCGAGGTCTCTGTGGCATCCCAGCCTGTGCAAACAGGAGATAAAATTAACGAGGATTAGCAACAATCAGGACAAAAAGGCATCTCTCAATAGATCACCTGCTGTTTTGGAAAGCTCTTCGCTTTTTACACCGAAGTACTGCACAGACATTTTAGACTTTCAGTGGAACTGAAAGATGGAGTTGAATCTGTATCAATATTTGTGATCATTACTATAGTGGCTATATTTTTATAATATAGTGCCAATTAGTCGGAGTTTCCCCACCCTCACCCTGCACATTTTACTATTTTCTTCTGATCAAACTGCAGAATTTATGCCGATGCCTAGAATTAAGGACATGGAGGCTCAGTGGTTAAGGCTCTGGGTTACGGATCCATCGGTTGGTGCTTCAAGCTGCCATCATTAAGCCCTTAACACCCTTAATTTCAATGTATGTAATGTACTTTGACAATAAAGAGTTGTTGTTGTAATTGCTCAGTTGTATAAAAATGACAAATGTACCGGTAAGTCATTCTGGATAAGGGTGTCTGAGAAATCTGAAGAGTTCAGGTGCAAAACCCGCTGAACGCCATCACAAAAAAAAATTGAGATGGTGCTGCCAAATGGTAGCTCATACCTCAAAGGACAAGCTTATCAAATCAAATTAGTTGCAAAACCCGCTATATCCCATGCATGACTGACCTGAAAACATCAATTTTCATTAAGATCCGCTAAACGCCATTCACATAATTTACCAGAATCCGCAATATCCATTCCGCCAATCAAAATTGCACATCAGATCATGTGACGCTCAACAAGGCGGTGCCCATGGTTAACTGCTGAAGTGGGGTAAATTTTGCGGTTTTCTCGCTCATTTTGCAGAAGAAACATGGAGGGCTTCGATGAAATGGATGACCCTGCGATGGTTTCACCAACAGGTAAACGTAAACACCGCAGGCCGAAAGGTTCTGCTCGTTATATGGAGTTGAGCGAGTCTAAGCGAGTGTCCATGCCGGCCCTAAAGTGAGGGGGGTTAAAAAGGACTGTTAGCCCTTTAAGTGTCTCTTGACATTGTTTTTCAGTTGCAACATCGTGTCTATTCTTATCTGATGATAACAGCACCATTTTATAATGTTTTCAGACAATTCCTTGTTGTTTGGCCATTATTTGGATTTAGACATTTTTGCAAAAATTTGATTTTTGAAATTCTGACCTTTTATTCAACGAGACACGAGCATCTATTACGATAGAAATGACCGAGGAGAACATTAATATAATGCTCCCTCCAAAAAAACTCATTTAAAACAAAACACCTAAAGTGGATTTGGAGGCTTTTGCATCTGAACTCTTCATTTCATAAATGTGGAATTACAATTAGCATGTTCACCTCACAGCAGTCCTGGGTACAAGTCCAGCACTTCTGTGTGGAGTTTGTATGTTCTTCCTGTGCTTGCTATGGGTTTCCTCTGTGGTCCACTCACAGTCCGAAAACATGTGTATTAGGCTAATTGTCCCGAAGTGTGAGTGTGAATAGTTGTGTTTCTGTGGCTCTGCAATGGTCTAGCGAGCTGTTCAGAATGTACCCTGCCTTCATAACCCTGGTAGAAGTAAGCGTGGGTGAGCTACCCCATGGACTGTAGTAAACTGCATTTTTACTTATATATATATATATACGGGGCAGTGGTGGTCTAGGGTGCTGGCTCGCTGATCCAAAGGTTGGGGGTTCAAGTCCCACTCTCCACAAGGTTGTCACTGTCCCCCCAGTGCAGCTAACTGGGTTATCAAAGGCGGGCCATGTCTCTCACTGTCTATGGTGAGAGGCATGTAAAAGAACCATTGCTGACTTTCGTAAAGAGTAGCTGCAAAGTCGTCAGCGTGTTTCTGTCCCTTGCTAAAAAGGGTTGTAACAGGAAGGGCATCCGACGTAAAAACCTCTGCCAAATCAAACGTGCGAATCAGATGATTCGCTGTGGCGACTCCCGAGTAAAAGGGGAAAAAGCTGAAAGGAAGACAGACATATATATATATATATATATATATATATATATATGTGTATATATATGTATATATACATACATACTAGTGTGTGTGTATGTGTGTGTATATATATATATATATATATATATATATATATATATATATATATATATATATATATATATATATATATATATATATATACATACATACTAGTGTGTGTGTATGTGTGTGTATATATATATATATATATATATATATATATATATATATATATATACACACTAGTATGTATGTGTGTCTGTGTGAGAGAGAGAGAGAATTTTCTGAGTAGATCCTTCCGTAAGAGAGTGCTCAATACTTTTTCGGAGAATAGAGTTTTACTTTGTTCTGTCCTTTTATTTCTACTTGTGTGTGTGTGTATATACATACATTTTATATATATATATATATATATATATATATATATAATATAAATTTTTTTAAACATGTTAAGCTCACCATCTTGTTTACCCCTTGCTACCGGAAGAATTTTTTAAATGTTGTTTTGATGTTGGTAGTATTTTTTCCTTATAAAGTTTGGCGTTCATCTGCAATCTCAATGTCCCATTGTTTCTCCAGTTAAGCTTCAATTACAGATTAAAGAAAAAAAAGCTTTTGGTTTTCAGATTGTCTCAGCTCGGCCATTATTTGTAGACTTGACAATTATTCGGTAAAAATGGCTTAACTGTCAAGAAAATGTTCTTTAAACTGACTCTTTCTTTACACAGACACAATTTTCCAGTACATCTTTCATCTCCGAAATCCAAAATCTATCCAAGGTCAAATCAGAGCTCTCTGCAAAGCTGAAATACAGCAACACGGTGATTGAAAAATGGGTCCAATTAACATTTGAATCTCTCTCTTCTCCTCCAAGAAAGAGAATGTAATGGTCTGCTGATCAGTACCGTGAGCTCGTATATATATATCATTATTACTGTATAAAGCTATAGGTGTCACATTACAGTCCTAGAGAGGCAGGATTTAGCGTTAGCATTCTACCACCCTGTAGCTTTGTTCATTAGTACGGCTTTTATGAGCTGAAGTGATATGTTGTTGAAAGGCCGCTCCAGTTTCCTTCTACGGTCCAAAGACATGCACAGTAGGGAAATTGGCTGTTCTAAATTGCATCAGGTTTAAGTGTGAATGGTTGTGTGTAAATGTATGTGTTGCCTTGGGATGGTCTGTCGAGATGTTCATGGTGTCCCCCACCTCACCCAGTGTCAGCTGACATAGGCTGCAGACTCGCCGGGACCCAAGTAGTACAGATTGTTTGGCAAATGAGTGAGAACATCGTATGATGGGGACAGTCAGCCACTAAGACAAGAACAGTCTGAATCCATAAATCTGTAGGCATGTCTCTCTTCACCAGAGCCGAGGGATTGTTTGGACTAGGTCTACTGACCTAATGTGCATGTCTTTGACCTGTCCTAGGAAACCTGAAGGCAATCCATGCACAAAAGGGGGACCATGCATACTCCACCCAGAAATCCCTCACGAACTTCCCCCTATGGGACTCGAACCCAGGACCTTTTTTTTGCTGTAAGGCGACAGTGATAATCTGTACACCACCATGCCTCCGCTGGTATAGATTTAGCTGAAATGTATTGTACTGCTACAAAAACAAGGTACAGCAATGACAAAATGTGAAGGAAACATGCTAATGGACAGAACTATTGATTATTTTGCTAGGAAGGGGCGGCACGGTGCATAGCGCTCGGCACGTCCGCCTCACAGCAAGAAGGTTTGAATCCTCAGCTTGGCATTGCCTCCCACAGGCAAAAGACATGTACATTAGGCCAAGTGTGAATGTGAGAGGGAATGGTTGTGTGTGTTTGTTGGATTTGGGACAGTCTGGTAAACGGTTTAGGGTGTATCCTAACGTCGTCCAGAGTCGACTGAGATAGGCACCACCCTCCTGGTAAAGCAAATGTGTGAGAGTGTTTATGAGGCAAGAGATAAGAAGTTGGTGGGTTTTGAACCTTCATTTATAGGAAGTTTTACAGGATGTTCCGTAGGAAGAAGGAATGAGCTCCAGGAATGTTTGCCTGACCCTATAATTCAGTATAAACATGAGGATATTTGGGAGAAAAATGAGATGCCCCCACATGAGGTCCACAAGGTGTTATCAAGCTATGCTGCTGCAATTTGAACATTTAAGGCACGTCGGGAGGCGGAAGAGTGCATGGCATTGCTTAAACTGCCTTTGATCAAATATTAAAAGCAGCAGGCTCACTCACAGCCCGTAATCTGCACATTCAAGAGACTGGGGTGTTTTTTTTTCTTTTTTTTTTTTTTTTAAGGCATAGTGGGTCTGATGTGAGGCAGAGAGTGAATAACAGGCCTGTGGTGAAATGATAATGACAGGAACTGCACGAGCTCAAGGCAATCTGAGGCTTGAGAGGTGTTAGCATGCTCAGCCCTCCATAATAGGTGACAGTGGTATTGTGTCTTTAATTGATGCTGCTGTCAGGCCACATTGGAGTGAAATTTCAGTGCATACATGCTTCACATACACAACAAATCCCCAGTGATAAATTATCAGCTGCAATGCTGAATTAACACCTCCGGCATTCAGCATTCCACAAATGAACAATATACGACTTCATTCTGCATATATATATATATATATATATATATATATATATATATATTCTTCTATAATCACCTGAAGAGAGAGGATGGTTTCACCACCCCTCGAAACAGATCTGTAGTGATAAATGGAGTTTCAGTAGAAAGTCTTTGTCCTGTGCTTTTATTTTTATTGTTATTTGCTCTACCAAAAAGTATTGAGCACTCTCCTACGGAAGGATCTACTCAGAAAATCATATATATATATATGGGGGCAGTGGTGGTCTAGTGGTATAGGGCACTGGATCGCTGATCCAAAGGTTGGGGGTTTGAGTCCCACTCTCCACAAGGTTGTCACTGTCCCCCCCCAGTGCAGCTAACTGGGTTATCAAAGGCGGGCCATGTCTCTCACTGTCTATGGTGAGAGGCATGTAAAAGAACCATTGCTGACTTTCGTAAAGAGTAGCTGCAAAGTCGTCAGCGTGTTTCTGTCCCTTGCTAAAAGGGTTGTGACAGGAAGGGCATCCGACGTAAAAACCTCTGCCAAATCAAACGTGCGAATCAGATGATTCACTGTAGCGACTCCCGAGTAAAAGGGAAAAAGCCGAAAGGAAGACAGACATTCTGCATATATATATATATATATATATATATATATATATATATATATATATATATATATATAAAATGTGTGTGTGATGTGGCTCCGGGATTGTGCTGAAAGTTAATTACAGTATTACATAAACAGTTTCCAAAACACAAAAATCCCCAAAAGAACACTGTGCTATTTACATTTATTCCCAACACACCTTAACCAGGTAATGCATGCACTGAAGATTTTTAGGAGAAAAATTTATGGCATATTGATTAGCACATGAGCCTCACAGCAAAAAGCTCCTGGGTTTGAGTATCGGACTCGGCGAGGGCCTTACTGTGTGTCATTTGCATGGTCGCTCTGTGCTCGCGTGCATTCCCTCCAGGTACTCAGGGTTCAAGCCATAGTTCAAAGACATGCATGTTAGGCTAACTTATCACTCATTTGCTGAACCACTTAATTCTATTGGAGTCACAGGAAGGCTGTAGCTTATCTCATTTAACACTGATTGAGGGTGTAGTGCATCCTGAATAGCTCACCAGTCTATTTCAAGGCCAACACAGACCACCATTTACACTCGCAGTGACACCTACGAGTAATTTGGACCAGTAGGAATATGCATGTCTTGGGACTGCCGGAAGTAACTGAGGTTCCCAGAGGAAACCCAAACAGACACAGGACTAACATGCGAACTACACACAGAAATGCTCTTGCCAAGCTTGGGACTTGAACCCAGGACCTTCTTGCTGTGAGGCAATGTGTTAAGCTAACTTGTAGTTCCAATGTGTGAGTGGGATTGGTTCTGTGTGTGTGTGTGTGTGTGTGTGTGTGTGTGTGTGTGTTACCCTGCAATTGTCTGGTGAGCTGTTCAGGGTGTATCCCGCCTTCACTTAGTGTCAGGAGATTTAACGATCCAAGAAGGATTAACCCCTTAACGCCTGAATTATTTTTTGCAGTAAAAAAAAAAAAAAAATTCGCACTAGTTTTTCCTAATCAAAAAGGCCTAAGGAAACACCCTGAACACATTTATTACAACAAAATTATAACAACACTAATAATAATAACATAATAATAACACTTACATATTTGTGAACAACACAATCCTGCACACTCAGGGTCATCTCACAGCTGACTGAGGCACATGGGACCAAGCTGTGTTGCATCAGGCGACGCCACAAGAAGTATAGAACAATTGAGCAGCACTGAGTACAATGTGTCTAGTAGTTATTAGCATTTGTTGAAAGAGGACCGTATGGTCCTGATGGCGTTAAAGGGTTAAGTGGCCCAGTGAGTAAGTGAGTGCTCTATATCATGGGAAACAGGAAAGAAACCCTGACTTCATTATTCTCTGCACTATAAAACCCATGAGGATTAGAACTTATACAGGTCTCCCAGTGAATATCTCTCCACTGGTTAAACACAATTCAAATAATTCTCATGGCTTTTTCTAATGCATGTGCGGTGTGCATTAATCATAATGTACAGTACAGTATAATGTATTTTCTTTAATACCAGCTCTGGTATATGATAATTCTGTCTGCAGGACAAATTGCAGGTTTCTACACTATTGAAACCCATGTTCTAATATGTATCTGTTTCTATAGTAACTACTCATTCACAGGAACATAAATGATAGATGTTCTACATGAACAACTTCATGTTTTTCTTTATTTCATTTTTATATTGATAATACATCAATTTAGCTGTATTTGTTTGTAGTCAAATGGCCTTGATGAAACCAGTCCTCTCGGACAAGCATTCATTTGCCCTCGTATTCACATTTGGGAGCAGTTTCTAGAACTCGTCATTTAGCCTTATATATATATACTGTATATACATACAGAGAGAGAGAGTCTATTTTGACCCGAATGATCATATTTGACTCCCCATTGTGTTTTATTCCCTAAATATTAATTTATCATTAAACGTTTGCTAAAGATTGTCTCTGATTAAATTGCGGGATTAAATTGTGGGGTTATCATTGTCCGTCTGATTTCATTCTTTGGCATTGATGATGAAATGTCCCCTGCAGTGTCAACTGACAGTAAAAAAAAAAAAGCAGATAAATCATCATCACTTGAAGCTCCTCTACAGGGAACAGTGTCTTACATTTATTATTAATCAGCATTCAGGCAGAAGCTGCCCTATTCATTATTCATCATAAGAATGCACTGGGTTACTACATGCAGTGGTGCAGTACCCGAGGGGGAAATGGTTCCACAAGTGGTTCGGGCCTGTTACTCTCATACGCCACAGTGTCTGATGAAGTGTGTTATCTATTATGAGTTAACTAATTTACTTTGATCAGGACTTGTGGTTTATTCGGGTCAAAATAGACTCTCTCTCTCTCTCTCTCTCTCTCTCTCTCTCTCTCTCTGTATGTATATACAGTATATATATATATATATATAATATAAAATGCCACAAAAACAAGGCCAATTATGCAAAAAAAAACCCTAAACCTCCCATCAAAACTATTATTATTATGGATGCTCATCTAGCACAATTTCATACACGAATATGCTCAATGCGCATGAGATCCCAGCGCTGCCTGCACTCCGGGACCCCGTTGCCACTGTACGGCACGAGTTGTTGTGTTGTTCTATCCTTTTGATGCTGAGCGCTAAGCAGGAAGCAACAACTCCCAAATTTTAACGTCTCATGGTATGACGCGGCCAGAATCAAACTCCGACCTTCCGGAGGATAAAGCGGACGCTCTACCAACTGAGCTAAATCCCCGGTTGCAGTGTTGTGAGGTGCGTATCTGTGTGCGTGCGCTTGTGCGTCTGTATGTATGTATTTATATTTTATTTACATCTTATGCATTATTTTTTAATGTTTAATTGTTATTATAAGCATTTATGGCATTGAAAATGTATTTATTGATATTATATACACATACACATATACGTATATGTCACTCGTGGGGGTGATCGTCGCGAGGGGATCTCTGTCCCAATTAACCGCAGAAAGTGAGGGATCCCTGTATGTATATGTGTGTGTGTATATATATATATATATATATATATACACACACACAGTGGTACCTCACTTCACGAAAGTCTCACCAAACGAAAAATTCAGGTTACGAAACACATTTCCTAAAATTTTTGTCTCTGGATACGAAACAAGTTCACGTTAGGAAAGCGCCATCTTAAAAATTCAAATACGCCATTCAAACAATGCGGATGTTGCCTTCCCATTGGTTGTCTCCAAACTCCCTGCCCCGCTGGCCTCCCATTGGCTAGGAGGGAGCTGAATCTCCATATTATAATACTGTACCCATAGTGCTTTGCATGTGCCTTCGATCCATTGTTCATCACGCATGAAGGAGAGCTGTACTGTTGGTTCATGTGGTTCGTGTGTTTTTTTGAATGTACTCATTGCAGAGTTATTTTTCATTATTAATCATGAGCCCCAAGAAAGTGATTCCCGGTGAGACTGAAAAGAAGAAGCGGGCTCCGTTATCAATAAAAGTAAAACGGGAGGTGATAAAAAAAATGAACGTGGGATGCGGTTGAATGAAATCACAAAGGAGTACGGCCAAAACCCCTCTACAATCGGGACGATATTGAAGCAAAGAAGAGGTCGTCACTGAACGACGAGCTGGAGAGACTGTGACTCCTTTGGATAAAGGAGAAAGAAATTGCCGGAGATACAGTTACAGAGGCAATTATTTCGGAAAAAGCAACTGCCATATTTAAGGACCTCGTCAAGGAGGTAATTTTTTTTTGCTTTTAACACAAATTTCATGTATATTTCATACAAAATTGGTGTACTTTTATAATTTTTAAAGAGTTTATGGGGGTAATATTGGGAGCCTTGGAACGAATCACGCGTTTTACATGTAAAATGCGTTCAATTTACGAAAAATACAGGTTACGAAAAAGGCGCTGGAATGGATTAATTTCGTAAAGTGAGGTACCACTGTATATATATAATGTGTGTATCATTTAAAAAGGAATCATTTTGGCATCATTATTATTATACGGTGCCCTGTATCGTTTTATTATTGTTCAATAGTTAAAAATTACCTCTGGTTATTTGGTGGTATGGTGTCGTAATGGTCAGCATGTCTGCCTCACAGCAAGAAGGTCTGGGGTACAAATCCCATTCTTTTTTTGCATGTTCTCCTCGTGCTTGCATGGCTTTCCTTCAGGTGCTCTAGTTTCCTCCAAAAGTAACAAAAGCATGCAATTTAGGCCAATTGACTGTTCTAAATTGTCCTTCGGTCTACCTATCAGTGTGAATGGGCAACAATCTTTTGAACTGTTCAAGGTGTACCCCGTCTTCATCCAGAGTCCGCTGAGACAGGCTCCAGCCTTTTTGTGAATCTGAGGGAAGAAACCAGCACACCCAGAGAAAATCCACGCAAGCATGGGGAGAACATGAAAACTCCACACGGAAATGCCCTCTTCAAGCGAAAGACTCAAATCCATGACCTTCTTGTTGCAAGGCCGACAGGCTAATTACGATACCATCATTCTGCTGTGAGTACTGTATTTAATTCTATGTTATGCCAATGGTTACATGTTTTTGTTTTGTTTGTTTGTTTTTGCATATAAAGGTATAAAACTATAACTATAATGTAGGTTGATTGCTTTTAGAAATGAAGAGCTCTTTTCCAAAACATAAGTGCTATTTTCTCAAAAAATAAGTTTGTGGTACTGTAGCGTCCTATTCAGAGTCTGAATCAAATTGCTGCGTTCGGTTGTTATCAAAACCCAACCATCCCTATTATCTGCACACCAATCAGACCTTTCTTTACATCTCACAAAATGCCATTCAGCAAATTAGTAAGTTGAAAGGGGCAGTGGTGGTCTAGTGGTATAGGGCGCTGGATTGCTGATCCAAAGGTTGGGGGTTCAAGTCCCACTCTCCACAAGGTTGTCGCTGTCCCCCCCAGTGCAGCTAACTGGGTTATCAAAGGCGGGCCATGTCTCTCACTGTCTATGGTGTGAGGCATGTAAAAGAACCATTGCTGACTTTCGTAAAGAGTAGCTGCAAAGTTGTCAGCGTGTTTCTGTCCCTTGCTAAAAAAGGGTTGTGACAGGAAGGGCATCCGACGTAAAAACCTCTGCCAAATCAAACGTGCGAATCAGATGATTCGCTGTGGCGACTCCCGAGTAAAAGGGAAAAAAGCCGAAAGGAAGACAGACAGTAAGTTGAAAATGGTTGAAAACCTGGACAAAATGCGATACTGCCAAAAATCCAGCCTTCAAAGCATAATCTTCAACATAACCAAGTTCATTCATTCATTCATTCATTCATTTTCTGAACTGCTTAATCCAAATTAGGGTTGCTGAGAGGCTATCAAACATCTCAGTTAACACTGAGCAAGGGCAGAGTACACCCTGGACAGCTCGCCAGGCCATTGCAGGGCTTAAATTTTTTTTTTTCTGAAAATGCTACACAGTATAGTACTCCAGGGTGTACTCTGTCCTTGCCCAGAGTTGGCTGAGATAGGTGCCAGCCTCTTCGCATCCCTAATTAGAATTAAGCAGTTCATAAAATGAATGAATGAAAACTAATGTAAATAAAGTACAAAAATCATAGGTGTTATCAGGATCCTGGGCAGTGGGTAGAAAAAATCTTAGTTTTCTTGAAACAGTAGAAATGGATTCATAGCTTATTGGAAAAGAACTTTTCAAATATTGTATAAAAGAATAATGTTTGACACTTTTAAGTTTGTCCTTCTGGAGGACAGAATACGTGTTATGCCCACACTTAACCAGAGGGTTTGACTCCAGAGAGAAAATATGAACCCTTGATTTTTATTTATTTATTTTTTTTAGTTTTTTTTTTTGTTTTTTAGTTTTTCTCCAGGTTTTTCTTTTGTTCTTGATTTCCTATGAATAATATTTTGTGAACAAATTAGGTGAAGATATATCATACACTGTATTTAAAAATCTATTTGGATTCCTGCTGGATATATTGCTGTTGAAGGACTCGAAGCCTCAGTGTAGGCCACCGTTAACTCCAATGTCAGCGTCATTATGTGCAGAGGAATCGCGTATACATGGACAGCGATGCTGGGGTCCATACTCGCATGATTTTCGGTAATAATGGCATGCACTGCTGTTTCATGCCCTGTGTGTTGAATAGCCATGTTATATTTTGGCTTTGGGAGCTCAGGGTTGTTGTTTTTTTCACTGAAAATAGAAAAGAGCTCAAGGTAAAAGCAATGGATTGTATGGGACAGCACCAGCTGAGCCACACAAACCCACCAATAGGAGGCGAAAAAAAATAAGGTATTATCGCATAAAACAGAAAGAGGTCATATGATGGAACAAAACACATTCAAGATGGTAATAGATCCATTACTCTACATGTGGGTGTGTGTTTATGGCTTTTAGTGTCAGGTTTTTTTCAACCTCATCCCGTTGTTCTGTTCTCCCACTCCGTAATTTGAACGTATCTCTTTTATGGATGTTAACACAACAAAAGACGACATTCTGGGAGAAAAAGGAGCCAAGCACGGAAAGGGAATGAGACAGAGACAGTGAATAATCCTAATGACTATTTTGATAAGTAGCTTACGTGATACACATGCCATTTGAGGAGGATTAATCATTATTTAAACAGAATTAAATTAGAGGCTGAATTATACTGTTGGTGGTGTTTCATCTTGTGGGGATTGAAAAGATGAATCCAAGGTTATGGTTGGTGTCTTGAAACCAATAGTGCTGGAAACTGTGTTCATTCAGTCATTCATTCATTTTCCGAACCGATTAATCCGACTACGGTTGCGCAAAATCTCAGTTGACTCAAGGCAAGGGCAAAGTACATCTTTAACATTTCTCCAGTTCATCACAGGGGCCAACACACCCATGAGTGGGCACACTCAGACCTGGGCCAATTTGGAACAGCCAGTTTGCTTATGTGCATGTCTTTGGACTGTCCAAGGAAACAGGACTACTCCGAGGAAACTCATGCAAGCACGGGGAAAACATGCAAACTCCATCCCTCCCCGATCCCGACACCGTGATACCCACTTACTACTGCGGCGAATCCTTCTTCTTTTCTTTTTGGCTTTGTCCCCTTTTCATCTGATTTGCATGTTTGATTTGGCACAGGATTTTACGTCAGATGCCCTGCCTGACTCAATCCTTTTAGCAAGGGGCAGAAACACGCTGAGGACTATGCAACTACTCTTTACATGAACTTCTCACCATAGACAGTGAGAGACATGGCCGGCCTTTGATAACCCAGTTAGCTGCACTGGGGGAGGACAGTGAAAACCTTGTGGAGAGTGGGACTCGAACCCCCAACCTTAGGATCAGCGATCCAGCGCCCTTTACCACCAGGCCACCACTGCCCCATGATCATCATCATCATCATCATCTTCCACTAAGTCCGGGGTCGGGTCGCGGGGGCAGCAACCTAAGCAAAGAGGTCTAGACGTCCCTCTCCCCAGCCACTTCCTCCAACTCTTCCGTGGGGACACCGAGGCGGTCCCAGACAAGCCGAGAGACATAGTCCCTCCAGCGTGTTCTAGGTCGACCCTGGGGTCTCTTCCAGGTTGGACATGCCCGAAGCACCACACCAGGGAGGCGTCCGGGAGGCATTCTAACCAGTTGCCTGAGCCACCTCAACTGGCCCCTCTCAATGTGGAGGAGCAGCGGATCTACTCCGAGCTACCCCTGGATGGTAGAGCTTCTCACCTTATCTCTAAAGGAGAACCCCACCACTGCCCCACCACTGAGGCAAATCCAAGCCCACTGATATTGGTACAAGGCACATAGCTCCAAATAAACCAACCCAATCTTACTAATACACTGAATTATTGAATGATTGACAGAAAAAGCCAACCAAGAACCTTAATGATAATACTGTATATTACTAATACATGATCATAGACACTCTGCGAATCTTCCCACGCCACATGAGCAAGATTAAACCTTACCTGTCAGAGCAGCACGACACCTTATGCAAACATTTATCACCGAACAGCTTGACAACAGTTTACAGTGTTGACTAGTGCACGAATAAAAAGCAGCAGCATGTTTGGTCTTCAGTCAACCTAAACAAGCTTCTCCCCTTTTCATCTTCCTCTGCTGGCACCCTGGAGCTGCTCAGATCAAATCTTTGATGCTTGTCTATGGAGTAACCATTTAATTCTGTATTTATCCGAACAGTTTGTAAATAAAGTAACATTTGAGAAGTATTTGAGATTCATACGTGTTCTTCAATGGAGCAATTCTTTGTCTGCAAGGTGCAAGAATTTGAAATTGTTAGACTTGCAGTCATTAGCAATTTGAATACATCTATGATTGCACATCTATAGTAAAATTAAAAGTTTGAAGGCAGACTTTGTGTGTGTGTATATATATATATATATCGCACGTTTGATTTGGCATAGGTTTTTACGTCGAATGCCCTTCCTGACTCAACCCTTTAGCAAGGGACAGAAACACGCTGATGGCTTTGCAGCTACTCTTTTTAGGAAAGTCAGCAATGGTTCTTTTACATGCCTCTCACCATAGATAGTGAGAGACATGGCCAGCCTTTGATAACCCAGTTAGCCGCACTGGGGGGGGGGGACAGTGACAACCTTGTGGAGAGTGGGACTCGAACCCCCAACCATTGGATCAGCAATCCAGCGCCCTATGCCACTAGACCACCACTTCCCCCTGCCAATATAAGAACACAATATTAAACAATTATACACTTCACTTTTTTAAGTGTAAATCTTGCTTGCAGGTTGCAATTACAGTTTTCTAATTAGATAACATTTCTAATTAGATGTGCAATCATAGATGTATTACAATTGCTAATGACTGCAAGTCTAACAATTTCAAATTCTTGCACCTTGCAGACAAAGAATTGCTCCATTGAAGAACATGTATGAATCTCAAATACTTCTCAAATGTTACTTTATTTACAAACTGTTCGGATAAATACAGAATTAAATCTCTACTAAGAAAAATTGTGATTGGCATCTCTCCTAGGGGAGATTGCGATTGGCAAATTATTAAATGTGATGGTTCAGTTACTTATTCCTCCCCCTTCTGTCATTGTTTGCATGCTATCCTCATTAAAATATGAAAACCTATAAATGTTTGGGTGGTTTTAGTTAAAGCAGACACTCTTTTTTCATCTGTGTGATTTTGACAAAGATCAGATCACATTTGATGGTGATTTTATGCGGAAATGTGAGAAATTTCAAAAGGTTCAGATACTTTTTCCTACCACTGTACTCGGAGAATTGTCAATTTTACTGAATAGCCATCCCTACTGTGAGATATATATATATATATATATATATATATATATATATATATATATATATATATATAAATAAATAAAAGGACAGGACAAAGACTTTCTATTGAAACTCCATTTATCACTACAGATCTGTTTCGAGGGGTGGTTCAGGTGATTATAGAATCTTCTATAATCACCTGAAGAGAGAGGATGGTTTCACCACCCCTCGAAACAGATCTGTAGTGATAAATGGAGTTTCAATAGAAAGTCTTTGTCCTGTCCTTTTGTTATTTGCTCTACCAAAAAGTATTGAGCACTCTCCTACGGAAGGATCTACTCAGAAAATCCTCTCTCTCTCTCTCTCTCTATATATATATATATATATATATATATATATATATATATATATATATATATATATATATATACATATATATATATATATATATATATATATATAGGATCCCTCGCTACTTCGCGCTTCAATGCATGCGGCTTCAGTGCATCGTGGTAAAAAAAAAAAATGAATTGAATTAAAAAATAAGGAACTTCAGGAAGCAGGAAGAACAGGGGGAAAAGTTAAGCAAAATGCCACAAAAACAAGGCCAATTATGCAAAACAAACCTCAACCAACAAAAAACAAAAAACAACCCAAAATCTCTCATCAAAACTACTTACATTGTTGCATCTGTGTGTGCATGTGCATTTGCGAGCGTGCGTGTGCCCGTGCACGTATGTATGTGTGTCGTCTTCTTCTCATGCAATACCATCTGTATGTGTGTGTATTTATATTTTATTGACATCTTATGTTATTTTTAAATGTTTAATTGTTATTATAAGCATTTATAGCATTGAATATGTATTTATTGATATTATATACACATATACATGTACGTATACGTCAGTTGTTGGGGGGGGTGATTAACTGTGAAAAGTGAGGGATCCCTGTATATATAAATAAGCCTATGCATTTTTTTTAACTATATATGCCTTAATTTAAGTTTGTGTTTCTTGTAGAAAAAGTGTGTGCTGTTTTGCTGCAATGTTTTTGGAAAATGTGAATTTCCCTCTGGGATTAATGAAGTATCTATTTAGCCGTCATCAGTCATTAGCTGGAATTCAGTCACCTACATGTAAGCATTAAGGGGGTGATCACATTGGAGGTGCACAACTGATATGAGTGGCAGTTCACGGCTGTCGCTTTTCATTCTCAACATGATCTCACATTTGTCACACAACATTCACAGCATTGCTTTTCGTCGCCTGGTTTGTAAAATCATTGCAAAAATGTTTTAAATTTCCGCAAATGTTGTAAAATGAAGCTCTGATACGCAGTGGTCTCAAAGTCTTCTAAAACAGTCGGCACATGTGAGAAGGTCACAAAGTTGTTGTTTTGCTTTGGAGAATTCCACACAGGACGTTTGAGCTGAGTACATTATTCATCAAATACATTATTTGTATTTTATCTGTCTTTTGTTTGCGCTAATAATGCATGAAGAGAATGCGAGTGGTTTGAGAACAAAACAAAAACAAAATACAATTGAGTCACAAAAGAAAATTTGCTTTTTTGGTTAAAAAAAAAAAATCGCAAACCAATTGCAAATCAGTCTCAAACTGTTGTGGAACTTTCTCGTGACTTTCACAATGTTCTTCCTGTGTTTGAATAGGTTTCCTCCTGGTATTGCAGTTTACTACCACAGTCCAAAAACATGCATCGTAGGCTAATTGGCTGTTCCAAATCAACCCTAAGTGTGAGTGTGACTGATTGTGAGTGTTGGCCCTGCGATGGCCTGGCGAGCTATCCAGGGTGTTCCCCACCCTCACCAAAAGTTGGCTGAGATGGACACCAGCCTGTCCATGACCCTAATTAGGATTAAGTGGATTCGAAAATGAATGAATGAATGAATGTGGAGTTGCAAACATCTTGATGTGAATTTCAAAGTTTACAAAAAATTGTACTTTTTTTGCTCCTCTAGTGTGATCACCCCCTAAGTCTGAACTACTGAGTGGGCGGAGTCACACTGTTGGCAAATTATCACCAAAGTTGAGTCTGGAGATCTGCTGTAGTGTCCTACAGGTTTTTATCTCCAACCAAAATCCAACATGCCTCTTTTAGCTGATTGACAATTTCTCAGGTCAGTAATTAGATGGTCAGTCTAGAACCAAATTCTTCTCAGGGATGTAAAGGCCCAGGAACAAGGCTGGTAATCACTGTTTTATGGTTTGAATGGAGAACAGTGATGTCAAAACAGAACTACTGTACTTACTGTTGAGACTCCTGTTAATCATTTGTCTTATGCAAAGAAAAAAGGACTTCATTTTGATTAAATAAGACACTGTAAAGCAACAACCTTAATGTCTGAAACAGCTGCACCCCCCCCCCCAAAAAAAAAACAACGAAATCACTTTATGACTTTGAAACTCACTTTGACGTTTTTTCTTCTGAGTGCAGCCAATTTTGAGAAGTATTCTGACTCACTGAGCTCTTTAAAGAGAAGAAATGTTCGTACAGTTCCATCCATCCATCCATCCATTCATCCATTATCTGTAAGGGTTGATAGGGAAGCTGTAGTCAATACCAGCTGACATTGAGTGAGCGGCAGGGTACACCCTGAACAGATCTCCAGACCACTGCATAGCTAATGCACTGACACAAACAACCATTTACACCTATGGGAAATTTCGTGTTGTTGTTTGACCTAACACGCATGTCTTCGAACTCTGGGAGGAAACCAGAGTACACTAAGGAAACCCCTGCAAGCACGACATTCAAACCCTGAATCCCTGAACCATGAAGAAAATTTATTTTTGTACATTTGTGATGTCATTTTTAACATAGTTGCGGAAGAATATCAACCATAAAGTGAGAAACAAGTTTATGGATCCAGTAACACACCATTATATTTTTCAATAAATTTTCAGTAGTCATATGAAAAGACAGAACAATTTAGAAGTTATTTGACAAAACGAATGGAAGGGGAACGTCTCACTCTCCCAATGAGGGAGGGGGGGGTTTTACACATTCCCAATACTCTATTTCCCCCTTGTTCTGAATTCTGCTCTGTAGTACCACCTCGAAACCACATTATTGTCATTCATGCTACATGGTGTGGGAGCAGAATTTATTGCTTAAGTTTATTCGGTGTTTAGAGTCACGTACAGCCTTCAAACAGTTTGAAGACTTGGTTCTCCTGAGAGCACATCAACATCGAACAAAAAACATCCCTAGAACACTCAGACTGATTTTTTTTTTCTGTCAAAGAGGTTTGTTTTCCTTTGCTGTGGTGCTACCTTTTACTAGTGATTAATGACTTGCATATCCTGCTGTTGCACTTATGGGAAAAAAACATCAATTGGAAATTTTTAATTTTTTCCAACATATATGAACAAGGAAATATTTCACCCAACTGCTTAATCCTACTGCAGTCGCACGAAGCTGGAGCCTAGCTTGGTCAATACTAGATGAAAGTGGGATACACTCTGAATAGCTCACCACTCCATTGTAGGCCAACACACATGGCAAATATTCACACTCACTCCTGGGAGCAATTTGAACAGTCAATTAGCCTACTGTGGATGTTTTTGGACTGTGGGAAGAAACTAGAGTGCTAGGAGCGAACCAATGTAAGTATGAGGAGAACATGCAAATTCAACACGGAAACGCCCGGAAATCAAACTGGAAATCAAACCCATGCGTTCTTGCTTTGAGATGAATGTGCTAACCACTATGTCACAGTTATTGGCAGGCTGTAGATTACAAAGTTAAGTAAAAATTCTACAGACATCTATGGAAAATGTATAAATGTAAAGAATCATCCACAAACAAAATAAATTCTTAACCCCCCCCCCACGCACACACAGACATATATATACACACACACACACACACACACACACACACACACAGAGGGATCCCTCACTTTTCGCAGTTAATTGGGACTTAGATCCCCACGCGACCATCAAAATCCACAAAGTAGGATCACAGCCCCCCCCCCCCCGACTTACGTATACATACAGTGGAACCTCGGTATTCAAACACTTTAGAGTCCGAACAAATCAGAATCCGAACAAAAAATCCAGGATTCTTTTGTCCCAGAGATCGAACAAAAATGGATGTCGAACTCAAAAAATGTACGAGAAAAAAACGAGACCGAGAGGGAGGAAAAGTGCGCGACTTCCAAAAGTCCAGAAGTTGTAACTATTTATCACCTTGATAAAGCTAGCGCTGTTCTGGGGAACTCCGGAAGTTGTCAATACTATGTATCACCCTGATAAAGCTAAAGCTCACACTAAAGCTAAGCTAAAGTGCTAAAGCTAAGCTAAAACGCTAGCAGCACTGTGAACACCTTTAACGATAAGCTCATGAGCCACTTCTGTAAGGTTTTGAAAAGAAGACAGAATCAAGCCACATTAGAAATGTTGTTCAAGAAAAGAAAGGAATATCCTGAAGAAGAGTCATCCATGCAAAGCGGTAGCAAGATAAAAAAAAAAACACATTTGCCTGATTTACCTGAAGCTGTTAAGGAAGGGAATCCTCCTCTTCTCTCCCTCTCCAACATTTACGTATACCAACTGCTCACCTCCACAAAGGTTAAAATTCTTATCTTTATTGTTCTTATGCTTTAACTGCACTGTGATTTTTATTTTAGTGTGTTATGGTCTCTTTTGTGATAGACTCTGGTTTTGGTGGCTCTAATTCTCTTTCTGTGCGTTGTAGGGGGCGTTGCTGCCACATGCGGGTGGAGTGCTAAACACATACACCTCATTCCACTTAGCAATCAGCTCTTCTATAAACGGAAAACGGATGAGCTTTATTATTCACAGGGAAGACACTAGAGCACGGGGACATCGTAGTCACTGTTATAGAAGCCCTGTGATTGCTAAGTGGAATCAAGTTTGTGTGTTTAGCACTCCACCCACGTGTGGCAACCACACCCCCTACAACGCGCAGAGAGACAGAGCGTTACAGCACCAAAATCAGAGTCTCTCACAACACAGACCATAACACACTAAAATAAAAACCACAGAAAAGTTAAAGAGTCTCTTACAACACAGACCATAACATAGTGTACTGTATTCAATAATTTTTTCACTTAATTTGCAGACCTATGGTATGAGTTACGGTACCGTTATCTTCTGTTGAAAAGACAACAGAACGGATTAAGACCAGTTACATTATTTGTAATGGGAAACGCAGATTCGGAATTCGAACAAATCGGAATTCAAACAGCCGTCTGGAACGAATTAAATTAGAGTACCGAGGCTCCACTGTACATGTATATGTGTACATAATATCAATAAATACATATTCAAAGCTATAAATACTTATAATAACAATTAAACATTAAAAAAAACACAAGATGTAAATAAAATATAAAAACACACACATACAGACAACACACACATATTTGCGCTCACACACAGATGCAACAATGTAACTAGATGATGGAAGTTTTTTTTTTGCATAATTGGCCTTGTTTTTGTGGCATTTTTCTTAACTTTTCCCCATATTCTTCCTTAATTTCCTAATTTTTAATTCAATGAATATATTTTTTTTTCAAAAACCGCGATGCACTGAATATATATATATATTCATACTGATATTATATATATATATATATATACATACATACATATATACATTGATCCCTCGTCATGCTTATCATGCTTAAATTCATGAGGCTTCAGTGCATTGCATTTTTAAAAAATATTCATCGAATTAAAAATTAAGGAAGAATAGAGAAAAAGTTAAGGAAAATGTATAACTAATATTGTAAGAGGTAGATTGTTCATTTGTTGTTTTGCTTATGGGTGTTTTGCACATTTTTTCAGACAGCTGGTAGTGTCTGTGATTGTTTCTACAAACTATTTCCAATTATCCAGCATCTGATTCATCGGCAGGCCTTTAACGACAAACAATAAGGACCCTACTTGATATAATGGCACATTTTGTCCGAAAAAGTGTGTGATTGCGCTCTAGCAGCAGCCAGCTGAAACAAAACATCGAGATTATCGTTTATGTTTGTATTACTGGCATTTACGTTCTAGTGGCAGCCAGTCAAAACAAAACTATGACACGTATGTTTATGTTTTATGAGCGTTGTATGCGTGTCAGGTGGTCTGTTATTTCGTGTTGTGGCTTCTTTTTTTGACATTATTATTTGTTAATTTATTACAGTAATTATTGTGCATAGTCTTGGTTTTTGGTATTCTGCTATTTTTGGTGAGTAATCTTGTACACCATTTCTTTATTCTTTTACTCTAGATTTAATTTTAATTTAATTTACACGTATTTATGGGAATGTCCTGATACATCGACAAAATTGATTTCATGGTGCAGGCTTCATCCCGAAGGTGCTGGATAATTGGAACCAGTCTTTATTCAATAATAAATCAAATAAAATAATATAAAATAATTATATGATATATTTTACATGACCTTATATATAGATGTATGTTTCTTTGTAGAATCAATGCAGGGCTGTTTCAGCATCCATTGATTATATAAAATAAGTCATAATTAAGCCTTCATCGTGTCCTCATGCAGCGATACTTGTATGAAAAATTGGGGATACTACTATAATTTCAGTAAATAATATTTAATATAGCTCCTGTCTTAAATCAAAGCAAAGTCTTCATGTCATGAGCCAAAACTACCTACTTGGCTATAGAATCTATAGGAAATCTATCATGTATGCTATAAAGTCTACCGGATATTTGTAATATTTGCTACGGAATAAAAAGGAAATCTATAGTCCTGTCTATAAAATCTATGAAATTAGCTATAGGAAATATATAGTCTATTATAGAATCCATAGTTAACTGTATAGAATTTCCTATGGAGAAACTGCCTATAGAATTTGAAACAAACCTATAGTCTAAAAAACTGTATAGAAATTCTATATATATATATATTTATATAGGCCAGCATGCAAAACATTACACATGTGGTAACTTGAGCTGAGGACTGGACAGTGGACCATGAGGTTGTGAGTCAGCCATGCCACCCTCTGGGAGGGTGTGCCTCCTTGTATTACATACAATTAGACCACTTACTCTTACAAAGACCCTAAAACCATGCTTTTATATATCATTAAATATATTCTATCATTAAAGACCTGAATTTACACTGCATTTATTTCATTTTGACTCGTTTGTGTGTTTCAATTGTGCCTACCTAGCCAGGGATTATGCCACTCATATCAGCACTGAAGAACTATCAGCATCTGTGTACATTTTCACGCCTTGAGAAATGCTCATGCGATATTTGTGTCATGGAACCAGAAATGATCAAACTCAACCTGCCACAGCAGTAAATAGAAGAAAGAAGAAACATCTTTGGCTTCACTGCATGCTTCAGTTGACTGAAAACAAGCAGTATATTGTTCGGCATATACTATATATATTAGTGTTAATATATACTACCAGGGAACAATGTGAGCTGTTTGATTCGTTAGCTGTTATTAAAAAAAAACCATTATCCTGACTGAAAAATGCTTCAGGTCATTTGAAAGGAAAACCTTCCAAACTTTGCTCTCACACATGACCATATTTCTATTTTCATTATCGGGTAGTTTGTACTTACTTTTTTGAAGATGCTAAAATCCATTTGCTTGTTCACATTGGCTAACGAGTGTCCAAAATCAGTTCCTATAAGACATGTTAATGGTAATATTAACAGTATAAAGATATTAACTGAACAAATCTAGTGTAAACTAATGAACTTCTGTATAAAAATAAATCTACACATCTACAATTCATACTTGGTTCTATTACATACATTAAAACCATCATGGACTTGTGCACATAAATTAAACAATATCCCACCAGCAGGAACATGAGATGATCATGTAACTTTTTGCTACTTTTGGTATTACAATGTGACTTCCGTGTGCGTAATAATTTCTTTGTTTTACTCGCTACACAATATAAATCATGAATAAGTGAAAATTAATAGAAAACAACTTAAAATATGTATGAAAGAATGGACATTTACATTCATTTGGAGTAGATAGTCATCATTGTCACACTTTAAAATGGAACCGTAAACCAAAAAAATCTCATTTTTGGTTTTTTGTATATGTGTTTTTTGTAGTGTATACAGTATACTTAAAAATCTGAATTAGCATCAAAAGATACTGTTAGCTACACAATACTTCTGCCACTCGATCAGCCTATGTAATGGTAAGGATATTTAAAATGACTTTCAAACTCTTCAAAGTGTCATGGTGGTGCAGTGGTTAGCACATCTGCCTCACAGCAAGAACACCTGGGTTTTGGCATTTCTGTATGGAGTTTGCAAATTATCATTCTTGCTTGGGTTTCTTTCAGATACTGTATTCTGGTTTCTTCCCACAGCCAAAAAACATGCACAGTAGGCTAACTGGCGGCTACAAACTGCCTCTAGGTGTAAGTGTGAGTGTGAATGGTTGTATGTGTGTTGGTTTTGGTGAACTGTCCAGGGTGTACCTCGCTCAGAGTCGGCTGAGATGGGTACCAGCCTCCTTGCAACCCTAATTAGTATTAAGCAGCTTAGAAAATGAGGAATGAATGAAGGAATGAATGAATGTTAAAAATCTTGATTTTGTTTGTGCTTTATGCTTCTGTGTAGTACATAACTAAATAATTATTCACCTCAGAAAAGGTGGATGTCGTAAAATCAAATAGTGATTATTGAATTGATGAATCAGCAACATCCTCATTTTCCTGTTTTCATTCATGCATTTTCTGAATCGCTTAATCCAAATTAGGATCACGGGGTGGCTGGTGCCCATCTCAGCCTACCTAGTTCAAGGGTGAAGTACAAATGGATAGCTCGCCAGGCCACCATAGTGCCAAAACTCACACAACCATTCATACTCACACCTAGGAAAGATTTGGAACAGCCAATTTGCCTACTGTGCATGTTTTTGGACTGTGGAGGAAACAGGAGTACCCGGAGGAAAGCCACACAAGTACAAGGAGAACATGCAAACTCCATACAGAAACGCCCAGTCTGGGAATCGAACCCAAAACCTTGCTGTGAGGCGAACGTATTAACCACTATGTCACCGTGCCGCCCTACCCCTTTTCAGTCCTTTCTTTTTTTCATTTTGGACACAGTTTTTCAGCAAGATGCTTCCAGATGCACCTTAGCCTGCATAGCTTATTTTTGAGTGTGTGGATTGGATAGGCCGTTTTTGTTTACTCCTCCCATCTGAATGCCAAGGACCAAAGAGGAACGGTGAGATTACAGGGAGCAGAGATAAGAAAGGTGGAGGATTTTAAGTACTTAGGCTCAACAATCCAGAGCAATGGAGAGTGTGGAAAAGAGGTGAAGAAGCGTGTGCAGGCAGGTTGGAATGGTTGGAGAAAAGTGTCCGGTGTGATGTGTGATAGGAGGGTATCGGCAAAAATGAAAGGAAAAGTGTACAAAACGGTGTTGAGGCCAACGATGCTGTATGGGTTAGAAACAGTGGCCCTGGGGAAAAGACAGGAGGCAGAGTTGGAGGTAGCAGAGATGAAAATGTTGAGGTTCTCTTTGGGAGTAACGAGGATGGATAGGATTAGGAATGAGCACGTCAGAGGGACAGCACATGTAAGACGTTTTGGAGACAAAGTCAGAGAGGCTAGATTGAGATGGTTTGGACATGTACAGAGGAGGGATAGTGAGTATATTGGTAATCGGATGCTGAGGCTGGAACTACCAGGCAAAAGGCCTAGAGGAAGACCAAAGAGACGATTCATGGATGTGGTGAAGGAGGACATGAAGGTCGTTGGTGTAAGAGAAGAAGATGCAAAGGATAGGGTGAGATGGAGGCAGATGATTCGCTGTGGCGACCCCTGAAGGGAAAAGCCGAAAGGAAAAGAAGAAGAAGAAGAAGAAGAAGATCTACGGTCTCTATGATCTCTGTGCCTACTCTGTACTGATTGGTCACTTTTCAATAATTAAAGATTCCATGTTCAGTGCCCATTTAATGTTCTGGCGTTGTCTAACACGGCTATTCCTATACGATAACAATGCTAATGGGTCAAGAAATGGAAAAACAATAATATCTCCACTTTAATTCCTCAATACAACCTGCAACTTACACAGTTAGTGGGCAGTAGTGGCCTGGTGGTAAGGTGCTGGATCACTGATTAGGTTAGGGGTTCAAGCCCCACTCTCAACAGGTTGTCACTGTCCCCCCAGTAACGCTTACTGGGTTATCAAAGGCCGGCCATGTCTCTCACTGTCTATAGTGTGAAGCTGTAAAAGAACCACTGCTGATTTTCAACAAGAGTAGGCAGCAAAGCCGTCAGCGTTTTTTTCCGCCCTGTGATGGCCTGGCGAGCTGTCCAGGGTGTACTCTGTCCTACCCGGAGTCGGCTGGGATGGGCGCGAGTCTCCGCACGACCCTAATTAGGATTAAGCGTTTACAAAAAATGAATGAATGACTTCCATGTAGCATGATGATGAATACACACAGGAGATGAGATCAATTTAAAATACTGTACGAATTCCATGGTGACTGCAGAACTTTGCCAGAAATTGCGTTGTACATTTATTGATGTCACGTCAGTCCTACATTTTTAATGTTGGGCTGTTAGCTCTGTTATATTCGGTGACGCTGTACAATTAGAGCGTTGTCTGTTGTATATTCGTTTCAATGATGATTCAACCGAAGAGTCTGCACGCATCCTAAAAAGCGCAATACATTCAGTAGAGCAGAACATCTTGGCATCTCAGCTGAACAGAGTCATACATTTTTGGACCTTATAACCAGAAGCTGTCTATTGCTTTAATTAGTAGACAGTATTTCTTGGTGAAAGATTGAGGAGGCTTAGTTGGATTGGGATGCTGGATTTGACTGATGCTTTCATCTGTCTTTCACTCTTGTGTTTGGTAAAGCTAAGCATGAGCTGAGCTTCCTTTCTCTATATCTCATTCACTCTCTACTTATTCTGCCTCCCTTACTCTCATTCACTCCTACTCTCTCACTCCTGCTCTCTCACTCACGCTCACACTCCCCCTTTCTCCCCCTTTACTCTCACGCTCTCACTCAGCCTCTTCTCCCCCTTACTCTCACTGTCACTCACTCTCGCACTGACCCTCTGCCCCTTATTCCACTCTCTCCTTCTCTCTCTCTCACCCTTTCTCCCCTTACTCTCACTCTCTCCTACTCTCTCACTCACTCTCGCACTCACCCTCTCCTCCCCTTACTCTCACTCACTCACCCTCTCTTCCCCCTTACTCTCACTCTCTCCTACTCTCTCACTCAGTCTCGCACTCACACTCTCTCCCCCTTACTCTCACTCTCTCCTACTCTCTCTCACTCTTTCTCCCCCTTACTCTCACTCTCACTCACCCTCTCCTCCCCCTTACTCTCACTCTCTCTTACTCTCTCAATCACTCTCACACTCACACTCTCTCCCCCTTACTCTCATTCTCGCCTAATCTCTCACTCACTTTCACACTCACCCTCTCTCCCCTTTCTCTCTCTCTCCTACTCTCTCACTCACTCTCGCACTCTCACTCTCTCCCCCTTACTCTCACTCTCTCCTAATCTCTCAATCACTCTTCCACCCACCCTCTCCCCTCCTTACTCTCTCTCTCCTACTATCTCACTCACTCTCGCACTCACCCTATCTCCCCCTTACACTCACTCTCCTACTCTCTCATGCACCCACTCTCTCTCATACTCTTGTTATCTCTTACCCACTCTCACCCACTCTTGCTTATTCTCTCACACTCCCACTCTCTCTCTCTCTCACTCGCCTCTCATACTCTTGTTCTCTCTTACTCACTCCTGCACTCACTCTTGCACTCATTCACTCTCCCTCACTCACTCTCTTGCACACGCACACTCTCACTCAAGTACTCTCATTTTCTGAGAGAATGAGCTTCTAGCTTACTTTCTCCATTCCGACATGTTCACGTGCATGTCCGCACCGAATCACCTCCTTCGTGATTAGAACTGTTGGATGCTGCCTTCTTTTTACACCAAGACTGGTACTGTACTTGTGATTTGATTCTTTTGAATAAAACCTGTTCGAGTGAATCAAACTTAGGTTTGATTCAGTACCACAGGATACAATCTCAGGTCCTCTCCTGCTTCCACAAGGTTTTTATTTATTTGTTTGTTTGTTTATGTATTTATTTTTGCTATGAAATGCTTCTTTAACAGTAGAAAGTTTATTTCATCACAAGTCTCAAAATATGAAGATGGTGCAACTGTTGATGTGAAACACCATATAAGATATATAAGATAACACATCTATAAGTTAGCTATTTCTATTTAAATCAGAGACTTCCTCAACAATTAAATAAATGAAATAAAAAGAATATCTACATAACAGGAATAAGAATACAACAAGAAGAAGAATAGCAATAACTTACAGACGTGTATGAAATTATATCATTTGTGAAGCCATGTTTTTTCCTCCCTTTTATGAAAATTATTATTAGACTTTAAATTATTTATAAGCAGAAATACTTTTATGAATTTAAACATTCAAAAAACTGTAACAGCATCAACATCACAGATGTGCAAGCTGCAGTTCATGGACCCCTGTGGTTCCTCAGATCCCAATTCAAGAGCCACGGATGTATGCTAATTTGCAGAATGTATATTTCTGATGTAAAATTAATCCCAACATCATGATTTTTACTCATTTAGCTTCAAAGTCAATCGCTGATGCCGAAATAATTTGGTTAACTACTGCTGTGGAAGGAAACCCACACAAGCACAGGGAGAATATGTAAACTACAGACAGAAAAACCCTCACCGAGCCTGGGACTCGAAAACAGGACCGTGCTGTGAGGCAGATGTGCACAACAATTATAATAATAACAATAATAATAATAATAATAATAATAATAATAATCATTTTCTAAGCCGCTTATTTCTAATTAAGGTCACAGGGAGGCTGGCACCCATATCAGCAAACTCTGGGCAAGGGCAGCATACACCCTGAACAGCTTGCCAATCACAGAGCCAGCACATGTACAATCATTCACACTCACACAGAGGAGCAATTTTGAATAGCCTATTAGCCTGCATGGACGGACAACATGCAAATCACCTTCACCAAAGCTGGGACTCAAACCCAGGACCTTCTTGCTGGACCTTCTTGCTGTGATGTGGATGTGTTAACTGCTTCTCCAACATGTTACCCTACCATGGGCTCTGATCTGTTTCATGGGGTCTATTATTGTTAATATTATTATTATTTTGTTGTTATTATTATTATTATTATTATTATTATTATGCTGTCATTGTTGTTTTTGTAGTTTTTCTCTTCTTCTTCTTCCTCTTATTCTTATTATTATTGCTGTTGTTGTAGTTCTTCTTCTTCTTCTTCTTCTTCTTCTTATTATTATTACTATTATTCATTTAATTTCATTTTCTGTAACTGCCTAATCCTAATTAGGGTCGCGGGGAGGCTGGCGCCCATCCCAGCCAACTTCGGGCGAGGGCAGAGTACACCCCTGGACAGCTTGCCAGGCCATCGCAGGGCAGAAACACGCCAATGGCTTTGCAGCCTACTGTTATCGAAAGTCAGCAATGGTTCTTTTACATGCCTCACACCATAGACAGTGAGAGACATGGCCGGCCTTTGATAACCCAGTTAGCTGCACGGGGTGACAACCTTGTGGAGAGTGGGACTCGAACCCCCAACCTTTGGATCAGCGATCCAGCGCCCTATACCACTAGACCACCACTGCCCTGTACTATTATTATTATTATTATTATTATTATTATTATTATTATTATGTTGTTATTTTTCGAGTTCTTATTAGCATTCTTCTTCTTCTTCTTCTTCTTCTTCTTCTTCTTCTTCTCCTCTTATTATTATTATATGCAGAATGGCCATAACTTTCCTCAGAATTCATTCCAAAGAGTCATTCAAAAAGAACCGACTCCTTGGTGAGGACTCTAGTGTGTGTGTGTGTGAGCGCGAGCGAGCGCGTGTGGACGGACGCTCGAGCCGCAGATAGGATGGTTGCGCTCTCGTGAGCCGTTAGCGCTTAAAAACTCTGTCCGGAAGAGCGGAGCGGAGCGCGAGCTGAAGGAAACACAGACAAGAAGGAAAAAAAAAGAGAGAAACCTTCGCTCGTTACAACCGACGCCACTCGATACTCATAATGCCGGCGGAGGTGAAGGAGGTGAGTTTTTTTCTCTCTCTCTTTCTCTCTTTATTTTCTACGCCTTTTCCGGTTTAACGGTTTTCCTTCGACTGCGTGTGTTTTTTTTGTTTTTTTTCCTCACGCGCCGCATCGCAGTGCATCGCATCTCGTGCTTCAAATAATATATACGAGCCAGTGCGCGCATCGGCAGCAGCGCTCTCTGGATTTTTCTATGACACGCGCGCGCACATATACATACACATGCACTTATACAGACACGCGCGCGCGCGCGCGCGCACAGCATGCAGCGATTTGCAGGATGTTCTGGTTGGTTCTTGGTAACGAGATGTAGGGACGCCCGCAGAGACGCATATTTGCACGAGCATGAAATCATTCTGAAGGGGAAAACAACGCACATGCGCGCTCCGACGTAAATATGCGGGTTTTGCGCGTGATTAACTCTCCTTAGGCTGCAGGGTGTGTGTGTGTGTGTGTGTGTGTGTGTGTGTGCAGGATGCTTTTGGATTTATGCTGAGGCAGGGCTCTGCTCGGCTCTGGGTGGTTGTATGTGGGGGTAGGGGTGGGTGTTGGGTGGGGTAGGGGTGGGTGTTGGGATAATGATGGTTCTCGAGAGCAGGCAATACTGCAGAGGCATAGGTGTGTGTGTGTGTGTGTGTGTGTGTGCTTTCATTGAACAACTGACAGCGTGCAGAAAAACTTCTGAAGGCTAATAGGGGAGAAGGTAAGCGAAATTAGACTAGAAGATATACATAGAGGATGTGAAGCGATATGGTGATCCTGTCTCATGCATCATCTGGAGGTCCAAGAACTGCCCCAGCCTGAGACTTAGAGTGATGCAAACAGTGCATGTTAGATTTATCTAGTGAGTGATGCATTGTACCAGGCATCTGTCATACTCAGGTATCTGACAAGACATTATGGCCAGTGTGCCTCTGACATGCCCTTGAGTGGGTTGTTCTGGGTAGGAAAGCTGAGCCGTGTTGCCTGTGCAGTTAAACCGAGAAGAATGTTTGATGCTGTGATTGAGCATCCATGGCCAGTAGAGAGATAGTGTGAGAGAGAGAGAGAGAGAGAGAGAGAGAGAATGATCAGGGGATAATAGAGTTAGTGCTGCATTTACTCAAGATGATTGCAAAAGCACTATTACAGGGTGTCACAAGATTGCGGGGAGGGGGCAACCACGACAAGTTGAGCTGTAAACGTGTCACATTTTCTGGAGTGTCACAAAGCTTATGCAGAGAAGGATTGTGAATTGATTCAGTGAGGGGGGGATCACTCAGAGGATCACATGGCCCATGGGTATGAAAGAAAAGCATGCTGGCTGTGGAGGGCTGTAATGCAAATCCCATGTGACAAGCGCTCACACTTTCTTCCCAGCTTCCTTCCTTTCAGCCGTTCTATTTCAGACTTGTTTATTTACATTGGATTGAGAGTGTGGACGATCCAAGTTGATCTCAGTTTGGGATGCATGGCAAGAATTATTTTTTTTTCCATGCAGCTTGATGTTAAAGGTATTAAAACTTCTCTCATACCCTATGTGTGCCAATATTTTTCAACGTGCTTTAATATACGTGAACTTTAAAGCATGCTTCTAATGGACAGGTAGGTAAGTCTGTTGGGTTTTTACACCCGAGCCTCGTGGCTCATCAGGCCGGTGCTTATCCCCGGCTTCCATAGCGTGAAGTGACCAGGAGTTCAACTCCCCCTGGATGGGACGCTAGTCCATCGCAGGTTACCTTCCCAGTATATTTTTACTGGTACCCATTTATACTGCTGGGTGAACAGAGGCACACTTGTGGTTGAGACCTTGCCCAGGGGTGTTAGCACAGTGAGGGTCTCAGTGGGATTCGAACTCACAACCTCCCGATCATGAGCGCAGCACCCTAACCACTATGCCACCGGCCCCTACCTAATGGAAGTGTATATACTAGTAATGTGAGAATAAGCAAGGTAATACTAGATGCACTCAATCTATCCAATTATGGTTATGAGGACCCTATCTCAGCCGATACAAGGCGAAGGTGGGGTACACCTTGAACAGTTCGTCAGACCATCACAGGCCAACATACACACAACAAGGAGCAAAATGTAACAGCTTAATGTGCATGTCTTTGAACTTTTGGAGGAAACTGGTGTACCCAGAGGGAACCCACGCAAGCATCTGATAGTATACAAACTCTACACAGAAGCAACCTCACCAAGCCGGGACTTGAACCCCTGACTTTTTTGCAGTGAGGTGCATTTTGGTGTGAGCGGCTTTCCTCTAAACCACCATACCCCCCCCCCCCCTACACCAGGATCTGATTTGTAGCATAGAGGTTAGCATATTTGCCTGATAGCAAGATGGTCCTGAGTTTGAGTTCTGGGCTCAGCAAGGGCACTTATGTATGGAGTTTACATGCGCTTGCTGGGTTTCTTCTTGGTACGCTGGTTTCCTCCCACTTTGCAAAAGACATACATATTAGCTTTTCCAAAGTGTCCCTAAGTATAAATGTTAGTGAGAATGGTAAATGTGTGTTGCCCTGTGATGGTCTAGTGAGCTGTCCAGGGTGTACCCTGCCTTATCCCATGGTTGGCTGAGATAGGCTTGAGGTTAAGTTGTTAATTAAGCAGTTCTATTGATGAATTTATCTGGTGAAAAGTATTTTTGTTTAACAAAGGTTGTTTTATGTATTCATATTTGTCATTCGCAAACACGCACCGGTGTCTCTTAAATAGATTTAGAGCTCGGAAGCACTGTTTGGAAACACTTTTACTTTAAAATTTTCAACAGCTGTTAGAGTGAATATTTTATGCAAGAAGAGCGAGAATTGAATTAGATTCAGAGTAAATTCAATTTAGTATTTTTACATAGCACTTTTAATATGAGAGGCGCACAGTACAGCTGTGCAGAAATCCAGATGTACATACGTTTGATGTGCAATCAAAAAGTTCCAGGTCTGTCGCTGTAATGAATGAGCGGGTCATGTGTTTGCAGCAGAAGTCAGTCAGCAGTAACTTTTGTAAGCAAATTTGCTGCATGATGTCATGCTTTCACATTCACTACCCGTCTGGCACAAGTTTTTAGGATCAGTTACTGAGACCCTTGAAATGCTTCAGTAACCAAAGCAGTCAGGTGTTTTGACTGTTGTTCACACCATATTGGGCATGACATCAATACAGTACGATGTTCTGCTTCCCTAAATACAGGGGTTATCTCCCTGATGTAGGATTGTCTGGAGCATTCTGAGGGTCTCCTTTGGCTTTTTTTTTTTTTTTTTACAAGTTTGACTCAGATCAGCGCCTGCTGTAGGATGACATGGTGGTGTAGTGGTTAGCACCTCCACCTTACAGCAAGAAAGTCCTGGGTTCAAGTTCCAGGCTTGGCTTGCATGTTGTTTCTGTGCTTGGGTGGGTTTTCTACAGGTACCCTGGTTTCCTCCAACAGTCCAAAGACATGCCTATTAGGCTAATTTGCTGTTCCAAATTGCCCCTAAGTGTCAATATGAGTGTGAATGGTTGTGTGTGTGTGTTGGTTCTGTGAGTTATTCAGGGAGTACCCCGCCTTCGCCCGATGTTGGCTGAGATAGATGCCAGCCTCCCTGCTTCCCCGATAGGACTAAGCAGCTTAGGAAATTGGAAATGAGGTCCTGATGTTATTTCTGCCTCACACCAAAATAGTCCTGAGTTTGAGCCCCATACTTTGCGAGGGTGTATCTATGTAGAGTTTGGAACATATTTGCATGCTGGCCATACATGGTTGTGTGCATCAACTTGAATTCGATCTTACAATCTCCAGGATGATAGGAGTGCTCGTAGACCTTGTCGATGCACCACTTGGGAACACTCAATAAGCTAATTGAGGTAGCGTGTAAGAAGGTACTACAGATCTCCAGCAATAGTGTTGGTGATCACTGTCCTTGCCGCCACCAGTAAGTTGAACTTGGATGATGTTGTGAGTACTGGGGTGACCACAGAATTGAGTTTACATGCACATAAACTGTTTTTGGAATGTTCAAATCCTGAGAACTTCCAAAGAACCTTTTGCAACATCAGATGAACTCTTTATATCTACAGCATTTGCAAAGACCCTTATCCAGAGAGACTAACATTTTATCTCATTCATACAACTGTGCACTTGAGGGTTACGGACCTTGACCAAGATTTCAATGATGGCAGATATTTAGTACGAGGGGTGAACCTCCAACATTCTGATCAGTAATCTAGAGCTTTACCCACTGAGCCACCAATGCCTACAGAGATCCACAAGCAAAGGAAAACTAGAGCATCAGGAGGCTTCGGCAGCTTGAGCAAGAAGTATGTCAGGAGCAGGCAGTGGCATCACAGGATTGCATGTACATAATCTACATTCTTTTTAATGAGTCCTTCTGCTGTGGTGTGCAAATTTTTATTTCTTTGAATGATTTGCATCACTGTTATCAGTCAACGGATCCTCGAGTTGCACGGTTTAGCATAATATGTGGAATGGTTCTGCGGACGGTGGTTTTGTTTAAAGAGAAAAAGAAACAGGAGCTCATTGGCATGCTTAGTGTGCTATCGAAGGGCCGATGCTTGTTTCCAGAGCAATCAGCCGTTTGTTGCCACACTGTCATGCTGATAGTCCAGCCGTCCTTTTTATAAATGCATGACTGCCTCTCTTAACTGTCTCATCATGGACTGCAATTTAAAAGCGATTGCTTTATGATTTGAAGACAAAGCAACTGTAGTACGAGCTACAAACAGCTCGCAAGTGCAGTAATTACTCTAATAGCTGTAAGAGATACGACTGCAGCCTTGGAATAGGGATGCAAGTCTCTACGGGATATCCGTAATACTACTACTCTTCAGGATTGTACTTATCCGTTTGGCAGGGAGGTGGCACCGTCAAACTCGCAAGAAGAGGCTTTTCTGTGCGGGCGAAGACGGAGTACATGCTGAACACTCTTTCAGACATTGCAAGGAAACACGTACACTGGGTGTTTCTATCATACTATTACGAGTTCATGTATCAGGTCAGGAAAACAGAAGTCCAAAAAATAATGACAAAAAAACAAACAAACTCAACAGCACTGAATATTTTTGATGGTACAAACTTTTTTTAATTATTAATATTTTTAAGAATCAAGGCTTGTGTCCAATAAATGCCTACTTTAGCGTTTTGTGTTATTTACTTAAGAACTTACATTCCCATGTTCAAGGCAACTGAAGACACATGAACAGGCAGGCTTTTCACTGAGTTTACCCGCTTGCGGGTTTATTAACTGATAAGGGCATCAAGCCTGCAAAGCAAAAATAAATTTTGCATCATTAAAAACATTAAATAAAATAATAAAAATGGGGACATGGTGGCGCAGTGGTTAGCACGTCCATCTCAGTTTGCATGTTCTCCCCATGCTTGTAAAGATTTCCTGTGGGTAGTCTGGTCACCCCACCCCACACACACTCCAAAAACATGCACAGTAGACCAATTGGCTGTTTCACATCACCCATACAGTAGGTTGTGAGTGTGAATGGTTGTATGTCTCATGACCCAGCTCATGAATGTCTCAGTTTTGTGTAATAATTCATTACTATTCCTATAGTGTTAATTGCTAGTTTTATCTGTCAGTGCTTATATTCTAATGGCTAGACTAATCAGTGTATACCTAGTATTAGTTTCATTGCCATCTCACATCCCATCAAACTTCTTAAAATATTTAAATAAGTTAAACTCCATGGCATGTTTTAAGGTGTTAAGCTGAACAGTAAAAATTATTCTGATTGAGTCACCGTTTTTTTAGGTTTCATATACCCAGTATTTTAATAGACAGTAGGCCCCCGTTTTTCGTGATGGTTCGGTTCCGGCCCTTTCCAGCGAATCATGAAAATCTGTGAGTTATTGGCGCGGTTTTAAAACCCTATGTATGATATTACATGCGCAAAAATATGCTTCTTAAACACATTCTATAGACAGTCTTACTCATTAATACAGTAATGATGCAGTGAAATACAGTACTGATTAAGTAAAAACTTTTTAATTTTGCACTGTGATAAGATTTATTAATAAATAAAGCGTTTAGGTTCCTTATCAGAAGCTAGAGAAGACGCAGGGCGTTTGAGTGACATCATAGTGCTTAAATAATCATTAAAAACACACCTAAAAAAGTGAATTCAAAATTCAAGCAAGCACGTTGATGACATATGTTCAAAGGAGAAAAAAGAGGTGTACACATCATCTGCAGCCAATCAGCAGGAGGGAGAAACAAAAGCTCTCAGCCATTGGCTAAATTTGAATCATGTGGCAGTAACTTACGGGTTTGCCGCTAATCTGCGAGTATAATAATAATGTAGTAAAATTTAGTAATGATTAAGTAAAAACTTTTTAATTTTGTACTCTGATAATATTTATTAATAAATAAAGCGCTTCGGCTCCTTACCAGAAGCTAGAGAAGATGCAGGGCGTTTGAGTGTTAGTGTTCACACTAAAAAAAACGTGAATTCATAATTCAGGCAATCACGTTGATAACTTGTGCACGAAGGAGAAAAAAAAGAGTTGTACACATCATCTGCAACCAATCAGCAGGAGGGAGAAACAAAAGCTTTCAACTATTGGCTAAATTTGAATCACATGCCAGTTACTTCCAGGTTTGTCACCAATCCGCGAGTATGCGGGGGCGCGAGCCCTGAACCGCGAATGGTCAAGGGCCTACTGTAATAATATATCTATTAAGTGTTGAATACAGTATTAGGAACTATAGATATCCCAGATAAATTTTCCGGGTGCATTAAAATGCTTCAGTTGCTATTAAATAATCCTGAGTTATCATGTCTATTTGTTTCTCCGTAAAACACATAAAACCATAAAAAAGTTATAGCCTATTTGACGTATCAATATTATCCTAGCAAACTCATCTGCATCTGTAGGTCTGTTAGTTACCGCACATCCACAAGGTGTTCTGCAACATTACCAGCATTATCACGCGTAATAGCATCATTAGGAGCAGCAAGAGTTTTATTGCATTAGTTGCAAGAATATTGTCATCGTGAACTCGGCTTAAAATGTAACCCTACTTTTCGATTGCTTTGTTCTTTGCGCCATTAGTGAGTGTGTAGGCGAATGTCTCTCAGGTTGTTCGGTGAGAGTGTGTGTGTGTTGAGCGCTCCGAGCGGCAAAGAGAGAATGAGAGAGAGAACATGAACATTATATTTGCCCTTTCATAAATCCCAATGTCTCCAGTGCAGACCAAGACGTATTATGTCAGACTGTATTGATTTTTGGAGTTTTCGTAATGATAAACATTTCTACCTGGAAGCTGCCGACACTTGTATCCCTGTAATACTTAATCCCGTGAAAAGAGGCTTTAACTGAGTCTTAATAGGAGAAATGATTGGACTAGCTGCAGAATTAAGCATGTTTATATAAGACTACTTCTAAACTGGGTTTAGTTAGCACGTCAACTTTACAGCAAGAAGGCGCTGGGTCGATTCCCAACTTGTACGGTACTGTGTGTAGTTTGCATGTTCTCCCTGTGATTGCGTGTGGGCTTCCTCTCACAGTCCGAAGACATGCACAGTAGGCTCATTATCTGTTCCAAATCATTCCTAGCGGTGAGAGTTAGTGTGAATGGTTATGTGTGTGTGTGCTGGTCCTACGATGGCTTGGTGAGATGTCCAGGGTGTACCCCGCCCTTGCCCAGAGTTGGCTGAGATCTGCACCAGACTTCCCGGGACACTAATTATGATTAAGCAGCTTAGAAAATGAATGAGTTTGAGGACTGAAAGTGGCTTTGAAGGGATTTCCTGTGGGTGCTCCAGTTTTCTCTCTCAGTCTAAAGACATGGACATCAGGCTCACTGGCTGTTCCAAACTGCCTTTCGATGTGGATGGGACTGTGAATGATTGTGTGTGTTGCCCTGTAGTGGTTTCAGGGATTGTTTAGGGTGTACACCACCCGCATCCTCTATCGACTATCCTAATAGGGGGACAAAGATCCCACAGTCCAAATACATGCTCTCTCTTTCTCTCTCTCTCTCTCTCTCTCTCTCTCTCTCTCTCTCTCTCTCTCTCTCTCTATCTCTCTTTCTGCCTGTTTTCCTACCTGGCTCACAGGAGCCCTCCAGGCATTGTGGTCCTGGCCTAGTTGTTCCACCTGCCCCGAAATACAACTTGCTTTCTTGGTTTCTGCCTGAAGCTCTTGGCAGGTTACCTTTCTTGGATAGCTTCTTCTATGCAAATTAGGTTAATTGATTTTTTACAAATTGCCCCAGGTGTAAGTGGGAGTGGAAGTGTGTGTGTGTTACCATTGTTGGACCTTTAGCCCTCATTTGTTCAGTAGTGTATATATATATATATATATATATATATATATGATAACTGTAAGAAACTCTGGATAAGAGGTGTTCAGGGTGTACCCTGCCTTCACTCAGTGTTTCCACATCTCTCAATCCCTCATCCACTTTTCTAGTCTCTTCATGACCCTAATAGGAATGGGTGGTTTGACAAATAAGTGAGTGATGACGAGTGCAAGGACTTTTGTAGACTAGCTTTTTACACACACACACACACACACACACACACACACACACACACACACACACACACACACACACACACACACACAAAATATAAATATAATGTTTGTTGTGTCTCGAAAGTTCTGACTGAATGAATCTCATGCATTATTCATCAGTCCTGAGTGTACCGAGATGGAGCTGTGTTTATTTTGTTTGAAAGAATGTGTGTGAATTATCATCGAGTGAAAGGAGTGGCGCCTTAGGTCCTTTTCAAGAATTTCTTCTGATACATTCAGATATTTAACTAATCTTAGGCTCCTTTCTTTCTTGCATTGACGCAAAGACAAAGATAAAGCCTCAGAATGTCCTCCTTTAAAGAATAATGTGTATCTACCAGCCTGCGTTGCCGTTTTGGCCTGCCAAGGTCAGCAATTTAGTCCTTTGGTCAGTGTCTGTTATTATTAATGCCCCATGAACTGACCTCCCCACCCCCTATCCCCATCCCCATCCCGGTTATCTTTGCACCAAAGGAGCAGAGCCTAGAAGATCCTGTAACTTTGCCCTCAAAGAAGCAGACCAAAGACGTGCCATTTGCTGAGGAGATACCGGACACGCCATCCTCTGACCTGAGTACAGTCGCATCCTCCAACGGAAGCTCACAGAACACTGAGACAAACGTAGGTGGTGTACTCGAGTGATGGTTTCTTTATTTACTCACTTTCTAATGACTGATAAGTAATAGATGATGGATCAGAATATAATATACATTAGGATACATATGTTTGTCTATCTACTTATCTAGCTAGCTCGCTTGCTGTCTGTCTATACTAGTTATACCGTGTTATACATTTACACACTTCATTATTGAAGTATTCAGTTGGATAGGAACAGTGCAGTGCATTCAGTCTTGGGTATACAGGACTTACTTGCTTTTTCTTTCTCTCTCTCTCTCTCTCTCTCTCTCTCTCTCACACACACTCACTCACTCACTCACTTTCACACACACACACACACACACACACACACACACACACACACACACACACACACACACACACACACACACCACACACACACCACACACAGTCCTAAGATTTTAAACAGAATACAAGAACAGAAGAGCAGTCTGAGGCAACACTGAGCACCGACTCACTTAAAAATGGCCGGTTGAAATGCATCCAGCTCAAGGCAGTTTGGTGTGCTTTCTCAGAAGCTGTTTTTCTCCCTATTGGTGGTTATTTGAAATACTGTAGCCATCCTGTCGGGTTGTCACCTATGATTTCTCTTACACTGTTTTCAAGCTCTGATGTTATGATGATTTGAGTACTGACGGATTTGAATTGATTTTACACATTGCTGTGCTGCAACACGATTGGCTGATTGGGTAATTGCATAAACGAGCAATTATACAAATTATACACACACATATGTATACTACTGCAGTTCCATGAATTAGAATTCTATCTATCTTCCTTTCGGCTTTTTCCCTTTTACTCAGGAGTCGCCACAGCGAATCATCTGATTCACACGTTTGATTTGGCAGAGGTTTTTACGTCGGATGCCCTTCCTGTCACAACCCTTTTAGCAAGGGACAGAAACACGCTGACGACTTTGCAGCTACTCTTTACGAAAGTCAGCAATGGTTCTTTTACATGCCTCTCACCATAGACAGTGACAGGCATGGCCTGCCTTTGATAACCCAGTGAGCCGCACTGGGGGTTCCATGAATTAGAATATCATCCACATTTTTAAATTTTATTGATTTTAACTTCCAGCTATTGAAAACCCAAAATACAACATCTCAGAAAATTACAATACGGTATTGTGAAAAAGTTCAATATTAGAGACTCAAGGCATCACACTCTACTCAGATACTTAACTCAAAACACCTGCAAAGGTTTCCTGGCCCTTATATGACCTGTCAGTTTGGATCAGTAGACCACACAATCATGTGGAAGACTACAGGGTTGACTGTTGTCCAGAAGACAATCATTGACTCCCTGCACATGGAGGATAAGACATAAAAGGTCATTGCCAAAAAGATGGCTGTTTAGAGTGCTGTATACAAGCACATCAGAGGAGAGTTGAATGTAAGGGAAAACTGTGATAGAAAAAGGTACACAAGCATCAGAGTTAACTACAGCCTTGTCAGGATTTGAAACAATACCCATTCAAGAAGTTGCGGAAGATTCACAAGTGGACTGCTGCTGGAGTCAATGCTTTAAACCACTCTTGAACAAGAGGTGTCTTACCTGGGATATGAAAAAAAGAACTGGACTGTTGCTCAATGGTCCAGTTCTTTTTTCAGGTGAAAATAAAATTTGCATTCATTTTGTCAATAAATTTCGCAGAGTTTGGAGGAATAGAGGAGAGGCACAAGTTCCTTGAGGCCCAGTGTAAAGTTTCCCAATTCAGTGGTGGTTTGGGGAGCCATGTCATCTGTTGGTGTTCGTCCTTTGTGTTTTCTCAGATCCAAGGCCAGTGAAGCCATTTACCAAGAAGTTTTAAAGTACTTCATGCTTCCCTCCACTGACTAGCTGTATGGACTTCATTTTCCAGCAGGACTTGGAACCTGTCGCCATTGCCAAAAGTACCACTTCCTGGTTTAAGGATCATAGTGTCTCTTTGGTTAATTGGCCAGCAAACTCACCTGACCTAAACCCCAGAGAAAATCTATGGGATACTGTGAAGAGGAAGAAGTGAGGCATCAGACACAACAATGGTGAAGAATCGAAGGGTGCAATCAGTGCAAAGTAGGCTTCCATAACACCTCAGTCTATAATGCGCTGAGGCAATTTAACACATGTAAGGCTGCTGGACCTTAATAAATTCCTGGTTGTGTGCTCAGAGCCTGTGCTGAGCAGCTCACAGTGATCTTCACAGACATATTCAACCTGTCTCTTACCCAAGCAACAGTACCAGCATGCTTTAAGACAGCTTCTATAGTGCCAGTGCCGAAACACTCCTCTCTGACGTGCCTGACTGACTATTGCCCTACTGCACGAACACCCATTGTGATGAAGTGCTTTGAGCAACTGGTCCTAGTGCACCTCAAGCAAAGTTTGCCTCCCACACGAGACATACTTCAATTTGCATACCAACACATAGCAATATGTTTACTCACACCTGGTCAACAAGACCATGTATGCAAGAATGTTGTTCGTTGACTTCAGGACAGCATTCAACACAGTCATTCCCTCCAAGTTAACCATGAAACTTGAGGATCTTGGAATCAACACTTCTCTCTGCAACTGGATCATGGACTTGCAAACAAACAGACTACAGTATGTCGAGTCTGGCCACAACTGTTCCTCCACCATCATACTCAACTCAACTCAGGGCTGTGTGCTGAGCCCGTTCCTCTACTCTCTTTTCACCCATGACTGGAAGCCTATGTATCGATCCAACTCCATAAAGTTTGCAGATGATACCATGGTGATCGGACTCATCAGTGAGAGTGATGTGTCTGACTACAGGGCAGAGGTAAAGCACCTAGCTGCATGGTATCCTGACAACAACCTGCTCCTGAACACCAGCAAAACCAGGGAGCTCATTCTGGACTTCAGGAAGGAAAACAGAGACACTTATGACTTTACCAGATCAATGGTATGGCTGTCGCTCAGCATTCTTAGGAACTCCTCTCATCCTGCCAATAGACTCTTTTAGCTACTCCCCTCCAGAAGGCACTTCAGGAGCCTTTGGACAAAAATCAGCAGGTTGGGGAAGAAGCTGTTCCTGGCTGAACCTTCTTTTCCAATCCACACTACACCATATCAGTGCCATTTGACCCATCCATATCATTCATGCACATGTACATGCTTCCGCTATTATAATTTATTCA
The DNA here is from genome assembly GCA_024760905.1 of Plotosus lineatus. NCBI lineage: Eukaryota > Metazoa > Chordata > Actinopteri > Siluriformes > Plotosidae > Plotosus > Plotosus lineatus. The sequence goes on from CM045743.1 coordinate 25,675,655, forward strand.
CAGTGCTCTTCTTCCACTACTGTGTGTGTGTATATATATATATATATATATATATATATATATATATATATATATATATATAGGATTTTCTGAGTAGATCCTTCCGTAGGAGAGTGCTCAATACTTTTTGGTAGAGCAAATAAACAAAAATAAAAGGACAGGACAAAGACTTTCTATTGAAACTCCATTTATCACTACAGATCTGTTTCGAGGGGTGGTGAAACCATCCTCTCTCTTCAGGTGATTACAGAAGCTTCTGTAATCACCTGAAGAGAGAGGATGGTTTCACCACCCCTCGAAACAGATCTGTAGTGATAAATGGAGTTTCAATAGAAAGTCTTTGTCCTGTCCTTTTATTTTTGTGTGTATATATATATATATATATATATACATATATATATATATATATATATATATATATATATATATATATATATATATATCAGGGCTGCAACTAACGATTATTTTAATAATCAATGAATCGGTTGATCATTTTTTTAATTAACCAATTAATCAGAAAGAGCACAAACATTTTTTAATTTCTATATTCAAAAATAGACCATTTGTTTTCAAATTGCCAGTCCATATGTGAGTAACTGACTGTATATCTAGTCATTTGTTAATTCTATGATAGGTAGTTAATCATAGTTCATCATATTCAAATAAATAAACTACGAGTGTGTGTATATAGACCCCTGAAGGGAACAGCCGAAAGGAAAAGAAGAAAAGAAGACATATATATATATATATATATATATATATATATATATATATATATATATATATATATATATATATATATATATATATATATATATGTGTGTGTGGTAAATTGACTTACAAGTGTCCCTTATAATGAATTTTCCATGGTTTGAGCTTCGATCCCATCAAAAATCTGCCCCATCCAACAAGCAAATTTTCAACTTACGAACTCTGCTGGAGATATGGCTTTTCTGGGCTGATTAGCCTCATCTTCTTCCGCGTGTATTCTTTCACGCTCCGAGAATGCCTTGTGCAGTGCTTCTCAATTATTTTCTACAACGCCCCTATAGGAAGAAGAAAAAAAAATTCACCACCTGCCCCATCACCCCGCACAAGACTATACTTTGCGCTTCAGTTCCTGTGGCTTCAGTGCGTTGCAGGTTTCTCAAAAATATTACAATTAAATATTAAAAATTGTGCAAAAAAAAAAAACCCAAACAAAGAAAAAACAAACAAAAAAAAACCCCAACCCAAAATCCCCAGAACAAAACTACTTACGGTACACTTTTATGTGAGGTGCGCATCTGAGTGTGTGTGTGTGCACGTGTGTCTGTATGTGTGTGTATTTACATTTTATTTACATTTTTGGCATTATTTTTGAATGCTTAATTGTTATTATAAGCATTTATTGTGGTGAATGTTTTTATTGATTTTATACACATACATGTACGTATACGTCAGTCAGGGGGGTCGATCCTACTTCATGGAAATTCGGCGTTCGCAGAGGGTCCCGATCCCCATTAACCTCGAAAATTGAGGGTTCAATGTATCTGTTCATTACAACTGCATATTTTATTTTTTCGGTACAGTAATATAGAACATCTGTATATTGCTCCGATGTAAATTAATGCTAATTTATCATCACCCTTACTGCTATATCTGTAAATAACTGCTGACTTAACTTATTTAACTTATTTATACATAATCTGTACATAACTGTTTCCTAACTGTACACACCGCACATACTATATACATATATATATATATATATATATATATATATATATATGTGTGTGTGTGTGTGTGTGTGTGTGTGTGTGTGTGTGTGTGTGTGTGTGTATACAGGGATACCTCACTTTCCGCGGTTAATGGGGACTGAGACCCCCCCACAACCGTCGATTTCTGCGAAGTAGGATCGACTCCCCTGACTGACTTATACATACATGTATATGTGCATATAATATCAATAAATACATATTCAATTCTATAAATTCTTATAATAACAATTAAACATTCAAAAATAATGTATAAGATGTAAATAAAATATAAATACACACACATACAGACGTACGCAGGCGCACCCAGATGCGCATCTTAGATAAAAATGTAAGTAGTTTTGTTGGGGGGGGGGATGGGGGTGTTTATTGTTTTTTTTGTTTTTTTTTTTGCATAATTGGCCTTGTTTTGTGGCATTTTCCTTAACTTTCCCCCTATTTTTCCTTAATTTCCTTTTTTTTCGATGAATATTTTTGAAAAACCCGCAATGTACTGAAGCTGCAGAAACTGAAGCACGAAATAGCGAGGGATCACTGTGTATACACAAACATTGCACTCGCTGCTCTCTGCACTTCTGATTGGATGCTAAACTGAATTTCATTACCCTGTATTTATTACATATGTAATGACAATATAGTTGAATCTAATCTAATCTAAGCAGAGCAACAGACTGAATACCTCCATGAAATGTCACATTATTTCAGTAATTTATGCAAAGAGAGCTCCAACTGAGTGCAATGCATGTTCATGCTTTTAAGTAGTCCAACATTTCTGTGTTAAAATGTTTTTGCTATTGGTCTTAAGTATTATTAAGTATATTTTCTGGATTTTGGATTTTTGTCAGCTGTCATCAAAATTAAAAGAAATAAACTTTTCAAACATAACTGTCTGAATGGAACGAATCTAAATAATATAAAGAGTTTTACTTTTCTAACAGAATAACTGAAATAAATCAGATTTTGGATGATATTCTAATTTATTGAGATGCACTTGTGTATGTATATGTGTGGATGAATTTATTACCATTTAAAAATAAATCTTCACATTTATATCATAAACTAACATACAAAAGGCAGTGATATATACAAATACCATTAGAAGTTTGTAAGAGCAAAACTTTTAAAGTTTATGACATAGACATCGAAATACGTAGACAGGACGCTCGGTCTATGATCAATGTGCTGTGTGGCGTCAACTTGACACCATCTTGGAAAATGTTATTTCAGCGTTAACAACATGCAGAGAGAGCGAGAGTAAGAAAAGAAAGATTATAGGGTAGAATGCATTTTTTTATAATTCTGTGGATGGGAATAGAAAGGGAGTAGGAGTCATCTTGAAGGAGGGGTTGGTCAGGAAGCTTCTAGAAGTTAAAAGAGTGTCAGACAGAGTGATGAGTCTCAAGTTAGAAATTGAAGGCCTGATGTTCAATGTTGTTAGTGCTTATGCCCCACAGGCAGGATGTGAGCTAGAAGAGAAGGAGAGATTCTGGAGGGAGTTAGATGAAGTGGTGCAGCGTACCGCCAGAGGTGAAAGAGTGGTCATTGGTGCAGACTTCAATGGGCATATTGGTGCAGGCAACAGAGGAGACAAGGAAGTTATGGGCAGGTTTGGTATCCAGAACAGGAACACAGAAAGACAGATGTTGGTAGATTTTGCAAAAAGGATGGAAATGACTGTGGTAAATACTTTCTTCCAGAAGAGACAGGAGCATAAGGTGACTTATAAAAGCGGAGGTAGGAGCACACAAGTAGACTACATCTTGTGTAGGCGATGTAATTTGAAGGAAGTCAGTGACTGCAAAGTAGTAGTGGGTGAGAGTGTTGCCAAACAGCATAGGATGGTTTTCTGCAGGATGATGCTGATGGTGAGGAAGGTGAAGAAGGCAAAGGCAGAGCAGAAGACAAAGTGGTGGAAGCTGAAAAAGGAAGAGTGTCGAGGAGCTGAAACAGGCTTTGTGTGGTCAGGCAGTGCTTCCAGATGATTGGACAATTACAGCAAATGTGATCAGGGAGACAGGTAGAAGAGTACTTGGTGTGTCCTCTGGAAGGACAGTAGATAAGGAGACTTGGTGGTGGAATGAGGAAGTGCAGGAGTGTGTACAGAGGAAGAGGTTAGCTAAGAAGAAGTGGGACATAGAGAGGATTGAAGAGAGTAAACAGAAGTACAGGGAGACACAGCGTAAGGCGAAGGTAGCGGTGTCAAAGGCCAAACAGAGGGCGTATGATGACTTACGCGATAGGCTGGACAGTAAGGAGGGAGAAAATGATTTATACAGGTTGGCATAGCAGAGAAATAGAGATGGGAAGGACGTGCAGCAAGTTAGAGTGATAAAGGACAGAGAGGGAAATGTATTGACTGATAACAGAAGTGGGCTCGCAAGATGGAAAGAGTACTTTGAAGAGCTGATGAATGAGGAAAATGAGAAAGAAAAAAGAGTTGAAGAGGTGACCATTGAGGAGCAAGAAATAGCAAAGATTAGTAAGGGTGAAGTGAGGAGGGCTAGACTAAGGGCAGAGGTCAGCATTTGTGAACAACAGTTTGGTTTCATGCCAAGAAAGAGCACCACAGATGCAGTGTTTGCTTTGAGGATATTAATAGAGAAGTACAGAGAATGCCAGAGGCAGCTGCATTGTGCCTTTGTGGATCTGGAGAAAGCATATGACAGGGTGCCGAGAGAGGAACTGTGGTATTGCATGAGGAAGTCTAGAGTAGCAGAGAAATATTTAGAGTGGTGCAGGACATGTATGAGAGATGTAAGACAGCGGTGAGGTGTGCTGTCAGTGTGACAGAAGAGTTCAAGGTGGAGGTGGGACTGCATCAATGGTCAGCTCTGAGATCCTTCTTGTTTGCTATGGTGATGGACAGGCTGACAGACGAGGTTAGACAAGATTCCCCATGGACTATGATGTTTGCAGATGACATTGTGATCTCTCGTGAGAGCAGAGAACAAGTGCAAGAAAATCTAGAGAGGTGGAGGTATGCCCTGGAAAGGAGAGGAATGAAGGTTAGCCACAGTAAAACAGAATACATGTGTGTGAACAAGAAGGACCCAAGAGGAACGGTGAGGTTACAAGGGGCAGAGATAAAGAAGGTGGAGGGTTTTAAGTACTTAGACTCAACAATCCAGAGCAATGGAGAGTGTGGAAAAGAGGTGAAGAAGCGCGTGCAGGCAGGTTGGAATGTGATGTGTGATAGGAAGGTATCGGCAAGAATAAAAGGAAAAATGTACAAGACGGTGTTGAGGCCAGCGATGTTGTATGGTTTAGAAACAGTGGCACTGAGGAAAAGACAGGAGGCAGAGCTGGAGGTAGCAGAGATGAAAATGTTGAGGTTCTCTTTGGGAGTAATGAGGATGGATAGGATCAGGAATGAGTACATCAGAGGGACAGCACATGTAAGAGGTTTTGGAGATAAAGTCAGAGAGGCTAGATTGAGATGGTTTGGACATGTACAGAGGGATAGTGAGTATATTGGTAGCACGATGCTGAGGTTGGAACGACCAGGCAGAAGGCCCAGAGGAAGACCAAAGAGAAGATTTATTGGTGTGATGAAGGAGGACATGAAGGTAGCTGGAGTAAGAGTGGAAGATGCAGAGGACAGGGTGAGATGGAGGCAGACGATTTGCTGTGGCGACCCCTGAAGGGAACAGCCGAAAGGAAAAGAAGAAGAAGAAGAGACTGTATGTATATATATATATATATATATATATATATATATATATATATATATATATATATATATATATATATATATATATATATATATATATAAAAGATAATATATATATATATAGATAAACAGTTTGATAAGATCTAAAAGAGCATACTCTAATTGCTGGCAATTTTTTCCCCCCTAAATATTTAACTGTTCTATTTAAAGAACAGATTTATAAAAATATGTTGCAGTAAGTTCTCTACAATAAACAACATTAAAATATCAAGCACGATTGGAATAAAAATGTTTCATGTTACAAATAGTATGACAATGTGGAACATTGTTTTTAATTAGTAAATGACATTTATTCTGTAGTATGCTTTCCATACAAATAAATAAACTGATATTATGATATTATGATATCATGTTATGTGCAAAATAAACCCACAGATTGCATTCTAGTTGCATTAAAACATTTTCTTTATGTTCACTTCCACCATTGTTTCTATAGCAAAACCCCACAACAAACACCCTACAAAATGGCATCAAGTTGAGCACGATGCACAACCAGTCTGTCTTTGTACTATGTCTATGGTTTATGATATGCAACCTATTTTTAAATACTTATTTTATGAAACCCCTGTATATTAACTGTTATACAGAATAAATTAGGGACAATAATAAGAGAGTTGAAAATCAGACCTGTGTAAGATATGACTGTGAGGTCTGTACAGGGAAATTCCAGACTGACAGTTTAACTTATTGATTCAGTGATAAGACATTTAAACTAAGATCTGGAACTTTCCAGTACTAACTGAACTCGCTCACTTATTTGCCAAACCGCTTAATCCGACTGTTAGTTGAAACAGCCTATGAGCCTAATGTGCATGCCTTTGGACTGTGGTAGGAAACCAGATTACCTGGAGGAAACCCACACAAGCACGGGGAGAACATGTAAACTCCACTCACAATTGCTCAAGTCGGGATCTTGTTGCTGTGAGGCGGACATGCTAACCTCTGTGCCAGGCTCCAACCTCCCTGTAACCCTAGTATGAATAAGCGCTTCGGCAAATGAGCGAGTGAGTGAATGAGTGGGTGCATGCTTCAATGCCATGAAGAGGTAATGAAGAGCGGTACTTTAGCACTGTTGTGTTGGGGTGCTGTTTCAGAATGATGAGAGCTCAGGGATTGGGACAGAGAAGTCCTCCAGTCCTGACACTGAGCTGAACCCCCTCAGCGCCTCCAGCTCTCATGAGGAAGTTTTACCAAAACAGCTGGAGGTGAGCATATTAACTTACTAAACACACATATTGACATCATAATGCTCATTAATAACTCATTGTCTCTGACATGACTCATTATGTTCTGCAAGCATCACATGCCTTACTTTATTAGCTTTATCAGCTTTGTCAAGGTATTGTGGTACACAAGTGGTCCATATCCCGAAATATAGACACGGCACTGTACAAATTTGAGGAAAATGCTCTGTGGATATATAGGATCCACTTCATTGCATGAATCTGGCCTGCTGCTGGCAATTTCCCAAACCCAATAGGAGCTCTACTGAATCTCATTTCAAAGTCCACATTAAACTAATTTTCAGCTGAGTGAAAAATTGTTTCCGTGTAACTTGTGCATGTCAAGTACTCAGCTAAATATAAATTCAGCCCTTGTTGCCAGCACAGCAGAAAACCATTCAAAGCAGAATTAATTGTATTCCCAATAGAATCCTTTTTTATGGTTTGTCTTCCATTTAAAAGCCTTCTTTCCAAACTGCTATAAACAGAGTGAATAAATAACTTGTTCGCTGTCCTTTTATTCCTCCTCAGGAAAGTATAACTGATGCAACAGAAACATATCAGACAGTGTGTGAGGGCTCCCATGATTCAGAAGCTATTCTTGCATCCAATGGTTCAGAGAAAGAAGATGAATGTAATTCATTGCAGGGTGCTACAATAACCCTCGAATCTGACACCAACACTTTATCTGACACTCCGCCTGAAAACCTCAAAGACCTGCCTGTCAGGCACAGCACGCTACAAAGTCCTCGAGTAGACCTCAGCAGTCACGGCACCATTTCGCACGGCTTCCTGTACCCCCCTTCTTACACAAACCTGCCAACCAGGAACTACTTAGAGAACTGCTATACCCTCCCACTCCACAGAGACAGCTTCGGTCGAATTGGAGGACCTGTGTGTAACGGTGCTGCCAAAGGAGATCAGGATGGTGCTGACCTGAGATCAGCAATACCTGCGATCAGCCATCCTATGATGGGAGGAACTCTGCCGTTGAGAACGACTCTGGATCTTGAGATTGACGATCACCTTAGTCCATTACCACATCCCTTCCTGCAGGATTTGTACAGGATGCAGACTCTTATTCCTCATAAACGTGCCAGCATGGTCAGTCTGGACACCATTCGTAAGGACCCTCGGTGGAGGGACCCCAACTTGCGGGAGGTCATTGCCATGCTTAGCCACCCCATGGACCCTGTCAAATCCAATGCCGCTGCATACCTGCAGCATCTCTGTTATGAAAATGACAAAGTGAAACAGGATGTCCGGCAACTCAATGGTATTCCCATATTGGTGGGTTTGTTGGACCACCCCAAACCTGAGGTGTATCGCAAGGCCTGTGGAGCCTTGAGGAATATATCCTTTGGCAGGGACCACTTCAACAAGGTGGCCATCAAGAACAGTGATGGTATTCCCACACTACTGAGGCTACTAAGAAAGACCAGTGACATGGAGGTCCGAGAGTTAGTTACAGGTTTGTTGTTTTTGACATACAGCCATTATTCAATGTCAGTTGGATGCAATGCTGTTGATTTGCAGATTTGGGGATCTGATAGTAGGTGGCAGTTATGGCATAGTAGTTAGCACTCTCGCCTCACAGCAAGACAACAAGTTGTATATTCTCCCCCATGCTTGGCTGGGCTTCTCCTGGGTATTCTGGTTTCCTCCTACAGTCCAAAGACATTCACATTAGGCTAACTGGCTGTTCCGGATTGCCCCAGGTATGATTGTGAATATGTGTGTGTGTGTGTGTGTGTGTGTGTGTGTGTGTGTGTTGGTTCAGTGATAGTCTGAGCTGTTCAACTGTACTCGCTGTACCATGTGACTGTTCAGAGTCTTCTGAGATAGCCTCAGCCAACCCGAGTAGAATTAAGAGGTGGAGTAAAAGAATGAATGAGTGAATAATTGGGCATCTGGTAAAACTGTTGGTACTGAAGTTGTATGTACAATGAGAATGTTATTGGCGTCATTCCATTGTACAGAAATGAAAGCCATAAATCCTCTCTCCCAGGAACCCTGTGGAACTTGTCATCTCACGAACCCCTGAAGATGGTCATCATCAGTCATGGGCTTCAGACGCTCAATGATGAGATCATCATCCCACACTCTGGTTTAAGAGGAGATCCCAATGATCCGTCTAGACCAGGAGCACCAGAATGGACCACAGTTTTCAAGAATACATCTGGATGTTTAAGGTAGATTTTGTTGGTTATGATTCACTTTGCCAGTCCTTGATTCTGTGAATACAGTAAGCCCCCGCTCACGTGCGACTATAAATAGTATTATTTGTCGATAAAATTGTTATAATACACCTCAGCATAACATTGTATCTTTATTAACATTAAAAATAAAAAAGCACTGAATAATAAAAAACACTTAATTCTAGTACAGTATGGCAAAAAAACATGTTCCCCAGGGTCATACGCATTCCCCCTGGCATCACACACCCATTATTTGAGAGGCACTGAATTAGCGGCAGCACCAGCAAATTATACATACAGACGCTCCCCGATCTGTTTTACGTTCTTTGATTTTACGTTTTTTTTTTTTTTTTCAAATGTAGTACGCTGATGTAATGACGCAATGATGCTGCGTCCATTGTTTACAAACGACAGACTGAACGTGCCCCTCCTCCCTCCTTCTTCCCAGTTCAGTTATATATATACATTGTTTTATATATATATATATATATATATATATATCAGTTATAGAGCGTGTTATCCTTGTGTTAAGACGTCGTTTCTGTGATCTTTGTGTTTAAACTGTTTTGGCGGACTTTTGTAACCCTAAGCAAATATGGTTGGTCAGAAGCGTAAGCCTACGAGCATGGGTGCAAGTCTCATACACAGAGATGAATGAACTATCTGCTTGGATCGGCACAATCTACCATGCATACTCAGTTCAGCAAAGAGAGTTGTAAAATGAATGAAAACCCGAATCCAGAAAAGAAAGAGAACTCTCCGGCTCAGGCTGAGTACTAAACCAGTATTCAACGATGCCCTTTCTCACTTGAAAGACCGGAAGTCCATATAACCCGCGCTTTGTCTCAAGCACAAATAAGTGAACTACTTTCGGTGTTGAGTGCCTCACATATTGTAAGCGTTGATTGGCTGTTTTAAGCTTCATGTAAAGTGACTTGGCTTAGCTTCATGTAAAGTGACATGTGTCGAGCATCGGAACCATTTACAAGCAGAAAGATTGCATCATAGAGAATGTTAAAGGTTATATTTGATACTTTATTTGATATTTGATGAGTGAATTTGATTACAATTTATCTATTTGAAATTATTTTGCTTGAATTTAATTTATTTGAAATTAATGTTGATATTTGATATATTTGATATTATTTTACAATGTTAGGTTTATAATAATTGATTTAGGGGTGTTTTATGAGCTACGGTAATGGTATTTATGTATAGTGCAGTTTGAGCGTCATACGTCACTGTAACAACTTAAGTTCGGCCGTCCGGAACCAATTAAAAACGTAAGTCGGAGAGCGTCTATATGCATCATCATGACATTACTGGCACGTGATTCTAATCTAGCCAGTGGCTGAGAGCTTTTGTTTCTCCCTCCTGCTGATTGGTTGCAGATGATGCGTACACCTCTTTTTTTCTCCTTCGTGCACATTATCAATGTGATTGCTTGAATTGCAAATTCAAGTTTTTTGTGTGTTTTTAATGATTATTTAAGCCCTATGATGCCACTCAAATGCCCTGCATCTTCTCTAGCTTCCGGTAAGGAGTCTAAGCACTTTATTTATTCATAAATATTATCACAGTATAAACTGAAAAACTTAATCATTACTACATTTTACTACATTATTGCTGTATTAATGACTAGGGGCAGTGGTGGTCTAGTGGTATAGGGCGCTGGATCGCTGATCCAAAGGTTGGGGGTTCGAGTCCCACTCTCCACAAGGTTGTCACTGTCCCCCCAGTGCGGCTAACTGGGTTATCAAAGGCGGGCCATGTCTCTCACTGTCTATGGTGAGAGGCATGTAAAAGAACCATTGCTGACTTTCGGAAAGAGTAGGCTGCAAAGTCGTCAGCGTGTTTCTATCCCTTGCTAAAAGGGTTGTGACAGGAAGGGCATCCGACGTAAAAATCTCTGCCAAATTAAACGTGCGAATCAAAATGATTCGCTGTGGCAACTCCTGAGTAAAAGGGAAAAAGCCGAAAGGAAGACAGACATTGCTGTATTAATGAGTAAGACTGTCTATAGAATGTGTGTAAGAAGCATATTTTAGTGTATGTAATTTCATACATAGGGTTTTAAAACAGTATCAATAATTCACGGGTTTCCTAGATCCGTGGCTGGGGGAGGAACGTAACCCCCACGAATAACGGAGATTTTCTGTAAATAGTTCTAGGAATGTGCTAATGTAACCTCATCCAAAAGGTATTTAAGCATTTATTATGACGTGATTCTGAGATTTTTCTGTTAACCCTGCAGGAACGTGAGTTCAGATGGGGCTGAAGCTCGCCAGCAGATGCGTGAGTGTGAGGGACTTGTGGATGCTCTGCTCCATGCCCTTTACTCTGCTGTGGCTAGGAGGGATATGAATAACAAGGTAAAACATCGAGAAGAGTGCAAGCTGTCCAATAAAGGTTGGATAGATTAAATACAAAAATGAGTCACAAAGACATGATAAGAATCTCTACTGAAATCACCTGGACCAGGATATTGTGTCTGTCATATTGCCTTCTTTTTGTCCTGCAGTATAAAGTCTGATCTCCCATGAGAACTTACCCTACTATAAGAAATGAGACCAAAAGTCATATCTATCTATCTATCTATCTATCTATCTATCTATCTATCTATCTATCTATCTATCTATCTATCTGTCTGTCTGTCTGTCTGTCTGTCTGTCTGTCTGTCTGTCTGTCTGTCACATAATGAGCTACTGTAATACTGTACACACTCAGACACTATATTAGTTGTACAATGTTATACATTTAAATTTTTCATGATTCAAGCAGTGGGTAGCAGCTATCTATTATCTATCTGTCTATCAGTCTATATGGCTTCCTGCTTGTCTGTCTATCTATCTGTTTCCTTGTTTATCTGCCTTTCAGTGTGTATCCCCCCCACTGATATACTGTATATATATATATATATATATGTGTGTGTGTGTGTGTGTGTGTGTGTGTGTGTGTGTGTTGTATAGACTTTTTCCTAGCCTGTTTACTTTGACCAGTCTCTCTTGTGGTTTTTGCAGTCAGTTGAGAACTGTGTCTGCATCCTCCGTAATCTCTCCTACCATGTGCACAAAGAGGTTCCTGGGGCGGAAAAATTTCACACCACTCCAACTATTCAGACCACAAAGCCAAGGAGCCACCAAAAGAAAAAAGATGTGCCTGACTGTTTTGGTGGACGAAGTACTAAAGGTTAGGTATTTAATAGACAGGTATAAATGTTGAGTAATTTCAATGTGTGTTCTGTGAAGAGCCAAAGAGCAAATTATCCACAGAATGTTTCCTTCTGTACTATATTCTGTATGTACATGACTAGAATAAGAATATCTTCTCTACCACATATACTGTATGTCTGATTTGAATAATTGATGTTTCTGTAATGAAACAACAAAAGTGATGGCACGCTTCAACATATATTCTGCCATTGTGAATGTGTATTTTTTTTGTGTGTTTGCTTTCACACTGTTGCTCCGACTGTCTTCATCTGCAGAGGAGTGGTTCAATCAGTGTGAGTGTGCTTCTGTTCTTGCTTGCTTTGAGTGTTGAGTAGACAGTGCTGCAAAACCTTGATGCTTTATTTCCAGTCATGTCACATACTCTTGATTTTTTTTTTTTTTTTACACACTCCCACTCCAACACCCACAGTGCCTCCTACACAATATACTCAAGCTTTGGACAATGTGAAATGCTTGATGCTTGAGATTTTTTGAAATGCATCACCTTTGCAATGCTTACAATGCTTGGTTTGCCTTGTTTTAGGCCGGAAACATGGAACGAGTGACAAAACAAACAGCACGTTGGACATGCCCAAGCGCACCCTCCCAACAAAAGGTGCACATCTACCTTTACCTTAATTACTTTAATAAAAGTGCACATATACTCTAATATTAATCACCTTAAAAATGTGCAAATCTACTTTAATTATCTTAATAAAAGCGTACATATTTATTTACATTAATTACCTTAGAAATGGTGCATAGCTACCTGTGTACAACTACCTTCACCTTAATTAAATTAGTAAAAGGTGCACATTCTTTTACGTGCCATACAATGGCCTGCTGAGCTGTCTAGGGTGTATTCTATCGTCGGCTGAGATGGGCACCAGCACCCCAACCCTAATTAGAATTAAGCTCTTCTTTCTTCTTCTTTTCCTTTCGGCTTTTTCCCTTTCTCGGGTGTCACCACAGCGAATCATCTGATTCACACATTTGATTTGGCATAGGTTTTTTTTTTTTTTTTTTTTTTTTTTTACATCGGATGCCCTTCCTGTCACAACCCTTTAACAAGGGACAGAAACACGCTGAAGGCTTTGCAGCCTACTATTTACGAAAGTCAGCAATGATTCTTTTACATGCCTCGCACCATAGACAGTGAGAGATATGGCCCACCTTTGATAACCCAGTTAGCTGCACTGGGGGGACAGTGACAACCCTGTGGGGACTCGAGCCCCCAACCTTTGGATCAGCGATCCTGCGCCCTATCCACTAGACCACCACTGCCCTAATTAGAATTAAGTGATTCAGAAAAATGAATGAATGGATGAATGATGCATCTTCTTCTTCTTCTTCTACTTTAAATACCTTAATAAGTGTGCACAACTACGTTTACTTTAATTAAATTAGTAACAGGTGCACATTCTTTTACCTGCCCTGTCATGGCCTGCTGAGCTGTCCAGTCTGTATTCTGCCCTTGACTGAGATGGGCGCCGTGGCACAGAAAGTTAAGGAATGAATAAATCTCTTTACCTTCATAAAATGTATGTATCTGTCTTTACCTTAATAAAGGTGCAAATGTACTTTATTTCAATCAAGGTGCACCTTTTCTGTTACCTTAATTACCTTAATAATTGTGCACACCTACATTAGGTACCTTAATAAATTTGTACGTTTCCCTTTCCCCTAATTACTTGAATAAAGGTGCATAGTTACCTTTACCTTACTTACCTTAATAAAGGTGCATATATATACTTTGACCATCTTCATTAATGTGCACAGCTACCTTTATCCTAATTACTTAAATAAAGGTACATATCTGTGTTCATTACCTTAATAAAGATGTACATCTTTCTTTACGTTAATTACCATAGTAAATGTGCATATCTCCCTTTACCCTAATTATGGTGCGTATTTACTTTTACCTTAATTGCCTTAATAAAGGTTAATATCTATTTTAATTACCTTAATAATTTTGCACATCTACTTTAATAACCTTAATTAATGTCCACATCTCCCTTTTCCCCATATTACCCTAATAAAGAGGCCGTCTCCTTAATTATGTAAAAAAAGGCTCCTCCTTATGCTAAAAATGATGCACGTCTGTCTTTTCCCTAGGTGAACAGCTATCTTTACCTTGATTATCTTATTAACAGTGCACATCTTTCTTAATCAGGTAGGTAAAGTCTGTTGGGTTTTTACACCCGAGCCTCATCAGGCCGGTGCTTATCCCTGGTTTCCATAGTGTGAAGCAGCCAGGAGTTCAACTGCTCCTGGATGGGATGCTATTCCATCGCAGGTTACCTTCCCAGTATATTTTTACTGGTACCCATTTATACTGCTGGGTGAACAGAGGCACACTTGTGGTTGAGACCTTGCCCAGGGGTCTTAGCACAGTGAGGGTCTCGGTGGGATTTGAACTCACAACCTCCCGATCATGAGCGCAGCACTCTAACCACTATGCCACCGGCCCCACTTAATAAAGGTGCATGCTTACCTTAATATACCTTGATTTCACCCTCGAATTAGATTATAAGTAGCCTTCTGCAATATATAATATTCATGTTGATTTTGGATCCTTTCAGCACAAACAGATTTCATCCAATGTCTCATCTTGTGGACCTTTCAAAAGTTTTTTGAGAAGCAAACGTCAGTTTTTAATATAATGCATGTGGACTGCCAACAGACAGGACCCGAGGGTTAAGCGGCGTGTTAAATTCAGGAGCAAAATTTTCAGAGACGTAGGCAGCGTATGTACAGTAGCGTACTAGCCTGCCATCAGCCCGAAGTCAAATGTGTGTTAAGTTGGCAGATGGAGAGAGTGTGGGAGCTGAGAAGAGCAGGCGGGTCACAGGAAGATGACAAAGCTTCTGAGGGAGGCCATGAGGGAGGTGAACCAGGGAAACACAGTTAAGCTAAGGCAAGTGTTCATCTCCAAGTGGAGATGAAGACCAAGCCAAGATGGAGTTCGACGTGTGTAGGAGGGTAATTAAAAGGGTTTTAGCTTGTGTGTATGCAGGGAAAGTATTTTTAAGTCGAGCAAAAAAAAAAAAAAAAAAAAAAAAAAAAGCAAGTGTACACTTATTACATATGTGTTTTGTGTCTCCTCACCAAGCTGCATTTTGCCTCATCGGCGGATGGATGGATGAGATAATCACTTTTTTTTTTACATTAATGAGGAAAGGATTGCATTTTTATAATTTTATGTAACTGGGTCACTGGGTGTAAAAGTGACTCCATATCTCGGGGAGCACTTGGATATCTGAACACACTGTTATCTAAATCCTACCATTCCGGCGAAAATGGTATCAGGCAATCTCTAAAGGTCTGTTATCGAATTCGGCGAAGCGTTATCTGTGTATGTGTATTTGCCATCCTGTTAGCACACTGACAGTCCTTTATTTCATATCCCTGTTTTCATTGTTTACTTGAGCTTTTAGGGTTTTCTTGGTGTCAGATTTTGTCAAGAAACCAAAAACCAAATGTTTGAGTGCTTCCTGCAGAAAAAAAAAAATTCAAATAAAAAAACCATGTTGGCTGCTTCGAGGAACAGGAGAGCATGAATAAGGCTAAGCATAGCTTAGTACGTTTCTCGTATTCTCGTTTCTCGTATTAATACGTTTCGTGAGGTTGAGTGGATGTTGACAAAGGTAAACAGCGTTTTTTCAGTTCTTTACCAGTTCAGGCTCTGGTCCCTTGAGTCACCCTTCCATATTCTTTGGGAATCTTCGATGGAGATAAGTAGGTTTGGTTCAGAGGATCAAAAACTTGGCTCATTGCTGTGCCGAGTGAATCGTTAAAGACCCTTGAGGGCCTGTAAGAGGAAAAAAGTTCTTAAGAGTTTCAGCTCAGTATTCATCCGTAGTTGTGGGAACATGCCTTAGGTCGTCTCTTGCCGATGTGCTCTTTGGATCTCCTTTATACTGTCTGGGGCATCTTATGGCTGACAGAAGTTTCCATAGGCAGGAAGTCTTTAAACAGGGCGAGCGAATATGGAGCTTGCATAGCATATTAATAGCTTGATTAAATTCCTGTATTACTGCCTTGAAATTGCCATCATGCTTTCACATCCCGATCATACAGCGCTTTACTTCCTGGAATATCAGTCACTTGTGCCAACATTCAGTGCTATTTGATGCATCTCTGTGCAGGTCTGGAGCTGCTCTACCAGCCAGAGGTTGTCAGGCTATATTTGTCACTCCTCAAGCTGAGCCACAACCAGAACACCCTGGAGGCGGCCGCAGGGGCCCTTCAAAATCTGTCTGCCGGACTATGGGCTGTGAGTAGGATGTTTCAAGAAATGGAGAACAAGATTTAATTTAATTTAATTAAGTCTTTATTTGGAGAAATTGACTCCCAGTGGCGCATTGACAGAATCAACCTGGAGGGTTGATCAACATGTGCAACTAATCAACCTGAAGATTGCAGGTTCAAATCCAGGTTGATTAGCTCGATCACCAGCAAATCATGAGCTCATCTGTACTGAGTGGGTGAGGCTGCCCTTGAACATACATGCACAATAGTTTGAAAAGATGTGAGATGTGGCAGGATCACATGTCACAGAGGGGGCATCTGCTTGCTTATGCCCCTCCCTGGTTGATGGTTGTCATATGTGGTAAGGAGGTAATACTTGAGGGGTCTAACGAAATGAGGGAAATGCATAAATTTAAACCCATGCATGAATAATTTTATCTATGTAAGTAAAACTTACTCAATATTTTTGCATGTTTTAAAGCTGGGGTTGGTAAATCTTTTCTGTATACTGTATTCAGAGTGTTATATTAGTTAAATGGTCTTTACACCCTGACAGCAATCACTAATTAAAAAAAAAAATCATTCTGGCTACGGTAATTCTGTAAAAATGCTGTCCAATCAATGTGTCGCGGTCGACTGGGACCCACTTTGGAAGAGCCACGGAAGGTAGGGCAGTCCTGAAGGGATGCTACCTTCAAATGCTGCCAACTTTCCAGATTACCAATAACATCTTTAATAAGTGATTATCCATTCATTAATTTATTTTCTGAACCGCTTAATCCTAATTAGGGCCGTGGGGAGGCTAATGACCATATCAGCCGACTCAGGGTGAGGTACACCCTGAACAGCTCGTCAAGCCATCGCAGCGTCAACACTGACACAACCATTCACACTCACACCAAGGGGAGATTTGGAACAGCCAAATAATCTACTGCGCATGTTTTTGGACTTTGGGAGGAAACTGGAGTTCCCAGAGAAAAGCCCTGCAAGCATGAGGAGAGCATGCACACTCTGCACAGAAATGCCCGGGCTGGGAATCGAACCCAAGCCTTCTTGCTGTGAGGTGGACGTGCTGACCATTATAGGTGATTATTCTGTCTCATTCTCTTCTGTTTTTTTTAGTGGTCTAATTACATTCGAGCAACCGTACGTAAAGAGAAAGGGCTGCCTATACTGGTTGAGCTACTCCATTCAGATGCAGATAAAGTGGTGAGGGCAATTGCTATTGCCCTTCGTAACCTGGCTATTGACCACAAAAACAAAGATCTTGTTGGTAAGAATGTAGTATATCTTATCTTCTATCTGTCATTTGTATCCACTCTCAAGATTCTTTGATTCTCTGTGAAGCAAAGCTGCCTACAAAATGCACAGTTAGTTCTAAAACATGTGTATTATTGGCTACAATTGCTCTTGATATCAAGAAATGCTCTTCGAATGCATAATCAATTTTAATCATTGTTATCATTTAAAACGAGTGGATCAATTCATTCACACCTTCTGTGCACACATTTGTAAACCAGTGCTGTCATATGGTATGATTGATGCTTTTCAATATTCTGGCTGGTGGCTTTTGGTAGGGAGCTATTCCATGAGGGACCTGGTCAGCAATCTGCCCAGCGGCCAGCAACGTCCTGCCAAAAACCTGGAAGAGGACACGGTGGTGGCAATCCTCAATACCATACATGAGATCATCACTGACAATCTGGAGAACGCTCGCTTCCTGATTCAGGGGCAGGGGATCCAGAAGCTGGTGGCTATAAACAAAACAAGGTACTTTTACCTTTATAGTATGTTGGCAGACTCCCAACACTCAACTCATTTATTCAACTGAGCAGCTGAGTTCAGGGTTAAGGGATCAAGTATCAAGGACCCAACTTTGTCAGCTTGGTGGTTACTGGGGCTTGAAACACCAACCCTCTATTCAGTAAACCAGAAGGTTAACCCTTGACCCACCACTGTAGTAGATCATGTACAATATAGATGGTCAGTTTCAGCCATAGACTTCCATTAATAGTGTATTGATCTTATACACCACTCAGCCATAATATTAACACCACCTGACTGGTCTGCAGCTTGGCAGCCCCATACACAGAAAGCTACAATTCACTGTGTTCTGGCTTCTTTATATCATGAACAGCTTCAGCAGTTCGTGCTACGGTAGTTCTTCTGTGGGATCACACCACATGACTAAGGACACACTTAACCCAATGCTATAGCTCGTCATGGGTGGGAGCTAAAAATGAGATAAATTCCTGAAAGACCATTATCATTAGGTACCCTAAGGCATTTTTTGTTTTATATAATAATCTCTCATATAACAGTTAATCAGAAAGAACAGGCAAAAAACAAAGAAAATGATCCCCAGTTATTAAGATACCATCATTGGTTCAAATGTTACAGTATTTTAAACATCATGATGAAACCATTATATGGTTCATTTTACACTAATATGGAAAAAATGCCAAATTTATTTTTTCATACATCAGTTAAAATTTAAAAAAAGTTAAAATACTTATTACTAATTTTTTTTTTTTACACTTCTCAAAATGGCTGTCGGCAAGTCCAAGGAGTTTTGAAAGAAAAATCAGCCACAGGTTTTTGAATATTGGTGCCATTAACATTACGTCTGAACTTTTTATCAATTCAATTTAATCAATTAACATTTAAAGTTTTACAACCAAACGGATAAATGAAGCTTGTTACAACTTTTAACTCTACTATTTATATAAAATATTAATGTCTTCGTCTTCTTTTCCTTTTGGCTGCTCCCTTCAGGCGTCGCCACAGCAAATCATCCGCCTCCATCTCACCCTGTCCTCTGCATCTTCTTTTCTGACTCCAACGACCTTCATGTCTTCCTTCACCACACCCATAAATCTCTTCTTTGGTCTTCCTCTAGGCCTTCTGCCTGGTAGTTCCAACCTCAGCATCCTACTGCCAATATACTCACTATCCCGCCTCTGTACATGTCCAAACCATTTCAATCTAGCCTCTCTGACTTTGTCTCCAAAACATCTTACGTGGGCTGTCCCTCTGATGTACTCATTTCTGATCCTATCCATCCTTGTTACTCCCAGAGAGAACCTCAACATTTTCATCTCCGCTACCTCCAGCTCTACCTCCTGCCTTTTCCTCAGCGCCACTGTTTCTAAGCCATACAACATCGCTGGCCTCACCACCATCTTGTACACTTTTCCCTTCATTCTTGCTGACACTCTCCTATCGCACATCACACCAGACACTTTTCTCCAACCATTCCGGCTTGACTGCACACGCTTCTTCACCTCTTTTCCACACTCTCCATTGCTCTGCATTGTTGAGCCTAAGTACTTAAAATCCTCCACCTTCGTTATCTCTGCTCCCTGTAACCTCACCGTTCCTCCTGGGTCCTTCTCATTCACACACATGTATTCTGATTTTCTGAGGCTAACCATTCCTCTCCTTTCCAGGGCATACCCCCACTTCTCTAGATTTTCCTCCACTTGTTCTCTGCTCTCACTAGAGATCACAATGTCATCTGCAAACATCATAGTCCATGGAGATTCTTGTCTCACCTCGTCTGTCAGCCTGTCCATCACCATAGCAAACAAGAAGGGGCTCAGAGCTGACCCATGATGCAGTCCCAACTACACCTTGAATTCGTCGGTCACACCGACAGCACACCTCACCACTGTCTTACATCTCTCATACATGTCCTGCACCACTCTAACATACTTCTCTGCCACTCCAGACGTCCTCATGCAATACCACAGTTCCTCTCTCGGCACCCTGTCATATGCTTTCTCCAGATCCACAAAGGCACAATGCAGTTCCCTCTGACCTTCTCTGTACTTCTCTATTAACATCCTCAAAGCAAACATTGCATCTGTGGTGCTCTTTCTTGGCATAAAACCAAAATATTAATAAAATATTAGTTTTAAATATAACTGCATTTTATCACCATTTCAAAACATGAAATGGCCATTAGGGGCCATTAGGGACTTCGTCAAACATACCTCAAATGGGGAGCCGGTCAGTTTTTATCAATGAGAAGTGTTATTTTCCTTCCGTCACGGCCTGGACAATCAGCGCCGTCAAAACTAAAGTCTCCGGTTATGATCCCATAATAATATATTCCATAATAATATCCATATTTATGCAACATTAAGCTGTAAGATTCATGCCATTGAAACATTAAGTTATCTAGTAACATATACATACAGAATTCTTTGTATGTTTGATCATGAATCCTCTTTCGGTGTTTGTGGTGCTTCTGTGCTCGTGAGTCCGCGCTGTTGCCTCCTCTGAGTCGTCCTCGGGTGGAAAATAGACTCGGACTAAATGTCCTTGGACGGACGAGTAGACTCGGACTAAATATCCTCAGGTGGGCGAGTAGACTTGGACTAAATATCCTTGGGCATAAAAGTAGACTTTTGTCTAATCATCCACTCGGCGCAGTTTTACATCAAATTATTTTATCTTATATTATTATTATTATTTAAAAATAACAATATAATCTTTTTTATATGAAACTGACATGATTTCATATTAATTTAGCCCTTCTATAACACGAATTAAAACTTTAAACCAGGATTTTAACCACTTCCAGTAGAGTGCTGGGCATAATTTGTATGTGAAAATACAGCTGAAGAAGGGTTCTAGCCGTCTGTCAGTGTTTCACAGCGATTCCAATCAATGCGAAACTGCACGAGCCGTCAAATCCATCACGCTTTTCAGGTCTTCATTCAGTACCGGGGACGACATCCTGTCAGGTACTGTTTTTAATTGCTGATAATTTATTAAATATGCCAGTTATACACACTAAACATGGACATATACGGTATGCTACACACTTAACTTTTGCTTAAAACAAAATAAATTTAATACGAAAATTACTAGCTCTTATCGGTGCTGCTCAGCACTTGTACACATCTGCTAGGGGAACATGCAGTGTAGTAAAGACAGTGGTTAGCACCTCTTCTTCACAGCAAGAAGGTTCTGGGTTCAAGTCCCGGGTTTAGGCATCCAATGTGGTGTTTGCATGGTCTTCCCTTACTTACGTGGGCTATCTCTGGGTACTCCAGTTTCCTCCCATACAAAAACATGCACCTGAGGATAATTGGCTGGTCAGAATTTCCTCCAGGTGTGAGTGTGAGTGTGAATAGTTGTATGCATGTTGGACCTGAGATGAAAGCGCACCCACCTTCCTGTGACTCTAATAGGATTAAGTGGTTCAGCAAATGAGTGAGTGAGTGAACTGATGAAGTGTACTGCAAGAATTTTTTTGTTTCTGATATACAAATTAACATCATCACCAGTTCTTCACTGGTTTGTGTCTGCATTTTCATTTCTACAGCCAGTCTCTGAGAGAGAACAAAGCGGCATCACATGTCCTCCAAACTGTGTGGGCCTACAAAGATTTAAGGCACACATTGATCAAGGGAGGCTGGAATAAATCTCACTTTAAGGTATAAAAAAACAACAGCAACAAAAAAATACCCAACAGAAAGATCTAATAGAGGATGAAAGGCTGATCCTGTGAAATGAAGGTGAAATTGATTGGTTGATGGTTTATATTTTCAGCCAGCAGTGTCTGGAGTCCCCAAAAAGCAGAAGAATACAAAGCTTGGCAATGATGACATCACACTGCCCTTGATGGAAAAAAACCAAGGTCAGCGCTAACCTTGGGTTTTGCCCTGATTTCTTTCAGAACGCACTCTCATGTTGCGCTATTTACAAGTAATGTGTGGGTGTGCATGTGGGTGCTGGTGTGTACGTGCATTTATTCATGCTGTTTACTTCAACATGACATTTATGATTTACATGCTTATGCCTGTGTATACATACACATACACACACGCACGCACGCACGCACGCACGCACACACACACACACACACACACACACACACACATACGCACACACACACATGTATGTGTGTGTGTGTGTGCGTGTATCTCATATAGATGGATACTGCAGCACTGATCAGAGCGACAGAGTTGGAGACGGACCGTGCCACATGATAGAACGGGAAACCTTCCAGGTAATCTTTCATTCATGGTATGGGGAAAGAACATTATCCATGACCATCAGAATGGATATGAACAAACTGTCGGGGGTGGGCTGGAGTGGGGGTGGGGTGCCTACTGCATTTGCTTTATTTGTGTTACACTTGCTTTATTTTTGCAGGGGGTAAACGATAAGCGACACTTCATCAGGGCTAGTAGGCCAGCTGTTGGATTAGTGGAACGTACTCCGCAACCCTTGGACTCCTGGGTCTGATGCCCCATCTGGTGAGCTCAGCTGCCAAATTTCAAAATAAAAAGGTCTCTTTGTATGCTTTCCATTAATTCTGGGACCAAGGACAGACTTAATTTTTTAAAATTAAGTCGCTCCTTGATGGCAAAACAAATCCACCAAAAAAAAAAAAAAATCACCATTATTTTGACACAAAATATTATACAGGATAAATAGTGACCAATGAGTAAAACATATAGATTCAATTAGACTTAAAATGTTTTTGTTTATTTTTTCACCACAGAAAAGACATTAGCCGCAATCACTCTTGAAACAAATTTTAGTTATGACAATTTTATAAAACACAGGGCTGTATTTTTATCTGAGCTCCATGTGCAACATGACTTAGATGTTTGTCCCATATCCTGTTGAGAGTTCACGCAGGCTTAACACAGAAAACCCAATAAAGCTGCCATGTGACTTTCATGCTGATTGATTGTTATATATTACTGACTTGCATCACAGTAGGCAACAAAATACCCCTCCTCACCC
This sequence comes from Plotosus lineatus, assembly GCA_024760905.1. Lineage (NCBI taxonomy): Eukaryota > Metazoa > Chordata > Actinopteri > Siluriformes > Plotosidae > Plotosus > Plotosus lineatus. Next base: position 25,698,794 of record CM045743.1, read on the forward strand.
CCCCCCCCCCAAAAAAAAAACAAAAAAACAAAAAACAAAAATGTTTCATACAATAGTGCACCACTGCTCAGACTCGCACAGAATATAAAACACACAGTTTAACACAGGTAGGCAAAGAAGCTTTTGTGGAGAAAAACTACATGAAACAAGATTGGGAACACAGAAAATGAACTTGTTAAACAGATAATTAAAGTAACAACCGGTGATAAAAACAAATAAAGAAATAACACCCAGTGATAACCTTTCCTACTTTTGCTTAAGAGCACAGGCTGAAAGTTCAGGAAAGTCTCTCTCTCTCTCTCTCTCTCTCTCTCTCTCTCTCTCTCTCTCTCTCTCTCTATATATATATATATATATATATATATATATATATATATATATATATATATATATATATATATATCTCCCCAAGTTGATGCTAACTCTGGGGATTGCTAAAACTTTGCTAGCACACTTTATCATGCTTTAGCATTGTCATATGTTAGATACTATGTGTAAAAATACATCATTGGTGCACCATTTATTATTGTCTTTTTTTATAGATAAAACTAGAAAATTGGTGACTTTTTGACTTCACACGTATGGGATCTACAATCACCCCTGAGTTCAGCTTACATCATCGTTTGTGCAAAAGAAGTGTACCACAGGTTTCATTCCAGCATCTTTAGAAAGCTGAAAATTGACTTCTTTGTTTGTTTGGTTTTTTTTGTTTGTTTGTTTGTTTGTTTTATTAATTTTTTTTGAGAATTTGGCGGATTGTGATTGTGGTATAAATTTTTCTTCAGTGTTTTGCTCTCCTGCTAAAATATTCCGTTTTCAGCACCCTGGCTCCATTATTGCCAAATAACATACAGATATTATATGATCCCAGTACTGGTTAATATTTAATAACAATCCTTATCCTTGTCTTATTTCATTTTTGTCAACAAAGCATATTGTATAATAGTGCTAATATTCTGTGTGCAACATAGACCGGTAGTCTATTTTGCTTTGTTTTTTTTTTTTGTTTTTTTTTGTACAGCAAAGAGATGCAATCAGCATATATATTATGGATATTAAATGTGACTAGCAGTCTATGGAACTCACAGACAAAAAGTCAATGTGCCATATTAGTCAAACATGTAATTCTTACTTGATTGATTTGCTTCTTCATTGTCAGTGTTTTAACTGCTTGACAATAAAAGGCTTTTTATCATTTGCGCTTTTTGTCTTTTCCAAGCAAAGGGATCAGCAGAAAATCAGCCACATCACTGTGTGCTGTATTAGCTATACGAGCTTAGTGAAACCATTTACTTGGTAAATTAAACGAAGAGTCGACGGCATACATAGTCATTCCATTATCTCATATTACTCGATGAGCCGTAGCCCATAATGCCTTCATCCACCAGACAATAAATAGATCAGTTAAATGAATCATATAATAGGTGGAATTATATCTAAAAGGAAAATGAATAAAGAAATTCCTTTTGGGCTCATAGCATGGATATCTGATGAACCCTAACTCTTAAGGGACCCAATATAGAAAAAAGGCTGGCTGGATTCATCATATAAATTCAGTAGTAGAGGAAATTACTACTTACAGAAAATTTCAGTATTCCCCTTAACTAAATATCAGCAGAGCTCCATACTTACACCACGGTGAGGGCGTTACATTTGTGTACTTTGCATGTTCTTCCTGTGTTTGCGTTTGTTTTTTCCAGGTACTCCAGTTTCTACCAACAGTCCAAAGATATGCAGATTAGGTTAAGTATTAATTAATTAATTTAGTCATTTTCTGAACTAATTAGGGTCACGAGGAGGCTGGCGCCCATCTCAACCGATTCTGGGCAAGGGCAGAGTACATCCTGGACAACTCGCTAGGCCATTACAGAGTAGAAACACGCTGATGGCTATGCAGCTACACTTGAAAATCAGCAATGGTTCTTTTGGGGGCATGAGGTTAATTAATTAGATGTTCCAAATTGCTCCTAGCTGTGAGTGTAAATTGTTTTGTTTGTGTTACCCTGCAATGATCTGGCAAGATATTCAGGGAGTACCCCACTTTTGCCCCGTGTTGACTGAGATAGGCTCTAGCCTCCCTGCAAATTAGTGGCAAATGAGTGAGTGAGTAATTTATTTAGACTGTTGCCTTAGTAGCACTATTTCTAAAAATGTCTGAAAAAAGAATGAGAAGCAAATGTCTGAAAGGTCATCATCATCATCATCATCATCATCATCATCATCATCATCTTCTTCTTCTTCCGCTTAATCAGGGGTCGGGTCGCGGGGGCAGCAACCTAAGCAAAGAGGTCCAGACATCCCTCTCCTGCTTTCTCTAGCTCTTCTGGGGGAACACTGAGGTGTTCCCAGACAAGCCGAGAGACATAGTCCCTCCAGCGTGTTCTGGGTCGTCCCCGGGGTCTCTTCCCGGTTGGACATGCCCGAAACACAACACCAAGAAGGCTGAAAGGTAAGTCGAGCAATTTCTAAAGACAGATAAATAAGTTTACGATTTAATGATTAATAGTTCTAAAGGTTTGTCCTTTCTAGCCTTACCACAACCTTTCAACAACTGCCGTATTTATATAGGTTTATGATCTCTCACACACACACACACACACACACACACACACACACACACACACACACATATATATATATATATATATATATATATATATATATATATATATATATATATATATATATATATATATATATATTTATAGACAGTTGGCCCTCAACTTACAAAATTAATCCGTTCCAGAGTCTTTTTTCGTAACCTGGAGTTTTCGTAAGTAGAGGTGCATTTTACATGTAAAATGCCTGATTCATTCCAAGGCTCCAAGACTACTCCATAAACCCTTTAAAAATGATCAAAGTACACCAATTTTGTATGAAATATGTGTTAAAAGTAAAAGAAAATTATTTATTGAACCATTTAAACATTTTATTAACAATTAATCATTTTATTAACATATTTATTAATTAAACCATTATTACACATTTTTTATTAACACACATACATACACACACACAAAATGTCTCTCTATCTCTGTCTCTCTCTCTCACACACACACACACACACACACACACACACACACACACACACACACACAAAACTCTCTCTGTGTCTTTCTTTTGTGTTTTGCTGAATGCAGGCTCCGCCCACACACAACTTGCAGCCAACGATCCAATTGTATTTAAATGTTTAAATGGACAGGATGTTGTATTTAAAGCGGAATTACAGTACCTGTTTGAAAGATCAGAGGTCCTGATTCAATATTAACTTGCTTCCTTACAAGATCGGCGGTCTTGTCCCACGGAGCACTCTGTTTTCATGCTCCTTCTGCTTCAATATCGTGCCGAAATAAACACCTCCGTCACTGTATTTCCACTTTAAGGTCTCCTTCAATATTGTCCCAGTTGTAGAGGGGTTTCGGCGATAACGAAATATAACACTGCAATGATCAATCTCAAAACGAGCCAACAGTTCTGTTCAACTCTCCACATGTGTGACAAACAGGAAGTATGGGTACAGGAAGTATGAGTCCAGGTCAGCTCCCTCCTGGCCAATGGGAGGCCAGCGGGGTGGGATGTTGAGAGACAGCCAATGAGAGAGCAACTCGTACATTGTTTGAATTTTGAATGCCGTGTTTGAATTTTTTGAATGGCGCATTTGGCGCTTTTTGGTAAAAAGAGGTTGTTTTCGTAAAAAGAGGACGAAAATTTAGAAAAATGTTTTTCGTAACCTGGATTTTTTTTCGTACTCAGAGATTTTCGTAATTGGAAGGCCGACTGTATATACAGTATACAGTCGGCCCCCAATTTACGAAATTAATCCGTTCCAGAGCCATTTTCGCATTGCAGGGATTTCGTAAGTAGGGGTTGCATATTACATGTTAAACGCCTAATTCGTTCCAAGTCTCTCGTCCTTGGACTGGATGAACCCCATAAACCCTTTAAAAAATGATAAAAGTAATTTTGTATGACATATGTGTTAAAAGTAAAAGAAAATTATTTATTAAAATATTAAAGCATTTTATTAACACACACACACACACACACACACACACACACACCTCTCTCTCTCTCTCTCTCTCTCTCTCTCTCTCTCTCCTTCTCTCTCTCTCTTTCTCTCTCTCTCTCTCTCTCTCTCTCTCTCTCTCTCTCTCTCTCCTTCTGCGCTGTGGGCCATGCCCACAAGACGAGGAATTCAAAGCGCATTCCCTGCTTGACAAACTCAACTTTAATTTGATTCCTTGAGGGATTGGGATTCCAGATGAGCTCAAATGTGCCCACATTTATTAAACATTTACTGAATTAAACAACTTTAAAAAACTAAACTAAAAACTAAAGCGTGAAGCTTCCTTCTGTCTCTATTTGGGAGGCCAGAGGGACGGGATGTTGAGAGACAGCAAATTTTGATTGACGCGTTTGAATTTTGAATTTCTTTTCGTAAGAGGGGGTTGTCTTGTATTTCAGGGACGGAAACTCAAGAAGATGTTTTTCGTAATCCGGGGATTTCGTATAAAGGGGTCTATGTAAATTGGGGGCCGACTGTATATAATTTTTATAAACAATCACTTTCCAATTGATATTGATATATCATTTTTTAAAATGTTGCTTTAATCCTGACCCTGGAAAAGATTACAAGAAAGTTTAATCACATTGAATATCATCCAACACTGGAGTTCAGGGTATACCCTGACTCTTGCCCAAAATCAGCAGCGATTAGCCCCTGCTTTCCCCAAAACTCTGATGGATACGCTATGGGTGATGTGGAACAGTCAGTTAAGCTAATGTGCATGTCTTTGAGTACCCGGAGGAAACCCACACATGCACAGGGAGAGCATGTAAACTCCACACAGAAACATCCTCGCCAAGCCCAGGATTCGAGCCCAGGACCTTCTTGCTGTGAGGCAGATGCCACTGTGCAACCTTAGTCCAACTCAAGATAACATTTTGTGTATCATATTCAATGTGAAACTTTGTGTTCTGATTTCTTTGTGTGGTTCAGGCACCACAGATGGAAAATCTCAGTTTATTAGAGAAAGAGAAGAACAAGATTTTGACTATCAGTCCAAAAGCCTTTAGAAATGAAATTTCTGAAAAAGATGAATCACAGATTCTTGCATCATCACCGCATTTCAGAGGGCAGCACCAATGCCAGTCAACTATCTGCCTGTACTTTGTCATTTGGTAGTCCAGGCACTTAGATCGGAGAGCAATTGGGGGTTAAGGGCACTTCAACCATGAAAGTGGAGGAAGGGGGAGATACTCTTGACTCCCATTGCTACCACACATTTTCCTGCCAGGAATCAAACCAACAATTTTCCAGGTTGTTACAGACTACTCCATCAAGCAAATCAGCCTGTTCTGAAGATAAGACTCTTGCTGCTGCAAACGAATGCCAGAATACTAACAGTACATGTACACCTGACCAAGCTCTGTTTAAACACCTTGGATAAAACAATATGATGTATATAAAAGTACACAAGTCAGAAACCCCTTGCCAGATAGTGTAAATGGACTCCTGTACTTCTGAATACATCATACTGTTTTCTCAAAGCAGGTGGTAAGGTGCAGGATCACTGATCCCAAGGTTGGAGGTTCAAGCCTCACTCTCAGTAAGTTGCCATTGTCTTCCCAGTGCAGCTAACTGGTTTATCTCTGTCTGTGGTGAGAGGCTGTAAAAAAGCCATTGCTGACTTGCGTCAGGAGAAACTGCATCGCCACCAGTATGTTTTTGCCCTGCGATGGTCTGACGAGCTGTCCAGGGTGTACTCTGTCCTCCCACAGAGTCGGCTGAGATGAGCGTCAGCCTCCCCATGACCCTAATTAGGATTAAGTTGTTCAGAAAACGAATGAATGAATGTTTTCTCAAAGCAATGGAGACCATTTTCATCACTGGAGCATTGAGTTCTTGAATGAAAATGCTCTAGTGATGAAAGTGGTCTCCATTGCTGCTCTAGGCTCTCAGGTTACCCCGGAGGATGTACATTGTGTTCCTTTTCAGACCTGGTGAAGACCCTTTACATGTGCCATAGTTATACTATACTTATCCCCTGTCCTATGGATCCCTGTTACACATCCATTATCCATCAGTTCCCATGCCCTTCACTGGCTCACCCATTGCACATCAGAATGCAGTCCAGCTGTGAATAAGGTTAACTTGACATCAACTCAACAAGGCTGCATGGTGGGATAGTGGTGAACAGCAAAGTCCTGGAGTTTGCGTGCGTGCTCGTTTCCTCCCACAGTCCATTAGGTGGACTCATTAGGTTAATTGACTGTTCCAAATTGACCATAGGTGTGCATGTGAATGGTTGCCTGTGTTGCTCTCCAATGGTTTGGTGAGCTATTTATGGTGTACCCTGCCTTTTCCCAGCGTTGGGTGAGCTTGGCACCAGCCTTCTTGTGAACCTAATAGGAACAAATAGTTTAGCAAATGATGAGTGGAAGTGGACATCAACAGATGCGAACTGACAAGTACTGTACAAAGGGCAGTGGTGGTCTAGTGGTTAGGGCGCAGGATCGCTGATCCTAAGGTTGGGGGTTCGAGTCCCCACAAGGTTGTCACTGTCCTCCCAGTGCAGCTAACTGGGTTATCAAAGACAGGCCATGTCTCTCACTGTCTATGGTGGCTCTCCATGGTGTCCATTGCTGATCTTCGTAAAGAGTAGGCTGCAAAGCCGTCAGCGTGTTTCTACAACCTGGAGAGGGATGGGCTTCGCCAGGTCAAATCAGCCCAAGTCTCGCCATGCAGGCGCTCCAAGGACATCCTCGGATATTAAATGAAGTGAAGAAGAAGTACTGTACATGATGAAGAATAAATTCTGAACAAAATGTATGCCCAGCACATAGCAACCATAAAAACAATGGACGCCTTTGCCTGGTGAAGTCTGTTCCATGTTTTGTGTACAGATTAAATTAATTTTTCTTGAAAAGAAAGATATTCACCAACAAGATATGGACAAGAAATGCATGCAAATGAACAGATGAAAGTTTTGCACTCCAGCAAATGTCCATTAACTGCCCAGCAAGTGTGACAACTACGTTATGGCTACATAATAAATCCAGCGAGGAACTTAGAGTGTCCCAAAAGCTGGTGTAACCCAAAAAAAGGTTTCAGGCTAAAAATTGGAATGACCTTCAGACAGATGAGTCTCAATGTCAAGAAATCAAGTTGGATATGAAAACAGAAATATCCCAGCGTGCGTCAAGAACACAGAGTCATAGAGCTTCGCATGAAACCAAACAAGGTTTCAAGCAAATCAATCAAACAGCCTCAGACAGTTTCTTAAAAACAGAACTCAGATCAGAATCTTCCTCCCAAGCTGTGTTTAAAACAACAACGCCTGAAAGATTAGCGTAGCCTCGGACTAAACACTTTCAAATGTCAAAAGTTATGCAAGCCCATAAAGATCTGAAGGCTCCAGTCCAGACAGCAGAAGCAAAAATCTGCTCAGAAGCTCGAAAATAGAAAAAAGCTCATGAGCAAGAGATGCAGAAATATAAACTCTGGCCCTCAAGACACGTCTAACTACCATCCATTCATACATTTATTCATTCATTCATACCTCCTACTTAGTCCTACTAGGGTCATATGGAGGCTGGAGCCTATTTCCGTCTAGTCTGGGAGAAGGCAGGGTACCCTGAACAGCTCACCAATCCAAACCACGTGGCTAAAACACAACCATTCACACTCACACCTGTGGACAACAGTAGCAGGCCATGCATTTGGTATCTGGGCTTTCAGTGGGATTTAACAAACTTAATCCACATCTTAATACCACCAATATCATATACTAAACATATATCAAAATATGGTGGCACGGTGGCGTAGTGGTTAGCACGTCCACCTCACAGCAAGAAGGTCTGGGTTTGATTCACCGCCTGGTCGTTTCTGTGTGGTGTTTGCATGATATCCTTGTGCTTGCGTGGGTTTCCTCCCACAGGCCACAACCATGCACAGTAGGATAACTGGCCGCTCTAAATCACCCCTAGGTGTGAATGGTTGTGAGTGTTGACCCTGCGATGACCTGGCAAGGTGCCCAGGGTGTACCCCGCCCTCGCCCGGAGTCTGCTGAGATGGGCGCCAGCCCTCCCCACGATCCTATTTAGGAGTAAGTGGTTCAGAAAATGGATCTATAAATGTATATCAAAATATAACATCATGGCATTGCAGAGACTGAGGCATTTCCTGCATTCTTTTAATTACCCTGAGCACGGTTTAAGTTCTCAGGAAAATTGCCATTCAGCCAAAAGTAAAATAGGGTAAACCTTACCACCATTTCCTCCAACTCTCCTTACAATGTCTAGCTTTGCTGGAAAAGTCCACCTTGAAATGGATTTTTAAGAATGTGCAACACTAACTTAATTTCTTCTCTGTCAGGCATTGTGTGCATTAAAATTTCTAAAATGTATCATGTGCAGATCACTGCAGACTATTCACCTAGTTTTACTTGGACCAACCAATCAGAGGACGGGAAAGGCTTGCGATATGCTACTGGGGGGGGGGTGATGGGGGGGTGACCCTGGGGAACATGCTTTTCTGGAATAGTGTACCAGTATTAAGAGTAATTGCACCTCCGCTCCACTGGTTGGCAGTGGCGCTCTCATTTTCGCGCTATAGTGTAGCGGTTTTTCGCACGAGTAAACGACATGAAGTACAGTAAACAATCAACCCCTCAAGAAACAACATGGAAATTTTTTAACAGGAACGAAGAGAAAGGTGGAGAGAGACGGAGATATTAAGACATAAGTAAGTTAAATCTTTTCTAATTACAGATTGAGAAACAATGTTCATGAAGTTTTTTTGTTTTAAGTTGAACTGTATTTCTTTCTTTTTTAATGTTAATAATAACTATTTTTATTGTCAAAGAACATTACATACAGGAAATTTACTTTGGGCACTTGTCGCCACTGTGCAGCACCAATTGTTGCGTTGCTCTGTTTGATGCTGAGTTTTGAACAACTGCCAAATTTGAACGTTTTATGACGTGGCTGGATTCGAACTTCGACCTTCCTAATGCTAAATACTCAGTTATGCAAAGGTGTACTAATAACAATTTTATAAACAAATAATTCAGTACTACAGTAAAACCTCCGCTGACGAACGCTTAAGATCACGAACTTTTCGCCTCAAGAACATTAAATTCGCGAGCATATAGTCTCTGCTGACGAACTAGTTTTCGGCGGACGAATCAAACCACGCGGTCGAACAGCGCCACGGTGGCGGCCACGAGAAGTTGACGCACGCTCACGGCGTCACAGTTCGTCACCCCCTTTCTTTGAGTGCGGACGTGGTTTGTGTTTGATAGACATTTTGGACCATATTGAGTGTACTTTTGCTATTATGGGACCGAAAAAGACCCCACCACAGGCGGAGATCATTGAAAAACACGAACGAGGTTTGCGTTTGTGTGACTCAGCGTCCCAGTACCAGTACGCTAAGTCTACCATTGCTACCATCCTTAAGAACAAGGAAGCTATTAAGGGTGCGTGTGTGGCTAAGGGTGTTTCCAAACAGTAGGCGTTTCCAAACACTCCTTCCAAACAGTAAGTCCCGCCCTCCCTCCTCCTCCTCCCACTCCATTCCATCAAGCCATCAACTACCGTCACAAAGGTAAATAAAACCACTTTATTATACAGTACAGTTTATTTCTTTAATTACAATACAATAGCACATTTATTATACATAAAATAAGGTATATTTTTGTGTAGTTTTAAGGCTTATTTAGTAGAAAATTATGTTTTATGGGGACCTGGGAACGGATTATTCTCATTTTAATGGTTTCTTATGGGAAATAAATGTTCGGAAGACGAACTTTTCGCCTTCCACACACTTTCTGGGAACCAATTATGTTCGTGAGCTGAGGTATCACTGTATTTATAGTCACTCGCGGGGCGGTGTGTGTGTGGGGTTTTCCGAGAGGGGGCGCCACAGAAAATAATTGAGAAGCACTGTTGTAAGCCAATAGCTGGCCCTGTGAGGCGAATCTGAAATCTGATTGGTTAAAGAAGCAGCCCCATTGTCAACATCAATGAAATAGCAGGAAAAACTAGACTGCACACAGGCCCCTTTCACGTGGTAATTCGGCTTCAACTTCCGGTCAGGGCAAAACATTGCTTTGGGTACTATTTCACTTGAAAGTTGACATCCTTTGGCATCTTTACAATTGTACATTGTGAAACATAATAACATCGAATTTAATTGGAATACGTTAGGTTTAGCTTTTTTGGTGTCAATATGGTTCATTCTTGTTGCGCTGTTGGCTGTCAAAACCGTGCAGGCGGTCGCAAAGAAGTAACTTTTCACCTTGAGTGTGCTGGGCATTACGGGGATGGAGAGGAGAAGAGCCATCAAGAGGATCACTGAGGAAGCAGAGAAAGCCTCGAGATGGCTGTGGATTAGGAGAGGAGATCCATGGAAAGCAAAAGCCAACTGAACACAAGTCGGGTCTGATCAACCATGGCTGGGTCGCCTGGGCGAGGGTGTCTGATGTTGAAAGACCCGAAACATCCGAGGACCTCAGGTTACATCACTGATGATGTGTTCAGGAGCATCCTAGAGATGTATCATAACAATCACCGGTAAGTGTGTTTCAGTTTAACCTTCAGTGAGGCACTCAATGCTGGAAATTTTACATTGGAATCGATGTGGAAGTTTCAAGTAAAAATTAAATAATAGTATTCGGAATTGTTGGTTATAAGTGAATGCCGTATATTGTGAACATTTTTGTGTTCACTTTCAGATAGCTTATACCACTGGAAAAATACTAGATTTTGGTGTCCAATGAAAGTTTCCTGTTGTATTTTATTACTATAAAATATTCAAAGTGAAAGCAAGTCAAAAGTTATGGAGAAAATGATAATGGCTGTGGTAGGCCTATTTGGATAAATAAAACTAATGTACATGCCTCAGATGATTGATTTCTGAACCGGAGAGCGATACTTGTGGGGAATATATTGATAACATTTCCGAGATTGTTCATACTCTTATACAAAAAATGTCCAAAAAATTCCTTGTAATTTGTGGAATATATCAATTGAAATCCCAGCTACATTATACTAAGACAAGAGACGTGGGTGTGGCAGTTGACATGTATGGCATGGGGAATATTATTAAGGTCTGTACCTCCTATTATGTGTCGATGTACCTTCCAAACCTTCCTGGGCATGCTGCAAATGTTTAGATTACATTCATGTCTCTAGGGATCCAAAACATCCCAAGGATTTAGATCTATCGCATCGTTTTCTATAACAATGTGTGTATGTTTACCATGCTTTTTGCCCTAACAGGAAGTCAGAGCCTATTGGCCATGGTGGCATACATAATGTATGCAGAGTGCGCAGTCTAGTTTTTCTTCTACGTCACTGGTTAACATGGTCAGGCAAGACTTGTCTCTAAGCATGCCTAATCGAGATGATAACAGAAACCAAGCAAACCGCATGCCCTCGTTACTCCAGAACAGCCTTCCTGTATCTGCAGCCCAGAGATCAATCAGGCCATATTCAGCGCCATGAACTTCCATTAGCATCAACTGCTATTCATGTCCTAAATCTGACTATTCACCCTTTGGCTTGAAAAAGCAAAGAGAGCAGACAGTTCAAGATACCAGCGCAATGCTTTTCATCAGAATGTTTTAGATGAAAGTTGAATCTGGTGAATATACCTTCTGAAAAACTACAGATAGCTAAAGAAACGTTAAATATTAATAAATAAGAACAAAAGATAATTACATGTACTGTAAAAAGATATTGTGCTTATGATGGTGTAGTGGTTAGCATATCTGCCACACAGAAAGTTCTGTCCCAGGTTCAGCAAGGGCGGAGTCTCCCTTGGTTACTCTACTTTTCTCTTACAGCAGTGCTTCTCAAATAGTGAGGTGCGCCCCCCCCCGGGGGCACGATATGATGCCGGGGGAGCACGTATGACCCTGGGGAACATGCTTTTCTGGAATAATGTATGAGTATTAAGTGTAATTGCACCACCACTCCAGTAGTTGGCAGTGGCACTCTCATTGTCATGCTATGGTGTAGCGGTTTTTTGCACAAGCAAACGATATGAAGTGCAGTAAATAACTCCTCAAGAAACAACACGGAAAAAACTCTTAACAGGAACGAAGAGAAAGGTGGACAGAGACGGAGATATTACGACATAAATAAGTTGAATGAGTTGAAAGAAGGATGACATTGATGCACGTTAAATCTTTTCTATTACAGATTAAAAAAACAATGTTAATGAAGTTTTTCTTTATTGTAAGTTGAACTATATTTCTTTCATTTTTTTGTTTTTAATGTTATTAATGATATAATGTTATGCAGAGGCATACTCATAATTTGGGAGATAAATAATACTACTTATCGTCGCTCGCGGGGCGGTGGGGCGTGAAATTTTTTTTCTTCCTAGAGGGGGCGCCACAAAAAGTAATTTAGAAGCACTGTCCGATAGTCAAAAGATATGCACATTCAGGATTCAGGATTTTTAATAGCCATTTGTGATTTTTTTACACACATAGGTATTCTTGTGCGTTGTTCAAGGAGTCAAGTTACAAACAGCAAGGAAGCCTCAAATCAACAACACACAAACTTCTATGAAATAAATTCATAAAAATTCTATATTTAAAAGGACCATACGCAGACCCAGTAAACAATATAATAATAATATTAATAATAATAATAATAATAAAAGTAATAAAAATAAAATGATGATGATAATAATAATAATTATTATAATACAATAAATAGAGGAGATAAAAGCAATAAATGAAATTGCACTATATTATGTTATATTATATTATATTTATATTTATATTACACTATGCCCATTGTTTTGTTGGGGAAAAAATGAACAGTTCTCTGGGTAAACAAATTGGCCGCAACTTCAAAGTTAGATGTTCTCCATTCTCAGAGCAAGATTTAGAGATATTCTACAGTCAGTACACCAGGTTTATTTAAAGAGAATCTGCCGTTCTTCCGCCCCGGGCCTTGTTGCTAGTCGCTGCGCTCCGGTCCTCCCTGAAGGCCGTGTAGCCGGCTGGTGTAGTTGCCTCGTCGGTTGTACTCTCCTCGAGCCATGTTTCACAGAAACACAGCATGGAGCAGTCCTGTAGATCCCTCTGCGCTGCGATCCGAGCAAGAAGCTCGTCCATCTTGTTTCTCAGAGACTGAACATTTTCAAGCAATATGACCGGGATTGCTAACCTTCCACTGCTAACCAAGCGCCGGAGTCGTCGTTCAGCCCCTCCTCGCTTGCCGCGTCTCCGCCTGGGCTTATTGTTATCTGGGGTGTAACTAACATTGAGCTGCGCTAGCATATTAGCTCAGGATAGGAGATGAGCGTGCTCAGTTCTAAATGTCCAAAAGTACGGCGTTCTCATAGCTGTAGTCGGGTTGCCCGGTCATGCACGAGCATAGTGCAAAAAACAAACAACATAGAAAACAAATTAAAACAAACAAAGAAAGATTTCCCCCCTAGGTGTTAGGGTGAGTGGTTGGGTATGTTTCCTTGTGATGGTTTGCCGAGCTTTTCAGAGTGTACAATGGCTGAGATAAGCTCTGGCTTCCCAGCAATCCCAGTAGGATCGAGCCTTTTCACAAAGGATTGAGTGAGTGAATAGTAACTCACTTCAGTGTATAATGTATACCAAAGACGTAACCGATAAACCTGTATACTGTACGTAATAATATTTCTATACATAATTTTATTTTATTATTGTATAAATATGAGTTATGAAACAGGTGACCTTAGAGTGAGCAGTGCATTATTTTCTTACACGTGTTGTAGTTGTTGCAAGTGACCAAAATGGGGCAGTATTGTACAAATATTCCAACTCTTATTTCTGCAGTTTCATGTAGTGTTTTAAAATATGGATTAAATGAATTAAGTTTAATTTATATGGATGCTTAAAGTGTTGAATGAATACAGATGTTTGTTCTCTCTCTCTCTCTCTCTTTCTCTCTCTCTCTCTCTCTCTCTCTCTCTCAAAAAAAGAGCAACAACACTTAGTGAAATGTTTAAAACATCGGTTAAAGCCACAGCATCCATGTTTTGTTCTATTAACATAACCTTATCTGCCGTTGCTAAATTGTTAGAGAAGTGAGTTTGGGACTGAAAGGTTGCTGGTTCTATTCCCAAGCTGGAAAGAACCATGTGTGTCAGTGGAATGAACAGTACCGTCTCCTCCTTCCTCCACCTTCCCAGCTGAAGTGCCCTTTTCCCCAACTGCTCTCTGGACACTGCGTCGTGGCAGGCCACTGTTACAAGTGTGTGCTATCTCACTGTTAACATGTGTTTGGGTGTACTGTACTTACTTTGATTGTGTTAAATGGGTGGGTTTAGTACATTCATTCATTCATTCTCTGAACCGCTTAATCGTAATTCGGGTCACAGTGAGGCTGGTACACATCTCTGCCAACTTTGTGCGAGGGTGGAGTACAATCTGGGCAGCTCGCCAGGCCATCTCAGAGCAGAAACACGCTGACGGCTATGCAGCTACTCTTGACAAAAGTCAGCAATGGTTCTTTTACATGAACCTCTCACCATAGACAGTGAGAGACATGGCCGGCCTTTGATAACCCAGTTAGTTGCACTGGGGGGACAGTGACAACCCGTTGATAGTGGGGCTTCAACCCCCAACCTTAGGATCAGTAATCCAGCACCTTACCACGGGCCACCACTGCCCTGTGATTAGTACAGTGTATCAAAGTCAAAACAATATTTTTAAAAACATCTGTAATTTAATATAATACTAAAAATAATTTTCATATGAAATTCTAACTGATTTAAGTTCTTATTCAGTTAAAATATAAAGAATTGAATTTTAGATAAAGAATATGAACAATTGAAAGCTTCTGCATCCTTCAGGCACAGCTGTCATCTCCCACATGCATTAACTTTCTTTATCCATTCCAGTCATCATTCTAGTTGCCATAACAACAACAATATTAAGCAGTTTACCTGAGAAAGTCCACCACACTGTAAGCTTATATTTATTTTTTATTCTCCTTGCTCCAGCTGAGGAAAGAAATCTAGAGAAATAATAATAATAATAATAATAATATTAATAATAATAATAATAATAATAATAATAATAATAATATTAATAATAATAATAAAAGCAATAACAACTTCTACTCACTCATTTGCCAGGCCGTTTAATCCTATCAGCGTCATGGGGGAGACTGGTTCATATCCCAGCTGACACTGAGTGAACGCGGGTACATCTTGAACAGCTTGCCAGACCATTACAGGGCCAACACATACTCATCCATAACATAGAAACTGGAGTACTCAAAGGAACCCACACATGTACGGTGAACACATTGAGACTCCACACATCAGCTATACTATACAACAGCATAATGAAAAAAGAGTTGTTCTTTTGTAAGGCTCTCACTTTTCAGGAACATTCCCTGATTTATTTAAACCGGCATGCCATTGCTCAATGGACTCTCCCGTCACCATTTCATATTCTTACAGAGGGACGACTGAGAGCATTCTGAGCAGCTGCATCACTCTGGGTTGTGAAGCGTATGTTCACAAGCCAGCTGAGAACATCATTGGAGTCCCTCTTCCCTCCATCATGGACATTTAGACCACACACTGCATCTGTAAAATGTGGATGAACTCATGCACCCCCAAAAACAAACTTTTAACCTCCTGTCATCTGAAAAATGTACTTCTTTCATCTGCATTTTGTTCACTTTTAGTTCTCGACCCATTCACTCTTTTGAAAAATTTTCCTCCCTAATTTAGTCGTATCCAATTTCCATCCATCGCGTATTGCCATTCTTATCACGGGGCACCACCAACCAGGGAGGGGTGAAAGCATGCCCATATGTTCCCTCCATGACATGCAATGCTATCCACCTGCCTCTTTTTGGCCTACCATGCATGCGTATCAGGGGGCAGCCTAAAACTTTCAGAGGGAAAGCACTATCCCGTCCTTTAACAAATGAGCTCTCATGCACACCTGATTGGATGGCAATTGCTGTGAGTGAGAGGCCAATTTGCGTTTGGCTAGGTCGAATTGGCAAGGTAACCATGGACTTTCAGTTATGGATGGCTGTGGCAATAACCTGGATTTAAACTTGGGATCTCTGGGTTAATAGTCATGCACCGTGTTGATGTGCAACTCAGAAGCCAAACATTCACTTTTTATTCGCACATTATTAGGACGAACAAAATGTAAATAAAATATAAAGACTATGACGAAATCCAGCAAATATCAAACTTTCCTCGTGGAAGTCTCCAATCTGACACTTTTTTATTTGCAAATGAAAGGTGAATACTAACATGGGCGGGCTGGTTGAGAAGCATCTGAAACGAATCTGCCTCAGAGCCTTGTTTTTGTGACATTCACAGAAATTTCAAACATGTTTGAATTTTTTTACAATTAGTTCACAAACCAGGTGACAAAAATGTGATGCTGTGGATGTGGAATGCCAAATCTAAAAATGAAACGTTTCAGCTGTGAATTGCCATTCATGTCAGTCGTTTTTCTATTGCACCATTAGAGTGATCACCCTGTAAGATAATTGGCAGTTCCAGATTATGGGATAGGGTGTACTACTCCTTTGCCCAGATTAATATATATATAATAGGCTCCAGCCTATCCACAACCTTGTAGGTTTCAGTGGTTTGGCAAAGGAGTGGCTTAATAAAAAATTTAAAAAGCCTTGACCTGTATGAAATATTTGGAAATTAAAGATATGCTTTTAAATGGAGTATTAACAACAACAATAATATACTACTACTACTACTACTACTACTACTAATAATAATAATAATAATAATAATAATTAATAAAAAATAATTTACTACTACTACTAATAAAATAATTCATAATTCATTAATTCTTATAATCTTATAAGAGTAATATTCTCTGGCCCCATCCCAATCTGCCACGGTGATATATCTTATAATAGATCAGTGAACCAAGTCCAAGTGGTGTTCTGGAAATGAAATGAACTTATAGACAACTGGAGTACTTTTGATGGTAAACCTGGTCTGATACGGTAGGACGGTATCCATCCCACTTGAGTTGCTGCTCTCATTTCTTGCAGCATAGCACATAGTCCAAGTCTAAGTCTAAGTCAGTGACTATCCAGAGCCAAGGCCAGAAAGCAGACAAACAGGCTAATCCGAGCGTCTGCTAGCTGCACGGAGTCGTCATTCAAGGTCAAGTTCAATGCTATAGAAACTGTGTCTATTTTCAGGTAAAGGTAAGGTAAAGTCCGGGCTCATCAGGCCAGTGCTTATCCCCGGTTTCCATAATGTGAAGCGACTAGGAGTACAACTCCTCCTGCATGGGACGCTAGTCCATCACAGGTTACCTTCCCAGTATATTTTTACTGGTACCCATTTATACTGTTGGGTGAACAGAGGCACACTTGCGGTTAAAACCTTACCCAGGGCTCGTAGGACAGTGAGGGTTTTCACTGGGATTTGAATACACAACCTCCCGATCATGAGCGGAGCACCCTAACCACTACGTCACCAGCCCCACACTGTCTATTTCCAAAACTAAAGAAAAATGTAAAAAATGTAAAAACTTCTTTTTTTTTTTCTTTTATTTGTTTGTTTTAGTAATCTTATTAACATAAATTTAAATGATATTGAATCTACAGCCTGCACCTTTGATCTAAAGATAGGGTTGTTAAATGTTAGATCTATGACATATAAAGCACTTATAGTTAATGAAATCATTACTAATCAAGTGTTTAGTGTAATGCGTTTAACAGAAACATGGATTAAACCCAATGAGTATGTAGCATTAAATGAAACAAGTCCTCCCAGATACAGTTATATACACCGACCTCTTCTATCTGGCAGAGGAGGAGGCATCACAGTTATTTATACTAATGATCTTGGCCTTATACAAAAATATAGACATGAATTTAATGTGTTTGAAATGCGATGTTGGTATTTCTTTTCGTTGTATAGTTCTTTCTCTCGCTGGCTCTGAGGAGTTCTAATCATCTCATGGATCAGTTAGTCTGTATCACCCAGAGCTCTGGGGTGGCTTGCAATAAAGGTTCTCTATTCACAAGTTCACCGAAGCTTTCAGAGGTGAACAAAGTATTTATACAATGGACTGCAGTCTAGGTGGGTTACAATATTCATGGGTGGGGGTCATAAAAATGATAGCACCATTGTATAACCGAAGGAATGAGCCCAAGGTGTGAGATCAGTCCTGCCTAAGGTGTGAGCCCTGAGCTGTAAAGATAAAAGAACGGTTGGCTAGACAGGACACGGAGTAGATGCTTGGAGCGGATTACAAGAACAAATGGTTATTGTCCATTTGTTAACAGTTTCTCACGAGAAGAGGAATAATATGTTGGTTACAATACTTATAAGAATACTTTGTGCTTTTCCATAGGGAAACAAATATAAATACATAGTTAAAGGATATCAAACACAAAAATAGAAATTACTGCAACTCTGAAAACCTCTTTCAGATATCATTACATATGTTCCCTGAAAAAATATGCCCACGCATCTGATTCCTTTAATTATTATTTACAGATCCCCAGCGCCGTACTCCGAATTCTGGATGTTTCTGCATTGTCCCATAGATTTTTATGGCTTATTTTAAAAATAATTAACTGGGTTATCAAAGGCCGGCCATGTCTCTCACTGTCTATGGTGAGAGGCATGTAAAAGAACCATTGCTGACTTTCTTAAAGAGTAGCTGCAAAGCTGTCAGTGTGTCTCTTGCTAAAAGGTTGTGTCAGGAAGGGCATTCGACATAAAAACCGATGCCAAATCAATCGTGCAAATCATTCTCTGTGGCGACCCCTGATAAAGGGGAAAAGCCGAAAGGAAATCTCTCTCATTTTAAAAATAATTGTAAATACAGACGCTCCCCGACTTACGTTCGTTCGTTCGTTTTACGTTATTTCGATTTTACGGGGTTTTTTTTTTTTTTTTTTTTTTTTTTTTTTTTAAATTGTCAAAGTTTGAGTTTAGACGTAATGATGCTACGTCCATTGTTTACAAACGACAGACTGAACGTGCCCCTCCTTCTTCCCAGTTCAGTTTTATATATATATATATATATATATATATATATCAGTTACATAGTGTGTTACCCTTGTGATCTTTGTGTTTACACTGTTTTGTGGACTTTTGTAACCCTAAGCAAATATGGTTGGTCAGAACCGTAAGCCTACTAGCATGGGTGCAAGTCTCATATACAGAGAGGAATTAACTATCTGCTCGGATCGGCGCAGTCTACCATGCATACTCAGTTAAGCAAAGAGAGTTGTAAAATGAATGAAAACCCGAATCCAGAAAAGAAAGAGAACTCTCCGCTCTGCTGGTGATTCACATCAGTGCAGGCTGAGTACTGAACAAGTATTCAACGGTGCCCTTGCTCACTTGAAAGACCGGAAGTCCGTATAACCCGCGCTTTGTCTCAAGCACAAGCAAGTAAACTACTTTGGGTGTTGAGCGCCTCACATATTGTAAGCGTTGATTTGCTGTTTTAAGCTTCATGTAAAGTGACTCGGCTCAGCTTCATGTAAAGTGACCATCCGTCAACCATCGGAACCATTTACAAGCTGAAAGATCGCATCACAGAGCATGTTAAAGGTTATATTTGATACTGTATTTGATATTTGATGAGTGAATTTGATTAAAATGTATCTATTTGAAATTATTTTGCTTGAATTTAATTTATTTGGAATTAATGTTGATATTATTTGATATATTTGATATTATTTTACAATGTTATGTTTATAATAATTGATTAATGAGATATGGTAATGGTATTTATGGAAGTATAGTACAGTATGAACATCATACGTCACTGGAACATACAGTAACAACTTGCGTTCATTTTCAACTTACGTTCAGCCATCCAGAACCAAACAAAAACATAAGTTGGGGAGCGTCTGTATAGATTTTTGAGAGCCAAAAAGGTACATATATTGCCAGGGGACATAACAACCAGTGAGAAGTCATACATTAATTCATTTATTCATTCATTTGCCAAACCATACAACCCTATCCAGGATCACAGGGAGGCTCCATTTTGGAGGCTTGTCCATTTCAGACAACTCTAGACGAAGGCAGGAGACACCCTGAACAGATCGTATTCAATCTGTCACAGAGCCAACAACCACACTCACCAATCTATCACAGTGTCAAAACACACAACCATACACAATCACACCTAGGGACAATTTGGAACAACCAACTAGCCTATTGTACATGCCTTTGGATGGTGTGAAGAAACCAGAGTACCCCAAGGAAACTCACACAAGAATGTAATAAACATTCAAACTCCACACAAAAATGCTCTTGAGGAGCCTGGGAATCAAACCCATGACCTTCTTGTTGTGTGATAGATGTGTTAACCACTACTTGGTATTATTCAGGTGATCTTTATATACTAGGACAAGTCTAATACTGTATTGGCAAAGACAACCTTATATATTTGTTGCTTTTCTATATGCAGGTCATTTATCATAGAACATACTAGTCACAGGTGGAACAGAGGTGTATAGGTTAGAATACAGTATAGCATACAGCAAGGTCCAGAGTTCGAGTCCCAGGCTTCAGTGTTTCTGTGTGGAGTTTGCATGTTCTCCCAGTGCTTGCATGGGGTTTCCTCCCAGTACTCCGGTTTCATTCTACAGTCCAAAGACATGCACATTAGGCTAATTGGCTGTTCTAAATTTACCCTAGGGGTGAGTGTCAGTGCAGTGTCTTTGGTTTGTGTGTGTTGGCCCTGTAATGGTCTGGGGGTACCTCCAAATTCCCCATAACCCTAATCAGATTAAGTGATTCGGTGATTGAGTGAGTGGAGTAATAAAAAGTGATAGAAACTTAGCCCATGGATATATGGAAATGTGTATGAAAATTAAAGGTTTCACAACCCTGCTTTTATTCCTGTAATGCTCTATATATTGTTATAATATTAGTTTAATGCATGATAAACATCAATTCCTTGGCTACATATGAGCAAAATGCCTTTCATATCAGGAAAAATATGCTCTTAAGCTTACTTTGCTCCAGAGTCATTATTTACAGGCTGCTGGCTCTTTAGATTTTTCTTTGATCATGTAGTTATTATCCAGACCTGTCAGTTTTGCTGTTGCCATCTTTTCTTTTCCTTCATGCATGAGAGAGCCATTAGAAATTGTATTTATTGTATGGTTTTAATAGATTAAAGCTATTTACGTCCTTTCAGTCCTGTAGTTTGTGAGTTTGCTGCAGGAGATGACCCTTAGAAAGTCAGAAGACAAAATTCCATTATAAGCTTGAAGTGGCTTACATCCAATTACTCTGAAAATATGTCAAAGATTGATTTAATGCATAATGCATGACAGCATTTTTTTCTTTCAAAGCACATCTGAGCCACACTCACGTACAATCCGAGATCAAAAGAATATCTGGTACATGACCATGTTAAAAAAATCGGAATTTATGTGGCACATTCCCCCAAAAGAACTCATCACTCGTCATTATTCACGTGTATTGACTTTTTCTAGTTCGGGAACAACCCAGATTCTGTATGATCAACATTTTTACTTGCTGTTAAGAATCTTTCAGAGAACAGAATATTCCCACAAATATGATTTTTCTCAGTATTGTTACTTGGGATGCACATGATTCGTACATAAATTTTTTTTTTTTTTTTTTATGGAATCATTTGTCTATACGGGTCCTGTCCGTTCAAGGGTAATTATAATTTTGTTCACTTTTATGACAGGTCTGATCACACTAATCACATGTCAAATCAAAGTAATTTTGACCAGTGTATGTACAGCAATTGCAGGTCTGTTCAAACTGCTGTAAGGTAATGTCAACATCAGAGTAATGTCAAGTCTGATCACATTTAACATGGTGTCAAATTACAGTAAGAAGTGGTGGATTAATGCATGCAACTGACAGGTCTGTTAACAGTAATGACCTAACAACGCTAACAAAAGATATAACCAGACTAATGTCAGGTGTACCAACAATACTGATGTGTTCCTTAACCTGAATTCGAGGTCTTTTCACACTATGCCAAGTTTCTAGGCAGCAGCTACAAGCTTATCCACAACACCGACATGTATGCATTGGAAAAAACTGAACATTAACGACAAGACAAAAACTGAAACTCAAACCTTATTCAAGTTTATGGATTATCATGTAAACTCATGCAGCATGTAAATTCACCTACACTCATAGGGGAGAGTACAGGGATCCCTCGCTACTTCGTGTTTCAGTTTCTGCGGCTTCAGTGCATTGCGGATTTTTCAAAAATACTCATCGAAAAATTAAAAAAATAAGGAAATTAGGGAAAAATACGAAAAATGTTCAGGAAAATGCCACAAAATAAGGCCAATTATGCAAAAACCCCCAAACAAACAAAAACAAAAAAACAACGCAAAATTACCCAACAAAACTACTTACATTTTAATGAGAGGTGCGCATCTGTATGTGTGTGTATTTATATTTTATTTACATTTTGTGCATTATTTTTGAATGTTTAATTGTTATTACCAGCATTTATAGCATTGAATATGTATTTATTGATATTACATACACATATACATGTACGCACGTCAGTCAGGGGGATCGATTCTACTTCTTCTTTTCCTTTCGGCTTTTCCCTTCAGGGGTCGCCACAGCGAATCATCTTCCTCCATCTCACCCTATCCTTTGCATCTTCTTCTCTTACACCAACGACCTTCATGTCCTCCTTTACCACATCCATGAATCTTCTCTTTGGTCTTCCTCTAGGCCTTTTGCCTGGTAGTTCCAGCCTCAGCATCCTATTACCAATATACTCACTATCCCTCCTCTGTACATGTCCAAACCATCTCAATCTAACCTCTGTGACTTTGTCTCCAATACGTCTTACATGTGCTGTCCCTCTGACGTGCTCATTCCTAATCCTATCCATCCTCGTTACTCCCAAAGAGAACCTCAACATTTTCATCTCTGCTACCTCCAACTCTGCGATTCTACTTTGTAGAAATCAGGGGGGGGGGGGTGTGTGTGTGTGTGTGTGTGTGTGTGAGTCCTCGGCCCCCATTTACCGCGGAAAGTGAGGGATCCCTGTATTTTCTAGTTCATGTATCTATTTTTTCTATTTCATTTTCATTTTCTCTTTCTTTTTAATAGGGTCTAAATAACATTTTTGCAGTTGTCACCTCAATTTGTTTGTTCTTGTTATTGTTGTTGTTATTTATTTATCTTCAAGAAGTACTTACAAGTACAAGTACTGTCCTGGTCTGAGATGTGAAGGATCTGGAACATTTTGGGATCAATTCACTCTCTTTCCAACAATGCAATCTAGACACTGGTTCTGGGTCGGCATTAGTGCTGGTTCAGACTTTGTTTACCTGGCAAACCTTCTCAGAACTAAAGAGCATCCTTACATCACTGAATATGTCTGAATATGTCCCTGCTTTCGTAATCATGTTAGCATCAATACCCAGCCATGCTAGTTCACCTAGCACCAAGCATTGTCTCTTTTTTGTTCTTCTTTGGATTAATTAGACAAACTGCTTCACTCGCGTTGATGTTTTTAAAAAAATAGTGGGCACAACAATTTAGTTGGCCTTGTTGGCCATGATAATTACCTCAAGAGCCCTGATGTAAGCAGTTCTTTGTTCTGGAACAGACATGTTGGTGTAGTGAAAGGAAAAGACCCTATGAGCTCCCAATGCTTGTGTGGGTTTCCTCTGAGTCCTCCGGTTTCCTCTGACACGCCATGCCTATTAGGCTAATTGGCTGTTCCAAGTTGCCCCTAGTTGTGTGAGTGATCATTGGCTGTGTTTGTTTGCCATAAAATTGGTCTGGTGAGCTGTTCAGGTAGAACAGTGGGCAGCTAGCCCACAGCTTTTTAGTGCCACCCTAGTGGCTCCCTGGAGCTTTTTAAAAAATGTAGAAAAATGGAAAAAGCTGGGGAGGTTTTTTTTTCTTGTTGTGGTTTCTGTAGGAGGACAAGCCTGACAAACATTTTTAACATTTTCCAATTTTTTAAAAAATTGTTTAAAAAATATTAGACCTACATTTCAACATTTCTGTCAATGAAGATTTGCGTCATGCCCTGTGACACACGTTTCAGCGCAACACTTTGCCAGGCAGGCAGCTGTTGTAAACAAACCGGAGGGTGTGTCATGGGCGATGGATCCCAAAGGCAAAAAGAGAAAGATAGCTGATGAGAACAGAGGATTCAAGGAAGAATGGACCGAATCATTTGCATTCATTGCCAATGTGGAAGAATTGCCTGCATGTTTGCTTTGTAATGAGAAGCTGTAAAATGACAAAAAGTCATTTGGAAAGACATTTCCAGGGAAGGCATGCTAAATTTGCAGCTGACCACCCAGTTGGGACTGAGAGGAAAAAGTGTGATTGCAGTACTACTGGAGAAATTAGAGGAGTGCAACGACAGATTTAAGAAGTGGATTGCATCTCCAAACTCCACTACTGCTGCTAGTTTTGTTGCAATCTGAGAGATAATAAAACATGAAAAAACGTTCACAGATGGTGATTACATGAAGGATTCATGAAGGATTGATAGTAGGATAATATAGACTTACAGCCTGTGTTGCCTTCATATAAGGCTTATATAAGGCTTTTCATTTTTTGTGGCTCCTATAAATAGGTTAATGAATCAATGGTTCTAGACCAGCAAAGTGTTGGTGTCACTCTCAAATAAGTTTTGTGGCCCGATAACCTTAATTCATGGAGCAGGTGGGATGTAAACCCAATCAGACGCAGAGTCAAAACATGATACAGTAAGCTGATCCACACCACGACACATTCAATTTGCTGCGTAGATCTGTTAGTTTGTTACACGAACTTGGATCCGGTATCAATTGATCCATTGGCTGTTGCACAGTAATTAGATGTTTCCATGCTCGCCGTGGATTGACAGTTGATGCTTGGCAGGACATTACTCAGCATTCTGCTTGACCTATTGGCATTTTCATTGCTTTTGCCTCAGCTACATGATGTATAATTCACATGGTGACACTCCAGGGACTGTTACCAGTAGATGATTATGGCATTGTGTCAAACCGTGTATCTACACAATGTTTTCTTTTTTGCTATGAATCAAAGTGAAACAAAAGGTAATTTTGCACCTCAACTCATCTTGTCTTCTAACTCACCAGGTAAATCCCTAGCTTGTCCACCCACGCCATCAGTCTGGACCCATTAAGCTTACCCCTGACAGTAAGAAAACAGGGTTAACACTTCCCTCTTAGAATGTAGAGGGCTAATTAATTGGACAAGTCTTGTTATAGGATACTGTGTTGAAGAAGGAGCTGGTCTCATTAGTCTCGTCCCGAGCTGTAAGGAAAGTTCAGACAGAATCTTACCTTTATTAAAGTTGCGATGTGATGGAAGAATGCATGAACAAGACAAAGTTTTGGCATCATTTTCATATATGCCAGCAAATTCCAGGGTGTGTTACATGTTAGCTAATATGGGGGGGAGGGGGCGACTTTATTAATTATGTTTTATTGTATATTTGGGTTTTTGGAAGGGGATGTTAGCTTTTATGTTTGCTAAAAATACTAATATCGGACATCATTTGTACCATCAGTACCAAGTACCATCGCACAACAAACTCTGAGAGTTCATAAGGAATATTTTAATATACAGTATACTGAATATATGTGGATTCATTCACCCCAACACCGTACGAAACCGTCTGCGAGATACAGGCCTGCGTGCACAATGTACTTATTTTGGCCCCATATTGACGTATTAACATTATCGCATTAATATTATCATGAATGAAATTGAATGATGTTTACATGTCTTCTTAAATCATTCATTATCTCAAATGCATCATGAGTATATACTTCACATATCAATCCGTGGAGCTATTCCAGATTTCGTGAGTGGTGCGTTTTCATATGGACTGAGTATATGATACATAAATATCTGTATTTTTTTCCATGGAATTCAATTTCTATGACACGTGGCACCACTCCATGAACTTATTTTATGGAGGGGCCCTATGTAACTTCACACACATAATATAAAAACATTTCCTGTGGTAATTTTTAAGAAGATGAAAATGCTAAGGTCAACAGATGGACACCGCCAACCCTCATCCATATGATGCTATAAATTGTGTATATATTTTAATTATTACTCTTAACACGAAATGTTGTTGTACTGATACATGTAGTTAGGTTTTACAAATCTACACCGGAGACCAATTTTGTGTCCAGAACAACGATTCAAGAAGTAACTTACTCATGAACCTTGAAAGGCACTTCCAATGATATATGGCTGGCGACATACTGACAGTCAGTATATCTCTGAAAGCAAGAACATTAACTAATAATATTAACAAAAAGTCAAAGTAAACATGGCGTATCTATTTCAAACAGTACGTGGATGAATTCAAAACCAAACATCAATTATCAAACTGTAAATTTACGGTGAAACTGAAACACACCTCCTGGTGAAAAGTTGCTTCTTTGCAACCGCCTGCACGGTTTTGACAGCTAACAGCACAACAAGAATTAACCATATTCACACAAAACAAGCTAAACCTAACGTATTCCAATTATATTTGATGTTGTTATGTTTCAAAACTTACAATTATAAGGACGCCAAAGGATGTCAACTTTCAATTGAAAATAGTACCTGAACACTGTTTTGCCCTCACCGGAAGTTGAAGCCGAATTACCACGTGAAAGGGGCCTGTCCACGGTCTAGTTTTTCTTCCATGTCATTGCCTGTCGGAAAGACTACTTGCTATTTATTCTTTTGTAGCCAATCATCTTTTCTACTCCTTTTCAACCTCTGAGCGAAGATAAGATTATTATGTCTTAAACTAAACATCTGCTGTCAGAAAAAGGATCAGGAATCAAGCCTTATTTTTCCTCTAAAACAGGAAAGAGGAGCAGTTAGAATCAACAGTAAGTGTGAACCAAATAGCAACCATTAAGAAATACAGTACATGAATCCAACACTTCCAGAAAAAGAACATATCAAGTGATTTTTAAGCTTTTGTCGAGGTCATGTTAAGTGACTCTGAGTCAATGACCAGGGTGTCAAATTTGTAATCTTTATTTAATTTTTAGAAATTAGAAATACTTCGATACGCCATAACATTAAAACTCAGTTAGGTGAAATGGTTAAACTGTTGTGAGCATACCTAACAACTCTCTCTCTCTCTCTCTCTCTCTCTCTCTCACTCTCACTCTCACTCTTTGCTGAGGTACACATGCTACTTCATATCCTTTCTTATCATACTTCACTCAAAATACCAGTGATCGTGATCCTTTTGTTCTCTGAATCCTGTGATCTCTCCTGATGTGCTACTACTGGTTGACGATCTCATTTAAGAAGCACCTAACACCTGCTGATAACAATTTACATAGACCTAAATATAAATTCAGAAACTGTGAAGATGACTTTTCACTGCTGGTAATATAAACTTTTATATAAATATAGACTTTAACAACAGTGTGATGACTGAACGACTGGGTCTATTCATGTCCATAGTCTTGTGTGATGTTCTTAAAACACAGTTATAAGTACCTATCAAAGGTGGACAAGGAAGCAAACTGGAGCAACCTAAAGAGTGTTATGGGCACCCATGGCTCATTAATGTGGGTAGAGTTGCAAGCAAGTTGGAACTTCAGTCCAGCAGTTGTCTAACTGCCAACTTCATTTCAAGCCAACTTCACCTACTGGTGATGCAATCCAGGATTTCTGACCTTGGGTAAATCTCTGATGAAGGATGGGGACCCTGACATTTACATTTATCCAGAGAAACTTACATTTGTAATTATTTTTTATTTAATAACCCAGTGGCAGCTTGGTGGTACTGGGACTTTAATGCCTGAATTCTAGATAAATAAGCCAGAGCTTTAACCACTGAGCCACCACTGCCATAAATCCCAAGGAATTCAGGATAGCACTGTATGTTGCAGTAATGGATTTTGGAATACCTAAAGGGAAGTTTTGCATCAGACACATTTAATAGCATTCAGTCACTCACTGCAGCCAGAGGCAGCTCTAGTCTCTTGTTTTATCTGGTAGCTGAATGAGGGTAGTGAAGGCCAAGAGCATGGCATTATTCATGTATTTGTTTTTTGTGTAAACCATGCTTCATTTTAATTAAAGTCATGAACAAGCATTGATCTTAAGGATGCACATGGATAGTGAAAGCAAGTCCATTTCATCTGATCCAACAGAAGAGCTTGCAGCACAAATTGCTGCAGACCAGTCCGAGTGCCATTGCTGACCCTTGTCCACTACAACAAGCATGCAAGTTGTTCTTTTAAATCCTTAATAAAGAGAGAGAGAGTAGAGGGTATGGATGATAGGCACAGATGGCATAATACCTGCATGAAAATCTCACACTTAGAGCAAAGGTGATGCTCAAGTCATCATGACTGATAAACTCGAGAAGCTCTGATCACACAAAAGATTAAATGGAAAACATTTGATCCTTAAGGGTGGAGGAAAAATGTATTTCACTAAACAATAGAACACAGTTGCAACCTTCCTGGAGCTGGTGAATGGAAAAAAATAATTACAGAGGTTGTACTAATGTCAGAGGAACTGACAGGACCATAATAGTGCATTTCTGAATGTATGAAAATGTGGTGGAATAGTGGTGGCCCAGTGCATGGAGCCTAAGCAGTGCAGTCTAGATGTTCCTCTTCCCAGCCACTTCCTCCAGCTCTTCTGGGGGGACACTGAGGCATTCCCAGACCAGCTGAGAGACATAGTCCCGCTAGCATGTTCTGGGTCGACCTCGGGGTCTTTTCAGGGTTTGACATGCCCGAAACACCACACCAGGTAGGCCCTTGGGAGGTATTCTAAACAGATGCACCTCAACTGGCTCCTCTCAGTGCAGCCCAGAATGCCCCCAAAAAACAGAGAAGAAACCCACACAGACATGGAGAATGCACACAAACGTCACACAGCAACACCCTGCCCAAGCCAAAGACTTGAACCAAGGACCTCCTTGCTACGAGCCAGGCATGTTAATTACTTCCCCACTGGGCCACTACATGCTCTTGAACCTCAAAGTAAGCAAATAACATTTAAATAAAGCTAAATAACATTAAGAATAAAATGTGATACCCAGGCATTCACATGGTCACCAAAGAAACTTGTTGGTATGTTTTCATTGTTCAAGTTACTTTTACATTCGTCTTTCTAATGTGTTCATGATGAACATTATCGTTTTTCAGCTTTGCTATATGGTGCTCAAGAACTGAACGGAGTTAAATTTTCTTTTTAAAGGTCTTGGTGGGGAAATTGTGATAGGTACTACTGAGCCATTATAAACAATTGGTGGCCATTTTGCTGACCTTGAGCATTGACCTTTTCATAAACTAATTTTAGCCCTTGTTCCCAAGTTGCTACCCTGAAAGTGTGACAATGACACATTATATGACACATAAATATGACAATGACACAGTTGACATAATGGTGCGATATAGTATAGACGGTTGTAGTACAATCGAATTCCAAAAATGTTGGGACACCGTACAAATCGTGAATAATAACTGAACACAATGATGTGGAAGTGGCAAATTTCAATATTTTATTCCGAATAGAACAAAGATGGCAGGGTCAGAAGTTTAAACTGATTAAATGTATCATTTTAAGGGGAAAATATTTTAAATTTCATGGTGTCAACAAATCTCAAAAAAGTTGGGACAGGTAGCAATAAGAGGCTGGAAAAGTCAATTGCACATATAACGAACAGCATGAAGACCATTTACCACATTGGCAACATGACTGAGTATAAAAAGAGCTTCTCAGAGTGGCAGTGTCTCTCAGAAGGGAAGATGGGTAGAGGATCACCAATTCCCCCAATGTTGTGCAGAAAGATAGTGGAGCAATATCAGAAACGTGTTTCCCAGCGAAAAATTGCAGAGTTTGAAGTCATCATCATCTACAGTGCAAAACATCATGCAAAGATTGAGAGAATCTGGAACAATCTCTGTGCATAATAGTCAATATTGAAAAACTATACTGGATACCCGTGACCTTCGGGCCCTTAAACGGCATTACACCACAAACAGGAATGCTACTGTAAGGGAAATCACAGAATGGGCTCAGCAATACTTCCAGAAACCATTGTCAGTGAACACAATCCACCGTGCCATCCGCTGTTGCCAGCCCAAACTCTACAGTATCGAGAAGAAGCCATTTCTAAACAGGACCCAGAAGTGCAGGCGTTTTCTCTGGGCCAGGGATCATTTAAAATGGAGTGTGGCAAAGTGGAAAACTGTTCTGTGGTCAGACAAATCACGATTTCGAAGTTCTTTATGGAAAACTGGGACATCATGTCATCCAGACTAAAGAGGACAAGGACAACCAAAGTTCTTATCAGCACTCAGTTCAGAAGCCTACATCTGTGGTGGTATGGGGTTGCATGAGTGTGTGTGGCATGGACCGTTTGCACATCTGGAAAGGCACTGTCAATGCAGAAAGGTATATTCAGGTTCAAGATCAACATACGCTCTCATCCAGACGTCGTCTCTTTCAGAGAAGACCTTGCCATTTTTCAACATGTCACCTCTCTGGCGGGGAAGGAGCCTGATCTGGTGTGTGAGGTAGTCGGGCTCACCTCAACGCATAGCTTGGGCTCTGGAACCATCCATCTCGAGAGAGGCTGGACCTTATTCTATTCTGAAATTGCTCATGGGGAGAGGTGGCGAGCCGGTGTGGGTATTCTTGTTACCCCATCTCGGTGCCCAAATGTTGGGGTTCTCCCTGGTTGACGAAAAGGTAGCTTCCCTCCGTGTTCAGGTGGGGTACGGGTCCTGACTGTTATTTGTGCTTCTGCAGCAAATGACAGTTCAGGGTACCCACCCTTTTTGGAGTCTTTGGGGGGGGGGGGTTGGAGAACGATCCCTCGGGACACTCACTCGTTGTCTTGGGAGACTTCAACGCCCATGTGGGCAACGATAGTGTGACCTGGAAGGGTGTGATTGGTAGGTACGGCCTCTCCAGTCTGAACCCGAATAGTGTTTCATTGTTGGACTTCAGTGTTCGTCACAGTTTGTCTGTCACAAACACCATGTTCGAACATAAGTGTGCCCATAAGTGC
Source organism: Plotosus lineatus (assembly GCA_024760905.1). Classification (NCBI taxonomy): domain Eukaryota; kingdom Metazoa; phylum Chordata; class Actinopteri; order Siluriformes; family Plotosidae; genus Plotosus; species Plotosus lineatus. The sequence continues at coordinate 25,729,837 of CM045743.1, forward strand.
ACTTGGCACCAGGACACCCTAGATCGCAATTCAATGATTGACTCTGTAGTCGTCTCATCGGACTTGCGGCCATATGTTCTGGACACTCGGGTGAAGAGTGGTCTCGTGGATCCTTGGTTGATCTCGTCTCTGCTTTTTTGTGGATGATGTTGTCCTTTTGGCTTCATCAAGTCAGGAACTCCAGCTCTCATTGGAGTGATTCGCAGTCGAGTGCGAAACAACCGGGATGAGGATCAGTACCTCCAAGTCTGAGGGTATGGTTCTCAGTCGGACAAGGGTGGATTGCACCCTCTGGGTCGGGAATGAGGTCCTGCCCCTAGTGGAGAAGTTTAAGTATCTTGGGGTCTTGTTCACGAGTGAGGGAAGGATGGAGCGGGAGATCGACAGACGGATCGCTGCAGCCTCTGCTGTTAAGCGGAGCCTGTACCGGTCCGTCGTGGTGAAGAAGGAGCTGAGCCTCAAGACGAAGCTCTCAATTTACCAGTCTATCTACGTTCCAACCCTCACCTATGGTCACAAGCTTTGGGTAATGACCGAACGAACAAGATCACGGATAAAAGCGGCTGAAATGAGCTTCCTTCGCCGGGTGGCAGGGTTCTCCCTTAGTGATAAGGTAAGAAGCTCCACCATCCGTAGAGAGCTCGGCTTCATTGAGAAGGGCCAGTTGAGGTGGCTCGAGCATCTGGTCAGAATGTCTCCCGGGTTCCTCCCTGGTGTGGTGTTTCGGGCATGTCCAACCGGGAAGAGACGCCGGGGTTGACCTAGAACACGCAGGAGGGACTATATATTTCGGCTTGTTTGGGATCGCCTCGGTGTCCCCCCAGGAGAGTTGGAGGAAGTGCCTGGGGAGAGGAACGTCTGGACTTCTTTTCTCAGGTTTCTGCCCCCGCGACCCGACCCTGGACTTAGCGGAAGATGATGATGGTGACGATGATGATGATGATTTTGTAAGCTGATAAACTTTTGAGCATGATCCTGGTCCGGATTCAGGATGATTTTTGAAGGGTTTTGGTTTTTTTTTGCCATTGCATGATTGGGCTACAAGGCAGAAATGACCCAGAAGGCGGCAGGAGAAAAAAAAATACAGCACAGCGAACAAAATTAATTGCAGAACAAAGCCACAGGGTGGCCCCATTATTCTATGTTATCTGACAGTATAATTTATGTAAAGATGAAATTGCATTTTGGTGGCTTCCCTCTGAGTGCATTTCTAGTATTATTCTATATTTTAGAATAAATGTAACATAAAAATATTACAACTACATTAAAATAACCCAATTACAGAAATCAGACTAAAATATAGTAAATGGTCATCTGTCTCTGGCAAAGGTATATAAACCTCTAGATTAGTAATTAATTTGAAGGTGAAGCTTAATTTCAATTTTAATCTATCAAAGTCTGATTTCACAAGACATATTTGTAATATAAATGTAATATTATTTGCAATATAATCTATGAACAACCCAAATTAGATATTACCTATTATTCCTAATAATGATTCTGATTAGTCAGAAAATATTGATAAATTCACACAGTTTTATATTAATGCGCTCATTGTAATGCATTTCTAATGTGCTTCGATAGAGACACTTCACAGAGAGACCTGTATTGGGGATATTTTGACAAGCAGACCAAGTGGTGGTGGGGGCTCAGTAGTGAAAGCTCGGAGTTTCAGATCCAAAGGATAAAGGTTCAAGTCCCAGTACTACCAAGCTGCCACTGTTGGGTCCATTGAGCAAGATGCCTAAACCTCAATTGCTTCGTTGCATTCAAGGTATCTTTGAAATAGAGCTATTTTGGCAAATCACAGCAAATTATCCAATACCGTGCAGGGTATTTCAACATAAAAGAGACAGATGTTATAAATACACAGTAAATGTTATTGGATAGAAATGACGAATTGTCATATCCCTGAAGAGCAGGGTTGCTGTTGTTGGCAGTCGGGTTGCCGTCAGCGGTGTTTCTGTCCTTTGACAGCCTGGAGAGCTATCCAGGGTGAACTCTGCCCTCACCCAGAGTCAACTGAGTTGGGCATCAGCCTCCCTAATTACCCTAATTAAGATTCAGTGGTTTAGAAAATGAATGGATGAATGAATGAATGTCCTTTTAGACTTAATTTATGTAGATGTGTAAAAGCATGACACATGTGATACTGCGTGTACATGGAATGTACAGTATTTATGTCATGAGCGCTTTATAAGTGGGCTATCGTTGCCTACGCAACCAATATACAAACATTAAGTCGATGATAAGGCAGGTGTTGCGGACAACTTAATGTAGATTGCTTTATAACATGAGCAATAACAGCAAAATTCATCATCACAGATGAAACATGTCCTTTGGTTTTGAAAGACATTTCTTTTTTTTTGAGCTGAAAGTCACAGTGCATGGCATGCATGGAAAGAAGATACAGGAAGAGTGTGAACTCTACGGCTCTCGCCACCCGTGTTATAAGAGGGCCAGGGCCAGTGCGAGTGGCAACATCTCCAAACATGTCAGCACGATGAGGCTGACAGCAACGACCTGCCCTTTATGGTAGATCACAAGATCAACAAGGACAAGGCTGTTTGTACACCCCTTTCTCTCCTACACATACACACCCCCATATCAATCTGCACAGAAAACATAGCACGAGTTCACAAGTCTTCCCAGGAGCCCAGGATTATTTTCTTTATCTCTATCTTCTTCCCAGAGGAAATGTTTGATCTCAGACTAATACATGTGTCCAAGATGTCCATGCTTCGGTATGTTAGTACTCTAATCCTTTGCATATTGATGCTACCTCACTGGAGTCAAACAAGTCCAATTCCTTCCTTGGATCAACCGTTTTCAGGAGGTCGTGGAGTGATGGATGCAACTTTGGAGGACCAGGATAATAACATAAATGTTCAGGCACTTCTAGGCCAGTTCCTGTACAGGACCAATTTGACGGAGCAAGAGCCAAAGCCGAGGCCCCAGGTTGCCAGCATTGAGGCACCAGAGTACATGCTGGAACTGTACAACCACTACAGCAAGGATCACAGCACCAGACCTGCAGCAAATATAGTGCGAAGCTTCAAAAATGAGGGTACGCCCACTGATGTTTATTTCTTCATTAGCTGTGTGTTGAAAACTATTAGTACATTCACTTTGGTTTGAATTATTATATCTTGAACCAAAACATACCATATGGATGGTTTTATTTCTATAATATAAAGATAAATAACAAAAATTTTATTTTATCCTATAATTAAATGTCATTAATTGCTCTTGATTAACACAATTGACGTATTAATAAACACCTTCATTAGTATCTTCTTCTTTAAATCATCATCATCATCATCATCATCATCCTCACTATTGGATTTTTGTGTATATTGGAGGAAAGATGAGATATTTAATCCTAGGTACATAACTGTGGACCACATTCTTCAACCCAATCATACACAGTTGCCCTTACTAATCAGTGGCCATGTGTGTTATTTCCAGACTCCTCCCCCTATAGTGTGATAGGAAAAGGTGTGAGGACGCACCCTCTCATGTTCAACGTTTCCATCCCACCTCATGAGCGCATTATTGCTGCCGAGCTCCACCTCTACATGCTGGTACATCGAGATCCTCAACACACTGATGGTGTTGACTGGAAGGTAACCATTTTTGAAAGACAAGTGGACGGCGGTATGTCAGTTCCGCATTCTAATGGTGGAACTCCAGAGAACAATTTGACTGGTATGCAAGCGTTGGTGGAAAGGCATGGCATGTTGAAAGAGAGCGGATGGGAGGTGTTTGATATGACTGATATTGTTCTGCACTGGAGAGGCCTGGACAGTGGGAGCCATTTTCTTGAGCCAGTGGTGGAAAGTGAGAATGCGAACGAGCTAGCAGAAGAAGATAAGACTCATCTTTTTATCAGCGTGGACATTGAAAGAAGTGCAAACGGAAAGCATGAACCGGTGTTGATTGTTTTCTCAGATGACGAAAGTGTTACGTCAAAGAAGATGATCCCAGAAGACAATACCAGCCAGTTAGAGCTCAATGAATTGTTGATGGGTGAAGCGGATGATAACAGTTACCAAGATAACGAGGCCCTCTTAATGCAAATACGCTCAAACATGATCTACGATAGCGCACCGCGAAGCCGCCGCAACGCCAGAGGAAACCGATGCAAAAAGACACCGCTCCATGTAGACTTCAAAGACATAGGCTGGGACTCGTGGATCATTGCGCCACAAGACTACGAAGCCTATACGTGTCACGGGGAGTGCAATTACCCATTACTTCCACAAGAGGACCCCACCAGATATGCCATTATCCGAACGCTGCTCTCTAAGAAAAAAAGTCAGGTCACCCAAGCATGTTGCGTACCCACGAAGCTGGAACCCATATCTCTGCTCTATAAAAACGACAACGGCCATGTCATTTTCCAACACAAATACGAGGGCATGGTGGTGGCAGAGTGTGGCTGCAGATGAGCGCTTTAAGTTCTCATAAACTCTGTCCTGGATCAACTTTCCTGACACCCCAAACAGACATGACTGAGATTCTAAGATGAGAAGATGACTCAAATCTAAACAGACAAAAGCACCAAGCTCAACAATGATGTTGTCTATTGTGTGACAGTTAACGACGTATCTAGGAACTCTTAGTAAAAATGTGATGTGAGTAGCACTGTAGCATGCTGCTATGTGAAATATACAGACACTGTAACCTGGCATGGAATGGATGGCCGCCATGGAGCATAGAGACTTTATTGTAATTTCACCAAATGCATATCTGCTTTTTATAATGCTGAGTAGTGCTTTTTTATTGTACAAAAAATAGCTGCAGTCGAGGATAAAGTGCTTTCAAATTCATTTCAGAATTAAAATAAAATGGAACATGGTTTGAAATCTCAAACTACCAACAACATTATACATTCTTTTCATTTAAGTCCATTAGGGTCGCAAGTAGGCCGGTGCATATTTCAGTGGACGAAGATGCAGTTCACCCTGAACAGCTAGCCAGACCATCACAGGCAACATATAAAGAGTTCAGATCCAAAACCCAATAAGTCCACCTGACCTTGTTTGTTTTAAAACCATAAAATTTACCACTCTTTTGTTTCAAAAGAGGTCAAGTGGACTTACTGGGTTTTGTCATCTCTTCATATACACATCTGGATGTTTAATCCTCGCTATCACCAAGTTACCACTGTTGGGTACTGAGCAATGCCCGTAAACCTCAATTGCTGAGGTGTATAACTGGGATATAAATATAAGTCACACTGGATGAAGGTGTTATTTAAATGTTCTGAATGTAAATAATGAATGCAACACACACACACACACACACACACACACACATAACAAATACACACCTGGGGAAAATTTAGAACAATTCACTTTATGTGCATGTGTTTTAGACAGTAGGAGGAATCCGGAGGACCTGGAGGAAACCTATGCAAGCGGAAAACAATCAAACTCCATAGAGAAATGTTCTCGCCAAGCCCAGGACTCAGACCCAGAGTCTTCTTGCTTATAACCACCACGGGCCATTGTGCCACCATCCCAGATGTAAAGTTATATGAAAATAACCATCAAGTTATTTTCCAGCTAGTCTGATGAAGTTGATATTCAGATATCACCATAAGGTAAAGGTAGGTAAGGTCTGTTGGGTTTTTACACCCGAGCCTCGTGGCTCATCAGGCCGGTGCTTATCCCTGGTTTCCATAGCGTGAAGCGACCAGGAGTTCAACTCCCCCTGGATGGGACGCTAGCCCATCGCAGGTTACCTTCCCAGTATATTTTTACTGGTACCCATTTATACTGCTGGGTGAACAGAGGTACACTTGTGGTTGAGACCTTGCCCAGGGGTGTTAGCACAGTGAGGGTCTCAGTGGGATTCGAACTCACAACCTCCCGATCATGAGCGCAGCACCCTAACCACTACACCACCAGCCCCAGGTATCACCATAAAGATGATTATTATTCTATAACAGCAAGTCCTGCAGTGTTTACACCACAACAGAGATTATTTTTTTATTTATTAAACAGTGAAAAAGCGTGCTCTTTATTTATTTATAACTACGTACATTAATTGTGCTGAAACATGTATTCCTTATATTATAGAGAATACAAACATTTCCTTCTCTCTCTATATATAATATGTCGTTAAGCTGGGGTTGGTGCATGTATGGCTGTATACACAAACTTATATTGGTTGAAATTGGTTTCACTCCTCAACAGCAATCAGCAAGCAATAGGTTATGAGATCTGAAAAAGGTCCAAAAAAATCTGTCATCTGCAGCCGCTGTAAATTCTATAAAAATGCCGACCGATCACTGCTTCATGGTCCGACCTCTATCACCCTACTGTGCACAACCCTACAGTCACAAACAGTGTGGACTGGAAGGGGGGAGATTTTGGAAGGGCACCCGAGGGCAAGGGAGAGTTTTGCCAGAGTCCTGAAAAGATGCTACCTTTACATTTTGCCAGCTTTTCAAATGACCAACGCTAGCATTAATTCATTAAAGAAAATCCTGCTGTAGAATCTGCTGTCAAAAATCTTCAGGCTACGGATTGTGAAGTTGTACACATCTTTTCATGGTATAAATAAGACAAAAGCAGCACAATAATATAAACCGCAATCATTCATTCATTTTCTGAACTGCTTAATCCTAATTAGGGTTGCAGATAGGCAGATGCCCATGTAAGCAAATTCTGGGCGAGGGCAGAGTACACCCTGGACAGCTCTCCAGGTTGTCGCAGGGCAGAAACATGCTGACCAAAAACCGGTAGCCGACTCTTTTCAAATGAAAGCAATGGTTCTTTCACATACTTCTCAACTCAGACAGTGAGAGACATGGCTGGTCTTTGGTAACGCGGTTAGCCGCACAGCAGCAGTGACACGTCTTCATTGTTAACTCGCTGTATTAGTATTTATTCCCTTAAATGGACAAAATGACAAAATGTTTATGGTAGCACTTAAACCAAAGACTGCAGCTTCAACTGTGACCAGACATTCAAGTTCTTGAACGTTCTGCTCATTGATCAGCTGTAATCTACCCCAGGCTGTCCATGGTCTCGAAGCGCCACATGCCATACGAGCCACTGCCACACTCTCTTCCACACGGCCGTGATAAGGAGGTGTCAGACCTGGGAAGCTTGCACGCCATCACTCAAGATGAAGACTTTAATCCAAGTGGGGTCCAGCCAGGGCACAGACCCGTCGGATTCCAATGTGGATTTTTTTTTTAACAATTGAGTTCACACATGCAGTTACTTCCTCCCCATGAATCCCTACATCGATTGTCCAAAGAGTTACCCAAAACTATCATGTTAAACTGCATGAGCATTCAATAAGCCTGATAAATTTGATCTATAATGTCCGGACGCTTTCTCTTTCACCGCATGCTTGGTTTTCATGTATGGTAGATGGATTGTACAAATATTCAGGTCGATCCATAAAGTCTGTTTAATTGGCAAATGACAGTAATTGCTATCCAGCCATAACTACTGAAAGCTTTTCAAGGAGTCTGCTGGAATAGGATGCTAGGTCGCTGATCCTAAGGTTGGGGGTTCGAGTCCCACTCTCCACAAGGTTGTCACTGTCCCCCCCAGTGCAGCTAACTGGGTTATCAAAGGCCGGCCATGTTTTGGCCATGTTGCTGACTTTCGACAAGAGTAGCTGCAAAGCCATCAGTGTGTTTCCGCCCTACGATGGCCTGGTGAACTGTCCAGGGTGTACTCTACCCTCGCCCGGAGTCGGTTGGGATGGGCGCCAGCCTCCCCATGACTCTAATTAGGATTAAGCGGTTACAGAAAATGAACTGAATATGTTCATTCTATTTCTTTTCCTTTCAGCTTTTTCCCTTTTTCAGGGGTCACCACAGCGAATCATCTGATTCTCATGTTTGATTTGGCATAGGATTTTACGTCGGATGCGCTTCCTGACACAACCCTTTAGCAAGGGGAAGAAACACGCCGACGGCGATGCAGCTACTCTTTACGAAAATCAGCAATGGTTCTATTACATGAACCTCTCACCATAGACATGGCCAGCCTTTGATAACCCCGTTAGCTTTATTGGGGGGGGGGGTGGGGGCAGTGACAACTTTGTGGAGGGTGTGACTCAAACCCCCAACCTTAGGATCAACAATCCAGCGCCCTTTGCCACCGCCACCGCTTAATATGTTCAATATACAGTACCTTTTTTTTTTTTTTTTTTAATTTTCTGAACAGCTTTATCTTTCAATAAGGTCATTAAAAAGCTGAACTCCACCACAAAGGCAGGGACTATCCTGAACCACTGCTCAGACCATCACAGGCTATAAAGATACATATTTTATATACATTTTATTCTTGTATTGCACATCTGTTGGACAACTCGCCATGAAAAAGTTGTTGCTATGAAAACAAAGACATATTATCCTGGGAGTATTAAATATAAAGCTGTCTACCTGGAAATCGTGGGGCCGGTGGCGTAGTGGTTAGGGTGCTGCGCTCATGATCGGGAGGTTGTGTGTTCGAATCCCAGTTAGAAACCCATCCACCCCCCCTTTCCCCACTGTGCTAATACCCCTGGGCAAGGTCCTAACCACAAGTGTACCTCTGTTCATCCAGCAGTGTAAATGGGTTCCAGTAAAATTATACTAGGATGGTAACCTGTGATGGACTAGCATCCCATCCAGGAGGAGCTGAACTCCTGGTTGCTTCACGCTATGGAAAGCGGGGATAAGCACTGGCCTGATGAGCCACTGGGCTTGGGTGTAAAAAGCCCCCAAAGGACTTTACCTACCTGGAAATCAGACCTCTTCTTTTCCTTTCGGCTGTTCCCTTCAGGGATCACCACAGCAAACCATCCCCCTCCATCTCACCCTATCCTCTGCATCTTCTACTCTTACTCCATCTACCTTCATGTCCTCCTTCATCACACCAATAAGTCTTCTCTTTGGTCTTCCTCTAATCCTTCTGCCTGGTAGTTCCAACCTCAGCATCCTACTACCAATATACTCACTATCCCTCCTCTGTACATGTCCAAACCATCTCAATCTAGCCTCTCTGACTTTGTCTCCAAAACGTCTTACATGTGCTGTCCCTCTGATGTCCTCATTCCTGATCCTATCCATCCTCGTTACTCCCAAAGAGAACCTCAATGTTTTCATCTTTGCTACCTCCAGCTCTGCCTTCTGTCTTTTCCTCAGTGCTACTGTTTCTAAACCATACAACATCGCTGGCCTCAACACCGTCTTGTAGACCTGGTGACCAAAAATGAGCTAACACTTTCTGATAAATCCAAAGGTGGCATGGTGGTGCAGTAGTGAGCACAACCGCCTCACAGCAAGAAGACAGGTTCAGTTCCCAAGATTGGATGTTTCTATGTGGAGTTTGCATGTTCTGCTCATGCTTGGGTGGGTTTCCTCTGGGTAGTCTGGTTTCCTCCCACAGTCCAGAGACATGCACAGTAGGCTAATAGACTTTTCCAAATCACCCCTAGGTGTGAGAGTGCGCATGAATGGTTGTGTGTCTTAGCCTTGTGATAGCCTGGAGAGCCGGCCAGGGTAAACCTCAACCAAAGTCGGCTGAGATGGGCACCAAAACCCCTTAATTGTAATTAGGATTAAGTGGCTTAGAAAATAAATGGATGATAAATTGAAATACCACTATTCAAACCCCAGTCCATCAGTGTCATGCTCAAGCGCATTTTATTTATGTTTTTGCAGTTTGCTACTTGTGGCATCAATCACTTCATGGATGCAGCCATTCTCTGAGAGAGAAGCTTAAAAACAAAAAAGAGTGAGAGGATATTATTTTTACTCCCATGCCGCTACAAATACCTTCAGTGCACATGCTCTGAGACCAAAATATGGATCTGATGGCTCGAACAGACTCCACAGCTTTCAAAACTTGTTTTCCCTGTTTTGTCTTTTAGGGACAGTTTCAGCACGCTCACTTGATTCCTTGTGTCCTAGAAACCTGACTTTAAAAAATGTCTCCCCTCTGAAAGAATTAGGAGTTGAAAGCATTACGAATGGTGTAGTGGTTAGCACATCCACCTCACAGCAGAAAGTGCTGGGTTTGGCACGTGTGTTTCGAACTGGAGTTTGCATGTTCCCCTGCACTTGTGTGGGTCTTCTCTGGATACTTTGGGTTTCCTCAGACAGTGCAAAGTCATGAATATTAAGCTAAATGGATGTTCCGATTTGCCCCCAAATTGGTGCGGGTGTGAGTGTCACTGATTGTGTGTGCTGTTCAGGGTGTACCCTGTCTTTGCTCGGAGTTGGCTGATGTAGGCCTCGGTTTCCCTACAACCCTGGTTGGATTTAGCAGTTCAGCAAATGAATGAATGAATTGCTTAATAGTCCTGCTCTTCAGATGTTGGTGAAACACGTAAAGACTGATTAATAGAGGAGGAAGTAGTAGGTGGGATTTCTTGGGTATGTTAAAAAAATTATAAAGCTGATTTATTTCCTGGAGCTCATAAGGGCTTCTCATACCTTTTCATTATCAGATAGATGTTGAAGTGTTTATTTTTTTTAATAGCTGGTTTCTGAATTTGCGTTTATTACAAACTAGATTAGTTGTACTTCACTTTCTGGCTGATAAAGTCGATATATATTTATAATTTATTTATTTATTATAAATATTATTGATGCACTAAATTTTACTACTTCATAATTAGGCACTGCTGTGATCTAAGGAATACAGAAGTGGGTTTGGGACCAAAAGGTTTGTGGTTTGTTTCCCAGCTGTGGAGACGGGTGAGCAGAACCTTCCTCTATTTCACGGCTGAAGTACCCTTAAGCAAGTTCGCAAGTCCCCCGTGTCGTGTCCCCCCCCTCCCGCACAGTAATGTGGCCCATCATTGATCCAAGTGTGGTGTGTGCATGTTCACTCTGGGTGGACTAAATGCAGAGTGAAATTTCTCTTGCTGGACTAATACATTATGCATACTATATATGTCTGTCTGTAAATGCAGCCATGAGGTGGGGGGGCACTAACCAGTGTCTCTCCCCCTCATGCCGGTCCCAAGCCCGGAGAAATGCAGAGGGTTGTGTCAGGAAGGGCATCCGACGTAAAACCAATGCCAAACATTTATGATGCAAATCAGAAGTATTACCCCCATACCGGATCGGTTGAGGCCCGGGTTAACAACGACCGCCATCAGTGCTGTCAATCAACAGGGTGTTGATGGAAATTGGACTACTGTTGGTCGAAGACGTCGAAGAAGGAGAGGTGGGAGGCATGTCCGTAGGCAGAGAGAGAAGAGGAAAGGCATGAGTCTAGGACTGAGAGTGGGGACTTTGAATGTTGGAACTATGCAAAGAAAAGGTAGAGAGCTGGCTGACATGATGCAGAGGAGGAAGGTGGACATACTGTGTGTTCAGGAGACCAGGTGGAAAGGTAGCAAAGCTAAAAGCTTAGGAGCAGGGTTTAAGCTATTTTATCACGGTGTGGATGGGAAGAGAAATGGAGTAGGAGTCATCTTGAAGGAGGAGTTTGTCAGGAATGTTCTAAAAGTGAAAAGAGTGTCAGACAGAGTGATGAGTCTCAAGTTAGAAATTGAAGGTGTAATGCTCAATGTTGTTAGTGCTTATGCCCCACAGGCAGGATGTGAGCTAGAAGAGAAGGAGAGATTCTGGACTGACTTAGATGAAGTGATGCAGAGTACCGTCAGAGGTGAGAGTGGTCATTGGTGCAGACTTCAATGGACATGTTGGTGCAGGCAACAGAGGGGACGAGGAAGTGATGGGCAGGTTTGGTATCCAGGACAGGAACGCAGAAGGACAGATGTTGATAGATTTTGCAAAAAGCATGGAAATGGCTGTGGTAAATACTTTCTTCCAGAAGAAACAGGAGCATAGGGTGACTTATAAAAGCGGAGGTAGGAGCACACAGGTAGACTACATCTTGTGTAGGCGATGTAATTTGAAGGAAGTCAGTGACTGCAAAGTCATAGTGGGTGAGAGTGTTGCCAAACAGCATAGGATGGTGGTGTGCAGGATGACTATGATGGTGAGAAAGGTGAAAAAGGCAAAGGCAGAGCAGAAGACAAAGGGGTGGAAGCTGAAAAAGGAAGAGTGTCGTGTTGTCTTCAAGGAGGAGTTGAAACAGGCTTTGGGTGGCCAGGAAGTGCTTCCAAATGACTGGACAACCACAGCAAGTGTGATCAGGGACACAGGTAGGAGAGTACTTGGTGTGTCCTCTGGAAGGAAAGTAGATAAGGAGACTTGATGGTGGAATGAGGAAGTGCAGGAGTGTGTACAGAGGAAGAGGTTAGCTAAGAAGAAGTGGGACATTGAGAGGACAGAAGAGAGTAAACGTAAGCGTAAGGCGAAAGTAGCAGTGGCTAAGGCCAAACAGAGGGCGTATGATGACTTGTATGATAGGTTGGATAGTAAAGAGGGAGAAAATGATCTATACAGGTTGGCACAGCAGAGAAATAGAGATGGGAAGGACGTGCAGCAAGTTAGATTGATAAAGGACAGAGAGGAAAATGTATTGACTGATGACAGAAGTGTGCTGGGAAGATGGAAAGAGTACTTTGAAGAGCTGATGAATGAGGAAAATGAGAGAGAAAAAAGAGTAGAAGAGGTGACCATTGAGGAGCAGGATGTAGCAAAGATCATTAAGGGTGAAGTGAGAAGAGCATTGAAGAGGATGAAGAATGGAAAGGCAGTTGGCCCTGATGATATACCTGTGGAGGTATGGAAGTGTCTAGGAGAGGTAGCAGTAGATTTTCTGACAAGAACATTCAACTAGGTAATAGAGAGTGAGCAGATGCCGGAGGAGTGGAGGAGAAGTGTGCTGGTGCCCATTTTTAAGAACAAGGGGAGACGTGCAGAGTTGCAGCAACTACAGAGGGATAAAGTTGATGAGCCATACGATGAAGTTATGGGAAAGAATAGTGGAAGCTAGACTAAGGGCAGAGGTCAGCATTTGTGAACAACAGTTTGGTTTCATGCCAAGAAAGAGCACCACAGATGCAATGTTTGCTTTGAGGATGTTAATAGAGAAGTACAGAGAAGGTCAGAGGGAGCTACATTGTGCCTTTGTGGATCTGGAAAAAGCATATGACAGGGTGCCAAGAGAAGAACTGTGGTATTGCATGAGGAAGTCTGGAGTGGCAGAGAAGTATGTTAGAGTGGTGCAGGACATGTATGAGAGATGTAAGACAGTGGTGAGGTATGCTGTTGGTGTGACCGACGAATTCAAGGTGGAGGTGGGACTGCATCAAGGGTCAGCTCTGAGCCCCTTCTTGTTTGCTATGGTGATGGACAGGCTGACAGACGAGGTGAGACAAGAATCTCCATGGACTATGATGTTTGCAGATGACATTGTGATCTGTAGTGAGAGCAGAGAACAAGTGCAGGAAAATCGAGAGAGGTGGAGGTATGCCCTAGAAAGGAGAGGAATGAAGGTTAGCCTCAGAAAATCAGAATACATGTGTGTGAATGAGAAGGACCCAGGAGGAACGGTGATGTTACAGGGAGCAGAGATAACGAAGGTGGAGGATTTTAAGTACTTAGGCTCAACAATGCAGAGCAATGGAGAGTGTGGAAAAGAGGTGAAGAAGCGTGTGCAGGCAGGCTGGAATGGTTGGAGAAAAGTGTCCGGTGTGATGTGCGATAGGAGAGTGTCAGCAAGAATGAAGGGAAAAGTGTACAAGACAGTGGTGAGGCCAGCGATGTTGTATGGATTAGAAACAGTGGCGCTGAGGAAAAGGCAGGAGGCAGAGCTGGAGGTAGCGGAGATGAAAATGTTGAGGTTCTCTCTGGGAGTAACGAGGATGGATAGGATCAGAAATGAGTATATCAGAGGGACAGCCCATGTAAGATGTTTTGGAGACAAAGTCAGAGAGGCTAGATTGAGATGGTTTGGACATGTACAGAGGAGGGATAGTGAGTATATTGGCAGTAGGATGCTGAGGCTGGAACTACCAGGCAGAAGGCCTCGAGGAAGACCAAAGAAGAGATTTATGGATGTGGTGAAGGAAGACATACATGAAGGTCGTTGGAGTCAGAAAAGAAGATGCGGAGGACAGGGTGAGTTGGAGGCGGATGATTTGCTGTGGCGACCCCTGAAGGGAGCAGCCGAAAGTAAAAGAAGAAGATATGGCTGTCTGTCTGTCTGAAAATAATAAACATATTTTTATGTTATATATTATAAGCAGCATATTATGTATAAGAAACAACTTTTCAGACTAAAATATAATGAAGGCTGCTGCAATTTACATGCAAATAAAGAACCAAGTGGAACAGTCAAGAACTGTGGCTGGTTTTGTAAAAGGCCCGGTAGATCCTGGACCTGTAAAACTGAACATGATACTGTTCTATTTTTAAACAAAAATTCATCACACATAATACTGTATTGAATTAGTTTATTACTGTTGTCCGTGCTTTATAGAATTTTTATTTTGAGATATTTACTTTAATGTCATTAATTATATTGTAAATATAAGGCCTCTTTATTCTACACTATTCCTTTGTGTAGTAACTAACAGGGTGTCTCACAGAAGCAGCCACCATTACAATAACATTATTCAAATTCATCAGTTCATTTTCTGTAGAAAAATCCGACTCCGGGCGAGGGAAGAGTACACCCTAGACAGCTCGACAGACCATCACAGGGCGGAAACACGCTGATGGCTTTGCAGCTACTCTTGTCGAAAATCAGCAATGGTTCTTTTACCTGAACCTCACACCATAGACAGTGAGAGACATGGCTGGCCTTTGATAACCCAGTTAGCTGCACTGGGGGATTATTCAAATGAATAGTTTATTTCTGAACTTTTTACTGACAGAGCACTTTAGATTTAAGTTGACATAATTTATTTGCCTGCTGTTGTTTAACTTATGCGGTTAAAAAAAAAACAAAAAAAAAACATCTTTTCGATTGAAAAGACCAGTCAAATATATCAAAACGTTCAAGTTCTACTGGTTTATTTATTACTGTACATAAATAACATCATCGTTCTTACGTGACATCGGCGCCCTCTAATGGTGTGTGGCGTTATTGGGTCTTATAAAACACCACATTCTTTCCATTGAGTCCAGCTTTTTCTGCGCATGCGCACCTCGCCATATTGCTCCGGGAAAAATCAAAGCAGCTTCTGGGCGCTGACTGGGCGTAAGATGGTGCGTGAACTCCGAATCGCGTTTGTTTATTTTTGTTCAGGAGTTCTATTTATTTCCGCTTATGCCTTATAAAGGTTTGTTTTTTTTTTACTTACATATTTCGGATTCCCTTCTCGACTCTAATACCGGGCGTGTAGTTTCCCCCCTTTGTCTGTGTTTACTTTTAACTGGGAGAAGGTTAGCTTAGCTAACGTGCTACTGCGTGTAGCGTTACCGTCTTATTCGCTGGTGAATGTTCAGTTTTCTTTAAAGTAATTGTTTTGGTGTATTTAAAACTAAACAGCAGGTCAATGGTAACGTAGTGCAGATTAAAGAAACTGTGTGTGTAACTTGCAGTTAATTGTTTTTGCTAACTAGCTGCAGTTATTAGCTTATTAGCCTCGTGGGCGGTGAGCTAACGGCGAGTTTGTGACTCTCGGATTTAAATAAATATTCGCACTTCTGGGACACTTTTAAGTGATTTATAAACGCTTATCATTCATTTAATAGTCCCGCAGAAGTAGTAATATTTATTTATACGTATGCTTGTGTTTTAGGGATATTTCAGTTATTTCATCCACACACTAGCATGTTTTGTAAACTTTGTGTAGTTTTCTGAGCAAAATAAAAGCCCATTTCCGGTTATTTCGGCTATTAAAGTATTAAATAATCAGCATCGCAACATCGGGCTGGCATGATAACCGATTGTGATTGTATCACGGTTTCAGAATATTAATGCAGAATTCTACTGAGCTGAGAGAATTTCCATTTGCTTGAGAGAAAAGAGATGAGATGAATTAAACCGCTGCCTTTGTCGCTTGAAAAACTTTGCTTTAAACAGCTCGTCATGAATCCAGGCAACAGCCTGGGCATGCAATGTTTTTGTTTTGTTTTTTAACCCCCCCCCAGTCACGTGATCAAATTCTGCTTTTTATAGGTGAGAAATTGAGCAGCAGAACGCAGCCTGTTGAGTCTTCAGTGCCTCTGAACATCTGGAGAGAGCATTTTTAACAGGCTCAGAGACCAGAGAGGTCCGCCAGAATGTCCATTACGAACACGCCGACTAGCAATGATGCCTGTCTGAGCATCGTGCACAGCCTGATGTGCCACAGGCAGGGCGGCGAGAGCGAGACTTTCGCCAAACGAGCCATTGAGAGCCTGGTGAAGAAACTGAAGGAGAAGAAGGATGAACTCGACTCGCTTATCACTGCGATCACCACTAATGGGGCTCATCCCAGCAAGTGTGTCACCATCCAGCGCACTCTGGATGGCCGACTTCAGGTCAGCTGGACTTTTGGTTAACCAGGGAATGATGTACAGCACAGGGGTCAAACTCATGCCACAAAAGGCTGTGTGGATGCAGGTTTTTGTTTCAGCCAAGCAGCAGCACACCTGGCTTTGCTCATTTAAATAACCGATCTATGTCTTCAGGCATTTGATTTGGTCAATCTCTGTAAAAAGCACAAAGATTGACCAGTCAGCTGCCTGAAGATGCAGATCAGTTTTTTACATGAGCAAAGTCAGGTGTGCTACTGACGGGTAGTGGTGGCCTGGTGGTAAAGGGTGCTGATCCCAAGGTTGGGGGTTCAAGCCCCACTCTCAACAGGTTATCACTGTCCCGCCAGTGCCGGTAACTGGGTTATCAATTACTGGGTTAGTGAATTTCTCCATTGTGAGTTTAATAAAGCTGTATCTTGTCTTATCCTATCAAAGGCCGGCCATGTCACTCACTGTCTATGGTGAGGGGTTCATTGACTGCATAGTCGTCAGCGTGTTTCCGCCCTGCGATGGTCTTTGTCTTCGCCTGAAGTTGATTGGGATAGGTGCCAGCCTCCTCGTGACCCTAATTAGGATTAAGCGGTTACAGAAAATGAACGATGAAGGTGTGCTGCTTG
Organism: Plotosus lineatus; assembly: GCA_024760905.1. Classification (NCBI taxonomy): domain Eukaryota; kingdom Metazoa; phylum Chordata; class Actinopteri; order Siluriformes; family Plotosidae; genus Plotosus; species Plotosus lineatus. The sequence goes on from CM045743.1 coordinate 25,746,805, forward strand.
GTTGAAACAAAAACCTGCAGCCACATGGCCCTTTGCGGCATGAGTTTGACACCCCTGATGTTCAGTGTGTTTTGGTGCTATTTAGAAAACGTTAACTTGTGATAAATGGTTTTACCTTTTATTTTTGTTTAACAAAAATAAAACATGTAGTAAACTTCTCCATATTAACAGTAACAAGTGATTTCATGTAGCATATGTTGTTTCTCTAAATGTGTTGTGCAGCTGCTTGGTTAATGTTCTCAGATAACATAATATACAAGGATCTCTGTACAATTACCGTACTGTATATTCTACGTATTGATGACTTGTCACTCAGCCCAGTGCATACAATACTGCCTACTCCTTGTAATTCTATCCCTGTGATTACTCTGTTGCTTCTCAGTTTTGGTTTACAGGCTCATATGTCTTCTATTGTATTCAAGGTGGCCGGACGTAAAGGTTTCCCTCACGTGATCTATGCTCGCCTGTGGCGGTGGCCTGACCTCCATAAGAATGAGCTGAAGCACGTCAAATACTGCCAGTTTGCCTTTGACCTGAAGTGCGACAGCGTCTGTGTGAACCCTTATCACTACGAGCGCGTGGTTTCACCAGGTATAGGTCAGTCCGAGGCTTCACATTGTAACCATACCGTGGTTTATTAGCTTCGCTTTATGTGTATTAAGGTCCTGGGTTTTTTTTTTTTTTGTTGTTGTTGTTCTGCACAGACTTATCTGGACTTACACTCTCAGGTTCTGGTGAGTCTAAGGCTTTTTTTTTTTCCCCCATGCATGTAAAAGAACCATTGCTGACTTTCTTAAAGAGTAGCTGCATAGCCATTAGCGTGTTTCTGCCCCTTGCTAAAAGGGTTGTGCTAGGAAGGGCATCCGACGTAAAAACCTATGCCAAATCAAACATGCGAATCACATGATTCGCTGTGGCGACCCCTGAAAAAGGGGAAAAGCCGAAAGAAGTTGTTGATAATGATGGGCTTCATTGTGGAAATGTGAATCAGGTTAGATTTTTATAGCTGTGAAGCCTCATTATTATTATTATTATTATTCCTTCACACTCCAGGTTCCTCTGGCCTCATGGTGAAGGATGAGTATGACTATGACTGCCCACCATCTTTACCCAGTTCTGAGGGCCACATTCAGACCATCCAGCACCCTCCCACGAGACCGATGCCAGAATCTGCCTTCAGCAGTCCTGCCCTCCTTCCTTCTGCTGAAGGCAGCAGCTCAGCCTCTACCTCTGCCTTCTCCAGTATCCCAGTGGGATCCTCAAGTAAGACCATCTCAAACTGGGTGCTTTTCTCTCTCCTTTTTTCCATTTTTCCATCCATTTTCTGTTTTATCTCCTCAAACCCACTGATGTCACAAATTATTTTGACCTAACGAGGCACTTGAAGACTGAGATACAGTGTTACCTCACCTTCATTCGTTCCAAGGCTCTCAATACTACCCCCTAAATCCTTTAAAAATGATAAAAGCATACCTTTTTAAGACCTCCTCCTGCTTCAATATTGTACTGATGGTAGACAGGTTTGGCCATATTCCTTTGTAATATTGTATCACTTGAGCCCCTTCTCACTGTGTGTCTGTGTGTGCGACCATGTCTTAGCAGTTATAATCTTACAAATGTTTATGGAATGTTAAAAACCTGAGTCAAGAAATAAAGCATAAAACAACCGTAACTCTGTTCTTTACACGAAAAGCATCATGGTGGATTCAGCTCTATAGAGGCTTTGCAGTCACATGACTGCCTAGTAGCTGCCGCCATATTGAGGTGAAAACAAACGTGTACGTACTTTGGAGGTGCCTGTTTCTAAGCATGGTAGATTATATAAATATGAATGTCGACAGCCGTAATACAATCCCAGTGCTTTCCAAGCTCCCAGGTAATTATGATAACGATCATAAACTACAGTATATTCAAAAACTATGGTTATCAGGGCTAACAAATGACTGATACGTTTTGCCCGATGGTTGGTTTGTTAACTGCATGGCTGAAGCAACAGTGTTTTGTGTTATAACACACACAACAAAACATGCCGTTTTACAATTTTACTTCTTTAATCCCATAATGCATTTCAGAACCGGAATGTACCAAGTCGAGTTATCATTAACAATGAGAATACTCACGAAAAAACTGTAAATTTTCAAAGGGCTTAGAGTGTAGCAATCATTGGTAATGATGACTTTCCTCCAGAAATTGGTATATTCCGGTTCTGTAATGCATTGTGGGATTAAACAAGTGAAGTGGAATCCAAAGAACGCATGTTTGTTGTGTGTGTTAGAACACGTATTAAACACTGTTAAAGTTAAATCTGGGAGGCGTATGAGTATTTTTTATCTGGATGGGTTTTGGCACTTCACGAGCATATTATTCCCAGGAAAGCCTCTAATATCGCCCATGGCAAGCTGTGTGGGGACACCAAAGTATTAATCATGGTAAAGGTAATTATGACTCTCTTTTTTTTTTTTTTTTTTTTTTTTTTTATCATTTTGCCTACATTGTATATTAAGCACAAACATGTGGATCTAAATCTATGAAGTATTATGTTAAGTTTATAGAGAAGTACAGAGAAGGTCAGAGAGAGCTACATTGTGCCTTTGTGTATCTGGAAAAAGCATATGACAGGGTGCCAAGAGAAGAACTGTGGTATTGCATGAGGAAGTCTGGAGTGGCAGAGAAGTATGTTAGAGTGGTGCAGGACATGTATGAGAGATGTAAGACAGTGGTGAGGTGTGCTGTCGGTGTGACCAACGAATTCAAGGTGGAGGTGGGACTGCATCAAGGGTCAGCTCTGAGCCCCTTCTTGTTTGCTATGGTGATGGACAGGCTGACAGACGAGGTTAGACAAGAATCTCCATGGACTATGATGTTTGCAGATGACATTGTGATCTGTAGTGAGAGCAGAGAACGAGTGCAGGAAAATCTAGAGAGGTGAAGGTATGCCCTGGAAAGGAGAGGAATGAAGGTTAGCCTCAGAAAATCAGAATACATGTGTGTGAAAAGAAGATGCGGAGGACAGGGTGAGGTGGAGGCGGATGATTTGCTGTGGCGACCCCTGAAGGGAGCAGCCGAAAGTAAAAGAAGATACTGTACATGTAAAGTCTTATAATAAAGGCTAAATAGCATTTTAGCTGCCCTCAGCTTATAAATGGACACCAGATATACAGTTAAATAGAATCAAACTGTGGTTAAGACAATAAATAATATATCTACTGATAAAAATTACTTGTCTCCAACAAAATGTTCGCTACATACACGACTGGTAGGAGCTGGTCGCCAGTCTTTCTTTTTGTTGTCGGTATCGGCTCTTTTCAAAGCAGAACTCCATTTCTCTCGTCGGGCTTTAGTAGCGAATCTGTAATATTCAACACCCACTTTCTTTCCTCTATAATTTGTACAACCGACAGCAACATAGTTAACTATAATTTTGCACTTGTTTAATAAATAAATGAAGTATTAAACCCGTACACACGTGAGTGCTACTGTGTTGAGACCGGAGTGAATGGTTTGTTTTCACCCCAATATGGCGGGATGACATATGCATGACGTCAGTTGCAAAACCTCTATAATAGGCATTGGGCGGTAGATGCGCCATTCCTCTGAGGCAATTATGTCCAAGATGGCATACCTGTCCAAAATGGCGCTTGAGTGAAGGTGACATGAACGACAGCTCAGTTGTTAGCCAATGGGAGGCCAGCGGGGCGGGACGTTTGAGTGTCATTAATGGGAGAGCAGTTCGTGCATTGTTTGAATGGCGCGTTTTCATGTCGCCTTCACTCAAGCGGCATCTTGGACAGGGCTCGTTGGAATTTTTAAGATGGCGCTTTCGTAACATGAACTTGTTTTGTGTCCTGAGACAAAAATTTTAGGAAAATGCTTTTCATAACCTGCATTTTTCGTTCGGTGAGACTTTCGTTAGGTGAGGTACCACTGTACCGGGTTTTATTAGCTCTGTCTGTACTGTTTGAATCCCTGCAGTGAAATAACTCTGCATGCTATGATACAGATACCATATACTATCCTGATTTGTGGGAGGGAAGGATGGAAAGATAGTGCTTCCTACTCGTCTGTTCCCCATGGATCAGAGCAAAGCTTTCTAAACGTGGGCGTCTATGAGCAGCATAACCTCCAGCTGCCTTATAAAATGAGCAGCAGTTTGTAAAAAAGTTTGAGGGATTAAATATAACTTCCTTTAAATGTGATCAGAGAGACTGGGATGGGTTCTGCTTAGCCACAGATGGAAGGACGTAGGATTGACAAGGTGGATATGCACCAAGGCTGAGGTGAATAATTCTTCTTGGATGTAATATATGGGGAATATAAGAAAAGCAAATTAAAATGAATCTTGTATGGTTATTTTTGTATTTTTATTGATTTTAAGGTGTTTGTTATCTCAAGAAAGTTGACCAATCAGATTGTGCCATTCCTGTGTATAGTGTATATGTTTAATTGAATCACTGAGAGGAGCTCGTAGAGGATCATTTTGTCTTGTTTATAAATACAGATATATTAAGTCTAAGCTGAAAAGTTTTCTTGTTGGGTAAATGGTGTTTTTTGCATATTTAAAAATTATTTTAATTTTTGTGTATTTTTCTGAATGCATTGTATTCCACTAATCTCCCTGGCATTATTGCGATTAACAGTTAACTCTTGGGCCTGTGTGTGAAGCCATACAGAAGTATTAAATTCTTGTTCTCTTTCCTCAGCTCAGCCCAGTATTCTCTCAGGGAGTCGTAGCAGCGAGGGGCTACTACAGATCGCTTCAGGACCAGGGCAGGGGACCCAGCAGAACGGATTTCCCCCAGGCAACTCCTCCACTTATCATCACGGTAAGCGTCCTCCTGATCAGAAAGCTTTTCAGCATCTCCTTCACCAGCTTCCTGTTCCAATGTCTCCGCTTTTCTCCCCCGCTGTGTATTACACAAGTGCGAGCACCCATTTGTTTTCATTAAACTTCGCTTCTGATGTGGTGAGTCATTCAGCTACGAACATGCACGCTGTAGGAAGTCTTGAATCAAAACTTGTTTGTTGTATCCTTGTTTTTCAGGTGCAACTTCCACATGGACAAGAAACAGCGGCTTTACCCCCAACGTGCCTCCACAACAAAACGGACATATACAGCATCATCCACCCATGCACCATCCAGGACACTACTGTAAGTCTCTGATTGTGCTCGAGTAGACAGGTTCCCACTATCATCAGCTTAAACTTACTTTCCCTACACCATTAATCAACTGATTAACAGCTGCGATTGAATACAGAAAAAAAAATGTCCAGAACCAGAGTCGGGTTAACAGAACCCCAGTTCAGTTCTGTTTATATGATCTCAGTGTTTGATTTTTTTTTTTTTTTTAAGGGCCTGTACACAATGAAATTGCATTTCAACCACCGATTTCAAATCATCCAGGTAAGAACATCCAAAAGATTTTACTTATACTGTTCTGTCTTTGTGTGATCCTCCAGCACCAAACAGGAAGTAGCAGGACTGTAATTTTATTGTTAAAATTAGCAGATTATCTAAATTTGGCTTAAATGCTGAACAACCCAATCAGAATCCAGCTTGCATAGCACCCTTTAAGGTAATTAATTCCAAAACATCATGCAATATTGACTGATGACATTGTGGCATGTTCAGAATACTCAAGACAATCGGTCATACAGTAGGGACTTTTATTTTTTTAATAATAATATATATATATATATATATATATATATATATATATATATATATATATATATATTAGTTGCCAACTAGTATGTAAAAAAATGTACTACAGCATGCCCTTGACTGTTCGCAGTTTTGCACCCATAGTCTGAGTATTCGCTGACTGCTGAGCAACCGGCACGTGATTCAAATTCAGCCAATGGCTGTCCTCCTTTCTCCTGATTGATTGAGCTGATGTCCCGCCCCTTTCCCCTCATTCAAGCACAACTTGCCAATGTCTATTTTTTTGTGTTTTAATTACCAGTTAAGCTCTATACCACTCAAACGCTATATGCGCCTTCTCTGGCTAAGCGATAGAAAACACCGGATGTCTCTTCTGAAGAAATAAGACTTTCTCCTGAGAAACGACGGTTTTCTCTGAACTGTTGTATTAAAATCTTTTTCAATTATTATTCCAGTACAGTACCTAAGTTCATGTTTATGCATGAGATTTTATGTTCTGTAGCATGTTTAACAAATGACACCAAAAGGATAAACTTTATTACAGCACAGTCACCCCTTGCCACTTTGCGATTTGAGCATCGCGGTCTTGGTACATCGCGGCATTTTAATAAAATAAAAAATTCAAAATTCGGGCTGAAACTCGCATGTAAGCAAGCAGAAGGCAGGAACCCAAGGCAGGCTGCATCCATTGTTTCCAAACCACAGACTGAAGTGCCCCTCCTCCCCAATTCAGGCAGGGACCACCCACTCAACTCATTCTCGCCAGCTGATTGGCTTAGACACGTGATGCTGTTGCCTCGCACATTTTGTGATTTTGTGATCTTAGTGTTTGTGAACATCCTGCACCGCGGAGAAGAGCTATTGTCAGAGGTGAGTACAGTACTTAGTGTGTATGTGTGTGTGTATGTATATATATATATATATATATATATATATAAATAAATTCTATTTAAATATTCCTACATTACAGTATTTACATATGCATATAACTGTGTAACGTTTAATATAAACTTCTTGATATTGTATAGACGTGAAAACATCTAGAAATGAGACAACATGGTAGAAATGAGAGGGGCGTTCCTACTTCGCAATTTTTCGAATATCGCGGCCAGGTCTGGTCTACATTATCCGCGATATTCAAGGGATGACTGTACTCTTCGTGTCCTTTTACACTGAACTTGGAGTGGCGTCTCCAAGATGGCGCTGCCCAGAGGGCGACGTCATGAAGTTCTCAGAGTCAAATTATTTCTTTGTTCGTTTTAATTTGTTTTATTTGTTCATGTTTTGCATTATGCTCGTCTATGACCGGCCGACTCTACTACAGCTATAAGATCGGAGTATCTTCGGGCGTGTATGACTAAGCAGAGCGAACATGCTATTAGCAGAGTAACAATGCGAGCCGCATCCCAGCCAGCAATAATCCCAGGCGGGAAGGGGCAAAACGACGAGTCCGGCGGTTGGAATTGCAGGGGATGAAGGCTGTGTAGTCGGCTGGTATTATTGCCTTATCGATTGTACTCGAGCCATGTTTCACAGAAACAGAGTCCTGTAGATCCCTCTGCGCTGCAATCTGAGCATGAAGCTCATCCATCTTGTTTCACAGGGACTGAACACTTTCAAGCAGTATGGCCGGAAGTGCTAACCAAGCCTCTGAGAACTCCGCCTGGGCGGTTAGCATGGAGCTTCCATAGCATAGCAGCTCACGATAGAAGTTGTTGCGTGCTTAGTTGCCCGAGGCTGAAGCTGCTCATCGCTGTAGAAGGGTCGACCGATCATAAACGAGCATAGTGAACAAACAAATAAAACAAATTAAAACGAACAAAGAAACAATTCGACTCCGAGAACTCCACGATGTTGCCCTCTAGGCAGTGCCATCTTGGACACGTCACTCCAAGACGTCAATCCAAGTTTCAGTGTAAAAGGACATGAAGCGTAATAAAGTTTATCCTTTTGGTATCATTTGTTAAACATGCTAGAGAACATAAAATCTCACGCACAAACATTCTCTGAATTAACTCAGGTACTGGAATAATAATTGAAAAAGACTTCAAAACGAGTGCTTTACAGCAGTATATGCTGTATAATGTTTATATTTTATCATCAATAAAAATAAGAGTCAAATTGAAAAGTTTTTCTTAATCATTACTATAGTTTACTACATTAATACTGAATTAATGAGTAAGACTGTCTATAAAATGCGTTTAAGAAGCATATTTTAACGCATGTAATAGTCTCATAGTATTTTACTTCCGGCTGCTCATTCGCGCATGTGACGTGTTACGTGGGGTTTTACTTCCGGGTACAGAACTCGCGGATTATCCGGATTATCTTGATTATTAGGACGTGCTCAAAGTTCGTTGATTTCATTCACTTCAAAGACAGAAAAGACCACTGCTATCAAAGCTGAATTTTGTTTGCACACTTTTATGTGGAGCATAGCATTTCTCTAGCTGCTGTGGACCACATGGGCAAACTGCTCAAGTATGAGATGTAAACAAGACTGACAGCTGTACCTTCAATGCCCTCAGATTCTTTTTCACAAAGTCTCCAGTATTGATCAAAACTGGAATTGAAGACATCTCAAGCTGTCAACAACCTTGAGATTGAGTTTAATGATATTGCTCAACCAGTTTTAAAGAGGAACAAATGAGAACACCTGCAGACGAGTCGTGGTTCTCACTTTCTAAAACTGTCAAAGGAGATGGGACGCCCAGATTTCAAAAGTTGAGCCACTGCATATTCGGCATTTTCTCAATTCCACACAGCAATGCTGAATGTGAAAGAATTTTCAGTCAGGTGAGGAAGAATAACACCGACTTCATGGGATCATTGAGATGACATGTGTCAGCCCTACTTATTTAAAAATATAACTCGGCTCTGAGATCCCCTTGTCTGTCTGTATACTTCTCAAGTGGGGAAGTTTATTTTCAAGTGGTGGGATGTGTACACTGTGGAGTTAGGAGTGGTGAGGAAAAATGCTTAGTACCCAGGAAAATACCCTTTACTATACTGTTTGTTGTATTTCGTGTGAATCACCTTAAAACTTGTTCAAAAATGTTAATTCTTAAAAAAAGAAAAGGGGTGTTTCGTATCTATTCCGTGTATTTTGACAGGCTGCGAGAGTAGTCTGTTTCTTGGTTTGGGAAAAGTTGGCAGCTATGAAAATATATATATTTATAACATTAATTACTGTCATTGTCTGTATTGCTGATCCGGTTTCCCTCGCTGTCCCTGATGTCAGTATCTAATAATTCAAACTATGCATGTCCTTTTGAAATGCTACAAGCATCCTCTTTGTTTGTTTTGTTAATTTGACCCTCGACCTCCTGCATTTTGTCCAGGCTGTTTCTTAAGAGCTGCTGAGGGTTTCACTCGCTCTGATTTCCACTGTTCTTTGTGTGTGATATACAGTAGGCCCTCGACATTTGCAAGGGTTCGGTTCCGGGCCCTCCCGCGAATCGAGATAATCCGCAAGTTCTGTACCCGGAAGTAAAACCCCGTGTAACACGTCACATGCGAATGAGCAACCGGAAGTAAAATACCATGTAACTATTACATGCGCTAAAATATGCTTCTTAAACACAGTCTATAGACAGTCTTACTCATTAATACAGTATTATTGTAGTAAAATATAGTAAAGATTAAGAAAAACTTGTTAATTTTTACTGTTATATTTATTGATGATAAAATATAAACATTATAGAGCATATACTGTTAAGCAGTAGTATTAAAGTCTTTTTCGATCATTATTACAAATTAAAACGAACAACGAAACAGTTTGACTCTGAGAACTCCGTGACGTCGCCCTCTGGGCAGCGCCATCTTGGAGACTTCACTCCAAGTTCAATGTAAAAGGACATGAAGAGTCCTGTAATAAAGTTTATCCTTTTGGTATCGTTTGTTAAAAATGCTACAGAACATAAAATCTCGCGCACAAACATTAACTTGGGTAATGTACTGGAATAATAATTGAAAAAGATTTCAATACAACAGTTTAGAGCAAACTGTCGTTTCTCAGGAGAAAGTCTTATTTCTTCATAAGAGACCATCCAGTGTTTCTACCGCTTAGCCAGAGAAGACGCAGAGCGTTTGAGTGGTATAGAGCTTCACTGGTAATTAAAACACACACAAAAAAAAAGAGGCTCATTGACAACTTGTGCACGAATGAGGAAAAAGGGGTGGGACATCAGCTCCACCAATCAGGAGAAAGGAGGACAGCCATTGGCTGAATTTGAATCACGTGCCAGTTGCTCAGCAGTCAGCGAATACTCAAACCTTGTGTGCAAAACCGCAAAAATTGAAGGGCCTACTGTATATATATAAATTTGTGTCGATCGTGCAATGCCGGGGTGTCAAACTCATTCCACAAGGGACCGTGTGGCTGCAGGTTTTTGTTACAACCAAAGATCTGTGTGCTCTGTACAGACACTCACCAATCAGCTGCCTGACGACTCAAATTAGTTGATTAAATGAGCCAAATCAGGTGTGCTCCCGCCCAGTTGAAACAGAATCCTGCAGCCATACGGCAATCTGCTTTCTCTAAAAATGTGCGACTGACTTCAGACTGGTTTGGTGCTGGAGGGTCACATCAAAAATTTGTCAATGTCCATCAGTAAAGAGAGTATCGGTGCTTTCAAAGTGGCGAGTGGTCGTACTAGAGGAAAAGCACACTGTGAGTAATAGAAATAATACTGTGCTCCATCAGGGTGCATATACAATACATTTCTAATGATGTTACGGCACTTGGAAACGGATGGCAGGTGCTGAGAGTCTCGTACTCGTTTGTGAAGGGATTCCGTTATCCAGGTTATTGAATTATTTAGTAGGATTAAATGTTGGTGTTAAAACTCCTGAGATGAAAAGTGAAATGTGTTAGCTGGTGTTGACGGAATCTTTTTTTCCTGCGTAGCCCCCGAGTATTGGTGTTCCATCGCCTACTTTGAAATGGATGTGCAGGTCGGCGAAACTTTTAAGGTTCCTTCAAACTGCCCGATAGTGACTGTGGATGGCTATGTGGACCCGTCAGGAGGAGACCGCTTTTGTCTGGGCCAGCTCAGCAATGTACACAGAACTGAGGCCATCGAAAGAGCGAGGTCTGTGGAATATTTTATTTTTCAGCTTCAAATCGTGTTGTGTGTCGGCTGGTTTAATGTTGCGGTTGGATTGTCTTGTATCTTAAAGTGGATTTCCTGCTGATTCAGTCGTTTCCGTTCCATGACTGTTCAGATTTAAGCTTCACGTTTCATGTTCTAAAAGGTTTGCTGTTTATGCTTGAAGTAAATTCTGATGCACCGTTTTGATGGATTTGTCTCCTTTGTTGTATCCCAGGCTGCACATCGGTAAAGGCGTCCAGCTGGAGTGCAAAGGTGAGGGTGATGTGTGGGTACGCTGCCTCAGTGACCATGCCGTTTTCGTACAGAGCTACTACTTGGATCGAGAGGCTGGCCGTGCCCCTGGAGATGCGGTGCATAAGATCTACCCCAGCGCATACATCAAGGTGAGACATTACACGTGGTGTCCTGTTTGTTTGGGAGTAACAGATGATTTATTAAGTGAGTGGAAGTGACGCAATCATCAAGAAACTGGCGAACCGAGATTTCCTGTGTTCACATTTGGACAGATATAGATTATCACTGAAGGGATTTTGATTTGATGCGAGACCGTGTCGACATCACCAGCTGGTTCATTAGTTTTATTCCTATATTGCTGTGATGCAGGTGTTTGACCTGCGTCAGTGCCACCGGCAGATGCAGCAGCAGGCGGCGACGGCTCAGGCGGCGGCTGCGGCTCAGGCGGCTGCAGTGGCTGGAAACATCCCTGGGCCTGGATCTGTGGGTGGCATCGCTCCTGCAATCAGTAAGTAACCACCTCCAAGTTTTCAAAATGGTCCACAAAGTCAAATTTGGTCGCATTGATCTTTTTAAAGAAAACCGTTTTGGTCGCTATATTTGTAAAAGTGTGATGGTTTATAAACCATTTGCATTCAAGATGTCATTGAAGCGGAGCGGAGCCTGTACCGGTCCATCGTGAAGAGGGAGCTGAGCCGCGAGGCAAAGCTCTCAATTTACCAGTCAATCTACGTTCCAACCCTCACCTATGGTCACGAGCTTTGGGTGGTGACCGAAAGAACAAGGTTGTGGATACAAGCGGCTGAAATGAGCTTCCTTCACCGAGTGGTGGGGTTCTCCCTTAGAGAGCTCGGAGTAGATCCACTGCTCCTCCATATTGGGGCGGGGGGGCAGTTGAGGTGGCTTGGGCATCTGGATAGAATGCCTCCCTGGTGTGGTGTTTCAGGCATGTCCAACCGGTCGACCTAGAGCACACTGGAGGGATTATGTCTCTCAGCTTGTCTGGGAGCCCCTCGGTGTCCCCCCTGGAAGAGCTAGAGGAAGTGGCTGGAGAGAGGGATGTCTGGGCCTCTTTGCTTAGGTTGCTGCCCTCGTGACCCAACCCCGAAAGAAGCAGAAGACGATGAATGGATGATGTCATTAAAACGTTTATTTTCACTATTTAATATGTATTTCCTCTGGGTGCTCCGGTTTCCTCTGATAGTTTAACAGGGCTGCCAACTTGTACGAATTTATCCGTATTCATACAAAAAATCACATAAAATACGGCAATATGATTCATTCAGACATTAGTAGAATTTCAAACTTTCAAGAAAATATACTCCTTTCACTTTTATTTGACAGTACAGTAAAACCTCCGCTGACGAACGCTTAAGCTCACGAACTTTTCGCCTCAAGAACATTAAATTTGCGAGCATATTGTCTCTGCTGACGAACTAGTTTTCGGCGGACGAATCAAACCACACGGTCGAACAGCGCCACGGTGGCGGCCACGAGAAGCTGACGCACGCTCACGGCGTCACAGTTCGTCACCCCCTTTCTTTGAATGCGGAAGTGGTTTGTGTTTGATAGACATTTTGGACCATATTGAGTGTACTTTTGCTATTATGGGACCGAAAAAGACCCACCACAGGCGGAGATCATTGAAAAACACGAACGAGGTGTGCGTTTGTGTGACTCAGCGTCCCAGTACCAGTACGCTAAGTCTACCATTGCTCCCATCCTTAAGAACAAGGAAGCTATTAAGGGTGCGTGTGTGGCTAAGGGTGTTTCCAAACAGTAGGCGTTTCCAAACTCTCCTTCCAAACAGTAAGTCCCTCCCTCCCTCCTCCTCCCACTCCATTCCATCAAGCCATCAACTACCATCACAAAGGTAAATAAAACCACTTTATTATACAGTACAGTTTATTTCTTTAATTACAATACAATAGCACATTTATTATACATAAAATAAGGTATATTTTTGTGTAGTTTTAAGGCTTATTTAGTAGAGAATTATGTTTTATGGGGACCTGGGAACGGATTATTCTCATTTTAATGGTTTCTTATGGGAAATAAATGTTCGGAAGACGAACTTTTCGCCTTACACACTTTCTGGGAACCAATTATGTTCGTGAGCAGAGGTATCACTGTATATTATCAATAATTCTGATGAATTGCATCAAATTCGATCCGTGTTTACCTTCCTGCCAAAGCCAAGTCTCGTGATAATTTCATGGGCTGTTACTGTTGCATTTTACCACGTGATTCGTTAATCGGCAGCAAGATGGGTCGATTTCCACAAATCAGCGGCTATCTTGCATACGTTCCGTGGTAACCAGAGCCAATCATCCGGTGGTTGTGGGAAACCCAAAATGACGACAAAAAGAAAGCAAGAATTTTTATCAGAATATTCAACAAGTTATCCATTTATTAAGAAGCATGACAGATACACAGCATTTTGCACAATGTGCGATGCGAAATTTAGCCTTGAGCGTTCGGGCAGTTTTGATATTAAAACGCACATAAAGGGAGGCAGACGTCGCCAGCCAGTGACCGGTTTGCTTACTTGAGAACTTTTTTCTTGTCCTGAACTCTGTTGCTGACATTAAATATCATTCAGGGTCATGCTAAATATAATATAATAAATATAATATAGATATGCAATATATTATAATAATAATGACGTTATATTCTTTATTATAACACCAGTAGAATTATTTCAAATAAACCCTTCTTTCTTCCATTCGGCTTTTTCCCTTTTTACTCGGGGAGTCGCCACAGCTAATCATCTTGATTCGCACGTTTGATTTGGCAGAGGTTTTTACGTCGGATGCCCTTCCTGTCACAACCCTTTTAGCAAGGGACAGAAACACGCTGACGACTTTGCAGCTACTCTTTACGAAAGTCAGCAATGGTTCTTTTACATGCCTCTCACCATAGACAGTGACAGACATGGCCCGCCTTTGATAACCCAGCTAGCTGCACGGGGGGGGGGGGACAGTGACAACCCTGTGGGGACTCGAACCCCCAACCTGCCCTATCCACTAGACCACCACTGCCCCCCATGTCAAATAAACCTGGTTTTCTCAAATATGCTGCTGTTTCATTATTAATCCAAAATGCAGTAAAATTTGACTAAAGATAACCTGAATGTCCATATTTGTAATTTTTGTGGAATCCCAATTTGAGTAATTTTGTCTGTTTTGAATATTAATTTTCATCTCAAAATACTAATTTTTGATTTATTGACTACAAAACGGTCCTTTCCTGGGTCGGCAGCCCTGCTTTAAGGACATGCACATTAAGCTAATTAAGTCTTCTTAATTGGTCCTAGTTATGGTTGTGTATTTATTCACTCTGATGGTCTGTTCAGGGTCCTGCCTTTGTGTCATGTCGGCTGAGATAGGCACCAGCCTCCTTGTGACCCAAGTAGGATGAAGTGGTTTGACAAATGAGTGCGAGTTTAGGAATTAGCATCATCCGAAATGATTAAAGACAAAAGGAAGTGCACACAACTGGTTATAATGATAACGATGTATTCTGGTCTGCTGCAGGTCTTTCTGCTGCTGCTGGCATCGGTGTGGATGATTTGCGCAGACTGTGCATCCTGCGCATGAGCTTTGTGAAGGGATGGGGTCCTGATTACCCTCGGCAGAGCATTAAGGAGACGCCATGCTGGATCGAGATCCATCTGCACCGGGCCCTGCAGCTTCTGGATGAGGTGTTGCACACCATGCCCATAGCCGACCCACAACCGCTGGATTGAACGTCTCTCGCTCTCTCTTTCTGTAAGAGCCAGAAACTCAACTGAGGGTTTTTCCTGTCTTGTTCCCCACAATCAGGTAGCTGATACCGATGGACTGTGCGATAGTGCAACCGTCCGACCCTCAGCCTCTCATTAAATACAGGACGAGCTCCGAGACGTTGACCTTGACACAAACGTGACTTTCTTTTTATAATAGTTGAAAGATGCTAAATGATTTCTTCCAAACACCGCTCTAGTCGCTGTTGAGGCCGTGACGGTGGCGCAGAAGTCATTCACAGATAAAGAATCAGCTTTGTGAGGAAACGGTGAGGTTTACCCTCATCACATGCAAATATTAACCCAGGAAGTGTCTGCTGGATGTTATTCGTACTCCATAGAGATTTAAAGGTGTTTTTTTTTTTTTGCGAGCTCATGGATATAGTTTCTACAGGCTGCAACACAGAATGTTCAGGGACGTGTGTGTGTGTGTGTGTGTGATGCACGTGCATGTCTGCTACCACAAAATAATCACCGCTTTACTGGAGAATGTTTAACTACGTTTATCAGGTTTACCGACCTTTGTGTTAATATAGTGCAGGAATTTACACCTTTTCATATCTATAAACCACTTTTTAAATTTTTTTTTTTGGGGGGGGGGGGGGGGGGGGGTCTGTCAGCCCTCTGTTTTTTTTTGTCCCCAGGCTGTCCACACCACTGATGAAATCATGCTCATGGCTTTCAGTCACATTTTGGAAGAATTTATAAAGGACAAGCAGTGTCCATTTCTTTCAAAACTGGGCTAATGAAGGAAAAATTAACCGGACGTGTGAACTAACCCCCAGTGGTGATCTTGCAAATCACAGATGGCACCTTTTATCTGCTTTGGTTTTTTTTTTTTTTTTTTTTTTTAATTGTTTGCCATCCCATAGCTCAGGGGGTCGGGAATCTTTTTGATTTAGAGAGCCAAAAAAAGACATTTTAAAATGTAATCCTCTGATATATATAGATATATATTATACACACTAGCCCTTCTCAAAAAATTAGCATATTGTGATAAAGTTCATTATTTTCTGTAATGTACTGATAAAAATTAAACTTTCATATATTTTAGATTCATTGCACACCAACTGAAATATTTCAGGTCTTTTATTGTTGTAATACTGATGATTTTGTCATACAGCTCATGAAAACCCAAAACTCCTATCTCAAAAAATTAGCATATCATGTTCAGGCAGTCTAAACGAGCTATTAACCTAATCATCTGAATCAACCAATTAACTCTAAACGCCTGCAAAAGATTCCTGAGGCTTTTAAAAACTCCCAGCCTGGTTCATTACTCAAAACCGCAATCATGGGTAAGACTGCCGACCTGACTGCTGTCCAGAAGGCCATCATTGACGCCCTCAAGCAAGAGGGTAAGACACAGAAAGAAATCTCTGAGCGAATAGGCTGTTTCCAGAGTGCTGTATCAAGCCACCTCAGTGGGACATCTGTGGGAAGGAAAAAATGTGGCATAAAACGCTGCACAACCAGAAGAGGTGACCGGACCCTGAGGAAGATTGTGGAGAAGGGCCGATTCCAGACCTTGGGGGACCTGTGGAAGCAGTGGACTGGGCTACAGGTGCCGCATTCTCCAGGTCAAGTCACTTTTGAACCAGAAACAGCGGCAGAAGCGCCTGACCTGGGCTACAGAGAAGCAGCACTGGACTGTTGCTCAGTGGTCCAAAGTACTTTTTTCAGAGAAAGCAAATTTTGCATGTCATTCGGAAATCAAGGTGCCAGAGTCTGGAGGAAGACTGGGGAGAAGGAAATACCAAAATGCCTGAAGTCCAGTGTCAAGTACCCACAGTCAGTGATGGTCTGGGGTGCCATGTCAGCTGCTGGTGTTGGTCCACTGTGTTTTATCAACGGCAGGGTCAATGCAGCTAGCTATCAGGAGATTTTGGAGCACTTCATGCTTCCATCTGCTGAAAAGCTTTATGGAGATGAAGATTTTCATTTTTCAGCACGACCTGGCACCTGCTCACAGTGCCAAAACCACTGGTAAATGGTTTACTGACCATGGTATTACTGGGCCAATTGGCCTGCCAACTCTCCTGACCTGAACCCCATAGAGAATCTGTGGGATATTGTGAAGAGAAAGTTGAGACACCAGACCCAACACTGTGGATGAGCTTAAGGCCGCTATCGAAGCATCCTGGGCCTCCGTAACGCCTCAGCAGTGCCACAGGCTGATTGCCCCCATGCCACGCCATATTGAAGCAGTCATTTCTGCAAAAGGATTCCCGACCAAGTATTGAGTGCATAACTGAACATAATTATATGAAGGTTGACTTTTTTGTATTAAAAACACTTTTTTTTTTTTTTTTAATCGGTCGGAGGAAATATGCTAATTTTTTGATAGGAATTTTGGGTTTTCATGAGCTGTATGCCAAAATCATCAGTATTAAAACAATAAAAGAGCTGAAATATTTCAGTTGGTGTGCAATGAATCTAAAATATATGAAAGTTTAATGTTTATCAGTACATTACAGAAAATCATGAACTTCATCACAATATGCTAATTTTTTGAGAAGGACTAGTATATATAAAATATACATACACTGAATACAACTGAATTGAAAAGGAAGACCAACAATTTGAGAGTATAATAAGACGCGTAGTCAATACGGCACAACTCGTGCTGCAGGAAGCGCGTCCCAAGTTTTGGCAATCAGCTGGTCTGTGGGTTGAAATTTTACCATGTCTGTCCATTTGTGTTTGCTTGCCAGCTGTGCTTGGCTTTGTGCAAATGAGTTGAACGTGGGAAATTTATCTCTTTAATCAAAAACAACATGCACAGTCTGTGGCTGTTGTTATAATCCAATAAAATTAGAGTTTGAAGGTATTGGACCCGCCCGCACACTGGAGTACAGAAAGGATTGGCTCTCTGCTGCGCGCCACAGTGAGCTGACATTGAAAATAGATGTAAAGATTTAAATGCGTGAGATTTATTCATCTGTTTTTGTTTTATTTGGTGGCTTTTTTCTGTATTTTTATTTAAATGACAGTGAAATTATGTATTCGTTATTCTGTTAAGAAAGGCCACCTGATTTATCTGAGAGCCAGATACAGTCATCAAAACAGCCACATCTGGCTTACGAGCCATAGGCTCCCGACCCCTGACCTAACGTATAAACCTTGTAACAGGTATGTCGTGTCGTCCCCCCCTCCCTCCCTCCCCTGGGATTTCCTCATGCAGGTAAAGGAAGATTTCTGGGGAAGTGATGAACATGTCTTGTGCTTTGTGATGTAAAGCCAGGGTGTGATCAGCTTTTTGTCTCGGCATCTTTTTTTTTTTTTTTTTTTTTTTTCCTCAATCATTACAAACTAATACAGCACTTTACTGATTCCCCCCCAAATAATTAATAATTAACATTTTAACATGGCCGTGCACTACTAATCTGTGATGGGATGTTAAACCCTGACTAGGGTTCATTTATAGCTTTATGACTGAACTTTTTTTTTTTTTTTTTTTTAATGCATGTTATAAGGGTTTGTGTTGATCTCCACATCATACAAATGTCTTTGGCCTTGAAACAAGTGCCATAAAGATACCTCCTCTCTCCCTCGCTCTCTCCTCTCTCTGTGGTTCTTTTGTGAACTCCTCATATGCCTTTATAATGTCGTATCTTTTTCAGTAAATGTATCCTGTTGTGTTAATCACAACGAAAAGGCAAAGCAAACGTTTAGTGTATACGAAGCCATATGAAACGAGTGCAGAGAGTATCAGTATTATCACTTCTAACCTGTGTACGTACGTCCTGGCTCTTCTGCTTTCAGTTCAAACTGAACAAGTTTGAACAATCCAGTTGGTATGACCTTTGTTAGTGGACCGACCTAGAATGTTCGAGTTTTTTTTTTTTTGGTTACTCCTACGATATGCAGCTGATTATGTCCTACAGCAATTTGTATTGAGAAAAATTATTGCAGTTTCCATAGGAACACTTCTTTCTTTCAGATTTTATCAGTAAACTGAAATATATTTCAAGGTAGGATGTTGAACAATTGTTGATGTCTTTTTTTTTTTTTTTTTTTTTGAGCTCCCCATGGACTGGTTCCGCTCAGGTTCCTACTTCAGTCATTGGAATGCTCAGAATTCACATCTTGTATGTACTGTTTACATGGCTAATTAAAAAGAATATTCCACTTCTGTTCCTGTGCACAAGCGACTGCGTGTACTCCCCAAATCCCTGCAAGAGAATGTGTGAAACATGCAGAGCTCAGTTTGAACAGGTGCTCTGAAAACACAATGGCTGTGTGTACAAAGCAATCCTGAGTGATAAACATTTTCTAATCCTGGAATGGATGTTTACATGGCCCGGGTGGCTCAGCCACTTTATAGTAATAAGGTCCTGGGCTCACTGGGCTTGCATGGAGTTTTCTTGGGGGTACTGTACTCTAGTTTTGTTCCTACAGTGGAAGGCGTGCACATTGGGCTCATGGGCTGTTTCAGATTGCCCCGAGGTGTAAATGGGGGGGTGGGGTGTAGGCTCACTGGACTGATAAACTGAACACAGGATACACCCTGGACAGCTTCAGTTGGCTATGAAATGTTCCATATCAAGCTCAGAACAATAGTGGAATATTTGATAAGCATAAAATGTACATGTACAGGTTTTTGATTGTGTATTAAGATCAAGTTTAGAAATTAAATGTCCATTCATGTAGTTGTCCAATCAGCTAATCCGGTGACCTGTCAGGAACTCCAGTTTATCATCAAACACTGCTGGAGAAAATGTGATCTTGGTGACGTCAATCGTGGTGGTCAGGTCAGTTGGGATTTTTTATTTATTTATTTAAAACACAAAAGGTATGAAAAAGAAAACCATAGCCACGCTGAGGTCAGAGAACAGCAGACCACTAAACTACAAACAAACCAGAATTCCTAATGTGTGTGTGCAAGTTTTTCATGAGGCCAAGGTGCTGCTCATGATGGCTCTGCATCATAATCATGGGTAACTATAGCAACAGGAGCACTGAGACGGAGCTTTCAACAAGGAAAAGTTTATTAATTGAAATACAAGCCACAAGTAAGAAAACAACACTAAGCTAGCCTGAGCTCAAGTCTGAAATATTCAGAAAAACCAAACTACATGTGTCTCTGATATTTGTTTTTCCCCTTCCTTGTAGACGACACACTAATTGTTAATATATGCCTTTATAAATATAAAAGTTCCCCAGTTTTGTCATCCTTCATGTAAAATACACAATACAAATCACTCTACACATATTGGTTAGCTCTTACCAATTTTTCTGAGAATATAATTTACTAAAAGAAATTGGAACACCACGCGCACACAAATTAACAAAATACAAATTGTATGTATATGTAAAGTACAATACGTTGTCCAAACAAGAGAAAGAGAGAGGCATTAAGAAATCACAATGTACAATTTAGTGGTTAAAGAGAGGCGAGTAAATAAATAACCATCCGTTTTAGCTCGTTATTTACAACTAAGACTGTTTTTCCGAGCCGAGTCGCTCGGTAGTACCACAATGCTTGTGCTTGCATTAGAAAGCGCTACAGCAGGCCATGGCGCACTACGTAAACTGTCAAATGGCACTTTAAAATATTCCCAAAACAATCACAACCACACTACAAAGAATAAAGAGGAAAGGGGGACAAAAAAACAAGTGATGACTGGGATAGTGCAGCGTTCATATCGGTAGACTCGAAAGAGTTCTACGTTTCTCATGGTAAGCGATTAATACAGTCGTCAGTCACCACAACTGCAAAACGAAGTGATGGCTGTAGCTCTAAATGTGCGTGTGCATATCTGCTCAGTGTGTGACTTTGATGAGGGATGTTTAACAAGGGAGACATCTCAACCATGAGTAAAAGTAGACCTTCTGTTGAGCATGCAGCTAAAAACGCCACTGTTCCGCCATTATTTAAAGAATAATTGCAGCCATGTGCACGAACGTTTTATCTGCTCCTGGAGGTCTTGGTGAAATCGAAGGCACTGAAGTCTCTTTACCGGTGAAGCTGCCTTGCTAGAACTAGAAGTCTTGTTCACTCCAGCCGGGGGGAATGATATGTGTAAGTCACGTGTTCTTCACAGCCTTGGTAAGATAATCTTTTGAGTCCAAGAACCCTGGAGTTCTCTCATGGCAGATCGGTCCGGGTGGACACAAGTATCCTGTTAGGTCGAGATAATTCTATCCTACTCGATATGCATGATTTTATACGAGCTTTCTCGGCTTTGAAAATAAATTAACACTGAAAAAAGAAGGATCAATTGAAACAAGATTCAATCCCACAACGTTTCAAAGGTTAAAGCTCATCAAGGAATGAGGATGCATCAGAAAAAAAGTGTAAGGTGGCTTCATGGCCAAGGCTCACTGAGCAGAAGAAGGTCAAGGGTTTAAGCTCCAGTACCACCACCTTTGGGGTGCTGGGCTCATGATCAGTAGGTTGCGGCTTCGAATCCCAGTGACACCACTGTGCCAAGACCCCCTGGGCAAGTTCTTAACCACAAGTGTGCCTCTGTTCACCCAGCAGTATAAATGTGTGCCAGTAAAAATAATGGGATGGTAACCTGCGAGAGACGAGCGACCCATCCAGGAGAAGTTGAATTCCTGGTAGCTTCACGCGACGGAAATCAGGAATAAGCACCAGCCTGATAAGCCACTTGGCTTAGAGTATAAAAAGCCCAACACATTTACCTTACCACACCAACTTTCCACTGTTCATCCCTTAACCCAAAAATGCAAGTTGCTCTAGCTAAGGGCGCCTGCCAAGTGATGGATTGTGACAGAATTTAGAGGTGCAGTGTGTAAGATATATCTCGCGGCATGTTGTGGTGCAATTTTGGACTGCAGCCAGCTGAAAGTTCATCCCTGGCTCCTCCCCTTCAAATCCTGTACAGTTTTGCGCTACTCAAAAAAAAACATGAGGGTGCAAACATGGTGGCCTCTGTGAGAGATCATGTAGCCAGAGAGATGGAAACAGCATCTCATCTGCTTTTTAATATCAGGGGAGCACAGAGGTCCAGACACCCTCTCTCCAGCTCTTCCCTGGGGGGCACAGAGGCGTTCCCAGATAAGCCGAGAGACATAGTCCCTCCAGCAGGTTCTTGATCGGCACCGGGGCCTCTTCCGAGTTGGACATGCCCGAAACACCAAACCAGGGAGGCATTCTGACCAGATGCCCAGTAGCAAAGGAGCAGCAGCTCTACTCTGAGCTCTCCCCGGATAGTAGAGCTTCTCAACTGGTAAACTGAGAGCTTCGCCTTGTGGCTCAGCTCCTTCTTCACCACGTCGGACCGGTGCAAGCTCCGTTGAACAGCAGAGGCTGCAGCGATCCCTCTGTTGATCTCCTGCTCCATCCTGCCCTCACTCGTGAACAAGACCCCGAGATACTTGAACTCCTCCACTTGGGGAAGGACCTCATTCCTAACCTAGAGGGTGCATTCCACCTTGTCCGATTGAGAATCATGGCCTCAGACTTGGAGGTGCTGATTTTCATCCTGGCGTGTCGTACTTGACTGAATCGTGCCAATGAGAGCTGGAGGTCCTGGCTTGATGAAGCCAAAAGGACATCATCCGCAAAAAGCAGAGACGATATCCTATAGCCACCAAACAAGAACGCCTCAGCTACGCCTAGAAATTCTGCCCGTGAAAATCATGAACAGAATCGGTGACAAAGGACAGCCTTGAGGGACTCCAACTCACACCAAAAATGAATGCGACTTGTGGTTACCAATACGGACCAAGCTCTGGTGATACAGCAATCAAATGGCCCGTAGGAACGGGTCCAGAACGCTGTACTCCCGAAGCATGCCCCACAAGATAGTACAAGGGACACGGTCGAAAGCCTTCTCCACAGCCACAAAACACATGTGGACAGATTGGGCAAACTCCCATGCCCCCTCCAAGATCCTGTGGAGCGTATAGAGTTGGTCAAGAGTGCTATGGCCAGGACAAAAACCACATTGTTCCTCCTGGATCCAAGGTTCAACTATCGGTCGGATCCTCCTCTCCAGTACCTGCAGACTGTCCCAGGTAGGCTCAGGAGTGTGATTCCCTGATAATTGGAACACACCCTCAGGCCCTCTTTTTAAAAAGGGGGCCCTACCACCCAATCCAGAGGTACAGCCCCTGATGACCATGCGATGTTGCAGAGACGTGTCGACCAAAACAGTCCTACAGCATCCAGAGCCCTGAGATATTCAGGGTTGATCTCATCCAACCCCAGAGCCCGGCCATTGAGCAGCTTTTTGACTACCTCAGTGACTTCCACTCCAGTGATGGGCAGACCCCCATCCAAACCCCCAGAGTCTTCCTCCTCCACGGAGGGTGTGTTGGTGGGATTGAGAAGGTCCTCAAAGTATTCCCCCCAACATCCCCAGTCTAGGTGAGCAGCTCCCCACCTCCAAAATAAAAAAGTGTTTGTGGAGAACTGCTTCCCCCTCCTGAGGCATCGGATGGAAAAAGCGTATCGCAAGAATTTCAAGACAATTTTTTAATCATTATAGATTATTGTCTCACTCAATTTTTAAGCCACTTAATCCCATATTAGTCAAGGCAGGGCAAGCATGGGTTACATTCTGAGCAGCTCACCAGACCATTGCAGGGCAAATAATTTTTTTTTAGCCCAATGAATGATACATTTCCACTAATAATTTCTCAAAATGTTGCACACTGCACCTTTTAATAGAGATGATTGATCTTGGAATGAACCAATGAAATCTTACATGCAGCTAGGGATGTCTTTTTTCTTCGTTTGGGTGAAATTAAATGGCTCAGATGCATCCTGAACTGCATAGTCCACGATACAGTGAATAGTGACCTGCTCGTTCACTGCTTGTGAGCTAAATTCAAGTATCGCTAGTGCTTGGAAATCAGGCATTTTCATTTACTTAAAAAAAATTATATACCCCCCCCCCCCCCCAGTTCCTTCAGTTTCCTCTTTAAATCTAGTGAGGTTACAGTCATTAGTATTTGACCAAAATGCTTTAAATACAGTAGTTTGTGATTTAGGATACAGCCGTCAACTCTAGCAAGGCCAACTTCAGTGCGACATAAAACAAGGGTCGAACATTTTGGGTCTAAAGTCAAATAAATAGCTTGCAAATTGAATTAAAAACAAAACTCTTGTTCATATTTGCGGGGGATTGGACAGGAAAGAAAGTTGTGCAGTGGCACAATATATAAATATTTACAAAAACCTGCAAAATCGTGACATTCTAGCAGCACAATAAAAAGCATGCAAGACCAAAAGCACTTTCGTTTAAAATGAACCAATGGTGAAAAAGCTCTTCTTACTCCAGGCACAAGAGGATACGACAACCTGTCACATTCGTACAAAGGAAACAAAAATTTAAAAATGTGATCAGTGAAGGAAATAAGAATTAAAAAGCAGAGAATTAAATGCCTCAATATCACAATCTCTGGATTTCCTGGCAGCTGTCTCACCTTGGGTGGCAAACAGCTCTTAAGATACAGAAAGTGACTTTAAACCCCTCCCCCCTTTCCATTATACAGATTGCACTTGGAGTTGAAAAGAAACAGACTAGCTCATGATTATCAGTTACTTTGACAAACCTTTCAGAAATTATACCACATGACTGTGATTGACACCATTTCCTTATATAAGGGTGAGGTGTAGGAGTTTGCAGACAAATCATAGTCATAATGAAATTGTATCAGTAGTAAAGATGATATTTCTCCAGTGATTTTTTTTTTTTTTAAACAATCAATAAGTCCAATACGTACCATTTAAAAAAAAAAAAAAAAAAAAAAAAGTCCATTTAGTCTGCGACTTTTACCAGAGTGCCACTACAGACTAGTTTCCAGTTTTAAACATATTCTATATATTCATATCTGTCAGATGGTCCAGATGCTCCGTCCTATCCCACAGATCTGTGTATATAGGGGGGAAGAAATGAATAAAAACGCCTGAACTGCCTTGACAGTGCACAGCTCAACCAATCAAAATAAAGAGCTACAAGAGCAACACCACCTGCTAAGAATCCGCTATGACACAAAAAGTACAAACTTATCCTTTAGATATATTTTTTATATTTATATCTATATATATCTATATATCAATATCATATAGCATGTTTTGGTCACCTGTACAGATATCCAGTGTGTAACAAAGGGAATGACTAAGATGAACTCACGAGATTAAACGCAACGCACATCAAAACTCGTGGGGCGTTCGTCCAACAGCTGGCACCACTGGTGTGAGGTAGGGTGACGTTTACACAGACAATTACACACACACATACACACACACACACACACACCTCAGATCAAGTCATGCTGATGAGAGAGAAATCCAAGCACGAGTCCAGTTGCAGAGATCAGGTTTTCGATATAAAGCAATGACTATTTGCAGCGAGTGTTTTAGTAGAAAACTATCCGCGTCCTTCAGTGCGACGGAGGTGGCTTCAATGAAACGGAAAAGCTGTCGCTGGGTTAAGGCACTAGCATGAACCCGAGGTACAATCCCTGACATTAGGTTTTTGTTTTTTTTTTGTTTTTTTTTCTAAAAAAAAAAAAAAAAAAAAAAAAAACAACTTTAAATGACAGCACAGGTACGAAAAACGACGTGAAGCTGTACGACAGCCTGGAACAGCCAATAACTTCCTGTGGGGTTTTTTTTTTTTTTTGGTCCAACCAACCAAACAAAAACCCTCCACTGGAACTCACCAGGATCTGCACTGGATACGTAGAGGATATGAACAAATCCTCCCAAACCAAGAGACTGACTCGACAAACAGAAGGCAAGGAGGCAGCTGCAGGTCTCTGGACAGCTCGCTTGAGGTTATAGCAGCACAAAACACAGCAAGATTTCCAACTCTGACACAAATACAAACAAACAAAAAAAAAATAATAGTAAAAACACATTAAGATTCAGTGGTGGTTTTTTTCTGTGAAACAAGTGGCTTGGATTTGAATTCTTGGTCATCTGAGAGGGGAGAAAAAAAAAATTTTTTTTTTAGCATAGGGATGTTAACATGTGAGCACCTTTCTCTTTCGGGCTGCTTAAAATCTAATAAACTAATCACAGACACACTGATCGAACAGCAGCGCCGGACTGAAGCGTCTGCTGATGTCATGTGATCAGATGCTGCTGAACATAATTGAGCACGCATTGTTTTTGACAGATAAGGGTGAAATGGAAATGAACACGACTAGGAGGAGCCATATGAAGAAAGAGGGGGAAGGAAGTGAGAAAGCTGGTGAGAATGTCACACAGAGGCATAGGCATTCCCGGCACTGCCGCAGTGACGAATGGTGGACTGCTGTTGCGCGTTCACTGTACCCAGCATGTCTGGCTGCACCACGCCTACCACAGCGCTGCTTCCGTCCTCCATGGTTCCCACCTGCAATACCTGGATCACCTCCGCCTCCGTTTTCTCTTGCTTGGTCAGGGGTTCACCCGTGTCCTGCATCTCTTCGTCCAACTCGCTGTCCATCTCGCTTACCTCATCTGAGACATGGAACAAAAATGTCAAGGTAGTATGAGGACCATCGTTCTTGAAACACTTGCATTTTTAAAGCGAATTAACTTCAATGGAGAATTCTGTCAAATCTGATCCACAACAAAGCAGAAGAAACCAGAATGTAAAAACCATCGTGATTTAAACGTGCCTACCTTTATCAACGTTGGTAGGTGACATGGTGTTCAGGTCATCAAACTGAAAAAAGGGAAAAATTATAACACTCAGTGTCGTGAAGCTCAACCATAACGTATCGGATCCCTCACTTTCTGTGGTTAATTGAGACCGAGATCCCGACGCGACCACCGAAATCCGCAAAGTAGGATTCCCACCCCCCACTGACATATGTACATGTATGTTTATATAATATTAATACATACATATTCAATGTTATAAATGCTTATAGTAACAATTAAACGTTAAAAAATAATGCATAAGATGTAAATAAAATATAAATAAATACACACACACACACACACACACACACAGGTGTGCACCTCACAACAATGTACTGTAACTAGTTTTGATGCGAGGTTTTGTTTTTCTCCTCATTTAGGTTTTTTTTCGCATAATTGGCCTTGTTTGTTTTTGTGGCATTTTCCTTAACCCTTTCCCTCCTTAATTTCTTTATTTTTTAATTCAATTATTTAAAAAAAAACAAAAAAGATGCACTGAAGCCGCATGAATTGAAGCGCAAAGTAGCGCGGGATCCCTGTATACACGGCATTGCCATACGTATTCACTCTTCAACCATCACACACACACACACCATCCACAGACATAACCCACAGGGGTTAATATGATGTTGGCCCATCCTTTGCAGCTATAAAAGTTTCACGCAGGAGTCTATTCCACAAAGGGCCGCAGTGGACAATTTTTTTGCTTCAACCAAGCAGCAGCACACCTGACTTGGTTCATTTAATCAACTGATCTGAGTATTCAGGCAGTTGATTGGCCAATCTGTGTGCTCTGTAGAGAGACTGACCAATCACCTGCCTGAATACTCGGATCAGTTGATTAAATGAACCACGTCAGGTGTGGTGCTGCTTGATTGAAGCAAAAAACTATCCCCACTGCGGCCCTTTGTGTAACGAGTTTGAGACCCCTGCTTTAAACCCTTCTGGTCGAGCTTGCCCCAAGTTTTCGGACTATGTTTATGGGAATTTTTGATTCTTTCAGAAGTACATTTGTCAGGTCAGACACTGATGCTGGCCTTGCTCTCAGTCTCTGAATCAATTCATGCCAGAGGTTTGGGTCGAGGTCAGGACTCTGTGCAGGCCAGCCAAGTTCTTTCACATCAAACTTGCTCATCCATGTCTGAGGAACGGTGCACAAAGCAAGGGCCACAGTCGTGTAGGAACAGGAAGGGACCATTCCAAAAACTGTTCCCCCAAAAGACATGAAAATTGTCGGAAATCTCTTGGTACACTGAAGTATTCAGAGTTCCTTTCACTGGAAAGCTCCTGAAAACCGTCCCCATACAGCCGCCGCCCCACCCCACCCCACACACACACACACACAACTAAACTTTACACTCGGCGCACTGCGGTCAGACAAGTACTGTTCTCCTGGCAGACGCTGAACGCAGACTCATCCATCAGATTGCCAGATGGAGAAGCATGATTCATCACTCCAGAAAAGCGTCTCCACTGCTTTAGAGTGCAGTGGCGGCCGGCTTCACCCCACTGAACACGACGCTTTGCATTCCATTTGGTGACGTACGGCTTGAATGCAGCTTCTTGGCGATGGAAACCCATTATATGACGCGTTCTCCACACTGTTCTTGAGTGAATTTGAAGGACACATGAAGTTTTGTGTTCTGTAACAATTGACTGCTGAAAGTTGACAAACTCTGCATCCACTGACCTCGCTGTGTCATTTTATGTGGCGACCACGTCGTGGCCGAGTTGCTGTTGTTTCCAATCGCTTCCACTTTGTTATAACTCGACCGGCAGCTGACTGGAATATTTAGTAGTGAAGAAATTTCCACCTGTGCAGCAAGTCCAGTCGTGAGCGACCCATTCTTTCACAAGTGTTTGCAGAAGCAGTCTGCACGCCGAGGTGCTTGACCTTATACAGCTGTGGACAGTGAGGTGATTGGAACACCTGGAATCAATTACTGGAATGGGTGAGTGAATACCTTGGGCAATATAGATCTGCCATGTGTGAGGTTACAAAATCTGAAGATTTATATTCGCACGGTGAGCACTGACCACTCTACTGGTAATGCTGCCAACAATCTGTTCAAGAGACAACAAGACCGTCGGTCAATTAAAATATCTGACATGTTCTCTTTGGCTCCCTGATGATGCCTGCTATCTCCATTTATGGTCAAAGTGAGATTGTGCATGTATATACATTAAGATAACCCTAAGCATCTACTTGAAAAGGCTGGTGGCTCCATCTCACTGTTTTGGAAAAATTTCTCCTCCCTCTCTCCCTCCCTCACACACACACACACACACACACACACACACCTATCCAATGCACTGCAACACAAAGTGACACCACATTTTTACACGTAAAACGTCTTATTCTCAAAAGCAGAAATATGTTCATGTGACCCAAAATGTGTGAAGACTCATGTTTGAAGAAAAGACTTGCGTGCAGTTGTGAAAGCTGCCATGGATCAAGACAGATCATCATATTGCTCTAACATGGTCAATTTCAGTTGTAAAAAATAAATAAACAAATTTGTTAAATCGTGGGTGCGAACACGGGACCACATTTAAAAGAAGCATATTAACATGTTTCTACCGGTCTATAATTATACAGTAGGCCCTTGACCATTCGCGGTTCAGCGCTCGCGCCCCCATATACTCACGGATTGGTGACAAACCCGGAATAACAGGCATGTGATTCAAATTTAGCCAATGGCCGAGAGCTTTTGTTTCTCCCTGCTGCTGATTGGTTGCAGATGATGTGTAAACATTTTTTTTCCTCTCCTTCGCACACGTCATCAGTGTGATTGCTTGAATTGTGACGTAAACTGTTTTTAATCATTATTTAAGCCCGATGTCACTCAAACTCCCTGCATCTTCTCTAGCTTCTGGTAAGGAGCCTAAGCGCTTTATTCTCAATATTATCTCAGTACAAAATTATTTTTTTTTTTCTAAATCATTAGTACATTTTCTGCATTATTACTGTATTAATGAATAAGCCTGTCTATAGCAGGGGTCACCAACATGGTACCTGCGGGCATCAGGTCGCCCGCAAGGACAACATGAGTTGTCCGCGAGCCTGTTCAGGGGTCGGGAACCTATGGCTCGCGAGGCAGACATGCCTCTTTTGATGAGTGCATCTGGCTCTCATAAATCAGGTGGCCTTTCTTAACAGAATAACTAATACATAATTTCGCATCTATTTTCAATTCCACTTGTCGCTGTGGCACGCAACAGAAAGCCAATCCTTTCTGTACTCCAGTGTGGGTGGGGCCGATACCTTGAAACTCTAATTTTATTGGATTATATGCAACAGCCTGCACAAGTTGTTTTTGGGTAAAGAGGTAAATTTTCCTCATTTTGATCAGCTGATAGAAGTGTAAGAAGCCAAACAGAGCTGGCAAGCAAAACACAAATGAACAGAATGAAAAAACTTCAACATACTTGTCAACTGCCACGCATCAAATGTGAGACTCACGCATTTCATCTCCTCCTCAATCTCTCACGCAAGGTGTCTAAAATCTCACACATTAATACAATTATTTCCAATTTTTATTTCATTTTTTTGTTATTTTTTAAGGATGTAATTTCCGCGAGAAAATGCGATTGGCCATGTCTTTTATGTAAACATACAGCTTCTCTTTCTGCTTCTGGCTGCAGGATCCTTTACCGTAAAACCAGATACATACGTACACTTAAAAACTAAAGGTTGTGAAACTTGCTCAGATGAGGTTTTCATTTACTATCTATCTATCTAGTGCCCGAGTCGTAGGCCCACCACTGGCCATAAAGGATAATGCCCTGGTTATCATCTTCATGGAGGTTTTCTTGGCAGGATTAGTGCAGTGGTTTGCCATTGCCTTCTGCACGATGCGAACCTACGGGCAATTTAGAACGGCCAATTAACCTACTGTGCATGTCTTTGGATTGTGGGAGGAAACCAGAGCACCCGGAAGAAACCCACACAAGCACGGGGAGAACATGCAAACTCCACACAGAAACATCCAGGCAGGGAATCGAACCCAGGCCTTCTTGCTGTGAGGCGGACGGGTTAACCACTACGCCACCGTGCCGCCTTTCATTTACTAATGTACAACAACGTATCAGCTGACTGCCTTAGAATGCGCTTCCTGTCACAAACACTGCAGTGTGCGTCCTGTCGTATTGACCATGTACGGCTCTACATGCGTACACGAGCAGTTCTCACACGTGAAAAACATCAAGACCAACCTGCGGTCACGTAATAGATGGAAGCCTAAACGCCTGCATGAAGCTGAACTTCACTACGTATCAACCAGACTACAAAGACATCAGAAAAAACATGCTGCACCAGAAGTCGCACTAATAGTAAGAAGTACTTTTCTTATTAATAAATAAGTTTGTTATAACAATGTTGTTTAAAATAAATTCAGTCGTATTACACCCTAAAATTGTTGATCTCAGTATTAAAAAATGTGTTTGGCTCTCAGAGGATGAGATTTAAAAAAAAAATAAAATTTTTTTTTTTTGGCTCTCTTGGTCAAAAAGGTTCCCGACCCCTGACATAGATGAATATCATTAATAATAACATATAAATAAAGGTAAATTGAGCAAATTTGTTATGTCACAAGTGTGTATTGACCTGGTAGCCCTTCGCATTAATTGGTACCCAAGAAGTAGCCCTCCGTTTGAAAAAGGTTGGTGACCCCTGGTCTATAGAATGTGTTTAAGAAGCATATTTTAGCGCATGTAATAACCGGGTAAAAACTACATCAGTAATTTTCAGATTTTCATGATCCGCAGGAAGGGTCAGAACCAAACCATCTCGAAAAATGGGGGCCTACTGTATAATAATAAAACAAAAATATATACACATTATAAATCAAGTTTTCTTTTTTAAAAAAGTGAAAGGATATTTCAAATTAGGAGAGCACACACCTCTCCCATCACTCCAATGGGTGTCTCTCCAGTCGCCTGGGCAACACGGTGCTCTACCAGGTAGAACATGTACTCATCATAGAGCAGCCGGATAAGGTGAAAGGAGCCGAAGCTGGCAGCACTGCGCAGGGTCAGATCTCTGATTACCATCGAGCTGCAAAGTCGCAACATGAAAAGGTTAAGGCCATTTCCCTGCATTTTTAAATATTTGACATATTGGCACGAAATATTCGGTAATATAACACGAGCCAACTTGTACTGTGCACGCTAAAGGAGTTTTATGTTCAATAAGGTTGGCCCGAGGCAGGCTCATAAGAGGCACGGCCCAGTGAAAGTCAATAGCAACACAGAAATGGTGGGAATAACAAAAGAAAGAAGGCATAGCTTGCCTATAAAAGGACCACTTGAGCAGAAACTGGCGGGCTGCTTTCGGGAAACTCGGCCTGTCCTCGTAGGGCTTGAGAACCTGACTGACCACGTTGTCAAGCCAAATGGCCCACTGCTCCAAGGAGCTCTGCTGCTGCAGTGTAGCCTTGAAGTCCTGCTCGAGTCGCTGCACCATGCCTTCCTCGCACTGGCAGACCCAGGATGCCTGTTCCTACACAACAGAAACAACAGAAAATGTTATATTATTCGCACACTTATTTATTTATATATATATATATATATATATATATATATATATATATATATATATATATATATACACACACACTAGTCCTTCTAAAAAAAATTAGCACATTGTGATAAAGTTCATTATTTTCTGTAATGTACTGATAAAAATTAAACTTTCGTATATTTTAGATTCATTGCACACCAACTGAAATATTTCAGATCTTTTATTGTTTTATGCTAATTTTTTGAGATAGGAATTTTGGGTATTCATGAGCTGTATGCCAAAATCATCAGTATTAAAACAATACATATATATATCCACACATACAGGGATCCCTCCCTTTCTAGGGTTAATAGGGACCGAGACCCACCAACCCCCCACAACCACTGATTTCTGTGAAGTACAATTAACCCCCCTGACTGACATATGTATACTGTATATGTATATATAATAAATACATATTCAACGCTCCATGACAAAGTGCGGCTTATCCGGATAAGCCGCGCATCGGTCTCACAAGCTCCGAGTGACACTTGCGTCAAGCGCCTCACATTCAAAGGGAAAGGACTTAAGCAGCGCGCTGAAATTGAGGTGAGCATGCGATTTGTGTTTATAGAGAGTAGATGAGAGGACTTAATTCAGGTGTGAACTGCATTCAGCCCGAGCAGCTCAGCCACGCCCGTCAGCCAGAGCGGGAAGAAAACGGACACAAACATTCTAAACATTAACTTGGGTACTTTACTGGAATAATTATTGAAAAAGACTTTAATACTACAGCTTGACAACAGTTCAGATGATTATTCCTCTTCAGGCACTGCAGAGGAAACTGTCGTTTCTTCAAAAGAAAGTCTTATTTCTTCAGAAGAGACATCCAACGTCATTACCTTTTTCTGGCACTTCGCCGGCGTTTGAGTGGCATCATGGAGCTTAACTGGTAATCAAAACACTAAAAAATAGGCTCTTTGACAACTTGTACAAGAATGAGGGAAAAGGGACATATACATCATCTCAACCAATCAGCAGGAAGGAGGACAGCCATTGGCTGGATTTGAATCACTGACAGTTGTTCGGCAATCCACGAATAGTCAAGGGCCTACTGTAATGTTCATCAGTAACAACACATTTAATTGTTCCGCCATGCTTTAAAAAAAACAGGAAAATATTTTGTTGTGTTCTCTTGGTAAATGTCCAACAACTGATGAACCATTGGAAACTACTACAGCAAAACGATGGGATGCTCTGAATAAATGGAGCGATGAGCCAGATATGGACTTATCAGAAAGTGATGAATATTTTTCACCCGATTCTCCTGCTCACTAACTTCATAAATTTAAAGACGATCCTGGCCATGTGCTCATTTGTGTTGATTGGTTCAAAGTGTCATGTGCTAAAGTTGACATTCATGTTGATTGGCTCGATTTTACATCTGGGGGAAATATTTAAAGATACAGCACCGGATCTTTTTTTTTTTTTTTTTAATTATGCTGTTTTCTGTTTGTTTATTTTCAGCTTTCATGTAAGTAATCTGGTTGATACCACAAAATGAACAACAAATACCAGTAAAACGCTTTTATTGTTCCGTTATTATTCATGTTTTCCACCTCGATGGTAATAAGCACTTATTTTCTTTATTTAATTATTTAAATTATTTTTTAAAATTTTAATTTATTTAATTTTCTGCCAAAATTCTCATGCAAATGATCAAAACGATAGGGTGAGACGGAGGCAGATCATTTGCTGTGGCGACCCCTGAAGGAAACAGCCGAAAGGAAAAGGTGGTAATAAGCACTTACCGTTCCACTCCGCTGGGAACATTTTAATAAGCGCCCACCCACTCCAATTTTTTAAGTGCTCTGGGCGCTTATCACGTTGAATACGGTATATTTAAGATGTATAAAAAGATGTGCCAAAGTACCAAGAATTTTCTTTTATCTAATTTGCTCAAATATTTTTGAACTGGTGCCGAATGGCTTTTTTAAAAAAATTTTAATGAGGGGACACATCACAGATCACACACTGACTGATCGAGCAGTACAAATGTATGAGACTCAACTGTCGCTCTGTTTAAACTATTTTCATGAAGATGTCATCACAGCTTGAATTTTACACTCCGATGAATCCGTCTCTCAGTGAGAAAATTGTTCTGCTCACTCAACACAACTTATTGATTATTACATGATGGCTCATATTGAATGAGTCCTTAATAAGAATAAAGAATAACTCTGAATCAATTTCTGATGTGGGGGATTGTCATCATTTCTAACAGACTGAAAGTTCACTGAACTGGAAGCTTATCGTTAAAAACTCCCCTGTTAGGACAAGCTAGAGACGATGAAGATGCACCTGCACATTGGCGAAATCCACGCGGTTCAGATCACTGAGCATCTGGTTGATCTGTGAGGTGTTCTGCAAGACTGCACGAGCTGCCTGAGCCAGGTGATTCAGAGATGTGTATCTGCGCAGGGTCTGCGCAAAGGCACTAACAGCGGATACCTGGGGTACAGAGAACAGCATTATGCGAGTAACAGGGTTCCTGTCTAACAAATTGATCATAACGGATGCTGACGAATACAAGCAAAGTGATTAAGGTGAGTGAAGGTGTGATCTCTAAAGCGCCAACATCTAATGTAGTTAATAAATTTATGTGGAAGAAGAGGCGGCGTAAATTTCAGGAAACGCTCGTATTCGTATCCAAGTGATTCCAATCCTGGTGGTCAGATTGTGTGTTCATCACTGTACATTTCCACATCAACACACTGGTGCATTTTATTCCTCTTTCATGATTACAGTACCTTTTCTCTGAAGGACCAATACAAATTGTACAAACAACTACATTAACTACGATAATTTATTCCTGCAAAATTTATACTGATGACTGCGTGAAACAGACAATAACGTGTTGGGCAACCTTGGTATGGATCATCTTCTGGGGAATGGTGCTCATGGCGTTGGTGAGCCAGCCCTCAAGGCTTTTGGCAAAGTTACGGATGGCTTGAGTCAAGGCACCTGGAGAGGAGAAAGACAGAACACTGACTGGGGGAGATATCAGGAAAATATGTATAAAACAGACTTTCCAGAGATCTCGACACATGTTTTACATGTACATGTTATGAGTGATCAGGGGTGTAGTGGTTCCCGGGTGGGGTGTGTATGCATAGTAGAGCACATGCATCGTGAGCACAACCGCCTCACAGCACGAAGGCCTGGGTTCAATTCCCCAAGCTTGGACATTTTTGTGTGATTTTTGCATATTCTTCTCGTGCCTGGGTGGTTTCACCCAGCTAATCCAGTTTCCTCCAACTGTCCAAAGACATTCACATTTAGTAAACTTAATGTTCCAGATTGCCCCAGGTGTCAGTGTAAACGGTTGTGTGTGTTTGTGTTGGAGTGCTGGACTGGCAAACTGTTCAGGGTGTAACTGTCCTTCGCCCAGAGTCGGCTGAGATAGGCTCCATTCATGAATTTTGTTTATTATACTCTGACAAATAAGTCCATCAAAATGGTCATGGAAGCATCTGTATAATTTGTTTAATTAAAGCACAAATATTCAGAACCCTTAACACAGAGACGTGTTCTGCTTACTAGGAATGGGTCTGAGGACATCAGGAATGAGGATCTCCACCAGAGCCTGGTACATCAGGTGATCACAGGTGTTCATCCACTTCAGCACGGCCTCACTCTGGCACAGCAGTAACAGTCTCGCACGTGGTAGACGCCCCTCAATCTCACTCATACCGCTGTTCACACACATAAAAACACAAACATTAAACACACACACACACACACACACAGTATTTGGCATTTCCTTAATGTGTTAAAGAAACACACCTGTTTTCTGTCATGGTGATGCCTTCTATGGCGTTAGAAGGGCAATAGCGCCAGAACGTTTGCCACAGCTTCTCTATCAAGCTAAACTGGAGGTTCACCACTACATCCAAGATTGCCTGTGAGCCACACAGATACAAATCTGAATTGCGGAGGGAACTCTGACAGAAAATATAACGAAAAACTGTGCAATCCTCTGCTGTTACCTCACAGTGCTCTCTGTACAGTATCTGAAGAGCTTTAATGTCTTCCATGCTGACACCATCCACAATGTTTTCTCCAAGATCGAGCTCAACAAATTCAGGGATGGCCCGAGCTGCATCTGCAAAGGGGAGGAGGTGCATTGTCATAATGGAATACCACATTCAGTATATATTACGTTTCATTTCAGCCTCCTCACCGAGGAACTGTTGATGGTGTTGGCTCTGTGCGAGGACTGTCTGCTCGGCAGTGTTCGGATTGTGATGCCCGCTGTGTGAGTAGTTGTCTCCTAAGAAGCTGTCTGCCTTCTGCACAGACTTGTACCTGTTTAAAAAAAAAAAAAATCACAACATTAAACACTCTCGGGATCCTAGCATTCATGTTCAATGAATTCATTCAATTCAGACTGCCAAGGTCTTCTAGATACCAGTTTATCAGGAAACATCGACAATTGGGGAGATTAAGTGGCGTGACGCAGTTGAGATACACAGCCAGGGAAGTATTTCATTAGGAACCCCCCCCCCCCCCCAAAAAAAAAAAAAACAAACAAAAAAAAAAAACCACCTGTCTGGTTTCTGTAACAGATTCTCATAACACCACTTGTTTAAAAATGTAACACTGATGCGCACCTCTGTTTCTGATGAACAGGCTGCTGCCGTAGTGCCATGTACTGCATGTCCTCCTGCAGCCGGTTCAGAGGCGAGTCTGGCTTTACACGGATTCCGTAGTAATGATACTTGGAGTTTCCTCTGCGTTTAGAACACAACGATACCCAATTTCTCTTTCTGCAACTCTGATAAATGCACAAATGCATTAAAGGCTCCAAAGATGGAAGTACCTGGTTCCGAGGCGGCGTGTGCGCAACCCCATGAAGATGGAACGGATGAGTTTCCCGAAAGACGCAGCATTGACCGGATCGAGCTTCTGCTCCTGGCAGTGGCGCAGGTAATGGCTGTAGAGCGTGGATCGAGGCAGACTCACTCCCTCTGCAGTCTCATAGTTATCCAGAAGCCACTGCAGCTGTACGACATGGTGTGTTGAGATTTTTATTCTAACAGCTTGGAAGTGTCACGCATGCTTACGATATACAATCCATAAACACCTACTAAAATCTAAATTTATTTGTATCACCCACCATTACTGCAAGATTTCAATTTTTATGGTATGACATACAGTAGACCAGAAAAGTGTCAAAACAAAGAATCGCCAAGCCCCACCACCCAAAGATAGAGAGACAGACAGAGCGCAAAAATGGGGGAGGAACGTGGAAGAAAAGAGGGGCATCACCACCACCATCATCGTATTTTTTGCGACTTACGTGGCTGTTGAGCAGTGAACTTCTCTGACTGGATAAACCCTCAGACTTTTGCAGCGTCTCGATCGCCATTTCAATCTGATAGACCAGAAAGCAAAAAGAAACAAATGGAGGGGAAAAAATAGGAAAGAAAGGGGGAAAATAAAAACAAAGGCTGTAGCGACAGAAACCCATACTGAAAACCACCAAGACACGCAGTCATCAGTACAGATTAGCAGAAACAAGCTTCCCGACCAGACAAGACACAAAGCGAGATGGCACGGGAGAGTCACAGAAATAAAATGGGTCTACCTTCAAAGGAATAATTCACCCAATCAAATATGCATCAAGCCCGCAGGCATTGTTTTTATTTAAACCTGGGAGAAGTTTTCCTTTGAAAACAGTCATGAAACGTGCAACATTTTTGCAAAGCCACACACACACACACACACACACGCACGCGCACACACACGCACACACACACACACACACACACTTCAGAACACTACCACACCTTACCAGCAGAGGTCAAAACTGATTATTTTACATCTTACTGCTTGAGGAAATCGTTTAAAATTGTGTGTGTTTAATTATTTAAAAGTGGATGTATAGCTGATGTGGGCTTCTAAAATTAATTTCATTATTTTTTTTGAATAACTTCTCATAAAAAGTACCTTAAAATACCCAAAATATTCATCACCGTTCTAAAGATTTCATGAATCCCCCACCCACAAATCCCTCTCCTGCTTGTGTACACAGCTGTAAGGAGAAATCCTTATTTAAAATGTAATTTCTGCCTGAACAAAGCCCATCAATCTCCATCCCTTTATTTTCTCAAGCTTCCTTCTCAAGTCTTACAGAGCAAAAGGGTTACGCGTCCTTCCTCAGAGTAATAAGGATTTTATCACTGAAATCTGTTGTACCGTAGCAGGAGAAGCCCTGGAGGTCTGCGCTGCGGTGTGAGGGGCAGAGCCGTCCATGGCGTTGGAGCCGATCAGGTAGGCCCCTGAGCTGCTGATGATCTGACCCCCCGTGAGGCCCATAGCCAAGCCGCCACCGTTAGTGCTGCCGTTGCTGGATAAGCTGTGAGTCGTCACCACAGCGCTCACCTGCGGAGCAGCTGCTTGCGTGTCAAAATAGCTCCCGCTGTTGTTCTGACTGTACAGCTGCGGCTCCGTGTAAGTGTATGTGCGTCTACAGAATACACAGTCACATGTAGAGAACATGTCAAGAACATCTTTGGATTTAAAGTTTGCATTTACTTTACAAGTCATTGTGGATCATCCAAGTCCATTCCATAGGCCCTAAAATTTGTATGCCAACAGTATATATAAAGGCATTCATATTTTTATGGAAATCTGCTCTGCAATAGTCTGGGGAGCTGTCCAGGGTGTACTCTGCCCTCATCCAGAATCAAATGAATATACTGTAATCCTCCCCCTCATCGGCATTTTTTCTTGGTGTGTGTGTGCTTTACTCGTTAAATGAATGGATGCATTGCACTGTACATACTGTAATATAAATACAGGGCTATCTCACTACTTTGCGCTTCAATTCAAGTCGCTTCAGTGCATCGCGGTTTTTAAAAAAATAAATAAATATTCATCGAATTATAAAATAAGAAAATTAAGGAAGAATAGGTGGAAAATAAGGAAAATGCCACAAAAACCAGGCCAATTATGCAAAAAAAAAACAAAAAACAAAAACCCCTAAACCGTCAAAACAAAAAACAACCCAAACCCTCCCATCAAAACTAGTTACATTGTTGTGAGGTGCACATCTGTGTGCATGCATAAATGCATTATTTTTAATGTTCAATTGTTATTATAAGCATTTGTAGCATTGAATATGTATTTACTGTATTGATATTATATACATCAGAATGGGGGGGGGTCCTACTTCGCAGATTTTGATGGTCACGTGGAGATCTCGGTCCCAATTAACCACGAAAAGTAAGGGATCCCTGTATAGTACAAAATGTCACCATTTGGATGGCACACATCTTTATTGTGAAAAGCACAAGCCGGAGCAGAGCACAAATACAACAAAACATCACTACCAAGCTCACATTTTAATTAGCATCTCTTTTCCATCACTACGTTTGGCACTAGTTTAACTATTTTAAGATGAAACAATTTTATTCAAGCATTTAAACTTGTGCCCACCCCACAAGATTTTGTTCTTTAAAAAAACAAAAAACAACAACAACCCCACAAGGTGCGCTGTTCACTACTACTCTCACTCTGCTTAAACCTTAAGGGTCAATGTTATAATTGCCCATCTTTGACGACTTTTAATTTTATCTTTATATTTCACCTTAAAAAACTGTTTACATTTAAGTGCTTGGTGTCTTTTTCAGTACAGCCTCATTTGTGTGACGTTACAGTACTTTATTTTGACATACTGTACTAACACATTGGACCCACTAGTACAAACCAGATTCCAAAGAAATTGGCACACTATACAAATCGTGAATTAAAAACTGAATGCAAATGATGTGAAAGTGCCAAATTTCAATATTTTATTCTGAATAGAACATAGATAACAGGGTCAAAAGTTTACATTAAGAAAATGTATTATTTTAAGGAAAATAGTGATTTTAAATTTCATGGTGTCTCAAAAAAGTTGGGATAGGTAGCGAGAAGAGGCTGGAAAAGTCAATTGCACTTACAACGAACAGCTGGAAGACCAATTACCACTACTGAGGTCCATTGGCAACATAACCGAGTATTAAAAAGAGCTTCTCAGAGTGGCAGTGTCTCTCAGAAGTGAAGATGGGTAAAGGATCACCAATTTCTCCAATGTTGTGCAGAAAGACAGTGAAGCAATATCAAAAGTGTTTCCCAGCAAAAAAATTGCAAAGAGTTTGAAGTTATCATCATCATCTACAGTGCATAACATCATCCAAAGATTCAGAGAATCTGGAACAATCTCTGTGCATAAGGGTTAAGGCAAAAAAAACAAAACATACTGGATGCCCATGATCTTTGGGCCGTTAAATGGCACTGCACGACAAACAGGAATGCTACTGTAAGGGAAATTGTCGGTGAACACAATCCACTGTGTCATCCACCGTTGCCAGCTGAAACTCTACAGTACAAAGAAGCCATTTCTAAACAGGACTCAGAAGCGCAGGCATTTTCTCTGGGCCAGGGGTCATTTAAAATGGAGTGTGGCAAAGTGGAAAACAGTTCTGTGGTCAGACGAAGTTCTTTATGGAAACCTGGGAGGCCAGGTCATCCAGACTAAAGAGGACAAGGACAACCCAAGTTGTTATCAGCGCACGCACAGTTCAGAAGCCTGTATCTGTGATGGTATGAGGTTGCATGAGTATGTGTGGCATGGGCAGCTTGCAGATCTGGAAAGGCACCATCAATGTAGAAGCCAGTTGAACAGTTAGAGGCCTGTATTAGACAAGAATGGGACAGCATTCCTATTTCTAAACTTGAGAAACTTGTCTCCTCGGTCCCCAAACATTTGCAGACTGTTGTAAGAAGTGCCAATTTTTTTGGAATCTGATTTGTAAAATAACCCAAAAAACCTCAAAATCTAAGAAGACAAGCATTTGTTTTTTTTTTTTATTGTGAAAAACAAACATGTTTAATGAACCATTTTTATAACTTGGAACGCAAATATAAATTGCGCACCACCATTTCTAGGGGGTGTCACTCCTCCAGTTGTCCACATTATTGCAGCATTTACCTTCAAACTGCCTTTTTTTTTTTGCTGACATCACGCCGTGGAAACTGCCATCCCATGAAATTAATAATTTCTTAATATTTGATTTTATTTGTTCCATTAAAAACTGGTATATAATTTGAAGTCTGCACTTCTAACACAAGTTGAAACTCTAACAAACCAGA
Organism: Plotosus lineatus; assembly: GCA_024760905.1. Lineage (NCBI taxonomy): Eukaryota > Metazoa > Chordata > Actinopteri > Siluriformes > Plotosidae > Plotosus > Plotosus lineatus. The sequence continues at coordinate 25,787,914 of CM045743.1, forward strand.
TTTTCCTGCTCTATTATCTTAAATCAGACACATGATGTCCAGCAACTTCAATGTATTAAAGACAATTACATTATTGCGGACCTGCTTTAAAAGAAAAGCCTTTCAAGCTCCATCATCGGATGATTCTTACTTACATTTTTGCTAAAATCCGTTCAACAGTTTGCATTAGCCTCTTTAAAAAAAAAACAAAAAACATTTGTAATTCATTTCACTGTTGCGAGCATGCGAAAAATCACAAATACGATGTGCACACCTCAGTTCCAATAAGGAGGGATAATAACAATAATAACAGTATACATATATTAAAGTAACAAATCAGATATCAACTAGTGAGTTGTATAGTATTCCATGCAGTGCATTTAAATACGCATCACTTCTGTGTTTACTGTGGCTTCTACTGAAGTCACATGTCACGCTTCACCATATAAGGGTACCCTGAGTGTGAGATTTTATTACAAGGTTTTTTTTATTTCTCTTCACAAAAAAAATTGTAATAAAAGCATGTTTTGGATGTGCAAATGTGTATGCAAGCCTTGTTTATGTTTGGGTAATTATGTTGTAGAGCACTTTGAGCATAATATTACAGTATGGATAAAGTGCAAAATAAATCTACTACTACAACTACATTTGAAATTGTTTTTTAGTCTGGAACTAACAATCAGAATCAAGTAATTAAGAAAGCTGTGTCATAAATCTATTGCATTTTGAACACAACAAATGGGTTTTTAATTACAGATATTTGATCATCACCTGTATGGGATGCAAATGTTAATACGCAATGACATGCTTTCACCATTTTATTTCTCCCCACCCCTTTGCCTGATATCAGCGAATGTCCATATCTTATATAATGCTTTACAATTATACACACATGTGCGATAAACATGTCAAATATGCCCTTTATCAAAGGCATTTCATTCTGTAGCAAGATGGCTTCTTCAAGACCTCTCATCAATACTTGCAGTCATCATCAGGTGACTGCACACAATCTACAACCCCGCTGGGCCTCGAGTGCAATCAGCACCAACAGGTTTTTGTGACAAGACAATTTCTCGTCTTTCACATCCCTCCAGCTTTAAAGGTAACTCAAAGCACTCAAGACAAATGCAGGGTATGAATGCGCGTCTCCTTGGTTTTGCTAATGACCTTCACTGTTGTTGAAACAGATGTTCATCTTACCGTTTCTTTAGAAGCATTTCCTAAAATTGGACTTTCCCCATGTGGTGCGCTGGCCAGCTAAGAGAGTCACCTGTGTTTACACCTGACTCACCTTATCACGTGATTATTATGGATATGTTGATGAAATGGAACATGAAAATGTCCAAGCATGTGTCTATGAGTCAATATTAGTGCAACAGAGATCCCACATCTCTCATTAGATGTATTATTTAAGTACTGACACGTTGGTGCACTTACATGGTTCCATTGGTGTAGACGCCGCTGTTCTCCTCTACATACTGCACCTGTGATGGGTACACATGCTGCACCTGTTGAACAGTCTGTGCCTAGATGAATGAGAGAGCGTCCATACAACATAAATATCCAAATACTCCAAGTGTGTGTGTGTGTGCATATACACACACACACACACACACACACACACACACACACACAACAGAGACTGGCTGACCTGTTGCTGGACAGGCACCTGAGAGGACACCTGCTGGTTGGAGACAGCAGGCTGCACAGGCACGCTGGTCTGGAGGGGCACCGTCGACGAGGAGTCAGCGCCAGCCTCTGGGGTTTGCATGGCGCCTACAAGGCAGAAGCAGGGTATACCGTGTATGTGAATTTAGACAATATTGTTCAGAAACAAAAATCTTGGTGTGTCCCATTTTAATTATGGTTACAGAATTTTAATTTACATGGCCATGATATTGACTTTGTTTCGCTTTCATTTACAAAGGCATCTTATTTATGGCCCCCAAGACTCTCGCACCTAGCTTACTGTACATATGCTTCGTTTTCTGTGCACTTTGACTGAATGTCTGGTGCCAAGTGTCACTTTACAAGGATGAATCCTGTGGGTTCACACTTTCTCCTCAACAAAGTACTGATCTGAAAACACTATAAATGGCATACACTTGCATCTGCCCCAGCCTCGAGTTCAGTAGCGATGTTCCTGCTCTTATTGTGTGGCGGGTAAACATGGCCCTTGATGGTCATTCTTTTGAGGGTTCATATGAGGCTGCCTCAGTGCCGACTGTCGAATGCTGTGTTACGCAACATTATGGGAATTTACAGGTGTTCGTTTCACCGCTAATAAGCAAAGTAGCTGTAAACACTGGATTGGCTTACATAATCATTTACACATTACAAGTCTTGCAAATAAAGTGAAGAAGGTGCTTTTTAATGCAGTGGCCAGATTTACTTAGTGTTATAATTGGGTCTAATCATAGTAGAAATATTTCTTGTAAGCCAGTATTTGTTTTTTTTCCCCCAGTTAGCATCTTTAAGAAGTACATCACCATATTGATGATCAGGGGGTGAAAAAAACACAGCTTTTCAAACATTCCAGCTAATTTCTCTCCCCCTATGAGCAGGTAATGGTAAATGTGGCACTCCAGGAGAGATCCTAACTCCACCGTGACCCTGAGCAGCTCATTTACTAGAGCAAAGATTTTATTTGCATGATTTCCTACTTAAATTAACACCACCCCTCCATCCCTACCAGTGCATGATAAAATACACCGACACAATGATTCTTAAACGCATAAAAAAACTTGCGCCTAGACCCCACATTCACTCCTGCAATGATCTGACTGCAGTTTATTACTAAATTAAAAGAAGAAAAAAAAAAATACAGGTTTGTAGCCAAAATCAAATTAGGTGCATGTAATACTAAAGATCATCCACAATTCGCTTCCCTCACCTAGTTAAAGCAGCACTCTAAAAGCACCGAAACATGCATGTGGTGTAAATGGTGTACATATTTTGTAAAATGATGAGAGAGAGGAGAAAGTACAGGATTTAGAAAGAGAAAGCTCTCATCTGGCCATGAGCAGAAAGGTGTGGGGCTGAAGTATCGCTGCATCTGTGACGTTACCGGGACACCTGGCCCAGCTGTGCAACTCGACTGCAGCGGCTGAAGCCATGACTCAGTCATTACTCTGTAAGAACAGCCTCAAAACCCGAGCCGTGAAAGATTTTGGTTATGATGAGAACTGGTCCGATGAAGGTCGCTATAAGGAATTAGAACATGGATGAAATAAGCGAGAGTGGACGTGCCCCCTTACACACACACACACACACGAAAGCCTTGATGAATGGATCCGTGTCCACAGTCATAAAGGGCGGTTAATAATTAAGCGTTTCTGTGCTTCAGGTCTGCCACCCCAGCCTTTAGAAACCCTCAGCTAAACCGGCGACCAGCAAAACAAAATTACTCGTCTACAAAAGTCAAGATTATCACAAACCCCATGATTCATCAATCAGCCTATTGCAAGCAGGGTGGGATATGAAAACTCAGTCTCATGATTCACATCGATGAAGCTCTCTCACTAACTCGGTCTAGCCGCATTTCTATCTGTCTCAGACTTTTTCTCTCTGACTGTCTGTCTCTCATCTCTGTTGCACCATCTCCGTCTTTGATTCTCTCCTCCCCATCTGTGTCTCTCTCTCTCACTCACTCTCTATTTGTCTTTGACTCTGTCTCTATCACTCTCCCCATCTGTCTGTTGCTCCACACCTCTGACTGACTCCCTCTCTCTTATCTGTCTGTCTCAGACTCTGTATCTGTCCATATTTGTTCCCCCCCCATATCCCGGTCTTTCTCGCACTCTTTTTCAGACTCTCATCCACAATCTGTCTGTGACTCTCCATCTATGCCTTTGTCTCATTCTCTCTTTGTTTTAGGTTACATATGGCCATTTTCAGAGTCTTAGAGAAATCAGTCAAATTCGTCAAAAATAAAAGGTTTTTAATTCACTAGTTTTTTTTTTTTTTTTTTAAGTAGTTTTCTTTTCCTTTCGGCTTTTTCCCTTTTTTGGGGTCGCCACAGTGAATCATGTGATTCGTACGTTTGATTTGGCATAGGTTTTTACGTCGGATGCCCTTCCTGTCACAACCCTGAGCAAGGGACAGAAATATGCTGACGGCTTTGCAGCTACTCTTTACGAAAGTCAGCAATGGTTCTTTCACATGAACCTCTCACCATAGACAGTGAGAGACATGGCCCGCCTTTGACAACCCAGTTAGCTGCACTAGGGGGACAGCGACAATCTTGTAGAGAGCGGGACTTGAACCAAACAACCTTAGGATCAGCGATCCAGCAATTCATTTACCACCAGGTTACCACTGCCCTTGTTTTTTGTTGAAATAGTCTTCTTTTCGGCTTTTTCCCGTTCTCGAGAGTCGCCACAGCGAATCTTCTGATTCGCACATTTGAATTGGCATAGGTTTTTACATCGGATGCCCTTCCTGTCACAACCCTTTAGCACGGGACAGAAACACGCTGACAGCTTTGCAGCCACTCTTTACAAAAGTCAGCAATGGTTCTTTTACATGAACCTCTCACCATAGACAGTGAGAGACATGGACCGCCTTTGATAACCCAGTTGGCTGCACTGGGGGGGGGGTGACAACCCTGTGGGGACTCGAACCCCCAACCTTAGGATCAGCGATCCTGCACCTTAAATGTTCAAGTTTATTAAAATATATATACAGTAAAACCTCCGCTGACGAACGCTTAAGCTCACGAACTTTTCGCCTCAAGAACATTAAATTCGCGAGCATATAGTCTCTGCTGACGAACTAGTTTTCGGCGGATGAACCAAACCACGTGGTCGAACAGCGCCACGGTGGCGGCCACGAGAAGCTGACGCACGCTCACGGCGTCCCATTTCGTCACCCCCTTTCTTTGAGTGCGGACGTGGTTTGTGTTTGATAGACATTTTGGACCATATTGAGTGTACTTTTGCTATTATGGGACCGAAAAAGACCCCACCATAGGCGGAGATCGTTGAAAAACACGAACGAGGTGTGCGTTTGTGTGACTCAGCGTCCCAGTACCAGTACGCTAAGTCTACCATTGCTACCATCCTTAAGAACAAGGAAGCTATTAAGGGTGCGTGTGTGGCTAAGGGTGTTTCCAAACAGTAGGCGTTTCCAAACACTCCTTCCAAACAGTAAGTCCCTCCCTCCCTCCTCCTCCCACTCCATTCCATCAAGCCATCAACTACCATCACAAAGGTAAATAAAACGACTTTATTATACAGTACAGTTTATTTCTTTAATTACAATACAATAGCACATTTATTATACATAAAATAAGGTATATTTTTGTGTAGTTTTAAGGCTTATTTAGTAGAAAATTGTGTTTTATGGGGACCTGGGAACGGATTATTCTCATTTTAATGGTTTCTTATGGGAAATAAATGTTCGGAAGACGAACTTTTCGCCTTACACACACTTTCTGGGAACCAATTATGTTCGTGAGCTGAGGTATATATTATATATATATATATATATATATATATATATATATATATATATATACACATATACACACATACACACACACACACACATGTTGACTGTAAAGTTATTTTCTTGGACCTTATGGCCTTTGAAAGTATCTAAGTCGAAAACATTTCTTTAAAAACAACTGTCAATAGTAAGATTTTATATACAAGTATAAATGTATAGTATATATAAAATATATCGCAAATGGCTAATTTTGCTGACCTGTTATTGGTAGAAATCTCTTTTGTATTCAGGTACTGAAGGCATAAACCTAGATTTTGAAGTAGATTTTTTCGATAAACACATTCACATATAATCAATAATTTCAGAATCCTTTTCAGACATGTTTGTCTCTAAAGTTAAATCCTTAGATATACTTTATACAAAGTCCATCTGACTGGGAAAAAAACAAAAAAACAAAACAAAAACCATTTGTTATGATCACAACAGATAAAAAAAAAAAAAAAAAGTTGTAGTGGACATTTTGGACACAAACTTCCTTGCATGTATTCTGATCTGCCCGATGTAGTACAACATCAGGGATACTACAACCAATACAGGATTTAGTTAAACATGCTTATCTGATTTTTGAATGGAAAACTTTTCATGACCAACATCTTCGTTTGAAAATTATTTCCATTGGAATCCTGAGAATTTAAGTGAAACTCAAATCTGTCCAAAATTTAACTTTTTTTTTTTAATATACTTTAAGGTAAAGTCCGTGGGCTTTTTACACTCGAGCCATAGCAGCTCATCAGGCCGGTGCTTATCACGGTTTCTGTAGCATGAAGCGACTAGGAGTTCAACTCCTCCGGATGGGACGCTAGTCCAGGAGTCGGGAACCTTTTTGACTAAGAGAGCCAAAAAATAATAAAAATTTAAATCTAATCCTCTGAGAGCCAAATATATTTTTTAATACTGAGACCAACAATTTTAGACTATAATATGACTCTGAATAGATTTTAAACAACATTGTTATAAAGAAGTTATTTATTAATAAGAAAAGTACTTCTTACTATTAATGCAACTTCTGGTGCTGCATGGTGTTGCTGATGGCTTTATAGTCTGGTTGATACGTGCTGAGGTTAGGCTTCATGCAGGCGTTTAGGCTTCCATCTATTACGTGACCGCAAGTTGGTCTTGATGCTTTTCAGGTGTGAAAAGGACTGCTCATGTGCGCATGTGGAGCCAAACATCGTCAATATGACAGAAGTCACACGCTGCAGTGTTTATGTGACAGGAAATGAGTCCCAAGGCAATCAGCCGGTCTGCGGGTTAAAGTTTTTTCATGTCTGTCCATTTGTGTTTTGCTTACAAGCTCTGCTTGGCTTCTTGCACACGAGCTGATCAAAACGAGGGAAATTTACCTCTTTACCCAAAAACAACTCGTGCAGGCTGTTGCATATAATCCAATAAAATTAGTTTCCGGGTATCAGCCTCGCCCACACACTGGAGCACAGAAAGGATTGGCTCTCCGCTGCGCGCCACAGCTACAAGTGGCATTGAAAATAGATGTATAGATTGAAATGCGTGAGATTTGTGTTTTGTTTTATTTAAAGGACAGCAAAATTATGTATTAGTTATTCTGTTAAGAAAGGCAACCTGATTTATTTCAGAGCCAGATGCAGTCATCAAAAGAGCCACAGGTTCCCGACCCCTGCTCTAGTCCATCGCAAGTTACCTTCCCAGTATGGTACTGTTACTGGTACCATTTATACTGCTGGGTGAACAGAGGCACACTTGTGGTTAAGACCTTACCCCGGGGACTTAGCACAGTGAGGGTCTCAGTGGGATTTGAACTCACGACCTCCCGATCATGAGTGCAGCACCCTAACCACTACACCACCGGCCCCAACATACTTTACTTTAAGATAGTATACTTTAAGATTTAACTGTAAATTTTCAAAACAAGCTGAGACTTGTCTATATATTTTTTTATTTGAAGGTACTCTATACTATTGTGTATTTACCTATATATGAAATGTTACATAATATGTACACATTTTGGAACAATAGCTCTCATTTTGCACGTCTCCAGTGCTCTAAAAGACTGAAATGGCTCGCTTCCGAGTTTGGACCCGTCAGCGCAACACTCAAATACATTGAGCGGAAAGCTTTGCAGTCTCATCCTGAATTTCACACCGAATTAAAGTTCAGGACGATGCTGGAAAGACTTATTACATCCGAGGTCTCTGCTGACTAATTATCCCCCTCAGCTTAACAACAGCCCAAAAGACTTTCCCCAGAGGCTGAGCTCATGGCAACATGTCTCCCTCCACCTTATCCTCGCCTCATGTTTATCATTTACGTCGAGGATACAGGTGCTGTTGTGATCCGTAGCATGTTTGTCGTAGTTTTTTTTTTTTTTTTTTTGGGGGGGGGGGGGGGGGGGGCTGGATACTTATTGCTTAGTTTATGAATGTACCCTGTATACATAAAAATGTACTTTCGTCTAATAAATAAACCAAACTGACTCAAAGCTACATATGTAAAAATAATAATAAAAAAACGATATCTTCATGAATGTGGACTCCGTAGCTGACCTGTAGAATTCACATGCACAATAAACTAGAGCCTCCAAACAAAGGCCACCTGCTCCCTGGCTCGCCCTTAAGAGGAGTGGCGGAAAGACTTGCCACAAACAGGCACCTGCCCGGCTTCCCCTACTTGCTCCCTTCCCCCTCCTCATCCCTCTGCACCTTCCGTGTATTCATGCACTCCCATGTGGCCCACTTAAGTCCGAACCCAGCCTGCCTCCAAAGCCAAGTGCTAACAAAGGGCCATGAGAAGGGCGGCATACGCTGCTACTCACTCACCCTCCCTCCATCTCTCTCGCTCGCACGTGCACACACACGCACGCACACACGTGGCAGCACAGCATCATATGCAACCCACTTCCTAGACCAATTTTTGACGCTGCTGGAAATGCCTTGAACGCTCTTACAGCAGAGCGACAAATGTATCAAAGGCCCGTTCAATGAATACAAACACAGTTAATCCTTCTTACACCTGATTTCATGAGCTCAGATGGACAGATGTCAAAAGTGTCCTAAATGGACAAGTCCTGCAACATCCATGCAAACCTGTAAGAGCAAAACGCACCACCTGGATAATAATAAATATGAATACACCCAATTGGCTTTTTGGTGGCTTTTTAAGTGATTGGAAAAAAGGAACAGGTGGTTCAGCCCCATTTTTTGCTTTCCACCTGCCTCTAGGCAAGTAGTAACAAGATCTGATAATGTCCTATCCTCCTTTGTGGAAATGGATGAGGAGCAAGGTGATGGGCTGAAAAACCTGAGATCCCCCCAAAATTTCGGGTGTTTTACCCAAACTTTTTTGCTGTGATACAAATAGCAGATGTAAAACAATTCCTCTGTCCTCCTGCTTCAGCTAATTATTAAAGATTTGACAGAAAATTGTATCTCCCACAATTCCGTGATTTTCCAAACCTGGCAAGCTGAACAGCACCATAATGCAACCCCACAGAGAGTCTGCTAAAAAATCAAGCATTGCACTTGAAATAGTGGCTCTGAACGATTGCTTTGCCCCCCCCCAGGTAGCCAGAGCGAGCACCTGTCCAGGTCTTTTGCACCCTACATGTAGAGCACAGCTGTTTTTCCACCTAATGAAGACAACATGGGGAGCGAAGAGGCGGCAGCATGGCACACTAAAAATTCTGATGCAATCCTGAGAAACTGTCATCAAAATTGAGCCAGGGACAAATTCTGATTGGGATAAAATAATTATAATCTAATTTGTACAGTACTGGATCAGGATCTGTTCATGGCTGAAGATTAGATGAAAACAAACTTTGATTTTTGCAAAGAAGATGCTGTGATCTCTGTAATCCCACAGGACCAGATGAATGTTTATACAACTGACATCACAACAGATGTTGACATTTAGATTCATTTGATAAATAGGTATAGAAGAGAGTCACTGCATGGACAGTTCATATCTAAATAAATCATCTATTCATACACTACAGACATAGATAAGATTAAAAATACCACCTTCAGGGTATATAAAATGACCTGTATGGCTGAAAAGTTCATTCGCTGACAATGACGTAATATTTGAATTTAACACCATGTTTGTTTTTCATTCCCCCACCACCACCACCACATACACACACACACACACACACACTTCTTCCATCCACGTTGCACTGTTGGGATCCCATCGATAAAGAAAAGTTCCGTTTTAATTGCTCTTGCCTTGTTCAGTCTTTGAACTTTTCAGTCCATCCTTGTGGGTAGGTGGCCAACAGAAAGCACATGGAAAAACAGCTCAATACATTTTAAGGATTCATCCATTTTTAACATATCTTTAAGGAATTTTGACAAATCAGGAATATTGCACCAACAATCCTGATGTTCTACACAAGGATTACAGCTGTGCGCTGAACCTGAAACAGTGAATCAAGGATGTACAGTATTTACTGGAGCATCAAAATATTCATCAGTTTCAGGAAAATGGACTCTAAAGTATTCTATCAGGGCGATTAGCAGGGTTTTCGGCTGCCTAACGATCCAGGTGTCGTTTAGATGTTCAACACCTTTTACATAGATAGGATTCAGAATCTTATGAAACAGGATTTATACCTGCAAAAAATAAATATATGAAAAAAAAACCCTGTGCAGGTCAGCTAGGCTAACAATATTAGGATGCAGTCAGGTTATTTCTATTAGACATGTGACGAAGTGGAGAAAACTTGCAAGCTTGAAGGATGAAACCAAAAAATTTGGTTATGATCTTACAAATATAAACTCAGAAAACACGCGCGTATTCCTCAAGCACCAAACAAACAAAAACAAAGCAAAATGGTCAACTCTGGCTAGCTATGCTAAGCTAATCGAAGCTAACCGTAGCTCCAGTCAGGGACACCGCTATAACAATAGATACCGAGCAAAGCCTGGGCTTAGTTTCGCCACAGATATCTATCCGCCTGATATTTCCCACCAGTTCTTTCACGTTATTTTGTGTCTATTAATATCTACAGGATAAATATTCGTCGAGAATGTTTACGAGTTCCTTTCCCAATTCATTAGCCTCATTATGACACCTGCTCGAGAATATTAGCTATTAGGTATTAGCTAGGAATAGCAAGAGTTAGAGAACAAAAAGCAGCCATTTTAGAGAAATTAAAGCGGTTATGTGTCGAGTAATGGTGTGAACTCACGATTAAAAATAACCTGTGTAGCATCAGTTAACTTCAGCTAGTAAACCAAGCAATTAGCTTCGGAGCTCAGCTCCTCCAAAACACCTGCTCCTGCGCCTTCTTCCTTCAGGGAGGAATGATGCTGGGAGGTTCAGGGGCTTCAGGCAAGGCTGTCCATCCGCACAAACAATACATTTACCCCCTGGTTAAGACACCACACATGTCCTGCTTCTCTTAATTTCAACAGAAATGCTCAATACAGAACGAAACGCCATGTTTTTACTCAGGTATTCAACAAGAGGATGAGACGGACACACATCTGTGCGTGGTGGCTAAGCTAGCTTAGCGTTGAGCGGCGAATGAAACCATGTCTGCGCGTCGCTTTAGCCCAACTTTAGTAGCCTCGCGCATCTGGAAACGTGGCCACAATTCACAATACAGCACATATTGTACTTGTGGAGCAAAAAGTCCGGGTGAATAAGCGGGTGGAAAAGACGTTAAATAAAAAAAAATACACGCAAATAATAATAATGATAATACAGGAAAACACAACCCACGGCGCGAGATATTTACCTGAATGGTGAGTGGAGATGAGGATGGCAGAGGCGATGAGGATGGAGCGCGAGGTGCTGCTGGGTTGTTGTTGTTGGTGGGTTACAGTCGCCACGACTACGGTGACTATGGCGCCCTATCACAGGGCAACGGTTGCTATAAAGCGCATCGTTGCTTTTTTCCCACAACCGAACTCACTTGATGACGAGAATAACGTCACAAGGGGCGGAGATAAATGACAATGTATGAATATTTCGGCCAAATTATTGTTTTTCAGTACATATCATTTCGATCTTTTTTTTTTAAGAATTAATGAACGTATGTTGATATTATTGTAGGTTCTTTTTTTTGGTTTTGGTTTGTTTTCTTTAGAAATCTACATCCATTAGCAACATCTCAAAAAACATTCATTTTGTGAACCGATTCATCCGGCTTGGGGTCGCGGGGAGGCTGGCGCCAATCTCAGCCGACTGTGATCTGGGTAGACTACACCCTGGACAGCTCACCGGGCCATTACAGGGCAGAAACACCCTGATAACTATGGAGCCTTTTCTAAGATGGCAATGATTTTTTTTACAGCCTCTTAGCACAGGCAGTGAGAGACATGGCGAGCCTGTGATAACCCAGTTATCTGCACTGGGAGGACCGCAGTGACAACCACTGACAGTTGGGCTCGAATCCAGCACTTATGACCAGCATTTATGATTTCATTCTAATAAATAATCTCTCTGATTCATATACACACACTATCTATATATATACAAACACACACACACACACACATATATATATATATATATATATATATATATATATATATATATATACACATACACTAGTCCTCAAAAAATTAGCATATTGTGATAAAGTTCATTATTTTCTGTAATGTACTGATAAAAATTAAACTTTCATATATTTTAGATTCATTGCACACTAACTGAAATATTTCAGGTCTTTTATTGTTTGAATACTGATGATTTTGGCATACAGCTCATGAAAACCCAAAATTCCTATCTCAAAAAATTAGCATATCATGTTCAGGTAGTCTAAACGAGCTATTAACCTAATCATCTGAATCAACCAATTAACTCTAAACACCTGCAAAAGATTCCTGAGGCTTTTAAAAACTCCCAGCCTGGTTCATTACTCAAAACCGCAATCATGGGTAAGACTGCCGACCTGACTGCTGTCCAGAAGGCCATCAGTGACATCCTCCAGCAAGAGGGTAAGACACAGAAAGAAATCTCTGAGCGAATAGGCTGTTCCCAGAGTGCTGTATCAAGCCACCTCAGTGGGACGTCTGTGGGAAGGAAAAAGTGTGGCAGAAAACGCTGCAGAACCAGAAGAGGTGACCGGACCCTGAGGAAGATTGTGGAGAAGGGCCGATTCCAGACCTTGGGGGACCTGTGGAAGCAGTGGACTGGGCTCCAGGTGCCGCATTCCCCAGGTCAAGCCACTTCTGAACCAGAAACAGCGGCAGAAGTGCCTGACCTGGGCTACAGAGAAGCAGCACTGGACTGTTGCTCAGTGGTCCAAAGTACTTTTTTCGGATGAAAGCAAATTTTGCATGTCATTCGGAAATCAAGGTGCCAGAGTCTGGAGGAAGACTGGGGAGAAGGAAATGCCAAAATGCCTGAAGTCCAGTGTCAAGTACCCACAGTCAGTGATGGTCTGGGGTGCCATGTCAGCTGCTGGTGTTGGTCCACTGTGTTTTATCAAGGGCAGGGTCAATGCAGCGAGCTATCAGGAGATTTTGGAGCACTTCATGCTTCCATCTGCTGAAAAGCTTTATGGAGATGAAGATTTCATTTTTCAGCATGACCTGGGACCTGCTCACAGTGCCAAAACCACTGCTAAATGGTTTACTGACCATGGTATTACTGTGCTCAATTGGCCTGCCAACTCTCCTGACCTGAACCCCATAGAGAATCTGTGGGATATTGTGAAGAGAAAGTTGAGAGACACCAGACCCAACACTGTGGATGAGCTTAAGGCTGCTATTGAAGCATTCTGGGCCTCCGTAACACCTCAGCAGTGCCACAAGCTGCTTGCCTCCATGCCACGCCGCACTGAAGCAGTCATTTCTGCAAAAGGATTCCCGACCAAGTATTGAGTGCATAACAGAACATAATTATTTGAAGGTTGACTTTTTTTGTATTAAAAACCCTTTTTATTATTGGTCGGATGAAATATGCTAATTTTTTTGAGATAGGGATTTTTTTGCCAAAATTATCAATATTAAAACAATAAAAGGCTTGAACTACTTCAGTTGTGTGTAATGAATCTAAAATATATGAAAGTTTAATGTTTATCAGTACATTACAGAAAATAATGAACTTTATCATATGCTAATTTTTTGAGAAGGACTAGTGTGTGTGTGTGTGTGTGTATATATATATATACACACACACACATATATACGCGCATGTGTGTATGTACATATACGCGCATGTGTGTATGTACATATACACACACACTTGATGTCAGGTCAGGTTTTGCCCTGCTACTGCCAACATGTAAGCCAGTACAATCTGTTGCATGGTCAAGTGGTCGGCGACTAAACCGGCTCCCCCACCAGGTTCCAAAATTTGGTGAGAAGGGCGGCTAGCAACCCAGTAGGAATAAAAGCAAGACCTATCAAAGGGCAGATGAATTCTTTAGAGTCAACGGCCAGCTAGCTAGAGATGGTGTCTCGATGACAACACCTCGCAGAAAGAACTTGGGGCCTCTACTGCAGATTTTTTTGTCCTTGTATACAGTCATGACAGAGAGAACAAACACTAATGCATACAACGGCATAAAGGGGAGAATGGATCAAGCATCTACTGCCTCGCCTGGTAGGGGTTTGCTGAACACACAGGGCAGCCCAGATCGTCGTCATGGTACTATGTGCTATCGCATTGCTACATGGAATGTCAGGACACTGCATCAAGCAGGGACGTTGGAAAAACGTGAGAGAAATGGTGAGAGTCAAGATTGATATACTCGGACTGAGTGAAGTCAGATGATTACAGTCGGGGAAAAATGAAGATGAGATTTTAAAACTAATAGAAAAGCTTAGAATAGTAAAGCGATGGTCATAAGAATATGACAGATTAAACAGGGAGGTGCGTAGAAAATGTCAGCAAGCAAAGGAGTGTATGCATAGGAAACAGTGTGAAGAACTGGAACGAATGCAGACCAACCCACAGAAGTTGCGCGACATGGTGCGACAGTTAACCTCAAGTAGAAAATGTGTTACACCCAGCTGTAGTGAAGCAAATGATAGAAGTATTTTAGTTCATCAAGAGGAAATGTTACATTGATGGAAAGAGTATATAGAAGAGTTGTTTGCTGATAACAGAGGAGAAAGAAATATTTCCCAGGAACAAGGAGGCAACCCGATTTTGAAAGTGGAAATAGAAAAGGCTGCATCATCATCATCATCTTCCGCTTAGTCCAGGGTCGGGTCGCGGGGGCAGCAACCTAAGCAAAGAGGTCCAGACATCCCTCTCCCGAGCCACTTCCTCCAACGAACATGAAAAGAGGTAAAGCTGCTGGCCTGGATGGGATTGTGGCCGAAATGATCTTGGCACTAGCAGAGTTTGGGATAAAACAAACAAGGTTAGCAAATACAATCTACAAGGAAGGTCACTTTCCAGAGATGATGAGCAGATCTATCTATCACTCTGCCCAAGAAACCAGGGGCTACCAAATGCGAGTTTTTCAGAACAATCAGCTTAATGGGTCAACTAACAAAGCTGATTCTTACAGTTTTTCTCGGTAGGCTGCGGGGTCAAACAGTTAGGGAGGTAGCAGAAGAACAGTATGGGTTCACATCCGATAAGAGCACACGGAATGCCATCTTCGTACTGAAAATATTAACAGAGAAAGCACCGAGTATGCAAACAGAAGTACATGTTTGTTTCATTGACTATGTGAAAGCTTTCGATCGAGTTAGACATGTGCCCTTGTTTGAAATCCTGGAAGTATTACTAGTAGATCTGGATGGACAGGATATCGAGCTGTTGAAAAACATACTGGAAACAAAAGGCAGCTGTGAGACTCAATGTCTAAGTTAGCGAGTATGTCGAAATAAGGAGGGGAGTAAGACAGGGATGTATACCATCTCCTCACCTGTTTTCACTTTACACGGAAATGATCATTAATGCGAAACATTAAGGACATGAAAGGAATATCCACTGGTGGAATAAATGTTAACAACATCAGATATGCAGATGACACAGTGTTGATAACAGATAGTGAGAAAAGCTGCAGAACATTGTAGATACAGTGGTAGAAGAAATCGAGAGGAAAGGTTTGGAGATAAACAGAAAGAAGTCATTTGTGATGGTATTTTCAAAGAAGGAGACAACGAGATGTTAGGATCCTGGTTAAGGGCCAAGAGTTGGAGAAAGTTGATCTGTTTATCTGGGTAGTATGGTTTCAGCAGACACTAGATTCGAGATGGAAGTAAACAGAAGAATTGGAATTGCGAAAGCAATCTTCAATAAGTTTGAGAGGGTTCTACGGTCAAGTAGTGTGTAGGTCGAAACCAGAATTAGGCTACTTCAATGCTATGTGTAGTCGAGTCTACTATATGGTTGCAAGAGTTGGACTATTACTAAAAGTCTCGAAGACAGGCTTAGAGCAGTGGAAATGTGGTTTCTAAGGAGAATGTTGAGGACATTCTGGACAGACAAGATCACCAATGTGGACGTTCTGCGTAGGGCAGGGACTAGTAGATGTTTATTACAGATGACCGTGAACAAGCAGATTTGGTTTGTAGGGCACGTGATGAGGAAGGAAAGGCTTGAAGAGGTTGTGCTGACCGGCTGTGTTGAAGGGAAAAGATCGAGAGGAAGACAACGAACTATGTACTGGGCATGGTTAGAAAATGCAACTGGTTGGAGACCCATCGTGCTCACTCAGGGTCTAAAGAGCCGCAAAGAGAAGGCTGTTATGGTTGCCGCCTACTCCAGAATTCTGGCACAGCACCACGATTGATTGATGGATACATATATACACACTAAACAAAATCTTTAAAAATATTTTGGAAATCTCATTACGTAATCAGATGTAGTACTCAAGTCCACACCCCACATGAGAAATTTGTACATCTGATATATGATGCATATCAGTGGTACACATCATAAACACAAGCAAACTCATTGTGTATAATAGTACTATTTGTTTGATTTAATTTCCTGAATCACTTGATCTCAATTAGGGTCATGGGGAGGCCAACAGTTTACTCTCACTTGATTAAAAATGTGAGGGCGCAGTGGCTAACTGATTAGCATTCTCCCAAAGCAAGAATCTTGGATGCAAGCATCATACCTGGTGAGGGTGTTTTTTGTGTGCATATTCTCACCGTGTTTAAATGGAGATTTCATCTTTATTTTGGTCTTGCCTAAAGTCTATAGACTTCCACCTAAAGTCTATAGACGTGCACATTAGGCCAAGTGGCGGTTTCACACTCAGACCAAGGGGAAATTTGGATGTGTATGGTTGTGAGTTTGTCGCCCTATAATGGCCTGGGTATACCCTGTCTTCACCAAGTATCAGCTGATAGAGGCACCAGCCTTACTGTAACCCAATTACGAATAAGTGATTGATGAAAAGATGAGTGAGTAAATGAATTGTGGGTAGCATGGTGGTTTGGTGGTTGGCACTCTCACCTAAAAGCAGGAACAGACTGGATTCAAGTCCTGGGGTTGGTGAGGGTGTTTCTGTGTAGAGTTTGCATGCTCCCAAAGAGTGTGTATGGGATTCATCTTGGCACTCTGCTCTGCTCTCCTCAGACAGTCCAAAGACATGTACATTAGGCTACTTGCCTCTTCCAAATTAGCCTGTGAGCACAAGGGATCCAGCCATGCAACTGTAGCAAAACTATGGGATAATCAAAAGGGTTCCTGCTACAAAGAAACCTCCATGACAGGAGCACAGGGGTGTCAAACTCATTACACAAATGGCAGTGTGGCTGCAAGTTTTTTTTTTTTTTAGTTTCAACCAAGCAGCAGGACACATGGCTTGGCTCATTTAATCAACCGATCTGAGTCTTAGGCAGTTGATTGGTCAGTGTCTGTAAAGAGCACACAGATTGACCAATCAACTGCCTGAAGACTCAGATCAGTTGATTAAATGAGCCAAGCCAGGTTTGCTGCTGCTTGGTTGAAACAAAAATGGCCCCTTGTGGCATTTGTCCAACATTCCTGCAGTAGAGTCACCAAGAGTTGGATTTATCTGAATGAAACGTGAAAATGATGATGATTGTTGTTATGGATCAGATACTGAGTACAATACTGATTTATGCTTTGTGGAGCACTGTGACAGAAACAACACAATGCAAATGAGTAGAAGACACAAATGATCTTAATGGCAGTTGCCATTGAGATTCTGGTGTTTTGCATAATTTGGCGACAGAAACTTGGGGAAAGAATAGGACTTTAAAAATGTTGTGAACATAATTCCCATTAACTGTGTACAGTAATACAGTGCTATTACTACTGGGGTAAAATAGGGACAGTGGTGTTGGTGTTGAATGAATAGCTGTTAGTAAGCTGCTGAATTACTGCTCTCAAGGTCAGGGGTTCCAACCTCACTACTAAAAGCCCCACTACTCCCAGTGCAGTTAAACAGTTAAGCTCAAACTATAGAAAAAACATGCATGGCAGTAACCCCCACATACACAAATAAATGGCCAATCATCAATGGTTTGCAGCCTTGAATAGATTTTAATTTGTGCCACTGGAGCAGGGTGTTCTTGCTTGGCATATGCAATATATATTATTAACATATAATTGTATGAGCTACAAATGGTACACAAAAGTAAGATATGCATGGGAAATATGCGAATGTCTCAGTATTCAAATCATCATCAGATTATTATTATTTATGGTTTGCTGAATCATCATCATCATCATCATCATCACCCAGAAATTCATTAATTTATAAAATTTTCTGAACAGCTTAATCCTAATTAGGGTCGTGGGGAGGCTGGGGCCCATCTCAGCTGACTTTGGGTGAGGGCGGGGTACACCCTGGACATCTTGCCAAACCATGTCAAGGGCCACCCAGAAGCTGGTTGAATTTGTTGCATGCAGTTCTTGTTGAGGGTAAGATGGTAGCATAGTGATTAGCATGTCCCGGGGTCATGCGATTCTGTGTGGAGTTTGCATGTTCTGCCGATGCTTGGGTGAGTTTCATCTGGGTACTCTGGTTTCCTCCGGGTGCTCTGGGTTTCTGGGTACTCTGGTTTCCTCCAACAGTCCGAAGAAATGCACATAATGCCAATTGGCTGAGTCAAACGAACCCAATATTGTGTGTGTGTGTGTGTGTGTTGTGTGTGTGTGTGTGTGTTACCCTGTGATGGTATGGAAAGCTGTACTGCACCAAGCATTCACCCAGTACTGGCTGAGCAAGGCATCAGCCTCCCCACGACCATAATAGGATTAAGCAGTTTGGCAAATGAGTGTGTAAGTGAGTGACCGAGTTCTAGTTGACAAGAATCACAAAGTAATTATTCTCCACTTCCTGTGATATTGTTGTACTTTTGGAAAATCTACATATGCTCAGTTGAATCAGTTGATCCGTGCAGATCATTCGTTGTAGCGACCCCTGATAAAGGGAAAAAGCCAAAAGGAAATCTCTCCTCAGTTCTAACCTGACAAATACCAGCCTACTGAATTCCTCCTGCACTGGACACTAATCCATCGCAGGTTACTGTCTTAGTTGGTACTTATTTATACTGCTGGGTGGACAGAGGCACAATTGTGGATAAGACCTTGTTCAAAACATTGGGGTATGTGTATGTGTGATATCTAACAGGTATTCAAACCCACAATCTCGTTCGTGAGCCCGGCACCCTGACCACTACACCACTTCATCTGACATGATCTGAAATTACCTTCTAACACAGATCACTCACATGGATGATCTGTCTCGGGTGTGATATGAAAATTATCCACCTGTATTATAGTTCACCAAAATAAGACCTCACAAGACATCAATGTTCTCCAAGATTAAATGTATAAAATCTTTTCTCCACATTCAACTGATACTCCACACTCTAAGCTGACGATGATGATGATGGTTCCGACTCTAATGCTACCGGTTATTCAAAGCATTTATAATTAGAGCTCATTCATTCAATCTCTTTCTGAAGCGCTTCATCCTAATTAGGGTCGCTGGGAGGCTGGCGTCCATCTCAGCCGACCCCGGGCGTGGGTGAGATACACCCTGGACAGCCCATCAAGCCATCGCAGGGCCAACACTCACACAATCATTCGCATCTAAGGAAAAATTGGAATAACCAATTAACCTGCGGTGCATGTTTTTGGACTGTGGGAGGAAACCTGAGTACTCAGAAGAAACCCACGCAAGCACGGGGAGAACATGCAAACTCCACACAGAACCGCCTGGACTGGGAATCGAACCCAGCACTTTCTTGCTGTGAGGCAGACATGCTAACCACTACGCCACTGTGCCACCCATAATTAGAGCTTTTTCACACATTTTTTTTGTTTCTGTCAATGTTTGCAATAAAAGATTTTTAAAAAGTTTTCTGAGTGTAGTTTAGCTGAAGAGTCTGCCTTTAAACACTTCTTCTAGTGATGGTTCGGTTATAATTGCTGAAGGTGATAGATCATCTCTGAGGTGCTTCATTGTATGTATATTTTTATGTATATCATTGTATGTATATTTGTATATATATATATATAAAATGTGTGTGTATGTATGTGTGTATATATATATATATATATATCTTCTTCGGACATGTACAGAGGAGGGATAGTGAGTATATTGGCAGTAGGATGCTGAGGTTGGAACTACCAGGCAGAAGGCCTAGAGGAAGACCAAAGAAGAGATTTATGGATGTGGTGAAGGAAGACATGAAGGTCGTTGGAGTCAAAAAAGAAGATGCAGAGGACAGGGTGAGATGGAGGCGGATGATTTGCTGTGGCGACCCCTGAAGGGAGCAGCCGAAAGGAAAAGAATAAGATATATATATGCACACACACACACACACACACACACACACACACACACACACACACACTATATGTATATACTGTGTGTGTATGTATGTGTGTGTATGTATATATATATATATATATATATATATATATATACACACACACACTAGTATATGTATGTGTGTGTATGTATATATATATATATATATATACACACACACACACACATATATATATATATATATATATATATATATATATTATTCTCTTTTCGGCTTTTTCCTGTTCTCGAGAGTCACCACAGCGAATCTTCTGATTCGCACATTTGATTTGGCATGGGTTTTTACATTGGATGCCCTTCCTGTCACAAGCCTTTTAGCAAGGAACAGAAACACACTGACGGCTTTGCAGCCTACTCTTTACGAAAGTCAGTAATGGTTCTTTTACATGCCTCTCACCACAGACAGTGAGAGACATGGCCCGACTTTGATAACCCAGTTAGCTGCACTGGGGGATATATATATTATACATATACACAGTATATTTCCACACAAATAATACATAACTTTTTCAAAGATAATTCAGTGAATCTAATGAGGTCAAATGTTTTTAATCGTCTACTTCTGTGGTTTTCAAAATTAAATGTTTCCATCTTCTGAGATCAAGCTGTAGCAGTTCAGTTGACAGTTGATGCTATGTGCAATTCGTATCATTTTAGTTATTGAGAAGCCTCTTCATCTTAATTAGACGACTAGTTTTCCAGACCACTATTGATGTTAACAGGATTAATGACTACAAGCTAGCTGGCTATGCAGCTACGTAGTTTCAGTGTAATAGCTAACTTAAGTTTGACTCAGGGGTCGGCTCTATGTTCTGACAGCCCATTGGTCCGACAGCCCTACTCATATGGGATGGGTGCCTTGCTTAAATCAACTGGGCACACTACTCAGTTCTGTTAGGTTAGGGTTAAGGCTGTCGGACCAATGGGCTATCAGAATATATAAATAGGTTACAGACCCTTGGCTCATTTTAAAATTTCTGTTTTCATTATGATTAAAGCAACAGCAGCAACAACAAAACAACAGTAAAAAGCTGCAATGTACAAAATTAATTTTCACATTCACTCGGGAATTTCAGACATCTACATTCACGTCAGTTGTTTAATAATTTTTGATCCCATGACTTAAAGACTACAAAAAGGTCAACAATCAAACCATAAGTATAGATATGTGTATGGTCAAAGGTGGCTGTCTTTCATCCTTCCGTGTAGACAAACGAAAGCCGGCTTGAGCATCTGTCCATGTTTTGTGCATGTACGTGAAGGTAATTATCATCCGATGTCAAATGCTTCTGTTCGTCCAAAGAATCTGCAGATCTGATCAGTGGATCAAACTCTGGAGTCACAAACATACAGGTTATTAATATGATTGAAATCATATGGATGGTATGATGCATTTATCTGACATATATTACTATTCAGCAGTATCCACCAATCCTATAGAGGATAATTGTTTTAGAATATAGACTTAAGAGTCTACATGGAAAGAAAACTAAAGTGAGATTTTGATTGTTTATATTGAAATATTTAAACTATGACAGAGGCGGGTCAGGTGAGATCTGAACCGAGTTAAGCACTGTGAAGCTGTTTATCCGTCTCCTTCAGAGATTAGCAAGTACATTGTTTTTAAAATGATATACTTTCATGATTTTTGTTGAGTGCATAATTAATCATTTGCTGACGTTGAGGTCATCATCATCATCTTCTTCCGCTTAGTCCAGGGTCGGGTCGCGGGGGCAGCAACCTCAGCAAAAAGGTCCAGGCGTCCCTCTCCTGAGCCACTTCCTCCAACTCTCCCTGGGGGGGACGACACACACCGAGGCGGTCCCAGACAAGCCGAGAGACATAGTCCCTCCAGCGTGTTCTAGGTCGACCCCGGGGTCTCTTCCCGGTTGGACATGATGACGTTATTTATTATTATTAACGTCGAGGTGAATTTTTCTAAGTAGTCACTAAAATGGAACATCGTGGACAATATTGAGTGATAACCTCTGAGTCTAAAGCATACAATTGTTTTAGAATATACTTATTAGGAACATAACGGCAGTGGTGGCCTAGTGGTATAGGGTGCTGGATCACTGATCCTAAGGTTGGTGGTTCAAGTCCCACTCTCCACAAGGTTGCCACTGCCCCCCCCCCCCAACCCCCAGTGCAGCTAACTGGGTTATTAAAGGCTGGCCATGTCTTTCACTGTCTATGGTGAGAGGTTCATGTAAAAGAACCATTGCTTACTTTCGACAAGAGTAGGCTGCAAAGCCGTCAGCGTGTTTATGCCCTGTGATGGCCTGGTGAGATGTCCAGGGTGTACTTTTCCCTCGCCCGGAGTCGGCTGGGATGGGTGCCAGCCTCCCCGCGAGCCTAATTAGGATTAAGTGGTTCCAGGAAATTAACTGAACTGTACTTAGGAGCATAAGAAAAAAAAGGGGCCCAAATTAAATTATTTTTTAATATTTTAAAACCATAACAGACAAGGGGGCTGCATGGTGTAGTGGCTTATACTTTCACCTCACAGCAAGTAGTCCTGGGTTTAATTCCTGGGCTTGGGCATTTCTATGTGAAGTTTGCATGGTCTCCCCATGCTTGCCCGAGTTTTCTCTGGGTACTTGGTTTCCTCCAACAGTTCAAAGACATGCACCTTAGGCCAACTGGCTGTTCCAAATTGACTTTATGTGTGAGTGTGAATGGTTGTGTGTGTTGGTCCAGTGATGTCTGGTAAGGTGTGTATGAAGGGTGTTCCCTGTACTCTGCCTTTGTCCCATGTTGGCTGTGATAGGCAGCAGCCGCCCCAATGCCCAGTAGTATTAAATGGTTCAGCATATGAATGAATGAACAGACACAGGAGAGCTACAGACACACATGCATGCTGTGTAATAGTGTCTCGTTCACTCGATTTAAGAGTTTCACTAAATACTACATGGAAACAAAAAAGGAAAATAAAAACTAGATTTTCACTATCTGATATATTTTCATGTCAGAGATGGTTCAGATGTGATTTGTGTGTTGAGCTGAGCTCAGTACGATGCAGCTAACGGCATCTGTGTAGTCTACTCGGTCAGCGTTTAATACATACAGCACTTCACAGAAATTAAATATATCACACAGTGTAAAGGTGTTTTTGTAAATACAAAGTAAAAACAGGATTTTTGTTGTGTATTTTTCCATTTTAATGTATGATGATGATACCATCTGCTCCAAGTGACCATGACAAACTGTGGGTGTTCATCATGTTAATTGTCGTATTATTCACTCAAATGACTTTTTTTTAACTTTGAGATAGTGGAACAGACAGAGTGGATAGTTTCCCTGTAATATTCATTAATGTATAGTATCCTAAGATAATCAACCAATCAGATTGCTCAGTTTCCATGTAATATCTATTAATGTCTACTATCCCGAGATCATGAATGTTGAGGTTCTCTTTGAGTGTAACAAAAATGGATAGGATCAGGAATGAGTACATCAGAGGGACAGCCCATGTAAATGGTTTTGGAGACAAAGTCAGATAGGCTAGATTGAGATGGTTTGGACATGTACAGACAGAGGAGGGATAGTGAATACTGTATATTGGTAATAGGATGCTGAGGTTGGAACTACCAGGCAGAAGGCCTTGTCCAGGGGTCGGGAACCTATATTATAACCTGGCTTTTTTTGATGACTGCATTTGGCTCTCAGATAAATCAGGTTTCCTTTCTGAACAGAATAACGAATACATAATTTCACTGTCATTTAAATAAAAATACAAAAAAGCCATGAAATAAAACAAAAACAGATGAATAAATCTCATGCATTTAAACCTATACATCTATTTTCAATGCCACATGTGACTGTGGTGCGCAGCGGCGAGCCAGTCTTTTCTGTACGCCAGTATGCAGGCGGGTCCGATACCTTGAAACTCTAATTTTATTGGATTATAACAACAGACTCAGACTGCGTGTGTTGTTTTTGAGTAAAGAGGTAAATTTCCCTCGTTTTTGATCAGCTCATTTTCATGAAGCCAAGCACAGCTGGCAAGCAAACACAAATGAACAGAAAACTTCAACCCGCAGCCCAGCTGATTGCCAAAACTTGGGACGCGCTTCCTGTCACATACCAATCACTGCAGCCTGTGAGTCCTGTTGTATTGACCATGTTTGGCTCTACATATACATGCAAGCAGTCCTTCTCACCTGAAAAACATCAAGACCAACCTGCAGTCACGTTTAACAGATGGAAGCCTAAACGCCTGCATGAAGCTGAAACTCGCCACGTATCAACCAGACTACAAAGCCATCAGCAAAACCATGCAGCACTAGAAGTCGCATTAATAGTAAGTAGTACTTTTCATATTAATAAATAACTTCATTATGACCATGTTGTTTATATCATATATCATATATATATATATATATATATATATATATATATATATAAAAAATGTGGCTCTCAGAGGATTAGATTTTAAAAAATGTTTTTTTTTGGCTCTCTAGTCAAAAAGGTTCCCGACCCCTGGCCTAGAGGAAGACCAAAGAGGAGATTTATGGATGTGGTGAAGGAGGACATGAAGGTAGTTGGCGTAAGAGAAGATTCAGAGGATAGGGTGAGATGGAGGCAGATGATTTGCTCTGGCGACCCCTGAAGGGAACAGCCGAAAGGAAAAGAAGAAGAAGAAGAAAAGATCCTGAGATCATAAACCAATCAAATTTCTCATATCCTGTGTAGTATACATAAATATGTTTTGATATAATTGCTGGTGCACCTGTGATGCTCGCTAGAGCTTGGTGGATCAGCTCAGGTTCCTGTTGAGCTGTGCCTGAGGAGACCAGACTGTCCTTGAGCATGGAGATCTGCATTATGGAGCAGGCAGAGATTTGCTTTCCTATCTGCGGCGAATTGGAATATGAAGGCAAGCACACTGTTTGGGCATGACTCGGGAAACCTGAACACACACACACACGCACGCGCACACGCACGCGCACACAAGCGCACACACACGCACGCACACACATACATGCACACGCACACACACACACACACGCACACACACACACACACACACACAGAAATAGGTTTAAACAGCTCATTATAATTTAGCTATCCACTGCTGGGCCATGCCTCTCAAATCAGCACAAGCATGGCGTGGAATCTGATCAGATTATTTTCTTTGAGCTTGGAAAACATTAGAAGCCACTCTCGCCAACACGAGGCATCAGACAGACCTATTTTTGACTTTGCCTATCAGACAGCCATCTGTTGTTACTGAATTGGAAGCATGAATTCATGAATCATTCAGCTGGACTTTTTTGGCCTGACCATGAGGAGTAAATATGCATTGGGAATGTTGTTTTGTCTCGGTGTATCTTACCCACGGTTCACTAAAATTATTGTTTAATAATATTGTTCATTTAAATTATTATTTTGTTTTTATCCTAAAATATTTTTACAGCAAGAAGGTAAACCTGGCGTATAAAGTAAATAATCCCAGCAACTGACACTGTTGATGAACTTACTGTCCTGAGGAAGGGGGAGGGATGCTGTGGTGTGCTCCTGGTATCCTGGAAGTCTGATGTTTTTTTGTGCTGCCACCATGTGGTGCTGCGAATGAGGAGCTGAAGGTGTGGCCTGGTGAGTCCCAGTCTGTGCTAAAGAAGCATCAAACCTACAAAAAATAACTTCTGTTAGCCTTAGAGCGCTGCTGAAATCTTGAATCTGATTGGTTAAAAGGTTGTATAAGACAGAAGTAATGTGTGCGATTTAAATTAGATGTTTATATTATTAAATCACCTCAGCCAGCTCTTGTATGTGAGACCCATGTGAGGAAAAAAGTAGACTGAGAAAAGGGCCCAGAAGGGGCCCATATGAGATTGTTCACTGGTGACAATGGTCCCATGTCAGCTGCCCATTTGAATTAATTTCCCATTCGTTCACCCATCTAGGACCTGCATGGAGGGGCCACTCTGGGCTCAGCAATGTGGGAAGGACTTTGTTGACCTCAGTTGGTCCACCTTAAAACGCTCAAGTTAGGCAAATTGGTGCCCATTTAGCCCTGGAATAACCAAGTGGGACACATACATGTGTGAGCGGTGCCATGAGGAGACTATGGAACTTATGGACAATCCCATATGAGACTCATTTTCAAGACCACTTACTACCCAGATGAGTTCTGGATATTATTGCTTTCAGGGACCCAATCCTGACCACCCTTCTTTTTTTCGAACTGCTGCACATGTGTATTTGGGGAGCAGCGTTACACACTCAGAGGGGAAGTGCTATCCGCCCCTCATACAAATGAGCTCACAAATGCCCATGATTTGCTTGCAATTGCTGTGACTGACAGGGATCCTGTCACTCCATCCTGTTCGAGCTCGGCCACTTAGTTCCCATGGACTCCCAGGCACGGATGACTGTGGCATTAACCCGTATTCAAAATTGCGATCTCTTGGTTAATAGTCATGCACCTTGTTGATCCATCACTTGGGAGTCAAAATGAAATTATCTTTAAGACTCTTTGAGGGCGGTGTCCCCATTGAGTTCTGTGCATGGCGGTTGTCAGGATTTTGTTCACAGGCAATCTGCACACTAACATAAACTAACAAACAGAGGGAGAGACGGATGTAAAAACGAATGACAGTGATTACTGAATCTCAAACTGAGAACCGCCGATTACGAAGTGCGAGTCTACGGCTCTGTGTGCACCGTCAGAACAACAAAATTAGATCTAAACCAGAGGACAGCAAAAAGGAAGGAACCATAAGGACTTTACAACCGATTTAACACATGAGGTGGTATTTACCGCAAAACTAGCTTCATCCCATTTTCCGCAAGTGTTTAAATGATAGTTTCCCTCTTGCTGATGGCTATAGCTTCAATCAAAGCAGAGTCTTCAGCCCAATAAAGAAGAGGAAAGTTTGCTTTTAGTAGCCAATTCTCTTTTGAGCTGAGCGTTGCATGGCGCAATGGCAACAATCGCGGGCCGAGCGCAACTATGAGCATCTGGCCCTAGTAATACTGCAGCAGTTCCTTCTCATTGCTTTTGAATTGCTGCACTGAAGAAACAGCTCTCCATGGGCTGGCTGTCTAACCACATCGCTGGCAATCCTAAATTGTAAACTTCATGACAAAAAACAAAACAAAACAAAAAACAATCAACCAACCAACCAAAAAAAAAAAAAAAAAATTGGCTTTGCCAGAGTTGACGCGTATTACTCACAAAAGCCCGTCTGGTGTCTTTCACAGGGCCGAAAAACGGCACTTTATTTTGATCAGATTACTCCAGCTATGAGCTTGCTGCCATAAAGCCATGACAACCGATGACCAAGGACTTTGTTGCACACCAGAGAGAAAGTAGAGGAAGATTGTTGGGGCATTTAGATCTGTCATAGCAACCTGCTTTGCCAAGGTAAACGCAAGAAGAATGCAAATTAAAGAGCAATTCTGTCCATAGCAGGTTGCTTTATTGAGAGTCGACCACAACATGGTATCGGGGAGGGGCAGAGAAGAAAAAAAACATACCACATTGATGAGAACGAAGAAGATTATTCCAACCAATTCTTCTTCTTTCCCAAAGCGGCACAGACACAAGCGTATAGAAATGATGCCAGCTTAATGTTCCGACTAACGTTTCTGTGTCTGTCCTGGTCTGTCGAGCGAATAAAAATATGCCTGATGCGGTTTACCATGAGACTCTTTTCTTTCTCATTTTTCTTTCTTTTGCGAGCCCAGCTGGAACCTTTGGAGGAACGTGGCTTCTGAGCTTCAGAGTGCTCATTTTAAAACCTTCATTATTGTTCATTTGCTATTATGGCCACTGTGAATGGAATTGCTCTGCTTCTCCTGTTGGAGACGAGCGAGTGAACAAATTAATGATTTCTTGGGGGTGGGGGTGGTTGGGCAGTATTCAAAGCCATTACACACTGTCTCATTTGACACTGACAAATTTGTGGCCTCATTAGAGTGTTAATTTTATGTGACAGCCTTTACTAGTAATAGCTCGAGGTTCTCTCACTATTTTATTCTTCTCTAAAAGTTTCTCTTGCGGATTTCTTTCTGTAAATTTGTTTGTGATTTACACAGATAGTTTTATCTGTGGTGGCACGGTGGTGTAGTTGTTAGCATGTCTACCTCACAGCAGGAAGGTCCTGGGTTCGTGTCCCAAGCTGGAGTTTGCATGTTCATCTCAAGCTTACGTAGGTTTCCCCTGACAGTCCAGAGACTTGCCCCTAACAGTGAGTCTAAGTGTGAAAGGTTATGTGTTGCCCTATGATGGTCTGGCGAGGTGCACAGGATGCATCCCGCCTTCACCTACGGTTCACTGAGATAAGAACCATCCTCCCCACAACCCAAATGGGATAACGCACTTCAGTGACTGAATGAATGAATATACCTGGTGAGTGAACAGTCACCCCTTTAACAATTCCATTCATGTTGCCGAACCACTTAATCCTACTCGGTGAAGGCAGAGAACAGCTAGACCATCGCAGGACAAACACACAATCACTCACGTCCACACTCCCACCATAAAGCAATTTGGAACTACCAATTATTCTTAATGTGCATGTCTTTGAAATGTAGGAGGAAACCGAAGTACCTGGAAGAAACCCATGCAAGCACGAGGAGAACATGCTGACTACACATAGAAACACCCTCGGCCAGGAATTAAACCCACGACCTTCTTGCTTCGTACTCCGATGACACAATGTCCCCACCTTTAATCTTCTTCTTCTTCTTCTTCTTCTTCTTTTCCTTTTGGCTGTTCCCTTCAGGGATCGCCACAGCAAATCATCTGCCTCCATCTCATCCTATCCTCTACATCTTCTTCTCTTACACCAACTACCTTCATGTCCTCCTTCACCACATCCATAAATCTTCTCTTTGGTCTTCCTCTAGGCCAGGGGTTACCAACATGGTGTCAACATGAGGTGCCCGCGGGCCTGTTCACTGCTATTTTTAGAACAGCCCCGTGGCTCCATAGTGCCGCTCTTCATTGAGATGCATCTTTTAACAAAATCAATACGTTCACATAGATGAATATCATAAATTTTTTTAATAATAACATATAATTAAAAGTAAATTGAGCAAATTTGATTTGTTATTTCAAAAGTATATCAACCTGGTAGCCCTTCGCATTAATTGGTACCCAAGAAGTAGCTCTCAGTTTCAAAAAGGTTGGTGACCCCTGCTCTAGGCCTTCTGCCTGGTAGTTCCAACCTCAGCATCCTACTACCAATATATTCACTATCCCTCCTCGTAACATGTCCAAACCATCTCAATCTAGCCTCTCTGACTTTGTCTCCAAAACCTCTAACATGTGCTGTCCCTCTGATGTGCTCATTCCTGATCCTATCCAGCCTCGTTACTCCCAAAGAGAACCTCAACATTTTCATGTCTGCTACCTCCAGCTCCGTGGGGCCGGTACGTAGTGGTTAGGGTGCAGGGCTCATGATCGGGAGGTTGTGTGTTCAAATCCCAGTTAGACCCCACTGTGCTAAGACCCCTGGGCAAGGTCTTAACCATAAGTGTACCTCTGTTCACCCAGCAGTATAAATGGGTACCAGCAAAATATACCGGTGAGGTAACCTGCGATGGACTAGCGTCCCATCCAGGAGGAGTTGAACTCCTAGTTGCTTCACGCTACGGAAACCGGGGATAAGCACCGGCCTGATGAGCCACTAGGCTCGGGTGTAAAAGCCCAACGGACTTTACCTTACCTCCAGCTCTGCCTACTGTCTTTTCCTCAGCGCCACTGTTTCTAAAATGCCCCCACCTTTAATCCTGTAAAGGTGTTACATCGATTTTAAGCTTCTGTTGTGAAATAATAGTCAATGTAGTGGTGCAGTCAACTTGATAATTGGTGCAATTACTGTCAATTGAAAAATAATTCAACTGTCGGCTGATCAAGGGCGATTCTGATTCCTGAGGCTCTTTTTAACCTTTTATGACATAAAAGTTCATACTGAATGTATGACAGGACTTTGAAACACACGAAAAATCAGATCAACAAATTACTGTATTCTGTAAAATATCTCGCTTCACCATTATGATGACATACCTGTTGTTTGTTGGAGGTGGTGCAGACAACTGGATGTGAGAGGCACTGGTGTCATAGTGAACCTGACCAGGAGTCACTTGGCTGGACTGGTCGAGAGAGAACACACCTAGTATGCAGACATAACACACTCAGAATCCCGATAGTGTACATGTATAAACGTCTCCTCCAATGTGAGCATTTGTACTGGTGTACCTGTGTACATGTCAAGACAAGGAGAATGGCTGTCATTCAACTCCAAAGGTGGCAGACTGTGCTGCAGAGGCTGGATAGTTAAACAGTCAGAAAGTCTGTCCTGGTAGATCTCAGTGCTAGGTCGCAGCTGTTGTGTATATAGAAAAGAAACTTGGAATTTAAAAGCCAGATGGTACTGCATATCGGCAGAATTGTACATTTTCCACTGAAGTTTGTTTGAGGACAAAATGTTGATAATGAAGGCCTAAGGGCTAATTCTCTCTTAGATAACAAGAGGAATTCATTCATTTTCTGAACCGCTTAATCCTAATTTGGGTTGCGGGGAGGCTGGTGCCCATCTCAGCTGACTCTGGGAAAGGGCGGAGTACACCCTGGACAGCTTGTCAGGTCATCATAGATACTGCGTAACAATCATGAAATGATGAATCTGAACTGTAGGAGGTCAAGAAACACTTACTCCTATTAGGGTTGCAGGGAGACTGGTGTCTATCTCAACCGACACTGAGCAAAGGTGGGGTGCACCCTGAAGAGCTTTTAAGTCCATTGCAGGGCTTACACACACAACCATTCACACTCACATCCACACCTTGGGGCAGTTTGCAACAGCCACTTATCCTAACGTGCCAGTCTTTCCATAGCGTGAAGCGACTAGGAGTACATCTCCTCCTGGATGGGACGCTAGTCCATCGCAGGTTACCTTCCCAGTATATTTTTACTGGTTCCCATTTATACTGCTGGGTGAACAGAGGCACACTTGTGGTTGAGACCTTGCCCAGGGGTCTTGGCACAGTGGAGGTCTAACTGGGATTTGAACACACAACCTCCCGATCATGAGCACAGCACCCTAACCTCTACGCCACCGGCCCCACAGCAACAAGATACTGGGTTCAAGTTGCAGAGTTTTCAGTGTGATGATTGTATGTCCTCTCTATGCTTGAGTGGGTTTCCTCTGGGTACGTACACGGTTTTCTTCTCACGTCAAGCTAACTGGCTGTTCCAAATTGCATAATTGTGATTGCGAATGGTCGTATGTTTTGCCCTGTAGTGATCTGACAAGCTATTCAGAGTGTACCCTGCCTGCACGTTGTGTTGGTTGAGATAGGCTCCAGATAGCCTAACCTAGTAGGGTTAACCGGTTCAGCAAATAAGTGAATGAGATGATATTTCGTCAAAGTCCCAAAAAAGTGCTAGTCATGTTGGAGATCATCTTTTTGAATCAATCACCTTCAGTCTTCTCCGGAGCGCGTACATTTTCATTCCAGTAGCCGCCATGCCTGTTTCCACTTATTTACTTAACTGATTATGGTCTTCAAAAGTGAATTACTCTAGTGTGATATCTCTGCGGCTGAAATGAAAATCCATACCGGCTGTTTGCAGATAATATTGAAGACGCCTGGTTTTATAGCTTTAAGCAATAAATAAAAGGATCAGATAGATATTAATGCTTGAATCTGTACTGCAGTGCAGGCATTAGGGAACAGATAGTGTTTGGCTTACATGAAGCCTGATGCTTCTCTCTATACGTGTGATCCTGCAGAACAACTGCCTGTATTATACTTTTAAAATGTAATCATTGATTTTAAGACTCGAATGATAAACTGCATGAATTCAATGCGTAAAACTCCGTTTTCGAGATGATCTCTTTGACCTGCGCATAGACCCAAGCAAGCATCAACAACAAATCTTAATAAACAATTTGGCATTTGGCTTGGCATGCATGCTCAAATTAACACAGCCTATTTCAGGCATGTCACTGACATTACCTACAGAAAACATATGCTAGAAAAAAAACTATTGTTTTCTCTTCCAGTCCAAAAGCAGCATTCTCTAAGTAGCTGTATCTATGGTGATGACACTTGTTTTTACTTTCTGCGATAATGAGCACAGCTCCTACACAAATATGAACTCTGCTCTTGAAAATGCTTATTATGTATCATAAGCATAAGTACACGATGGCATGTTAAATTAAAAGAAAAGGAAAATGCATGAAGACAAAATGGAAAAAAGATATTTCATCTAAAATTTTTTTACTCACTCACACTTTCATTCATTTGTCAAAGCCTTTCATCCGATTAGGGTGGCGGGGAGCCCTATTTCGGCTGTCACTGATCAAAGGTACACCTTGAGCAGCTCACCAGTCCATTGCAGGGCCAACACACACATAAACGTTCACATTCGCATCTATTGGCAATTTTTGGAACAGACAAATAGTATAATGTGTGTGTCTTTTACCCCCATTTCACTGCAGCGCGGAATGCAAGGATCAAGGCACGGAACGCACTCTATGGAGGAGCTTCTGGCATTTTTACACGGAAAATGGGTCAAAAACCTATGGAAAATTGCACCTTCGGAACACCTTCCGAACGATCACGGAATGTGCGGAAAAGACATGGAAAGACCGCGGTACAATGATGGAACACATGCGTAAAAGCGCTTGGATTACCTTCGGAACCAGTGCGGACAGCAAAGGAAGACCTTCGGATAATTCACGGAACATTCACGGAAAGCACGGAACACTCGAAGAACAACCACGGCACTATTCCTTTTTAGAAGGAAGACACACGGAATGATCGCAGAACAGGTTGAATGCAGGCGGAACGTTCACGTTCAACACAGAATGACCAAAGAATGACTGAGGAATAGCCTGCGTAACCACGTTTCAGTGCGGAAAAATCGGCAAAGATCAAAAGATTTGCTCCTGATTCCGCCTATACACACACGGATTGACCAAGGAAGCTCATTTTCTCATTCATGTTTATAACTTAATAATATGTACGTATACCGTATAATGTAAATAAATTAAAAAATTAATATACATTTGTAATTTACAATATGTTTAATATATGCTTATAATTTACATGATGTTACTATATGTTTATAGTTTACAAGATATTTGTTAAAGCAATATATGTTTATTCTTTAAAGGATTTTTAGAATGTACTATATGTTTGTAATTTACAAGATATTTATTAAAGTACTATATGCTTATATTTTACAATATGCTTATAATGCACAATCAATTTAAAATGTAACATATTTTAATGTTTAATGTCTATATGTTCCTTTTATTTGCAACTCAATAAATCCTTCCAGACTAAAAACCATGCACACAAGTCCAAACCACAGTGATTAAAAGTGATGTGGCTCTTTTGATGACTGCATCTGGCTCTCAGATAAATCAGATGACCTTTCTTAACAGAATAACTACTAATAATTTCTCTGTCATTTCAATAAAAATGCAGAAAAAGCCATCAAATAAAACAAAAACAGAAATAACTGTCACGCATTTTAATCTATACATCTATTTTCCACTCCACTTGTTGCTGTGGCGCGCAGCGGAGAGCCAATGCTTTCTGTACTGCAGTGTGTGGGCAGGGCTGATACCTTGAAACTAATTTTATTGGATTATATGCAACAGTCTGTGCGAGTTGTTTTTGGGTCAAGAGGTAAATTGCCCTCATTTTTGATCAGCTCATTTGTGCAAAGCAACCCCTTTCAACCAAGAAGATGGTGAAAAGGGAAAAAAAAAGATGAGGAGTAGGCTACAATCACCGAATGAAGATTTGGAAAGACTTGCATGAAGCCAAGCAGAGCTGGCAACCAGGTTATTGTCAAAACTTGGAACTCGCTTCCTGTCACATACCAAACACTACAGCGTGTGAGTCTATGCATGCGCATACGCCCTGCAATATACAATAGCTTAGTTTATTTGACGGCCAGGTAAAATAAATAAATAAATAAAAAAGCCCTAGTACTTCATTTTAAGGCGTTAGCTTGAGATGTGGTGAAGATTTCTGTTCTCCCTTCAGGTTGGTTTATCTATTTGGTGTGTGGTGTGTTTCAGAGCATCATCCGGGCTTTATTACGACTCCCTAATCCCTCTGATTGAGTCCGTGCTGGATAAAAGCATGGACTTGAGGAAGTGTTTAAGACACACTTGATCTCTGAACCCCGTTTTGTATATGATCATCTATTATAAGGCGACGTGTGCTGCGCGCTCTCTCCTCCGTCCGCGCTCGCATGATCATCGGCATGAGGAGGATGATCAAACTCGATCGAATTCTCAAGCAAACCACAATCAGCAGTGGATCAGTGAATCAGAAGAAGGTGAAATACTCACGGTGTGCCATGGATGAACTTTGATCGGGTCTGCATGATCATTCTCCTCATGCCGATGATCACGTGTGCGCAGATGGAGTAGAGAGCGCGCTGCACCCACAGCCAAAGTGAGGGGCAAGCGCTGGGTCTGATGTTGCTGCTAATGGTGCTGATGGTGTGTGGTATGTATAGCAGCTCTCTTCACTGCTTTTGACCAGACGGAAAAGGAGGGAAGACTTGCGGATAAGTTAAGGAGCCCTTGCGGTATAAAAGGAAAGATCACGGAACCAAAGGGATCACTCTCGGAAAATTTTTCTGTGAACAAAAGCACGTTCACGGAAAATTTTGGCCTGACGGAAGAGGAGGAATACCTTTGGAATCGTACGGAAGGACACGGAAGATGACGGACTGACTGAGGCACATTGGAGGATGACTACGGTTTTGCTTCCGCGAGTCTGCCGCGCTCCAGTGAAATGGGGATATTTGGATTGTAGGAGGAAACTGGAGTTCCTGGAGCAAACCCACACAATCACAGAGAGCACAATGCAAACCGGGCAGTGGTGGCCTAGTGGTATAGGGCGCTGGATCACTGATCTAAAGGTTGGGGGTTCGAGTCCCACTCTCCACAAGGTTGTCACTGTTTTCCAGTGCAGCTAACTGGGTTATCAAAGGCGGGCCATGTCTCTCACTGTCTATGGTGAGAGGTTCATGTAAAAGAACCATTGCTGACTTTCGACAAGAGTAGCTGCAAAGCCTTCAGCGTGTTTCCACCCTCTGATGGTCTGGCGAGCTGTCCAGGGTGTACTCTGCCCTCAAATGGAGTCGGCTGGGATGGGCACCAGCCTCCCCGTGACCCTAATTAGGATTAAGCGGTTACAGAAAACGAACCGAACTGAACACATGTAAACTTCACACACAAACCCCCAAGCCTAGGGGTTCTTGCTGTGGGGCAGATGTGCTAACCACTACGTCACTGTGCCGCCCACAATTTGTTGATTTATTCAGTTTTTTTTGTTGTTTATTCTGAAGAATCCTGTCCAGATGGGTATACAAGATGAGCATTGGTGTGAGATTTCCTATAGTGCCTGTTCTCACCTTTTTCCTGGCCTGCTGCTCCTTGTTGGAGTGTGATTTGATGTGCTTTCTCAAAGAGCTAGGATCGGTGTAGCGTTTTTGGCAGCCTTGAACCTGACACGCGTAAGGTTTCTGAAACACACAGATAGCAGGTTCTGTAATCCACCAGTGCACCTTCCCCACTTTTAAACATTAATGTGCTTAAGTCTATTTCGAGTAACAACTCACCGTGTCAACGTGCGTGCGCTGGTGTTTGGCGCGGTCACTGGAGTTACTGAAGGCTTTCTGACAGCCGGGGTGCTGACATGTGTAAGGTTTCTCTCCGGTGTGACTCCGGAGATGGATTTTGAGGTTCTCTAAACGGGAGAACGCCTTCTGACAGCCTTCAAACTGGCAAAAATAAAAGAGTAGAGTAGGTTCATTTGAAATATCCATCAATAATATCTTGTAGAGGGGAAAAAAGGCATGACCTGAGGACAAACCAGTGTAGTTTCCACGTGCATCAACCAGGAGGGGTCAGTGTTTTACTGTTCAAATCAATTAACCATCTTCCTGCGACTTTCCTGGTTGAATTTTGTTCATACCCAAGTCCAACAAATCCACCTCTGTGACAATGACGGAAAATCAATGTGGAGCCCTCTGGATCACAAGTAATGTTTATCATTAATGAAAGTGACTCATGGGCTCAAATTTTAAAATTTCCCTTTCCTTCATGAAGGAAAAAAAAAAAAAAAAAAAAAAAAAAAAATCACACTGTCTGGGTTCTATTTTGCAGTGAGCTCACTCTTAAGATATGCAAGGCCTTTGCTCTTTGTCCTCTCCATGGTCAAGTTTGGAATGTCTATTAACTTGGCTAAGAGTGCATAAAAGCTATTGAGAACTCATGACCTTGTTT
Organism: Plotosus lineatus; assembly: GCA_024760905.1. Classification (NCBI taxonomy): domain Eukaryota; kingdom Metazoa; phylum Chordata; class Actinopteri; order Siluriformes; family Plotosidae; genus Plotosus; species Plotosus lineatus. The sequence goes on from CM045743.1 coordinate 25,824,391, forward strand.
AGACTTGCAATGGAAACAGAACTGGCTATTATTACATGACGTCTAATTTTGTGCACCGGCATAATGAGGATGCCGGAGATTCTTTCTCACACATTCATTATACGTTCATTGCTAGTTTGGACTTTGATCCTTTATCAAGTATTCTTGATTTCCTGTTTTCATGAGGCAAGAATGTGGGCTAAATATAAATAAGTGCTGTGGCGCGGGAGTAGATGTGGCAGCACTAATGGCTGTGATCAGCGATGAGATGAGACCATTCAAATGGTAGTATTAAAGCCTTAATCCCCTTGGTAAGGGCACAAATAACTTTATCCTGATAGACACAATTTGGTTGATGTAATTGGGTGAGAAACCATAGTGTGATGTTTCCAGTAAATTCCGAAGGCTTTACACCATGATTAGACTGGAAACGCCAATCCCATTTGGAAATGAGGATTTCTACAGAGCTATCTTGGCTGCCAATACAAATTCCACGATATGTACTGCAATGTTTTCTGTACCAGCTAAATGAATATGTATTGTTCATTCATTCATTTACCGAATGAGTTGATTAATCCTACTTGGATCACGGGGAGGCTGGAACCAATCTCAGCCAATTATGGGCAAAGGTGGAGTAAACCATGAAAAGCCTCTTGGCCAATCACAGGGAAAACAAATAAACAACCATTCGCACTCACACCTAGGGGCAATTTAGAAGAGCTAGTCTGAATAATGTGCATATCTTTAGACTGTGGGAAGGAACTGGGAACCTGGAGGGAAGTCACATCAGCATTGGGAGACCTTCACACAGAACTTGACCTTGCCAAGCCCTGGACTCACACCCAGGACCTTCTTGCTGTGAGATGGATATAGTAACCAGTATATTACTGTGCTGCTCTTGCGTTATATTGTTTTAACTAAATTAGTAAAATACAACACAAACACAAGTTGAGTGCAAACGCCAAATGTAGAAATATTTGTACTGTATATAGAAATATGTGGGGAAAAAAAAGGCAAACATTGATAATAAATGTTATAAATACGTATTTGAATAAATAGATATCCAGCGCCCCCTATTTTCGTTAAATTGTTCTTGAAAAATTGCTTTATACTGTTCTACAAAACTGTTGGTTTTTTCTCCCCAAAGAAAAAGGCATGAAATTATAGCTGTGTACCAATTTCAGGACGAGTTGACATTTAACAACAACCGAGTTTGCCCTTTTTTTAATGGAAAAAGTGCTAAAGTGGCTACTATTACAACTTTTTTAGCTTATGCATTCTGTCATGGTTGGTCTCTGATTACACAATGTTTGTTTGAAAAGCTGAGTGTCATGGACTGGGATTTAACACAGAGCAGACAGGAAAGGAACGGCTTCACTCTCCCCTCTTACAAACCAAATGTAATTTTTCAAATCGCCATTGAAGGAAAATCTCACAATAATCATGCCTAAGGTCCATTTCTAAACAACAAAAACAAACAACTCATTATATGGTGGTGCAGCGGTTAACCCTTCAGTGTTTTCATGCTTTCCCCATGTTTGCGAGGGTTTCATCAGGGTACTCTGGTTTCTACCCACAGCCCAACGACATGCCCATTAGGCTAATTCCAAATCACCTGTAAGTGGTAGTGTGAATGGTTTTGTGTGTGTGTGTGTGTGTGTGTGTGTGTGTGTGTGTGTGCTGGCCGTGCAATTTACTGGCAAGCTGTTTAGGGCGTACCCTACCTTAGCCCAGTGTCGGCTGAGATAAGCGCCAGCCTTTGACCCTAGTGAGATCAAGTATTCGGCAAATAAGTGATGCGTGATTGAGTGATTACATGGTGACAGAGTGATTAGCACATCAGCCTTAGAGCAAGATCGTCGTGGGTTAATGTTCCAGGCTCAGCGAGGATGTTTCTATGTTTAGTTTGAATGTTTTCCATGTGATTGTGTGGGTTTCCTCTGGGTACTCCAGTTTCCTGCCACAGTCCAAAGATATGCACGTTAGGTTAATTGGCTTTGTTCAATTGCCTCTTGGTGTGAGCATGAATGCTTGTATATATCTGTTGGCTCTGTGATAGGCTGAAAGCTGTTCTGAGTCGAAATATCTTAGCCCAGAGTTGGTTGAGATAGGCCACATCCTTCCCGTTAGTCTCGTAGGATTAAACGATTTGGCAAATGAATGAGTGATTGACGGCGATTATTTTTATTGTGTGACAGTAAATGACAACAACATATGTGAGGCGCTCCACCGAATGTAATCGCTTGTCGCAAGTGACATATGGTGCTTGTGAGACAAAGCGCGGCTTATCCGGACTTCCGATCTTTCAAGTGAGCAAGTGAAGGTTGAGTACTGAACAAGTATTCAGCGCGCACTTGCTTACTTGAAAGATCGGAAGTTCGAATAAGCCGCGCTTTGTCTCACAAGCACCATATGTCAGTTGCGACAAGCGCCTATATTTGGTGGAGCGCCTCACATAAATGCTCTTAAGCCCATTGCTAGTCTCTTATAAAGACAAACGTGGTGGGGTAATCGTCGTCGTCGTCGTAGGCCTCCGTCAGTCCCGAAGGACTATGGCTGCGCTCTGGCCAGTATCCCGACTGGTGATACTCCCCAGTGCACAGAGCCTGGGTAGGGAGTAATGAGGGACAGGCTGTTACCCAAGCAGCAAGTCCCCCCCTGTCTCGGCGCCACCGGAAGGATCCAATGGAAAGGCAAGTGCCGATACGACTGGGTTCCAGTGCCGCTGCAGGAGAGAAACTACGGTCAATTTAGAACGGCCAATTAACCTACAGTGCACGTCTTTGGATTATGGGGAAACGGGAGCACCCGGAGGAAACCCGCACAAGCACGGGGAGAACATGCAAACTCCACACAGAAACGCCCAGACCGGGAATCGAACCCGGGCCTTCTTGCTGTGAGGCGGACGTGCTAACCACTATGCCACCGTGCCGCCGGTGGGATAATAATAATAATAATAATAATAATAATAATAATAATAAAAAAAATATAATAGCAGTGACATTTTAATCACCACCCTGTAGGCCACCCTACACAATTTTGAGTAAGTGGAACACAAGGTGGGAGAAAATGACTCCAATCAAGTCGGCATTCAGCACATTGCTCTCGCCAAGAACAGATACAACATCAAACAGGTGCACTCTGACTGGCCTTTCGGGTTTATTTAATAAAGCTCTGGACCGTGTTGGCTCCTCTGAGAGACCGGAGGCCTGAAAAGACAGCAGTGTGTCTCCTCAAAGCTGCAGTCAGTCAAAGAAAAAAAATAAATAAATAAACAATGGCAGACAGCCATGCTCTGCCACACTATGCCAGTGCCATCCTGATGCCAGCAGTGAGCCTAGTAACATCCGTCCCGCTCCTCCTTATTCTATCTTAACAATGGTTTTCTCTTTTTTTCCATCACCATGGTGGTCCTTGGACATTTTAAATTATTGTGATTAATAAGGGAATTATTAGTTTGTTGGTTGTCGGGTTGCTTAATTTTCTGCACAATGCACATTCTTGATAGCAGCCAAAATAAGACCACAACAAAAATTGATGGATTTGTGTAGTCACCGAGTCCCAACATCCACACCAAAAATGGTGGTGATGATCTGCGATGGTGTTTTTGAACGAGTGTGCAGAATGCAAATTCAAGATAGCACCTGCAGCAGCCATATTGCATACTGGACCACAATGAAAATCGATAGGCTTGTGTCCCTGTCCCAACATCCATGCCAAAAATGTACACCAAAGGTTAAAATAGGACAACATTGCATGTACCGGTTACCTTCTTGCCATGTGATGTTTAAAGCTAGCAAAAGCATCAATAGGTCTGTGTATGTTCATCTGTGTATGTAGTGGTTTCATATAGGACTTGAAAATGTGACGTTTCAGGATCGAGCACTTGAGCGCTTTACAGCAAATCTTTTATGGTTAGACATATTGTGAACAGTCAGACCCTTTCCTTTCTCCTTAACGGCAATGAAATAGGACTAACAACAGCTGCTGAAGGTGATTAAAGCAGAAAAATCCACAAGGCACTCAGTACGAGTTCCAGGAAGAGACAAACAACTTTAACGCAATCCTGAAAGATCCTTGCTTTCTGCTATTTCTGGGGGACAGGCCAGACTTTCTCTCTGCTACTATGGTAACTACTACGAACACAAATACCTGCTCTTCGGGGTACAAAACTCCAGCTGTCAGTTCTTCACTGTAGTCTATTGTCTGCCATACAATCATTTGTAAAGGCCACAAGAAACAAAGATAATCACTAAAATAATATTTCTGCCATGAAAAGAATGTATAATTCTACAACCTAAATACCACCTTCCAAGGGTTTTGTAGATTTAACATAAAAGGCATTGTGAAACTTCATTACATCCAGACAAATGAATGTAGTGTGTACCAGAATGTTTTACCATTTTAAATATCTGCAAAATGCCCCCAGTGCAGCTCTCCGGGTTATAAAAGGCCAACCACGTCTCTCGCTGTCTGTGGCGAGAGACAAACAAAAAGATCCATTGCTGTCATTTGAAAAGAGCAAGTTATTGGATTTCCATCAGCATGTTTTTGCACTGTGATGGCCTCATGAGCATGTACAGGGTGCATGTCGCCCTCACCCAGAGTCGGCTGAGATAGGTGCCAGCCTCCCCGTGACCCTAATTAGGATAAACCGGTTCAGAAAATGAATAGATGAATGTTGAGTTCAATTCATTTTGTGTAACCGCTTAATCCGTATTTGGGTTGCGGTGAGGCTGGCGCCCATTCCAGCCAACTTCGGGCGAGGGCAGAGTACATCCTGTCCAGCTCGCCAGGCCATCGCAGGGCGGAAACACGCTGACGGCTTTACAGTCTAGTCTTGTCGAAAGTCAGCAATGGTTCTTTTACATGCCTCCCACCATAGACAGTGAGAGACATGGCCAGCGATCCAGCGCCCTATACCAGTAGACCACCACTGCCCTTGAACGGATGAATGAATATCCATAAATTGCGTCTGTAGGAAAACATTCAAAACATGGTGTCAGATGTATTGAGGGGAAAACAAGTTAGAACATGCTTTGCCTTCCTCTCTACAATTGTGTAGTGTAATATTATCATTCCGAACATGATCCTAGGCCTCGGATATTGATTTTGGCCTTGTCTGTAGGTTTTTTTTGACACACAGCCTACAGAGAACTGGCTTTATTAATCAGCACATTGTGAATGTTTTAGAAAGAAAACAAAGCTACATATAAACGCCTATAAACACTGACGAACGTTTTCTGATTCATATTGGATTCAGAGTGGTTAGCACATCCACCTCACGGCAAGACAATCCTGGGTTCCAAGTCCTCACGTCCTGGGCACGGGCGTTTCTGTGCAGAGTTTGTTCTCGTTCTCCGTAATCCGGTTCTCTCCCACAAGCTAAAGACATGCACCCCAGGCTAATTGGATGTTTTAAATTGCTCTCCAATGTTGGCCCTCCAATGGCCTAGCAAGCTGTTCAAGGTGTACTTTTCCTGCACCCACTGTTGGCTAAGATGGACTCCAGCCTCCCAAAACCCCAGGAGGATTAAGTGGTTCAGCAAATGAGTGAGTAAAAGGGTGGGTAAGTAACACAGTAAGCAATTAAGTGGGTTCCTGAGAACAAATGTAACTAAATATAAAATATTTAATAAAAATAAACTGCCTTCACCTGAATGCACATTCGGTTGTCAACCAAATTTTTCCCGACTGTTCAGCATGTTCACTGTTTTTCTGATTTCAACCCCATTGAAAAGGCTTTAGAGGTGACTTGGTGTCATACAATTATTAATAATAATATATTTTACCTTTCTCTTTGTTACTCACTGATTTCCGTCTACAAATATAATGTTGCAGTAAAAGTGCTCAAACTTTTCAGGTTGGCAAAAATGAAATTGCTGTGATTGTCAATGAGAACTGACTGTGACCATGCTTTTTTTTTTTTTTTTTCTACCTCTATAATTGCGTTCTTGACAAAACCATTCAACTGTTCAGGCTCCATGGCAACAGGAACACTTTTAAGTAATGAGTAAGTGTTTGGAGTGAAAGGTCGACCATAGGTATGTGCACCATTAATGATTGCCAAAATCAGATGAAAAAAAGAAATGGCTGTACACTGCCACTCTACAAACCTGAACCCGAGGACTGTCACAGCAGGGACTGCGCTACAGGGTCAATTTCTTAGCTGCAGTGTCTAGGTAAGCCTTTTTGCTAAAGGTCTGTGATTAAGTACGGCCACAGACGTAACCTCGCACTATTGCTATACCTAACAGTAAATCTCAGGCTATGTCACGCCCTCTGGAAGCCTCTTGAGTGCTGACAGATTGAGGAAAGTTGCTCGCAGGAAGCAGACCATTTTTCTGTCAGTGCATAAATGAAGGCTTTTTGTGCTTCCACCCTTTCTTTCAATAACGACATAATTGCCAAATCTCCTGTGTCAGTTGTTAGAAACTCTTAATAAGCTGATAGCCAGAATTACAAGGGGAAAATCACCCTGCCTGAGCCGAGCAATGACAACACATCAAAGTGTAAGATGGACTTTAAAACTGCCATCTTAAATTATGTTAAGTAGCAGACTTTCATTTAAAGTAAAAGCCTCTTGAGATGCTTTGGCAGCCTTGTTAAAATGGTACTCTAAAGAACCTTCCAAGTCCGATTTCTACACTCTTTTCAACAACACGCAATTCAGAGCCATTAAAGATGTGTTTGGATGTGATATGTTTAGGATCTATGGTTTGGTATACACTACATAGACAAACGTTTGTCGACATTTGACCATACACACTCGGATGTGTTTCTTGGCGGTTGGACTCCAGGTTCCATTTATCTTTGCTATTATGATATAGTTTTCTCTTCTGGGAAGGCTGTTCACTAGATTTTGGAGTGTGGCTGTAGGAATTTGTGATCCTTCATCCACAAGAGCTCTAGATGGGGACATCTAGGGCAGTTGGTATTGTAGTTCATCCCAAATTTGTTCAGTGGGGTTGACGTCGGTGCCCTGTGCAAGAAATTCCAACCTTGGCAAGGCGTGTCTTCATTGGAGCTCACTGTGTGTGCAGTGGAGATGGTCATGCGAGAACAGTTTTGAGCATATTAATTTTAGTAACGCGAAACTATACCCCAGCGGCAGACAAACATTCTAGACAATTGTCTGCTTTCAACTTTGTGGAACCCACTTTAGGAAGAAGCTACATATGGGTCTGATGGTCAAGTGTCTATAAACTTTTGTCCATATTATGAATATACTAAAGTGACGAACAGGAGAGCCAAGCATTTTTCTAACACTCTATTAGCACTTGGTTGTACTCTGCATACCGTACATCTGTTCGGTTTCTCCCCTGAATGTACCCGCATGTGGATTAGCAGTTTGTAACGAGCATTGAAAGGCTTGTGCCTGCGTGAACATCCTGCCCAGAAGCAAATAAAGTCCTCTCCTTTGCGATGATCAATATGAAGTTTCTCGATATGCTTGACTAGCTCTTCTTGGTGATTGAATGTCCCATTACATTCCAACCAACGGCAACAGTGTCCCCCATTAAAATCATCAAGCTCCCCCTCTTCCTCCTCTAACATTGGGCAAAGAGTCTGGGCCAAAGCACCTGGTTTGTCCATAGGAGGTATAGAGCATGGGTCTGCTGGAGTCTGAGTACACCCCAGGTGGCTGGCTGGTAGTTGGTGTAAATGGTGGTAGTGATAGGGTGGTGGAGGTTCCCTTGGAGGGCTTGGGGATCGAAGAATAGCTGAAATTTCAAACTGAAAATGTCTAGTGTTTTCCAGACTAGTATGACACTGTTTATCTCCAGTTTCCATGTTGCTGATCAGAATTTCCTGTCCTGGTAGAAGTTGATGCTCCACTACTAAATTAGTTCCTCGGATTTGGTGGTCACGTGCACCCTGTTCTTCTAATCTCTGCATGCTGAGACTCACTTTTTCAAACCTCTGGTTGCCTGTTAAGGTCTGACCAATAGTAGGAGCGAAGCTGTGGTTGGGGATGCAGCTTCCCCTGACTCCCAGAAGATGCCCACATACATCAGACTGCAGTGGTGAGGGAGTAGGGTGTGAGGCTGGTGAATTTTGGGAACCAATTATGTATGCCACCAGAGAAGTTGGTGATGTCCGAATAATGGAGTTTAAATCAATGCCAATTCCATCTGACTGTGGTGAGATGGAGAGGGCTCTTTTTTTGGAGCGACTGGTTTGACGGGGGCTGTTGATGTCTTCCTTGAACAGGTAAGAAGGAAGTGATGTCGGATTGGAGCAACTGGTGGCTCCAGACATGGCAGTACCTGGTGGGAGGTTTAGATTGTCTGGACCTTCAGTTGTCTGGCTAAAACCACTCTGCTGGCCTAGTGGTGGCAAGACACGGTAGCCATAGGGCCAGTCCAGCATGCTGCCTCGGATTGATTGACTCTCTGCAATGCTGAGGGTGGTGGAAGCCAAGGACCCTCTGGACAACACAGACCTGTACCATGAGATTTATACAAGTGTGAGCGCTGTTCCTCCTCGAATGATCCAATTCAGCAATTCAGTTTATAACCTGAATATAGTTTCACAGAAAAGAATCTGTTGAACAATTGTACCTTGCATCCCTTGCCTTTTTAAACTACTTTACCTGGCATCTGTGAGGGGCACAAAAAGGCCCAGAGAGGGAGGAGGGCGGTGCGAAGCAGAGGTTTGGATAGTGGATGCTGGGCTCACACTCTGTACAATCATAGCACTGCTTTCCACTTGCAGATTCGAGCTGCCATGCACACCCACCAGTTTCCTATTTGGATGCAATGTACGAGAACCTGCAAAAAAAAAAAAAAAAAAAACTACTGTGTTGACTACATTTAAAAAAATTATTCTGCTCTTACAAACTTCTATGAGAATGAGGTCTTGTCTGTCATCCCAGAGATTAATGATTAAGAATGCAGACTATTAATGAACAAAAACAACCAGTTGGTTTATGGAAGTTAATATTAAACCAAATGCACTTTGAATAAAAGGCAACCATCAGTTTTTATAAAGAATAATCTTGAATGAAGTCATGGATAAGGCATTTCGCCAGTTTTTTTTTCAAAACATACTCAACCATGCAAAAATTTTAGACACATGCAATCAAATAATATGTAAAGCAAAGATGCCTAATATTTACATACAAATAATTAATTTAAATGATCCTACATTAAAAAACTATAAAACGCAGTAATAAGTAAAACAAATGTAGTATTTGATGTGATGACCCTTTGCCTTAAAAATATAGTATCTTAGATACAGTTCTGGAGATTTTAACGGTTTTATTTCTGGAGATTTTGACAGTTTTATTTTGAAGTAAAACACAACAACCTTCATAATGTTTTTGTATACAAATGCCACAAAATGCTGTCTTATGTAATACGCTCACTCACTCACTCGCTTAACCTCTTATTTCTACTAGGATTGCAGGGAAGCTGGAGCCTCTCTCATCAAACACTGGGTGAAAGCTGGATACACCCTGGACAGCTCACCATATCATCTCAAAGCCAAAACACACACACACACACACACACACACACACACCTTCTCACTTACACCTAGGGCATTTATTCATTCATCTGTAACTGC
>CM045743.1:25838939-25906439 GCA_024760905.1 Plotosus lineatus
TCGCTGCCTCTCCCCATGAGCAGCTCCAAAATGGAACAAGGTCCAGCCCCTCTCGAGATGGGTGATTCCAGAGCCTATGATTTAAGGTGAGTTTGACTGTATCTAGTGAGTATCTCTCAGCCTTTCGCACCAGCTCAGGTTCCTTCTCCACCAGAGAGGTGATATTCCATGTCCCAAGAATCAGTCAGTATCCAAGGATTGGTCCGACAGAACCCATGCCTTCAGCTGCCACCCAACTCACAACACGCCCGAGCCCTATAGCCCCTCCTACAGATTATGGGTCAATAGGAGGTCAGGCCCAAGTCTCCCTTTTGGGTAGAACACAGCCAGTCTCTATAGACAGAAGCCCGACCACCAAGCACTCGCCTTTGAATCCCTCCCCCAGGCCTGGATTCACTGGGGAACAACGGTGACCCTCGTCTGGGCAAAGGAAACCGTATCCTTTTATTTTTATCCATCGGGGTCTTTTGAACTGTGTTTTGTCTGGACTTTCACTTAGGACTTGTTTGCCTTGGGTGACCCTACCAAGGGCATAATGTCTACAACAACCTAGCTCCTAGGATCATAAGGACATGCAAACTCCCCATCACAATGAGGTGGTGATTCAAGAGGTGGAAGTAACATTTTCATTTTCATTAGTTTTATCAATTTCTGGAGGGCAGTGGTGGCCTAGTTGTAAAAGGTGCTGGATCACTGATCCTAAGATTGGAGGTTCAATCCCCACTCTACTTCGTCACTGTTCCCCCAGTGCAGCTAACTGGGTTATCAAAGGTCGGCCATGTCTCACTGTCTGTGGTGAGATGCATGTAAAAGAACCATTGCTGACTTTCGTCAAGAGTAGCTGCATAGCCCTCGGAGTGTTTCTGCCCTGTAATAGCCGATGAGCTGTCCAGGGTGTACTCTGCCCTTGCTGAGAGAGAGAGAGCAGATCCATGCAAGGGCCAGTGATGCCAGAAGCATGTCAACACACCAGTAACCAGTTTTATCTATTTCTTAAAAATGAAAATGCTACTTTCCAAAAATAAATAAATAAATAAATAAATAATTTAAAAAATAAAAAATAAATAAAAAATGGAAAGTAAAATTTTAATTTTCAGAAACTGATGGAATGCACAGGAGAAAACGTGGGACAAACATGCAAATCTCCACATTGGCATAACATTAACTCAAACTGAGGAGTGAAACACTAGCAGTTACATGGGCAGCTGCTCCAGATGTTTCCGCCATTTATTTCTATTGTTGATTTTCAGCATTTGTCAGGAATTCTGCTCCTGTTTTTTTTTTATTTAAACTGAACTGAAGAACATTCCACATGACACTCCTTTTAGTAGAAGGCATACTTTACATGGTTTTGATGGGTTTTTTATTTATTTATTTTTTTAGTTGTTTGTGCATGTTTTTTGTCTGTGTATTTATTTATGCATATGTGTATTAATTTTTCATCTAGCATCAGTTTTGTAAATCTGCTGCAAACCATTGTATACTCTCTCTCTCTCTCTCTCTCTCTCTCTCTCTATATATATATATATATATATATATATATATATATATATATTCTCTCTCTCTCTCTCTCTCTCTCTCTGTCCCCCTCTCTCAGATTGATTTATTATTCTTTTTCCATTAACGACAACAAAAAATACATCAATAAATTTTGTAAATATATATTTGTGGTATTTAATTTTTATTTAAAAATGGAGTTCTTGACAATTAAAAAAGTACTAATTAGCATTTTATATCTTTTTTTGTCATCGCTGATTTTAAATGCTTTAATTTCAATACCGACAACAAACCAAGTATCATTAACATATTTATCTTTTTTTTTGTAAAATCTTTCAGATTCTTGTATACAAGACACTCCACCTTGTATATAAACTTAATTTTATTGCAGAATAATCCGGTGGTGCTGCTCACCTGTGAGATCTTCAGGAAGTCTGGAGCTCAACTTCCTCAACTGACAGCGCGTGAGAACCTCATCAATCCGACGGTCACGTGCTTTGTTTATTTTAATTCTGTCGCGTCTATGGAGATAAAAGAAAGGAAAGGAAACCTGGAAACAGAAGTTCGTCTGGTGTTTTATGTCGATCTCTGATGAGGTTGTGCGTAATGAAACATTAAACAGTGTGTGTGTGTGTGTGTGTGTGTGTGTAGGAGCGCGTGCGGTTGCCAGGGGTGGGTAGAGTTCAGTGATGGTCACGTAGACTTTACACCTTTACCCTCAAATTTTTAAATAATCCTCAGAGACAACACTTATTCCTTTTGTTTTTAGTTAATTATTGAGTTGGTTGTGGGTTCGAGTACCTTATGATGAGGTTGCCTGTTCTCTCAGTGCTTGTATGGGTTTTCTCTGGGTACTCTTTTTTTTTTTTTTTTTTTTTTTTTTTTTTTGGACAGTCCATTGACCGGCATGCTGTCGGCAAAATTTTATACTGACCATTAATTTAGCAATACTCTGCCTAAAAGTGGTGTTTATCATTTGGTTAACTGGCTGTTCCAAAATTGCCCCTAGGTGTGTGTGTCTGTGTGTCTGTGTGTGTGCAATGGGATGGTCTGGACAGCTGTTCAGGGTGTACCTTGCCTTTGCCCAGTGTTGTCTGAGACAGGCTGTAGCCTCCCTACAACCCTAGTGGTATGAATTAAGTGAGATAAGTGTATATAATACTGTACATCAATTCATTTTCAGAACAACTGAAAGCTGAAGTAGGGTTGGGAGAACTAGGCGAGGGCATAAAACACACTGGACAGTTTGCCAGACCATCCCAGGGCAGTTACTTAATGGTAACTCAGTGGCCTGCTCTCGATAGCTCTTTATGAAAGACAGCAGTAGATCTTTTATGTGCTTCTCACCACAGACAGTAAGAGAGCTAGCTGTGGGTGGGTGGCGTGCAGCAGTGACAACATGGTGAGAGTTGGACTTGAGCTCCCTACCAGGCCACCACACTCCCCATATATATATATATATATATATATATATATATATATATATATATATATATATATACATATATATATATATATATACATACACACACACACACACACTAGTGTATATATATATATATATATACACACACTAGTGTATATATATATATATATACATACACAAAAGTGTGTGTGTGTGTGTGTGTGTGTGTGTATATATATATACACTAGTGTGTGTGTGTGTGTGTATATATATATATATATATATATATATATATATATATATATTGGGACAGTGGTGGCCTGGTACAGAGTTGGCTCACTGAACTCAAATCCAATTCTCACCATGATCATCCTAATCGTCTCATCATTGAGACACTTTTACACAGTACTGTACTATGCAAAAGTGTCTCCGTTATTCTCTCTGTTGAGTATGAACTTTATTATAGATTTTTTTTTTTATGTTTTAGATGTTCATCTTTGGCTGGTTCTATAACATGCTTAGTAAAAATACACCTCATTTCCCTATACACACACAATATTCTTATTATTATTCATTCATTCATTCATTTTCTGTAACCACTTAATCCTAATTAAAGTCATGGGGAGGCTGGCACCCATCCTAGCCAACTCCGGGCAAGGGAAGAGTACATCCTGGACAGCTCGCCAGGCCATCGCAGGGCAGAAACACAATGACAGCTGTGCAGCCACTCTTGTTGAAGTCAGCAATAGTTCTTTTACATGCCTCATACCATAGACACTGAGGGACATGGCTGGTGTTTAATAACCCAATTAACTGCAGGGGGTGGGAGACAACCAGTGGAGGGTGGGGCTTGAACCCCCAACCTTAGGATCAGTGATCCAGAACCTTTTACCACAAGGCCACCACTGCCTCTATTATTATTATTATTATTATCATCATCATCTCATGCATAGTACAATATATACAGTGTATAAATCTTTGGGATCACTGGAACGCCAACTTAACCCCTGGCCTCCTGACCAACATCAGTGTCTGGCTTCATTAATGTTCTTGCGGTTGAGTGAACACAAATCCCCACAGCAGCTTTTTAAAAATTTACTGAAAAGCCTTCTTAATGAAGTCGGATTTCTTGTATAAGTAAAAAGAGACAAAATCTGGAATGTGATGAACAAAAAAGACCATATATAGGTGTGATTGAAAGGCCAGGTGTTGATAAATATTTGGCCGCATTGTGAGTGTTGAATCCGTGGGTGACATATCTTGAGCGTCTCCAAGATATGGGTGGGCGAAGTCCTGGATAGGGTAAGTGTGAATGGTTGTTTGTGTGTTGGTTGGACCTGCAGTGGTCTGGAGAGCTGTTCAGGGTGTACCCTGCCTTCGCTCGGAATCGGCTCCAGCCTCCCTGCGAATCTAAGTGTGAGTGACCGAACAGGAAATTTATCTTACATCATTTCCTGGGAAAGAATCTGAATCCCGACTGAGCTGAATGAAAACTGTTCTCATGTGTCTCTCTCTATCTACATCTTGTACATAAACATTGTTGGTGATGTTAAACTATGTTTCTATTAAACATTTTGGACTCTGAATAAAAGTTATACATTCATAAGGTTTAATTGTTAACAACAACAGACTCACAACAAAATGCCATAACCTGTGTCCTGGATGTTTTGAGCATGCCAAACATAAGTGATACCGGTTTAATGGTCCTTTTCTTTCTGATGTGTAGCCTTTTCTGGGTGTTTGCACAGTGAATGCTGCTCCTTGTTGTCATGGCAACTTCACTGTTTATTCTCTGATGATTTGGGAGGACTCGATCACAAATAAAGACATCTCAAGCTTGGGCATCTCAAACTTTGGCATGTCATGAAGTCATGTTATGTGTGCTGTAATTCTGTAGCTCTGTAGGTGAAAGGATGATGAGTTTGATGATAATAATGTACAGTTGTGCTCAAAATAATAGGAGTCAGACATCATCTGATCAATCAGTGCTTTTGGTAGAAATTATATTTCTTCATGGCAAATAATTTACTATCAGGTGTAATAGAGTAAAAGAAGGTTCCGGCATGGAATCCTGACCAATGACGTGTTTCTTCCACGTCATTGATCCTGACACACTCGTGTTTTCGTCCTCTTATCTTACAGCCATTCAATGTGTGTGGAGCAATGACGTCATTGGTGTAGAGAGCCCGGTATAATCAGAGCCATGCCGTGATTGGGCAAGCGGATTTCGCGCATGGACTTCAGCCAATAGAATTTGTTTTTATACAGGATACGGAAATTCTGCCAAAAAAAAAAAAAAAAAAATGCAAATGATCAATACAGAATTCATACCGGATCGGTCGAGGCCTGGGTTAACAACGACCGCCATCAGTGCTGTCAACCAACAGGGTGCTGATGGAAATTGGACTACTGTTGGTCGAAGACGTCGAAGAAGGAGAGGCGGGAGGCGTGTCCGTAGGCAGAGAGAGAAGAGGAAATGCGTGAGCCTCGGACTGAGAGTAGGGACTTTGAATGTTGGAACTATGCAAGGAAAAGATAGGGAGCTGGCTGACATGATGCAGAGGAGGAAGGTGGACATACTGTGTGTTCAGGAGACAAGGTGGAAAGGTAGAAAGGCTAAAAGCTTAGGAGCAGGGTTTAAACTGTTTTATAATGGTATGGATGGGAAGAGAAATGGAGTAGGAGTCATCTTGAAGGAGGGGTTTGTCAAGAATGTTCTAGAAGTGAAAAGAGTGTCAGACAGACTGATGAGTCTCAAGTTAGAAATTGAAGGCGTGATAGTCAATGTTGTTAGTGCTTATGCCCCACAGGCAGGATGTAAGCTAGAAGAGAAGGAGAGATTCTGGAGTGAGTTAGATGAAGTGATGCAGAGTACCCCCAGAGGTGAAAGAGTGGTCATTGGAGCAGACTTCAATGGACATGTTGGTGCAGGTAACAGAGGGGACGAGGAAGTGATGGGCAGGTTTGGTATCCAGGACAGGAACACAGAAGGACAGATGTTGATCGATTTTGCAAAAAGGATGGAAATGGCTGTGGTGAATACTTTCTTCCAGAAGAAACAGAAGCATAGGGTGACTTATGAAAGCGGAGGTAAGAGCACACAGGTAGACTACATCTTGTGTAGGCGATGTAATTTGAAGGAAGTCAGTGACTGCAAAGTAGTAGTGGGTGAGAGTGTTGCCAAACAGCATAGGATGGTGGTGTGCAGGATGACACTGATGGTGAGAAAGGTGAAAAAGGCAAAGGTAGAGCAGAAGACAAAGTGGTGGAAGCTGAAAAAGGAAGAGTGTCGTGTTGTCTTCAAGGAGGAGTTGAAACAGGCTTTGGGTAGTCAGGAAGTGCTTCCAGAGGACTGGACAACCACAGCCAATGTGATCAGGGAGACCGGTAGGAGAGTATTTGGTGTGTCCTCTGGAAGGAAAGTAGATAAGGAAACTTGGTGGTGGAATGAGGAAGTGCAGGAGTGTGTACAAAAGAAGAGGTTAGCCAAGAAGAAGTGGGACATTGAGAGGACCGAAGAGAGTAAACAGGAGTACAGGGAGACACAGCGTAACGCGAAGGTAGCAGTGTCAAAGGCCAAACAGAGGGCGTATGATGACTTGTATGATAGGTTGAACAGTAAGGAGGGAGAAAATGATCTATACAGGTTAGCACAGCAGAGAAATAGAGATGGGAAAGACGTGCAGCAAGTTAGAGTGATAAAGGACAGAGAGGGAAATGTATTGACTGATGACAGAAGTGTGCTGGGAAGATGGAAAGAGTACTTTGAAGAGCTGATGAATGAGGAAAATGAGAGAGAAAAAAAGAGTAGAAGGGGTGACCGTTGAGGAGCAGGAAGTAGCAAAGATTAGTAAGGGAGAAGTGAGGAGGGCATTGAAGAGGATGAAGAGTGGAAAGGCAGTTGGCCCTGATGACATACCAGTTGAGGTATGGAAGTGTCTAGGGGAGGTAGCAGTAGAGTTTCTGACAAGAATATTCAACAAGGTCTTAGAAAGTGAGCAGATGCCAGAGGAATGGAGGAGAAGTGTGCTTGTGCCCATTTTTAAGAACAAGGGCGATGTACAGAGTTGTGGCAACTACAGAGGGATAAAGTTGATGAGCCATACAATGAAGCTATGGGAAAGAATAGTGGAAGCAAAACTAAGGGCAGAGGTCAACATTTGTGAACAACAGTTTGGTTTCATGCCAAGAAAGAGCACCACAGATGCAGTGTTTGCTTTGAGGATGTTAATAGAGAAGTACAGAGAAGGTCAGAAGGAGCTGCATTGTGCCTTTGTGGATCTGGAGAAAGCATATGACAGGGTGCCGAGAGAAGAACTGTGGTATTGTATGAGGAAGTCTGGAGTGACAGAGAAGTATGTTAGAGTGGTGCAGGACATGTATGATAGATGTAAGACAGTGGTGAGGTGTGCTGTCGGTGTGACAGAAGAGTTCAAAGTGGAGGTGGGACTGCATCAAGGGTCAGCTCTCAGCCCCTTCTTGTTTGCTATGGTGATGGACAGGCTAACAGATGAGGTTAGACAAGAATCTCCATGGACTATGATGTTTGCAGATGACATTGTGATCTGTAGTGAGAGCAGAGACCAAGTGGAGGAAAATCTAGAGAGGTGGAGGTATGCCCTGGAAAGGAGGGGATTGAAGGTTAGTCTTAGTAAGACAGAATACATGTGTGTGAACGACAAGGACCCAAGAGGAACTTTGAGGTTACAGGGGGCAGGGATAAAGAAGGTGGAGGATTTTAAGTACTTAGGCTCAACAATCCAGAGCAATGGAGAGTGTGGAAAAGAGGTGAAGAAGCGCGTGCAGGCAGGTTGGAATGGATGGAGAAAAGTGTCCGTTGTGATGTGTGATAGGAGAGTATCGGCAAGAATGAAGGGAAAAGTGTACAAGACGGTGATGAGGCCAGCAATGTTGTATGGTTTAGAGACAGTGGCCCTGGGGAAAAGACAGGAGTCAGAGTTGGAGGTAGCAGAGATGAAAATGTTGAGGTTCTCTTTGGGAGTAACGAGGATGGATAGGATCAGAAATGAGTACATCAGAGGGACAGCACATGTTAGATGTTTTGGAGACAAAGTCAGAGAGGCTAGATTGAGATGGTTTGGACATGTACAGAGGAGGGATAGTGAGTATATTGGTCGTAGGATGCTGAGGTTGGAACTACCAGGCAAAAGGCCCAGAGGAAGACCAAAGAGAAGATTTATGGATGCGGTGAAGGCGGACATGAAGGTCGTTGGAGTAAGAGTAGAAGATGCAGAGGATAGGGAGAGATGGAGGCAGATCATTTGCTGTGGCGACCCCTGAAGGGAACAGCCGAAAGGAAAAGAAGAAGACACGATACGGAAATTCCCGCCAAAAACGAAAGCACGGTTCACGTTGCGAATTACTCAGAAATTTACTAACCTATTGCATCCAGATTTTAGGTTAAAATTTTATTTTAAAATCAGCAAGAGAGGGAAGCGGTCCCATGAACCTGATCTTCAACAAGGCACATTAACTATGCATGTTTTTTTTTTGTTTTTTTTGCTTAACGCGGATCTGTCTAATTAGAATCTGTCGACTCTGAAAAAATGACGTCACAAATCTTGTGGACTCAGCCTCAGGCTTAACATGATCTAACTCGGTCCAGATTCCACCAAATTAAATTCCATTTCGCTCCAGCATAATGATAATATTAATGTGATTTATATGATAAACAATACAGTATTGCATGTTATTATTGTAAAGTTCTAAAGTTTGATGGACTTTTCTGAGCCGTGTCACTGTAAGTGTTATACGTACGGCACGTGCCCAGCAGGACTATGGACATCGCTATGATGGCGTCAATATACTGTATACACTTGTAATGTTGATTATTGTCTATATAAATACAGTACGCAGAGCAATCTACTGCTGATTGGGTCACAGATCTGATGGGGTCCAGTCGTGCATGATACACTTCTGCGCATGCGCGGACGATGCGCCACCTTTAATCCCGCCTTAAAATTTTAATATGCATGCATTAATGATTAAGGCGTCACAATACGCAAATAAAAGCACTGGATGCACTTTGACTATTCTAATGTTTGTGTATTTAGTGTTTAAAAAGCTTATCTTGCTCAATATGCAGTTCTATTTCAGTGTTAATTGTTTGTGCCAAAGTTTAAAACATTAAAATTTCATAAGTAGATTTTTTTCTGGTGCTTAGAATTTTTATTTTAATGACTAAAAACAACGATTTTAATGTTGTTGATTTCTCTTTTTGTAATAAAGAATAAATACTGTCAAGAACAAGCTCACTTTTAGTTTAGAATTCTTCTTGCAATATATCGCAATACATATCGCAATACATGCTAGAAATCACAATATATCACAATACTAAAAAATCTAGGCAATATCCAGCTCTACTGGTTATAGAGCACATCTCTCTGAAATTCTGAGGAAAATGGATAATTCCAGACATTGTTCAGAAGAACAGTGAACCTTTAATTAAAAAGTTAATGAAGAGGAAAGCATAAAACAAAGAGCAGAGAATGTTTGGCTGCTCAACTAAAACAACCAAAATGCTTTAAACTAAAATGACCAAAATGCTTTAAACTAAAATGACCAAAATGCTTTAAACTGGCAACAAAAACCTGAAGGACATGGAAGAAAGTGAAAAAACTACCATTCGAATGGATGGAGTAAGAGCCAAAATGGCAAGGACTCAGCCAACAATCAGCTCCAGGAAGATCAATGAAGGTCCACAGTTACCTGTGAACACCGTTACAATCAGAAGACACCTATGGGAAGCCAAGCTATCGGCAAGAAGCCCCTCCAAAGTCCCAGTGTTGGAAACAAAGACACGCTGAAGAGGTTACAGTTTGCCAAAGAGCACATTGACTGGCCTAAAGAGAAATGAAGCAACATCTGGTGGACTGAACAAGGTAATATTGTTCTTTTTGGGTCTTGTGGCCTGAGACAGTTTGTCAGACAAGCCTCAAAACACTGAATTGAAACCAGAGTACACCGAAGTCAGTGAAGCCTGCTGGCACAAGCATCATGACATGGTGCTGGTTCTCATACTACGGTGTCAGGCCTATTATCATATCCAGGGGATCTTGGATCAGTTTGAATACATGAACACTTCATGCTGCCTTATGCTGAAGAGGAAATGTCCTTGAAATGGGTGACAATGACAACAAACACACCAGTAAACAGGCAACATCTTGGTACCAGAGGAACAAGATTGATGTTATGGAGCGGCGGCCCCGATCCCCGAACATTTAATCCAATATAAAACTTGTGGGGTGACATCAGAAATGCAGGTTCAGATGCAAAACCAAGAAATCCAGAAGTGTGGAATGTAGTCCAATCATCTTGGGCTGGAAAACCTGTTCACAGGTGCCAGAAGTTGGTTGACTCCACAACACAGATGTGCAGCAGTTCTCAAACAGTGGTTATATATCTAAATACTAGTTCAGTGATTCAAACGAAAACAAAATCTGACAACATTTTCCAGTTTAAATAAAGCAGACGCTGTTGTTGTTGTTGTTTTTTTTAAAGTCTAATGTTCACTTTTCTTCAATTTCTTTTTAAAGGATAAACACAAATTTGATATATTTTTCATGTCTCGATTTGGAATAAAATGTGTCGTGTTCCCAATGTATTTTTGTTTATGGAAATAAAAGTGAGGATTTTGAGCTTCACAGTATTTACTTTTTGTAAACACACTACTATTAGTATTATTACTATTAGTAGTATTATATTTGAACACAGCTGTATTTGATGACTTGAAGTTGAGACAAACACTGACATCTTGTGGAAATCTCTGTGCAGGGAATTTAATATTAAATACTGTGTTTAGTGAGTCTTGTGGGGCCTGTGGTGTAGTGGTTAGGGTGCTGCGCTCATGATCGGGAGGTTGTGTGTTCAAATCCCAGTTAGACCCCCACTGTACTAAGACCCCTGGGCAAGGTCTCAACCACAAGTGTGCCTCTGTTCACCCAGCAGTATAAATGGATACCAGTAAAATATACTAGGAAGGTAACCTGCAATGGACTAGCGTCCCATCCAGGAGGAGATGTACTCCTAGTCGCTTCACGCTACGGAAACCGGGGATAAGCACCGGCCTGATGAGCCACGAGGCTCGGGCATAAAAATCCCAAAGGACTTTACCTTTTTATTCTGTGAGACTTAACTGTGTTTATTTTTCAGTGGCATGGTGGCGTCATTGGTAGCATGTATGCCTGGTTCCAGTCCCAGGCTTGACGAGGGTGTTTTCTCTGGGGGATTTCTATGTTCTCCCCATACTCATGTGAGTTTTCTCAGGGTACTCTGGTTTCTTCTGACAGTCAGAAGATATGCACATGTGGTCAGCTGGCTGTTTTGAATTGCCTGTAGGTGCGGCTGTGATTGCTTGTGTGTGTCGGCCTTGCGATGATATGGTGAAATGTTCATGGTATACCCCGCCTCAGCCCCTCACAACCACAACCCTAGTAGGATTAAGCAGTTTCAGTTAAATGAGGAAATGAATGGTTGCTTTTCCTTCTTGAGGTGATGCTTTTTTTTTTTTTTTCCTTCTATAGAAATTATGACAGTGGAATCATTCATGGTTTTCCGGCTCTATCTGTACTTGTAGTGAATCCAACAACTTGAAAATCCTGAGATGCTTTCATTGGAAATGGTGCCTAATGTCTTCATCCCTTTTAAAATTAAATATGAAGGTTGGAACTGAAAAGCTTGTCCAGCAGAGCGCAGTATAGGTACAGAAACAGTCCATGTTGGCCAGCTATTGATGTCTAAGATCATTCTCGGACCATCAAATCCTGAGCTCTACACACACCTCAGCGGGGAATAACATTCCCATGATTGTATTCTAATGAAACATGGCGAAGCCAAACCCAGCAAGGGGTCATTAAAAGACTGTAAAATCTGTGAAAGTGCTCAATCATTTTATTCATCTATTTCTGTGCTAATGAAAATGACCACTGGTTACTGGCAGCCATGTCGAATAGCCAAGTTCACTTCAAGAAATGTAGGCTGATATTTTTCAACCCGCAACCCCCCAACAAATCCACAACAAGAGCAGACTGACAGGCCGGGATGACGTCCACGTCGAATGCAAATTGTTGTTCTACAGTGTGATGGATTATGCACATAGCATTAGAAGCCAGGTGGCTAATCAATTTCTGTCTTTCATTAATTTCTTCATCTCACTCTGTTTCTCTGCACCTGAGCCATAAAGCTCTCGCTGATTACAGCACATGTGTCAGAGACTCATCACTGAGCATCCAAAATTATATATTGTGATATTATCCACGGGTTTTAAGAACGACCTCTCGGACCCTCTCCCCTATCGGCATCCACTAATCCCAGAGCCTTTCCTCACCAAAAGTTTCATCCTCATTACCTGCATGCAGCATTTTCTCAAAAAAAAGAAACAGCAGCCGGTTTCAAAGTGATTAGAAGTACGAGCAGCCCCCGCTTTTTAAAGGTTCAGAGAGCTTAATTCTCTCTAGCATGGCTAATGTCACCCGCTGTGTGAATGTCAAGGTAATGAGGAGCAGCAGCTCTGATCTGAGATTCTCATCAAGACACACACGTGAAACTTTGTTCATCGTTTTTTTTTTTTTTTTCCTTTCTTTTTTTTGTTAGTCTGCAAAAAGACTAAGCTTGCTGATAATGATTGAAGTTGTCCAGTTTGCAGTCTGCATATGTGATCAGGATAACACGCCCCTGCAGTTACAGCCCTATGTTCCAACACTCCATTGGTCAGACAGCAGGCGGCCCTGTGGTGTAGTGGCGAGTACGTCTGCCTCACACCATGAAGCTCTGGGTTTGATTCCCGGGGCATTTCTGTATCAAGTTTACTTGTTCTTCCGGTGCTTGTGTGGGTTTCATCCAAAAACCCCAGTTTCCTCCCACAGTCCAAAAACATGCACAGTAGGCTAATCGGCAAATTGCTCCAAGGTGTGAGTGTGACTTGAATGAATGATTTGTCCGACAGTCCTAACACTAAACCAGCAGAACTGAGTAAGGCGACAACGGACTTAAGCAAGGCGCCCGTCTTATATGAGTAAGGCTGGTGGAACGTACAGCTATACCTCAGGACCGCGATTTCCATGGTTTTCGCCCAGGTGGTTTTCGCCTAGATAGTTTTCGCCCAAATTGTGAGGACATGCTTTTCACCCAACTTAAATTATTTTTTAATTTTTATTGAATTCACTTGTTAGTAATTATTTACAGATTTGTGACACTTCCCTTAATGAGAGGTGATAATTACAACTAACCCTAACCCTAAACCCTAAACCGTAACCCTAACCACCTGGGTGAAAACCATCCGAGCGAAAACCAGCAGCACCCACCGCTGCTATCCAGCCCTGTTTGCATTTTAGCATTATTGAGGGAGTCAAAATTCCTTTACTCAATTTTATTTTTTATTTTATTTTATTTTTTGCAACAACAGCCAGTTTTTTGGTCACAGTGAATAGGCCTGCTGATGAAGCCATACTTCTATCCCATCATGCTTGCTACCCAACGTATTGTTTTTGTGTTTGAGTGCATGACACCAATGTGTTAGCGCTGACTCATTACTTCTCATTTGGTGAGCGCTCAAGGTTTTACCCTGAAGTTTAAAAGTAATTCTTTCTTTATTTTTTTAAAGCTCATTCTATAGACCAGTGATTACGGTTTCGTCTCGCGCTGACTGTTGATAAGTGAGAATTTGCAACAATGCATGAGAAATGGGAAAATGACACGGTAACCCACCGCAATCACACCACAGTTGCGGACAGAAACAAATGAGTACAAATCCATTCCAGATCAAAGACATAACTGAAAAAGATAGTAATATGATGAAGCTAATGTTGTACACGGCAGTGCTAGATCATAGTCGCTTTGCTAGCGGTTACAAGGTTTTTTTTTTCCTATGGTGCTGTCTTTTGTGAAGGGAAGCTAAACCTGAGAATCACGGTCAACAAACTGTGGAATTCTCTGCCTCAATACTGACACTTCTCATAAAGCTCAGATATACACGCCAGTGTAACTTTCATAAAACACAGCAAAAAAAAAAAAAAAAAAAATTTAAACTGGTAAACTGGATAGATGTGGAATCTCTCGGGACGGGCGGGTGCTGAGTGAGTGGATGGGTGTTTAACAGAAATATTATTCCATGTTCCAACATCCTCTTGCTCATCATACACTCATTTGCCAAGCCGCTTAATCCTACTAGGGTCGTGAGGAGGCTGGAGCCTATCTCAGCTAACTATGGGTGTACCATGAACATCCAGAGCATTGCAGAGCCAACAAACACATCCTTGCACTCACACCTATGGGGAAACCTGGAACAACCCATTCGCCTAATATGCATGTCTATGGAGAACGAGAGGAAACTGGAATACCTGGAGAAAACCCATGCAAGGGCAGAGAGAACCTACAGACTCTGTGATGCTCTCACAGAGCCCAGGACTGGAACTCAGGACTTTCTTGTTGTGTGGCGGCGATGCTAATCACTACACCACAGTGCCACTCTGCCTGGATGTTATTATGAACTATTTCCTAGCCATATGAAGCACAATATTCAGGGTGTGTGTGTATGGAACAGGACGTGATTGACATGGACACGGCTTCTTTCCAAATGTATTCATTATACTCTTGGAAAAACAACAAAGTTGTTTGTTTGCTAGTCTGTCCATTTGTGTCCATCTGGCGAGCTTTTCAGGGTGTATCTGCCTTCACCTTGTGTCAGTTTAGATGAACTCCAGCCTTGTTGAATTACTGCTATTGATGATGTCAAAAAAATTCCTAATTTAAAAATGCCCCGTCATCTGTGTTGAATGCAGGTTTACACTGAAAATGTTTACTGCAAGTTCCTGTTGTTTCTTTAGCAGCTGAATCCTACTTGTTTCTGCTCTAGTTTAGTCTCATGCTTTATTTTTCCATGAAGTTCAGAAATGTTCTCCTGCTATCATATACCTTTTCCTTATTGTTCCTTTCTTTTTTATTGTATATTACTTTATTCTATTTATGTATCTATTTATTTATTTACTTATATAATATATATGTATGCGTGTATGTATGTATATGTATTATTGTATTGTATTTGTATCTATCTTTGCACCCCCTACTGATGGTACCTCAAGAGCCTGTAACAGTGAATTTCTCCATCGTGAGATTAATAAAGCTGTATCTTATCTTTCCTTTCTCATGGGTCGCCACGGCGAATAATCTGATTCCCATGTTTGATTTGGCAGAGGTTTTTACGTCGGATGCCCTTCCTGACACAACCGTTTAGCAAGGGACAGAAACACGCTGACGGCTATGCAGCTACTCTCTACCAAAGTCAGCAATGGTTCTTTTACATGAACCTCTCACCATAGACAGTGACAGACATGGCCCGCCTTTGGTAACCTAGTTAGCTGCACTGGGGGTGGGGGGAGTGACAACCTTGTGGGGAGTGGGACTTGAACCCCCAACCTTAGGATCAGTGATCCAGCACCCTATACCACCAGGCCACCACCGCCCCCATCATATACCTCCTTGAGAGAGATGAGATTTCCTTTCGGCCTTTTCGCTTTATCAGGGCTCACCACAGCGAATGATTCGCACGATCTCTCATCATGTTCCAGGACATATAAAGTCTGATGGAAAACAGCAATTTTTCTGAATTTTACAATCCTAGTTTATGAACAGTCTAAACAGACAGTCCCAAAGAGTTGTAGAGAGACTTGTAGAAGTATCTTTACAGTACCTGGAGTGCATCTACCCATCAGTCACAGTAGGGTGGCAAGTTAGCAGCTTTAGGTGTGTCATTAGCCCCCTGCCGGTACCTCCTGGTCTGGCCTTACTCTCATTCGTCTTCATTAAAGAGATGTTGACCGGGTCTTACTGAGCAGATGGTCATTAACGTGCTCACTCTGGCCAGGGGACGCTACCTGGAGGTCACGCGTCACCCTAAGAACGCTGAAACACTATGGCATATCACCACTGGAAAGCAAGTAGACCTCACACATACAACATTCTGACCAGATGTCAAAATGAACACTTGTCTCAGCTAAGTTTGGGGTAGAAGGATTTTAATTGATCGCTGATGATTGCGTTGGATATACCGTGTGAGAAACGAGGCATTGGGATATATAACACACATCTATTAAATGTTACACAGACATTGAACAGCCAGACAGCTTTGTGCCGAAAGGTTCTGCAGTAAAGTACACCTGGGTATCTACCCAAGGAGCTGTTTAGCAGCTTAATGAGCCAGACTATTGTTTAGACCCATTCATACCATATAAGGACCTTATTGTTTGGAGCACACACAAAGCTTCTGAGCTCAAACCAGTGTTCTGTTACTTTACAGTGCTGTATATATATTTTTTGATTTTACTCTATTAATCCCTGAGGTAGGTAGGTTTTTACACCCGAGCCTCGTGGCTCATCAGGCTGGTGCTTATCCCCGGTTTCCATAGTGTGAAGCAACCAGGAGTTCAACTCCCCCTGGATGGGGACACTAGTCCATCACAGGTTACCTTCCCAGTATATTTTTACTGGTACACATTTATACTGCTGGGTTGAACAGAGGCACACTTGTGGTTGAGACCTTGCCCAGGGGTCTTAGCACAGTGAGGGTCTCAGTGGGATTTGAACTCACAACTTCCCGATCACGAGCGCAGCACCCTAAACACTACACCACCGGCTCCACATTAATCCCTGAAGGAACGTTATTTCCTCTGCCTTTTACCCATCCAAAGTTAGCACACATGTAAACATTGAGCACAACACTCAGAGCAGTGGGCTGCTGCACACACATTGAGGGCACCAGGAGAGCAGTTGGGGGTTAGGTGCCTTGCTCAAGGTCACTTCAGCCATTTATGTGGTGGAAGAGAAGGTACAGCTCACTCCCCCACCACCACACTTTTTTCCTGCTGGTTTGGGAATCGAACCAGCGACCTGTCAGTCCCAAAGCCGCTTCTCTAACTATTACGGCATGGCTGTCCCCTGTGCCCGCCTCCTCTGAAAATCTTACTAATTCTCCAAAATTTTCCTGCGGTTCTGTAATGCATATGAGAAAATTAAACATGAATAAATGAGAAAGATCAAACATGTAAGTTAGTTAATACGCAGGCTAGTTAATCAGGTAAGTCACAGTCTGTATTAGCCGACTGACCATCAATTCAAAAGTTAGAGTATAGAGTACAAGGCAGCTCTTGCTAAACGATTTAAGCTGTGTCCAATAAAGCACGGGTCCCCAACCACCGGTCCGTGGGCCAGTACCGGTCCGTGGCTCAATTGGGACTGGGCCCCAGAGGTAGGTAGATAAAGTCTGTTGGGCTTTTTGTACCGAGCCTAGTGGCTCATCAGGCTGGTGCTTATCCCCGGTTTCCATAGCATGAAATGACCAGGAGTTCAACTCCACCTGGATGGGATGCTAGTTCATTGCAGGTTACCTTCCCAGTGTATTTGGTACCCATTTATACTGTTGGGTCTAACTGGGATTCGAACCCACAACCTCCCGATCATGAGCGCAGCACCCTAACCACTACACCACCGGACTAGGCCACAGAAGAAATAATTAATTATTTCCATTTTATTTATTATCTGAGTCTGAGCCATCTTTATTTTTGAAAAATCTTTTATTTCGACAAATGACCGGAGTCTCTCGGTTACATGTCGGTCATCTGAGCACTAAAATGTAATCCATAAGGGGACACAGTGTGAACAGAGGCGTGCTGGACATGTTTCAAACATTAGTGGGAATTTTGGGTGACACTGAGCCTCAGCCTTCATTCTCCCAGCTGGTGCACCATCACCCGTGGTTTTTTTTTTTTTCTTTTTTAAGAAAAATTCAAGTTCTACTTCCTGACTAACTTTATTTCCGCTGTAGAAAAATAACATTCATGGAATATTTATTATTATCACTAATAAATCCTACTACTACTACTAACATTTAATATAAATAAAACATTTTTTTTTTTTTTACAATATAAGCAATCTGACACCCCCCCCCCCCCCCGGGACCGCGGTAAAATTGTCAAGTGCTGACACCTGAAGCTGCGGCAATAAAGGTTGGGGATCACTGCAATAAAGTACAGCAACATGACAAAAATCTATAAAGTACATTTTAAAAACTGAAAAAGAATAAAGGGGAACTCACAGAGTGAAAGGTACCTCTAGGACGCATCATGGATGATGTAGCAGAGAGGCTATACGCTATATGGCTGTTGGTTTTATTTACCTATTTGTTGACTCTGACCTTTCACCTTGATTTTCTAAAATAAACCAATTCTGTGGCTCGGGTAGGGTCGTGCCCCCACCAAGTTTGTAGACAATTATCGCATGGGTGTTGTCATGACTTTGTTCACACACAAACTGACAGACGGATGGCTGGACAAACACTTGGTGATTACAAGAAATAGGAATAGATAGAAACCTTACAAAGATAGTTAAAAAAAAACTTCAGACCTCTGTGCTTCAGCATTCATGGCAGGATTTCAGTACAGAAACTACTTGTATGCACAGTGTATAATCTGGAGCAAAGAGCACAAAAGCTGCCTTGAAATCTTTCCCTCTTTGACTTACAGTGTCTGCTGTCAGACACGTTGTTTCCCTATTTCAATATGATAATGCCTCTGTGGTGTACGCACCGCTAAGCAGATTCAAGCATGGTTTCATGAATGCTAAGATGAAGTCAAACACCTTTCATGACCTTTCAAGGGTACACAGAAAATTCCCTCTTCCTTTATCCAACAAATAACAGGAAGGGAGCAGCATTTTTTAACATTTTTCTCATTCACTTGGTGACAAAATAGTATCAGTTGCTCAGGATTGGAAACTTTAGAAGCTATCTTTGGTAATTATGGTGCTTTTCACCACACATGTTGAGCTGAAATCAACAGCATGAATCAAGGTTTGCTCACATGATACCAATCATGATGCGAATTTCTCCTGATCAAATTCCAACGTTAGATCAAAGATAATCTGAGAACATATCAGTACATATCGGAGGACATTGTGGAATTTCAAGGAAAACTTTGGGGAGGAGTGAAATATTTTGTCCGTGTTGAAAAATGTTTTCTTTGTGTTCAAAGGACATCATAACTTGGAGGAAAAAATTGGACTAGCATTGGGAGATGCTGGTGCATGTCAGTGTACATTGGTACAGATACAATACACCTGAACTACATAATGTGTATGTGGATTCATTTGGATTCATGTGGATTAAGATTTGATTAAGCTAGCTAAGGTGGTAAATCAGAGGGACAGCACATGTGAAAAGTTTTGGAGACAAAGTCAGAGAAGCTAGATTGAGATGGTTTGGACATGTACAGAGGTGGGGTAGTGAGTATATTGGTAGTAGGATGCTGAGGTTGGAACTAACAGGCAGAAGGCCTAGAGGAAGACCAAAGAGAAGATTTATGGATGTGGTGAAGGAGGACATGAAGGCAGTTGGTGTAAGAGAAGAAGATACCGAGGATAGGGTGAGATGGAGGCAGATGATTCGCTATGGTGACCCCTGAAGGGAACTGCAGAAAGATAAAGAAGAAGAAGAAGGTGGCACAGTGGCGTAATGGCCTCCCCATAGCCCTAATCATGATTAAGTGGTTTGGAAAAATGTATGAATAAGCTAGCTAACTAGCTACTACATATGAATATCTAAAGTTATCTTTAGTATGCATTAGCTAACCCTGGAAAACTGTGATTATTTTGACCAGACATCTGATCCCAGAAGAAGGGCCAGATCCCAGAAGGACATTGAAGAGGATGAAGACTGGAAAGGCAGTTGGCCCTGATGACATACCAGTTGCGGTATGGAAGTGTCTAGGGGAGGTAGCAGTAGATTTTCTGACAAGAACATTCAACAAGGTCTTAGACAGTGAGCAGATGCCAGAGGAATGGAGGAGAAGTGTGCTTATGCCCATTTTTAAGAACAAGGGAGACGTGCAGAGTTGTGGCAACTACAGAGGGATAAAGTTGATGAGCCATACAATGAAGCTATGGGAAAGAATAGTGGAAGCAAGACTAAGGGCAGAGGTCAGCATTTGTGAACAACAGTTTGGTTTCATGCCAAGAAAGAGCACCACAGATGCAGTGTTTGCTTTGAGGATGTTAATAGAGAAGTACAGAGAAGGTCAGAAGGAGCTGCATTGTGCCTTTGTGGATCTGGAGAAAGCATATGACAGGGTGCCGAGAGAAGAACTGTGGTATTGTATGAGGAAGTCTGGAGTGGCAGAGAAGTATGTTAGAGTGGTGCAGGACATGTATGAGAGATGTAAGACAGTGGTGAGGTGTGCTGTCGGTGTGACAGAAGAGTTCAAGGTGGAGGTGGGACTGCATCAAGGGTCAGCTCTCAGCCCCTTCTTGTTTGCTATGGTGATGGACAGGCTAACAGACGAGGTTAGACAAGAATCTCCATGGACTATGATGTTTGCAGATGACATCGTGATCTGTAGTGAGAGCAGAGAACAAGTGGAGGAAAATCTAGAGAGGTGGAGGTATGCCCTGGAAAGGAGGGGCTTGAAGGTTAGTCTCAGTAAGACGGAATACATGTGTGTGAACGACAAGGACCCAAGAGGAACTTTGAGGTTACAGGGGGCAGAGATAAAGAAGGTGGAGGATTTTAAGTACTTAGGCTCAACAATCCAGAGCAATGGAGAGTGTGGAAAAGAGGTGAAGAAGCGCGTGCAGGCAGGTTGGAATGGACGGAGAAAAGTGTTCTGTGTGATGTGTGATAGGAGAGTATCGGCAAGAATGAAGGGAAAAGTGTACAAGACGATGATGAGGCCAGCGATGTTGTATGGTTTAAAGACAGTGGCCCTGGGGAAAAGACAGGAGTCAGAGTTGGAGGTAGCAGAGATGAAAATGTTGAGGTTCTCTTTGGGAGTAACGAGGATGGATTGGATCAGAAACGAGTACATCAGAGGGACAGCACATGTTAGATGTTTTGATTGAGATGGTTTGGACATGTACAGAGGAGGGATAGTGAGTATATTGGTAGTAAGATGCTGAGGTTGGAACTACCAGGCAAAAGGCCCAGAGGAAGACCAAAGAGAAGATTTATGGATGTGGTGAAGGCGGACATGAAGGTCGTTGGAGTAAGAGTAGAAGATGCAGAGGATAGGGTGAGATGGAGGCAGATCATTTGTTGTGGCGACCCCTGAAGGGAACAGCCGAAAGAAAAAGAAGAAGAAGAAGATCTGAGCCCAGAAGACAGGCTGAGATAACCAAGCAGCATATATTTGTCACTGAAGAAAACGTAGCATGCTAGAACCAGGGCTTCAAAATAAACCTGCGCTGATATTTTCAGCCAAGACTACAGTCAGAGATACTTTTATAGAAAATTAATCAATACGTCCTGACCAACGAGAATCAGGAACTTTCGTAGCACTGTGGCCATAAAAAAAATTCCACAGATTTCACACAATTTGGCTCAATGTACCTTCTGTTTCATTCGTTCTAGGTTATGTAGCGTACTGTATTTCATTTAGTTACAGATGCCTCTGAAAATATTGGAAATATATGAAAAAACAACCCTTTTACCTGTATTTCTTTGCTGACGTGTATAAATGTCACCATATTATCGTAATCCAGGGGATGAGTGATGGAGGCAGACTATATACGATTTAAGGAAGCTCACTGAGTCTGTCTAGACGTTGTCCATCCTCAGATGTACTTATCTTCGATCTCGAACACTCTGTCTCTCATCTCTTTTCTTTTCCTTCTTACTTTTTGATGGGCTTGCATGGGTGGCAGGTGTGTGAGGGCAGCTGAAAGGCCAGGAACTGAATTAAAGCATGATGAGTGGCCTCAAGGCTGTTCGAGTTCATGGGAGTACATTGTTCATGGGGCCAAGACGACCAAAGTGAAGCTAAGGCCTTTTTTCTGCCCTTACTTGTTCGTTTTGGAGATTCCTGAAAGACTAATAGTTTTTTTTTATTCTGTTCCACAAGTCTTCTCCGGGGTCACCCTAAAGGAAAGCACAGCACTTGTTGAAAGTTAATTCTGTCTGTATGCAAAATCTTAGACTGATAGCTGCGAATTGAACAATTTTATTGTTCACATTACTTTTTTCAGTATTTCAAATTTTCTGTCGAAATGTAGGAATCCTGTTTGTATAGATTTTCCCACTGCACACGTAATTATTTTAATCGAAACCAACATAAATGTCTATACATGGTAACTTCAGCCCTGATTACATCATTTTGAGACCAGACTATAAAATAATTGCCCATAAAATCGTTAAAACAGTGGCAATCAAATTGAAATTTGCACACAGAAAGAAATTAATCTAGAAATTTGAATGAGATTAACTTTTACCAAGCGCCGTTTTCTCCTTTATTGCAGAAGTAATCCACTTCTCACCTCCAGTGATTTATGGTTTCCCTTCACTTACTGCGATGTCACTATTGGCTCTGGACATAAAACAGAACAATGATGAGGGATGGAATTGAATTGAGAATACACCATCACCAAAACCGGATGTTTGACTATTAGAAAGTTGGTGAGCGTTTGATTTTGGTGATCCTGAGACTAATAATATATGTGAGGTGCTCCATCGAAAGTAGGAGCTTGTCGCACAGACCACTTTTGAGATAAAGGCCAGAAAAGTAAAATGGTCCATTTTTATGGAAATTCGGATTTTTGCATAAACTATTAAAACAAGTATTTAACTATCACTTTCTCACGTGAAATCGACTAAAACTCACTAAAAATGTCTTCTTTCCACACATTTTTCTGGTGAGTACCCTCATAAAACTAGATAAAAACAGTAGCAAACTTACTGGTTTTCGTTGCAAATATTCACCGAGTTCGGTACAAGACACACTACAATCCATGCACCAGAAGAACGGCTGTGAAGTAGTCTCTCCATTTTGGATACTGTTTTGATATTAAAATGCCGTTTCAGAGAATAAAATAAAGGTTATGAAGACGATATGCTCGTAAACAATGCAGGCTATTTGCTAAGGAAGATCTTAAACGAGCACCCTGATTGATCAGCTCACACATGCGCAGTGCCAGTCACACGTTAACTTCTGGTTTATTTCCTGCTTCTGGTTTACTGCATACAGAATTTATCTCCAACTTTATCTTCAATAACAGTCATTAAGTTTATTTATAAGATTGTGAATACATATAATTTCTGGAAAAGGAGAGTAAAATGTCATCTGTGATGTCTAGCAGCAATAGTATAGAGGTAAATTCGACATGAGAATTGGGCTTTGAAGATGCCGGAGTGCTTGGCGTTCATAAAGATTGTTTCGCCAGTGAGTAGTTTTCTCTGCAAGCAAAATTTAATTATGGAATTTTTTTTGATTATTTGATTTGTGTGCAATCTTGTTTGGACTGGACATACTGGATCGTGGGTTATTTAGTTTTGTACGAAAATTGGTCAAGACCTGAAAAATACTTAAATGTTTCATTCCTTTTACTGATGAACAAACTGATGATGATGATGCCAGCTGTGTTGATGAAGATTTTTATTTTGATGTTGATGAAGAAGAGGCATCTGTTAATAAAGGTGTGCATGAGTGGTGTTTGTGAAGATGATGTGATCCTTTTTGCTGAGCAGGATATAGATTAAGATGATAATGCTGAGGGCAAAGTTGATGAAGCTTACTTGTATGAAGCGATCAAAGAGTTTTGTTATATAGTTTTCTTATATATAGTTTTCTTAATTTCAGTGTGATTGTTTGAACCTGACAGTGCTTTTTTCAATCAGTATCATTTGAAGGTATTTGAACCTTTGATATAATGGTTGAAAGGATACATACTGATCTTATTGGAATAAACAGAAATGAAAAAAAAGTTTTTTTTTTTGTTCATTTTTTGGGAGGTTACCACGGTGACTGATGGGTTTAGAAAGGGCATGTCAGATTAAAATGAGGATGATTTCTCTTATCATCTCTTCATAAAGCTTTTCCTAGACATGTTTTCTAAAAGATTATATGGCTGAGGTGCATAAAAATTTTTGGTTGCTAAGGACTAATGATCTTGGAAGAAAGGCAATCTTTGTGCTCATTTTTCTCGAAAACGTCTTTTGAAAATTTTAGTTGAATGCTGACACAAGAAATGGCATAGCTCTGTCAGTTTTCAAGGTATTGACAAACTTTTTGCTGCATTTTGCAGCTTTGGGCTGCCTCTATCTCACTGTGTAAAAAGCTCCTTTTTGGACACAAGAGCCTACTTTCGGTGGAGTGCCTCACATAATAACTTATAGTTTAGCATCCTGTCACAAGGGTTTTTTAAATTATTTGATTTTTCCAGATGTTTTTGGTCATTAATTTTCCAACTAGGATTGCGGGGAGGCTGCCAGCCATCTCAGCTGAATTTAGGAGATGGTCAGAGGTACCCTGAACAGCTTTCCAGACCATTGCAGAACCAACACACACATAACAATTCACAATCGCTCTCACACCTTAGGGCAGTGGTGGCCTGGTGGTAAAGGGTGCTGGATCGCTGATCATAAGGTTGGGGGTTCGAGTCCCACTCTCCACAAGGTTGTCACTTTCCCCCCAGTGCAGCTAACTGGGTTATCAAAGGCAGGAAATGTCTCTCACTGTCTATGGTGAGAGGTTCATGTAAAAGAACCATTGCTGACTTTCAACAAGAGTAGCTGCATAGCCGTCAGCGTGTCTCTGCCCTTGCTAAGGGTTGTGTCAGGAAGGGTGTCTGACGTAAAAACTTGTGCCAAATCAAAAATGCAATGATTCGCTGTGGTGACCCCTGAGGAAAAAAAAAACAGTCGAAAGGAAAAGAAGACTCAATCTCACACCTAGGTGCAATTTGGTAGAGCCAGTTAGCCTACTGTGCATGTTGTTGGACTGTGGAAGAAAACTAGAGTACCCAGAGAAAACCCAGTCAAGCACGGGGATAGTCTAATAACTCCCCACAGAAACGCCCCAAGCCCAGCAATAAAACCCAGGACATTCTTGGTGTGAAGCAGACATGCTAACCACTGCACCAAGGTGTTGCAAATTTTTCCAGATTTTTCTCCTCTAATTTAGTCTTATCCAATTCCCAGCCATCAAGTATTGCAGCCTTATCACGTGACTAGCACCAACCAGAGTTATAACTAGGTATATGCCCTCGCCATAACACATGTTACATGTGACTTGCATCTTTAGGAGTGCCCACCCCTTTGTATAAAATAAGCTTACATGTGCATATGACTTGCTAGTGATTGGTGTAGGTGGAAAAGGTAAGTGTATGCCATACCTCCCTCCTGAGGGACCTTGGCCAGTTAGCTCCCATGGACTTCTGGCAGCAGATGGCTGTGGCATCAACCTAAAGCTAATCCTATGATCACTAAGTTGATAGTCACACACCTTGTTGATGCGCCAATCAGGAGTCAAAGGCATGACAACTTTGGATGCATTCCTAAGAACCGATGCACTATTCTGTTTAAGGCTGTTGCCATTAAAACTAATTCAAACACTCCATAGTCGCCGTCATCACATTTTTCTTACATTTATTATTGCCTACCAAGCTTGATCTGAGCCTTAACTAAAACTCCTGGTAAGACGCACAACGCTGCTGCTTGATGGGACAATTGAACGAACGTGCAGGTGCACCGGCATTCCTAATGAAGTGGCCAGTGAGTGTATGTCAAAATATTTGCAGAGAGCTGAGCCTCAATCATTCTTGCTAATCACTACAAATGTTGCAAGTGCTTAAAAGCTTCTAGAAGGTTCTCCATCTGATTCCCTTTTTTTTCTCCCTCCGCACTTTTATTTAATCATAAGTCGGCTGAGACCGAGGCGCCCTTGCTGTCAGCTTTCCATCTTAATCAGCTATTTTAGTTTACAGCAGATGGAAGTCTGTGCGCTGTACTTTCTCTGCATTAGTCAGTGAGTGAGTGACGCTTAAAAACCAGCGAAGCCGACAGACTCTTGAGGTCAACACGAGGAGAGCTCGGCTTGTTAAGGCTTGGCGAAGTGCTGGGTGTCATTGTTCGCACTGCAGGGGAGGCCACAAGGCTGATGTGTTTTTTATTCCGAGTTCTGCGTACTGTCGCACTGATGGACGAGAAGCTTGTGACGTCCTTTACTTTCCAGAATTGATGAAGCTCGACAAGACAGCTCCAAGTTACCCTTCCTCTGGCTATGTAGAACTGTTTGAGGAATATGTCTGGCATCTAGTGTAAGATCATAGTGACAAGAGCTGGCAAGTTCAGGGTCATAAACATGGGGACATGGCTTGTTTACATCCAGTGATGTGGTACAGGGAGATCTGTAAGGTGGTCAGAAGGTCAATATAGTCGGTGTTGAGTTTGACCTGGTGGTTTCTTACTGATCTTACAACCATTGGTGCACTTGAGGTGACACGGTGTTGTAGTGGTTAGCACATCTGCTTCACAGCAAGAAGGTCCTGGGTTTGAGTCCAAAGCTCGACAAGGACATTAATGTGTGAGCTTTGCATGTTCTCCAAGTGTTTGCGTAGGGTTCATCTGGATGCTCCGACTTCCTCCGACAGTCCCAAGACATGCACATTGGGTGAAACGGATATTCCAAATTGACCCTAAGTGTGAGTGTGAGTGTGAGAGGTTGTGTCTGTGTTGCACTTGCAATGGGCCGGTCAGCTGTTCAGGTTAGCCGAGATCCAAATAGGATTAATTGGTTTGCAAATGCCTGAATGAATGAAGAGAATGGTAGTAAGGCTTGGTACGCACTGTATATACCGTAATAGTCTCGTATTATATACAAGTGATGTAAACCATTTTCAAAAATATCCATCCATATTATTCCAATTTTCCAAGGTTGGGTTGAGGAGGTAACAGGTCTAGGAGGGGAAACCCAGGCACCCCTCTGCCCAGTGACACACTCTAGTTCCTCCAGGGGAATCAGAGATGGGATATACTATAATCTTTCCAGCGAGTTCTGAGACTGCCACAGGGCCTCCTCCTAGTTGGACGTGCCAAGAACAACTTCATAGAGAAGTGACCAGGAGCAGGACCACCTTAGTTGACTGTGTTGACTCTGCGGTGGTATGGCTAGCTATTCATGGTGTACCTTTGCCCTCGTCCAACAATGGCTGAGATAGGTACCAACCTCAGTAAGATTAAATGGTTCACTTACAAATGACTAAAAACAATTAAAAATGATTTTGGTTGAAATTAACTTGGGGTCATTGATCACCCATGGATGCTCTCTCTGTCTCTCTCTCTCTCACTCATCCTGCCATCATTGTTTTCTCCAGCAAAAACTTATGAATATGGTTGTAAGCACTGTTGAAACCACAGTACTGTATATTTTTTCTCCACTCATGTGGTGTCTTGCGGTGGTCTGGTGAGCTGTTTGGGGTGTACTCTGCCCTTGCCCAGAGTTGGCTGAGATAGCACTAGTCTCTCCGTGACCCTAATTAAAATTAAGCAGTTCAGAAAATGAAAGAATTAATAATGTGGTGTCAGTGGACATGTTTTCTTAGCAGAGACATAGTTTTCAGCCCTGTGATCTTGCTGCCTTGATCCACAGAGTTCACGATACCAGGATCTGGGGGATTTGGTTATTATGGAAGATTTTATTTAAAAAATGCCTTTTTTAAATGAACAAAAAACCCCCCAAAATATTTCTGGGCTATTTTACTTACACTGGATGAGAACTTCATAGGCAAGTGGATAGTTCGCATTACACTCCCCCCATTGTACGGTTTATTGGGGACGGTTTAAAGCAGTGTTTTACAAGCTTTCTTGCTTGATAAATCATTCAGCATTGCTGTCCTGGGAGAAATGTGAAGATTCTTCAGGCTTATTTTTGAGAGAGGATCTTGGGTATCCATCCACAGGATTTTTGGAGCAAAATAAGTTATATAGTAGGGAAAAAGCAATACAAGAGCTTAATCATAATTGTCGAAGATATATATTAGCCTGGACTTTTATTGTGACAGTCACTATTGTAAAACAGTAAGATTTCCAAAATCTCATGGCAGGCCAAGCAGTGGAATATACCGTCCACTCAACCATCTGTCAAAACCATTTAATCTTATTATTGTTACAGGGAGGCTGGAGCCTATTTCAGCCGACAGTGAGTGATGCTGGGACACACCATAAATAGCCCCACAGACCATTATATGCCCCCCGCAACACACACACACACACACACACACACACAACCACAACCATACATGCTCTCACCTAGGGGCAATTTGGAATAGCCAATTAGCCTAATGTGGACTGTGCGTGAAAACTGGATGACCCAGAAGAAACTCACACAAGCCAAGGGAGAACATGCAAACTCTACACAGAGACTTGAACCCACGACCTTGGACTTTGCTGTGAGGTGAATGTGCTAACTACTACGCCTCACCCAGAATACACTGTGTGTTGTGAAATATATTGTGTGTGAGACACTTTGATGATTATCACACACACACACACACACACACACACACACACACACACATACATATATATATATATATATATATATATATATATATATATATATGTCGCACTTTCAATTTGTTCCTTATTCCTTCCTCTGCTCTTTTCATCGTGTGTCTGCCACACATCAAGTAGCAATGCTTCGTCTCTCATTCGCAAACACCACTTCAGAAACATGCACGTATTCTAATGTGTTCTGGGTGACTCCATGTCCCAAAGCAAAAATAAGAACGTTTGCAGTGAAATTTAAAAAAAAAAAAAAAAAAAAAAAAAAAAGCAATCAAATTTTCTCACTCGGTAAGCAGGGTCTTGCTAGCTCAGGGTCATCCGCTGCCTGCTGTTCTTGCTTCTACGGGCATTTCGTGCATGGCCTCGGGCTTACCTGGGTAATTAACTTTTTCCCCCTCCCGGCCTTTGAATCGCAGGTTTCTCCATCTCAAACGCTCAATATCCCCTATGGAGCTTGAACACGCCTTACCGACTCCTCTTTTTGTTGCGTTTCCTTCTTCTGCTCCTGCGGCGGAATGAGTCTTTTATGCCTGATCGTCAGGCATGATTAAGAAGACAGGATTTTTGATTAGGAGCTGGAATTTGTGATTCACGCTGTATGATTTTTCATTCAAGGACATTAAAGCAACAAACAAGAGTATGAAATGTAATTCATTTAGCATTCTTTCCACTCAGGGTTTATTCGAGTGTATAATTGTAAGTGTATACATGCTGCTTTACAGTGGTTTGATTGATGATGAATGTGGTTCAGGAGTCTTAGGCCTCTTTAGCAGGAGTGCCAATGGATCCAAGTTCATATATCATCCTGAATTATGAAAGCCAAAAAAAAAAAATCACAAATGAACACCTAAAATCCCTATGCCGCTGTTTGCTGTTTTTCATTTACAGGATTTATGAAGTGGTTTGTTGTCTGAGCTGATATGACTAAAGCAAGAGGGGTAATTAACCCAGCGGAGGTGCTTCACTGAATCAAGATTCTCACGTCACACCGCAACCTCCATGGCTATTAACAAGTAGTCTTGAACCATCTATGCAGCTGTTATATGAAGAATAATTAACTGACAGTGCATTTAAAGCCTACTATAGGTCCCCCTGCAGCTCTTCTAGCCATTATGAGAAATCATAAGGAAAAGGAAGATGTGCACCTGTGCATTGACCTGACGCATCACGACCCAGGTTGCTCGTTTCATGAAAATTTAGTACACATCCTCTGGGAGATGCGACATAATTACTATAATATTGTGATTAGAGAACTCTCTTCGACTGTTCTAGTGCCGGGACCAGCAAAGATCTGCTTCTGAAGTAAAGATTATGACTTCTTTCAGAACCTCATCTGCTTTAATAATGAGACATTTCATCAGAGGACTAATTTTAGAAACGAGTTATTTCGTTTTGTGCCAAGGGCCTGTGTTCTGACATGACAAAATTAATGATGATTGTGGATATTTATAGAGATTTGAGTCACTGCCTCGGTTCTGATAAAAGAAAAAAAGTCCCGTAAGACAGCGTTTGGCGTAGTCTATATCAGGAAGCCTGTGAAAAGACAGAACAAACAGATTAACGCACCGAGTGAAAGCCAGGAGCCATTGCACAATTGAAGGCAACGTTGTGGGAGGAAACCAGATGTGCCCAGAGGAAAATCATGCAAACCCCCATACAGAAACGCCCTTACCCAGCCTGAAACTCGAACCCAAGACCTACTTGCTGCTCAGCGGACCTGCTAATCAATACACCACCATAAAATGCTTGCCTATCTGCCGTGCCTCTTTTGGACTGACCCATCAATACACACAGATTCCGAGATCTAAAGAAGCTACGGGGGATTAGAAGTGCGTCAATACAGGAAGCAATGAGCAGCAACCATGGAAAGTCAGTGAATGACGGCGAAATTAGTGGAATTTTCTCAAGTGATGCAAAGTGGGCAAGTACGGACTTCAACATGACACAATTTGAGGGATAACCAATCAGAGCTTACAGTTACCAATGATTGACAGATTCCGCCAAACAAAAAAAAATCCTTATAGATTATTATTTTTGTGTGCGTTATGACTGCACACAGAAATTTTCCCAGAATAATAGCCAGAACCACCATGCTTGGGTCATGGTTCCAATGTGATCAGCATTTCCTATGAGTATACATTTATATATGTTTAACCCTTCTGAGTATATGATGTGCAAGAGTCTCTATTCTATAATTGCAATTGAATAATTTATCATTAAGCTAATTCAGTGTTCGCCTAAAGTCTATAAGATGCTGGATTTCTGATCCCAAGGTCAGGGGGTCAAGCCCCACTATCAACGGGTTGTCACTGCTGTCCCCCCCCCAGTGCAGATAACAGGGTTATCAAGGGTCAGGCATGACCCACATTGTCTGTGGTGAGAGGCTGTAAAAGAACCAGTGCTGACTTTCCACAAGAGTAGCTGCATAGCGTGTTTCCCCGAAAATAAGATGGCGCTTATATTAATTTTCATACCGAAATATGACACTAGGGCTTATTTTTAGGTGATGATCGCCATTTTCGAACCATTCAGAGATCCAAATTCTTTTCTTTACAGAAAACAGTAAGGTTCTTATCCAATGATTCCTCCACAATTCCTTTCTTGTACTCGATTGAATAACTCGTTCTTGTGCTCATCTTGTCTACTCTCGTAAGGGTGAAATCAAAGCGGAACGAGATTTAGGGTCAAATATCGTTCGATAAACCCTGGGAACGAAGTGCGTTACCAAGTTTGAAATAAGTTTAATTGACGTCGCAATGACGACCGCATAGAAATATGTTGCGTCGTGGAATGTTGAAACCATGGGAAAG
The DNA here is from genome assembly GCA_024760905.1 of Plotosus lineatus. Taxonomy (NCBI): domain Eukaryota; kingdom Metazoa; phylum Chordata; class Actinopteri; order Siluriformes; family Plotosidae; genus Plotosus; species Plotosus lineatus. Next base: position 25,869,988 of record CM045743.1, read on the forward strand.
AATTGTAACCAGAACTGAATCGAAAGATTTTTAGCGATTTTTATGGACGCAAGTGTATGTCCTCGTTTTAAAGCAGTCGCTGACGTCATCGACTGAGCCTCAGCGCGCAAGGATTAATGCTTTGACAGCGTACCTTAGGTAAAGCTGCCTAATACTAGATGAGTCAGCGCTTTCGCCTAGAGCCCTAGATTGAGCGAGTAGCAGGCCAATGAATTGCTGCCGCTCTCAACGAGGGCTTATTTTAAGGGGAGGGCTGATATTAAAATCATTTTGTAAAATCACACTAGGTCTTATTTTGTGGTTAGGTCTTATTTTCAGGGAAACACGGTAGCTGTCAGCATCTTTCTACCCTGCGATGGCCTTGCAAGCTGTCCAGAGTGTACTCAGGCTACAGCTAGATTCAGTTTCGATGGACGCCAGCCTCCCTGCGACTCTAATTAGGATTAAGAAGTTCAGCAAATGAATGAACGAATACGCTAATTATAATATGAGCTATATATGAGTGAACTTGGAAGATACTACTACACTTCGTGTCGAGAACTAGCTGTTCACTGCTTGTGGTTTCACTTCGAAGCATTCGGAAGGTGTAAACATGTGAAGCGGTTACCGAGGCAGCCAGAGGTGACCATGAGTGAGATTCGGGTGACTGCTCAAATCATGTGCCTATGTGATTTGGAAAATCACAAAAGTTCAATGTGGTGGTTGTAAATGGTTATTGGGGTGTTGAATGCAAGCCATTTTCTAATCATTTCTGCTGGTCGAGGTAATGCGGAATGTTTGAATTTGGGCTGTGAATGGTATTTTGGTATTTTCGTTTGCTATAAATCAACAGTAGAGGATGAATTTTGATTCAAATCAAACTTGTATTTGGTATGTGTTGGAAATACTGTTCATCTGGCATACCCAGCATGATACTATTTTTGACCCCCCCCCCCACACACACACACACCCCACCCTCCCAACCCCCACGTCTTGTTATTCATTCTACACACACACACACACACACACACACACACACACACACACACACACACACACAAAGTCTTGCTTCTGTCTTCAGCAAGTGCTAAGGCAGGTTATTCTATTCCTGCTTTGCCTGGGATTTAAATTTGCTTCAGCCCTGTTTGCTTCTGTATTTTTCTATTTCTTTATGATTATGATACTCCGACTGCTTCTTGGCTTCCATGTTTGGAAGTTTATTAATTTAATACCGCTCTATGAATTCTAATTTAATTAATAAATAACTTTTCCCAAGTGTCCTTACTTTCATCATTCATCAATTTAAACTAAGTAATGCATTTATCCTGGTCATGGTTGTGACTGCAAGACTTGGCATGAGAAGCAAGTTTATCCTAAAAGTGAATTTATTCCATCATCAATCTCTACAGGACATATTGAAACCATGTGTGTGAACAACAAGGGCCCAAGAGGAACGGTGATGTTACAGAGAGCACTGATAAAGAAGGTGGAGGATTTTAAGTACTTAGACTCAACTATCCAGAGCAATGGAGAGTGTGGAAAAGAGGCGAAGAAGCGTGTGCAGGCTGGTTGGAATGGTTGGAGAAAAGTGTCCGGTGTGATGTGTGATGGGAAGGTATCGGCAAGAATGAAAGGAAAAGTGTACAAGACGGTGGTGAGGCCAGCGATGTTGTATGGTTTAGAAACGGTGGCGCTGAGGAAAAGACAGGAGGCAGAGCTGGAGGTAGCAGAGATGGAAATGTTGAGGTTCTCTTTAAGAGTAACGAGGATGGATAGGATCAGGAATGAGTACGTCAGAGGGACAGCACATGTTAGAGGTTTTGGAGACAAAGTCAGAGAGGCTAGATTGAGATGGTTTGGACATGTAGAGAGGAAAGATAGTGAGTATATTGGTAGTAGGATGCTGAGGCTGGAACTACCAGGCAGAAGGCCTAGAGGAAGACCAAAGAGACGATTCATGGATGTGGTAAAGGAGGACATGAAGGCGGTTGGTGTAAGAGAAGAAGATGCAGAGGATAGGGTGAGATGGAGGCAGATGATTCGATGTGGCGACCCCTGAAGGGAACAGCCGAAAGGAAAAGAAGAAGAAGAGTGGCATGTAGCTGGCAAGGTGGTGCTTCTGCCTCACAGCAAGAAGGCCTGGGTTTGATTTCCAGGCTCAGCGCTTCTGTGTGGAGTTTGCGTGTTCTGTTTTGCTTATGCAGGTTCCTCCCGGGTACTCGGGTTTACTCCCACAGTCCAAAAAGATGCACAGTAGGCCTAATATTTGTTCCAAATCACCCCTAGGGGGATGTTAATGTGAATGGTTGTGTCTGTGTGTGTGTGTGTGTGTGTGTCTTTTCCCTGCAATGGCCTGTCAAGCTATACAGGGTGTACCCTGCTCTCACCCAGGGTCAGCTGAAATGGCTGCCAGCCTCCTTGTGACCCTAATTAGGATCAAGCAGCTTACAAAATGAACGATGAATGAAAGCATCATGTCATGTTCTGCATCACTTTATCCTTTATTATGGTCACAGAGAGGATGGAGGAGATACACTCTTTCCAGACCATAGTAGGGCAGCACACACAATTTACAATCATGTGCACACCTGGGAACAATTCCGAATACCCAAGCAGCCGAATATGAATGTTAGACGAATGTATGTTCTTGTTATATGTTCTTGTTGTGAGGCAGAGTGCTAAGACTACGCCACCACCATATAATGTATTTGATTCAAAGTATTCATTAAAAAATATTTTTAATTGATGTAAAAGCTTATATCTGGGTAGTCGACCAAAATTTTGAATTTTACTTCTGACAGAAATTCTCCAATCAACTTGTAGGCTACCCCGAGGGCTGAAGCAGATGCTGCACAGTATGTGTTAGCGCAACGTGTGTCATTAGCTTCTTCATTGTAGGGACCCCACAGCTCATTCACTTTCTCCCAGCGGAAGCCCTGGACACCTTCTCGAAGCTGCTGGGAAATGCTATCCACTTCCTCTGAGCCTTCCTCGGAAAAGTGCAGGCAGCCATTTGATTAGTAGGAGGTGTTGACAGGCTGCACCAGGGAGGCAGCGATCACTCAACGGGGACACAGAAGAGACCAACGGAGCCGACGGAGCAGGGGCAGACAGAGTTGGTCATGCAATTTCCTTTCCCATCATCCCAGTGAAGGACATATGCTCAATACATGCTGCTTGAAACCTCAGCCTTCTTATTGGTGGACTGTGGCTCTTGGTGAGATGTGGCCACAGGCGAGCAGCATGTCTTGGAACAGAATTATTCCCCCCCCCCCCCATCCCCCAGAATTGGTCGTGAAGGCTCGAGAAATGGAAGTACTGTAGTTTCAGAGGAGAAAATGTCTTCGAGGTCAATCTATTAATGAGAATACAGTATGCTGTCCTATAGTTACACAAAATGTAATACAAGCAGAGGTATTTGTGAAAGAAGTTTATCTCATGCAAAATTAATAGGAAATGTGATGGACTGGAGATTATTTATTGGGAAAAATCCAAGAATCATAGAATCATGACCCCATGGTGGGGGGTCAAAGCAAAGACAGACAAAATAAAGCAAGGAATAATACACCATGAGGGCGAGCTGTTCGAGCAAAAAATATACGTACTATGTGGTGATTTGGGAAGTTACTGTTACCGCGGCTTTATCCTTTTCAGGGGTTCGGACAGTCTGGAGCATATCTCAGCTGACTCTGGGCAAAGGCACCCCTGAACAGTTTGCCAATCCATGATGGGATCAAAACAATTTAGAACAGTCAATCAGCCGCATGGGGAGGCACGGCGGTACCGTGCTTACGACGTCTGTCTCGCAGCAAGAAATTCCAGGGTTTGAGTAATGAACTCAGCTCGGTCATTTCTTTGCGGTTTGCATGTTCTCCCTGTGCATGGGTTTCTCTGAGTACTCCGATTTACTCCAACAAACCGAAAACATGCACATTAGACTGATTGGTTGCTCAAAATGGCCCCTTAGAGTGTGAATGGTAGTGTGTGTGTGTGTGTGTGTGTGTGTGTGTGTGTGTGTGTGTTTGTATATATGTTGGCCTTGTGATGGGCTGATGAGCTGTTCAGAGTGTACCTCGCTATCGCTTAAGGATGGCTAAGATGGGCTTCACCCACTGTATGACCCTAGAAAGATGAAGAAGTTTAGCAAATGAGTGAGGTGTGAAAGCGCGCTGTCCTAAGTAGCACTCAGCGTTTTGCTCTGAAATAGAGTCGACAGGTGAACGAAAGGGTGATTAAGACAGACAGAGCTGTTGATAAGCAACGCACTGATGGTAGTAATGGATCTGTTTAGCTTTTAATCAATGCCGCTCAGAGCCTCATCGAGCGACATGCTTACGACGTTGCCATCCTGCCATTGTTTCCGAAACCCTTTTAACCTAATTGAACATTAAACTCCTGTCATTGTTTAGCACTTCCTGCCTTATTTATAACAGGTGCGTGCGCTTCTTTACCTTTTCATTACGCCCGACGTTTTCGTACACGCGGAACCTAATTAAATGGAACGAATCAAAGCAGGATGCTGATGCCTGACTGAATTATGCCATATGAATAAATCTTTATTATGATGTGTCCATATGGCACGTTATTTATGTTGTTTACTGGCTCAAGAAAGACAGGAGGAAAGGTGGAAGGACACTGCGAGGTGATAAATAGCACGAGAGACCCGTTCACATTCCGGATGCATGCAAGCTAAGATTGGGTGTATAATGTCATGCATTACTAATTGCTGTTTTTTTGTTTGTTTTTTTAAACCACTGTTGCTCAAACAACACGTCTCCTGATATTTCATAGAACGCCTTACCACACCTGGCATGACTCGTTCCCGTCGTTTGTTAAATAGTGTTAAGACCACAGATGTGCTTTTCCTCGGGTGACAAAATCAACACGGATGATTCATCTCAGCTCAAGAGCTTGCCCTTGGCACTTGCATTTTCGATTTATTCAACATTTTTTTATTAATTTGCTTTCAGTCAGCTGGGGATCCTGGAGTGCGATTTCTTCCCTGATACCTCGAGGGAGATGTGCAACCTCATGAGGCTCAATACAGGAAGGGAAGAGGTGATTTGCTTATATGGCCTCCGGGGGCTTAAGAGACTCCCTAATAATGCTTTTATACATTAAGACTCATGTGTGTGTGTGTGTGTGTGTGTGTGTGTGTGTGTGTGTGTGTGTTCTACTTCATGGGTGTTTAGCCAAACACTTTAAATGGAAATGCACTTGACATTTTAGGAGATGCAGTCACGGTGCATTAGGATGCGTCCGAGTTCGCCCTCTTGTTCCCTGCACCGTCGTTCCCTCCCTTTCCACCTCTTTTTGCACCCATACTCCTCAACTAATCTCGCTTTCAACTGTTATCCTCTCGAAAAATGTGGAATGTTGCATTAACTGATTTTGAGACCGGCAGCATGTAGGAAATCTAACATGAAGCATATCTATCCAGATTAACACTTTTTTTTTTTTTTAAGCAGAAAAATGAACTGTGACATTTACTGTAGTTGTAAAAAGGAAGAAAGAGCCAATACATTTTTATTACTATATCCTGGCAAGCATTGAACATCTGATGTGTCTGGGCTTTATTAAACATTAAGAAAAGATTCAATTGAGTGTGAAACATTCATATTCAAGATATGAATAGTGAAGAGAAAGCACTCATTTGTGCTCCCTGTGTGTGGCTCGAGTTAGCTTATGATACCTGAGGACGGGCAAGATGAGTCATTGGTTGATTTGTTTTTAATGAAAGCTATTTATATAAGCATTACTTTCACTCCCATTCTCACTTTCTTTCACAAAACATCTCTGTGTAATAGTGTGTCCACCCCACAGATGTATCCTGGGCTCAGAGCGTTTCTGTGTAGTGTTTGTATGTTCCTCTCGTGCTTCGATGGGTTTCCTCCAGAGCAGTGGTTCTTAACCTTGTTGGCGGTCCTGAACCCCACCAGTTTCTTATGTTTATTCACCGAACCCTTCTTAATTGAAAAATAAAATATGATTTTTTTTTTTCAAATTCAGGACATGGGTATATGTTTTTACTGGGGCACCAAAATGAACCGTGCATGAACATCACTGTGTTCAAAGAACAAAACCAATACAATGCATGAACTCCGCCATCGCAACTACTTACATTTTTATGTGAGGTGCGCATCTGAGTGCGTGCGCGCGCATCTGTGTTTGTGTATATTTCTTTTATTTACATCTTATGCATTGTTTTTGAATATTTAATCTTTATTACAAGCATTTATAGTATTGAATATGTATTTATTGATATTATATACACATATACATGTACGTATACGTCAATCAGCGGGGGTTGATCTTACTTCAGAAATCAAGCCGATAGGACGCCGACTAGCATCACGTTCCGTTATATATGTGAATCCATGTTGTACATATCCGTCCGACCACTTTCTTTTTTGCTCAACATAGTAAGGATTAAAACATTAATAAAGAAATCACACGACGTACCATCACAACAGTCACAAGTCGACTACTGAGCACACCAAATTTCCCGCAGCGCAGATTGGCCAAGCAATGTAGCGTGATCACCTGCAGCCAATGATGGTCAAGCGAGGCGTGTCGTCATGGATATGAGTTGGGTGTATGTCTTGACCTCCGCCAAACCCCTGAGACTGACTCACCGAACCCCTAGGGTTCGATCGAACCCAGGTTAAGAACCACTGCTCCAGGTACTCCTGACTACCTCCGCCAGTCTAAAGACATGCACGTTAAGCTCTAAATTGCCCCTACGGATGTGATTTTTGTGTGTATGTGTGTGTGTGTGTGTTGGCCTTGTCATGGACTTCCGAGCTATTCAGGGTGTATCCTACCTACAGCCAGAGTCGGCAAAGTCCCCGTGACCCTATTAGGGTTAAGTGGTTTGACAAAATGAATGAATAAATTTCTTTACCACCATCCAAAGAGACCCTTCTCCACAACTAACCCACCCCTCCCCCATCGCCAATTGGGCACTTCTGAGTTTTCTTCCTGGCCGCCCCCGGGAAAGCCCCTCCATTACCACAATTACAATCCGCACACATTTCATTAAGCAAATATCTGTACGAGATTAGAGTGCTGTGAACACATCACCCAGCTGGAACCTATTCTTTCTTCGTTTGCCTGCTTAACCGTGCTGCCACATAAAACAAGCCATCAGTGCTAAATAACAGGTGGTGGGCAAACAAAAGGCAGAGAAAAAGGTTACGTCCTCAGCTTTCTGAAACAGTGAAGGTGGGAATGTGATCGAATGCGGCTGATTCTCAAGGTTTCTTTCATTTGTCTTTTGAGTGATTTATTTATTTATTTATTTATTTACCAGGTTGGCACACTCGTTCTCTTCTCTTCCCTCTCTGCCCCTCCCAGAATTCTCTCCTTTTCTAAAACCATGCTGTGCTGAGAGCCTCCATGGGCTGAACTACTTTTTTCTTGGCAGGATGCTGATGCTCTTTAATTTGCACTCTATTCATCGCAAGCACTCACACAGGAGGAAAAGCTGCCTGGAATTAACTGTTTCAAAGGTCAAGTGAATTTGATTATTAGCTTCGGTTGTGTGGGGGACCAAGGCTTTCATTCAGATACTTATTTTTGGTTTTATTACAAGAATTGCTTCTAGACTAGTGCTGCTGAAATCATAGCACTTAAGGTCTGAGTTGAAGGGAATGGGCAGAGAACAACGGAGGTAATGGCCAAGTGAGGCTGGCATTACACAACACCAGATGTTTCAGGCTTTTATTTATTTATTTGTGCAAAATTTGTTGATTGGAACATTTATATACAATGATTATTCATCCATCCATTATATTTAATGTGTATCGGCCAGAGTTGGAAGAACACTGGAGCCAATCCCAGATTACTTCAGGTAAAAGAACCTGAACAGGTCAACAGTCTATCACAGGGCTAATACTGTCCCACTCACATTCTCACATTTAGGGTAGTCAGCTGCAGTAATCTGCACTGGTTGCTCTTTGACTGTGGAAACTGGACCATAGTATCTTCGTGCTGTGAGGCAGAAATGATAGCCGCTGTACTATCCTACAATAATTATTCATTCATTTATTAATTTTCCATTAGGAAATTTATTATATATAGAAATTAGGAAACACCTACAAGCATGGGGACAACATGCAAACTCAACATGGAAACACCTGTGCTCAGGAATCGAATCCAGGACCTACTTGCTGTGAGGCAAACATGCTTTCCGCTAGCAGCCGTGCTAATCACTGCGCCACCGTGTCGCTCCTAAAATAGGTAATTATAGCATTATTTTTGAAAAATTATATTTGGTAATTGCATGTGAATATCCACCCACCCCACTGTCTGTCTGTCTGTCTGTCTGTCTGTCTGTCTGTCTGTCTGTCTGTCCATCCGTCTGTTATCAGGGTTGTGGTGGAAGCCTGGGATAATCCCAACTGACTTTGGCTGCAAGGTTTGGCAACACCCTAGACAGGCCACCATTAGTCATTGTGTTAGCCATTGCGGGGCGAACACAAACCACCATTTGTACTCACATTCACCGCCATGTGAAATTTAGAGTAGCGAGTTGACAGGAGGGATGAAATACGGTACACTTCACTCCTCAGAGTTTGTTATGCTACCCTCTGATGGAAGTCATGGTTGATTGACTTCATGGGTGTCTGATGGAGAACATTTTGGCCTTCATTCTCCCAACAACAGTTGGTCGATGATGTATGATTGGGAGAATGGGTTGATGGGTCAAATTTGCCATGACCAAATCAAGGAGAAAATGCAGTGTGGTGGGAGTGGGGGAGATATGAGACTCCGTATCATTGACTACACTAAAAAAAAAAAATCATCTTGACGTGCACCATGCCAGTAATATTTTAAGATAGAACCATAACAAATTTTCCTCCATATTCCAAATTGGCAGTTAGCCTCTAATGGTTTCCTGAGCAAGACCCTTAAGCTTTATTCTTGAATGGTGCTTTGCTTGTAAATTCTATGGTTGAATAAAAGTATTATGAATGATATTCATAATTACATGCGTGTTCAAACAACCATGATTCATTAATTCAATCCTTGGCAAAATAAAGAGTCTCATTGCATAATTTTTAAAGTAGAGCATTATTGGCACCTAAAATATGTGCTTGGCTAAAGCTTAGGCCACACTACAAGCTTTATGTAATTCTGTGCAGCAAATATTACCAATGTGAGCAAGTCTATAGACTGTGTAATAACAAATTTCACAGATGTTTGCCCTTCGGTAATCAAACTCCTCCATTTCTGCAACATCTTTCTAGAATAAAGCATTCCCCACATAAACCTGGCCAGTAATCTAAGACCCTTGGATTTAACAGAATTTATACTAATGTGATGTCAGATTAAAAAAAAAAAAAAATGGTGGATGACAGTTCAGCTGGTATTGGCATGGTGCCATTGGCTGTCCATTGCAGGCCCAACATACATATCACCATTCACACTCACATCTTGAGGAAATTTGGGACAGCCAATTAGCCTAATGTCCATGTCTTTGGACTGTGGGAGGAAACCGGTGTACCTGCAGGAACCTCGTTTTGAAAAACATGAATATTCTACACAAGGTCAGGTCTTTTCTCAACACATAATTTATATGAATTCTGATCTGTGTGCCTTACATTAGCTACTCATTCTTCATCAGCTCAGGTTTCACCTCCCAATGCATCCCATCACAAAGCCAGTTGAACCCGAGTTCACGAGTTACGAGGAGATCGGATTTAGTTCTGTGTCTGCTGAGATGAATGGAAATGTCTGATAGGAACAAAGTAAAAGAGAATCCTGGGGTTAGCATCCTGAGTTAGTATTACAGGCTTTGAAGTGTCCTCATGGGGTATCGTTGCTGCATGAGGGATCTGAGTCTCGGGTGCAACAAGAGAGTGAAGGTGAGCGAAAGATTCTGCCGAGCTTGATTGATTGATTAATTAATTTATATACAGAAGATTTTTAAGCAGGTTTTGAACCCATGGTAAATTCAGTTGTATTAATATTCTGTCTACAAATCCTCACTAAACTCCCTGGTTGAACCGAGCACTTCCTAGCAGACAATCGAACGTAATAAAAGTGGAAAGAAAAGAAACGGTTCACTTAGAGTCCATCTCCTGACCCGTTTATGGCGAACTCTGCCATAAAATATTCACTGGGGAGAAAATAAAAACATGTGGTGGAAAGAAAACACAAAAGTCTTTACATTTTCCTGCTTCTTCCTAATCCTTTCATAGTCTAGGGAGAATATTTTTTCTTCTGGACTGTCAGTCTGAAGTCTTTTCATGGGAAATTAATTCCATTATTAAACATGTTTCACCTCAGAAATTTCAATTACTGCCTGCAACACAAGGAGAGGAGAGGGAAAGGGAGAGAGAAAGAGAGAGCAACAGCGTCTGTCTGGTCTATTACATGAATATTGTATAAGGCCATGGCAGTAATCGCAGCTGATAAATACAGTGTCAGCCATAGCAGGGCCTGGATGGATTCATCTCCAGGCGTCTGGACCAGATGGCCACAGAAGACTACAAGTGCACTTATGTCAGAACTTTATGAGACTTTGAATAAAAGTTTAAGATATGGGTTCGCTGCCAACACTTGTTGGCTTGCTGAAGATATTCTTGTTGTGGCCTTCTGGAGTGTTCAGGGAAACCCGAGTTGGCTCCTTATGTAAGTTTAGAAGTTCAGCTAATCTAATTGACCGGGCAGAGCTGTTTAATAGTCAGTTTATCATTCATTTTGGGACACTGGGTGGAGTTTGGTGTAGTACTCGGCATGTCCCCACCTTACAACAAGAACTTCCTGGGTTCAAGTCTCGAGCCAGGTAAGGGCAGTGTGGAGTTTGCATGATCTTGCCGTACTTGTGTTGGTTTCATATGGGGCATTCTGGTTTCCTCCTACGGTCCAAAGAACATGCACAGGATGCCAACTGGCTGCTCCAAATTGCCCATAGATGTAAGCGTGAATGCTTGTGCATGTTAGTCCTGCGATGATCTCGTAAGCTCTTACAGGTGTACCCTGCCTTCACCCAGTGCTGGCTGAGATGGATTCCAGCCTCTCCCCATCCTCGATAGGATTAAACAGTTCAACAAATGAGTGAGTGAGTGAGTGGGTTGAGTCACAGTGGACATGAAGTGCCCTAAATGGAATGCCAGTCCATCACATTTTTATGTATTCAATCCTTGACAGCTATCTAAGTGTTTTTAAACACAAAATGCTTTCGATTCCAGTCTTGGACTTGCTGGCAAACCTTGTTTTCACCCTAAACAATGCTCACAAATCCATCTTCCCTAGATTGTTGAGAGATGCTATGTTGGCATGGCAACGCATGGCAAAAAGAGTGCAAGAAGGGGGGGAAAAAGAAGCTTGGTGCACTTGGAGCAGAGTGTATTCACTGCTTCTAATGGAACTAATGTATGAGGAAAAAGCAGAGCTGTGTATTTGGACACAGTGGTCTGGGAGTGAAAATAACATACTATAGTAATTGCAGAGCCAGGCTTGAGTGATGGCCACTTTAACAGCCATCCATTGGTCAAGTGACTGTACTCACTTCTTCTTTCTCTGTGCTTTTTCATATTTTGCCATTAAGCACTGTACACTAGTTGAAAAAACAAATCAAACTTTTGAAAATGGTGGATGGCACAAAGCAAAGGAGTAGTGGGCTCTGGTCATCTGGTCTGGTCAATCAGAGGCTTAAATATAATTAATTAATTTGCCAAAACACTTTATCCTACTGGGGTCGTGAGAAACTGGAGCCTACAGCTTAAAGTCATCACAGGGTCAACACACGCGGAATCATTTCCACATTCTCAAATCTAAGGTCATCCATCTATCGAGTTTTCTTAGCTTATCCAGGGTCAGGACACTGAGGCAACAGGTCTATCCATGGGCATTCCCCCAGTTCGGTGTGCATGGAACACCTCTAAAGAGAGGCAACAATGAGGCATCCTAATCAGATTCCCGAACCACCCCAACTGACTCCTTTTCATGCAGAGGAGCAGTGACCCTACCCAGGGTTTCCCTGGTTGTCTGAGCTCCTGACTGTAAATTTAGCCTAGTGTGCATGTCTTTAGGCCATGGGTGGAAACTGGTGTACCTGAAAGAAAGGTGCACAAACATGGAGAGGATATGGAAACTCAATTTTCAATATTGCAACAAGTATTAGCATTCAGCAATGCAGATGAGATTATTCACAAATTTAGATTGATCTGGAACTCTTAGTGACAGGTTCATGATTTTGAAGCACATTGGTCACAAATTCCAAGTGAAATTTCTCATATTTTTTTTTCTTTCATCTCGTGTCTGATTATATGCTTTTGTTTTCATACAAGTCTTGCTCTCCCAGTGTTCTTTGGTTTGTGCTTTACTCATGATACAGTATCATTTTATAGCCTTGTCTTACTGTCAAGTCAAGTCATTGTTAATGTGATATTTAAATGACTGAACCTTTGTTCCTTGTTTGTTCTATAGTACCTTCTACTTCCTTGCTTTGAACTATTTGATTTACAGTGATGGATTAATTTTAGATTATAATTTCTGCCTGTTCTGTGACCCTGGCTTGGAATATGGATTCGTTTAAATAGAAGATATGTTCATTTTATTCACTTGGGTCTTACCTCCATAACCTTAAAATGCTAAACAGAAAAGTTGTAACCCATTCCCTCAATGCTTCTACTCTCCATTTTTATTTTTCATCCAAAGGCATTTTTGCAATATTGTTTTGCTGTATGTACTAAATAGGAACATAAGCAAAAAGCACACTACAACCATATATACATACAGTGATCCCTCACTTTCCGTTGTTAATGGGGATCGTGACCGCCGATTTCCGCGAAGTAGGAACGACCCTCCCCGACTGACGTATACGTACATGTATATGTGTATATAATATCAATACATACATATTCAATGCTATAAATGCTTATAATATAAATAAAACATTCAAAAATAATGCATACAGTACGATGTAAATAAAATATAAATACACACACATACAGACGCGTGTGCGCACACACACTCAGATGCGCCCCTCACATAAAAATGTAAGTAGGTTTGTTGGGGGGGTGGTTGTTTGTTTGGGTTTTTTTTTTGCATAATTGGCTTGTTTTGTGCCATTTTTAATAACTTTTCCCCTATTTTTCCTTGTTTCTTTTATTTTTCAATGAATATTTCTGAAAAACCCGCCATGTAGCGAAGCCGCAGAAACTGAAGCACGAAGTAGCGAGGGATCACTGTAAATATTATATATATTAGTTTTATATATATAATAAAAAAACGAAGACCAAGAGGGAGGAAAAGTGCACAACTTCCGGAAGTTGTTGATACTATGTATGTTCTGGGGAAGTCCGGAAGTTGTTGATACAGTACTATGTACGTATCACCCTCATAAAGCTAAAGCTAGCGCTAAAGCAATAAAGCTAAGCTAAAGCGCTAAATACCTTTAACGATGAGGTCATGAGCCACTTCCGTAAGGTTTTGAAAAGAAGGCAGAAACGAGCCACGTTAGAAATGTTTTTCAAGAAAAGAAAGGAACATCCTGAAGAAGAGTCATCCATGCAAAGTGGTAGCAAGAGAAAAAAAAACACCTTTGGCTGATTTACCTGAAGCTGTTATGGAAGGGAATCCACTTTCCTCTCTCCCTCTCTGTTATGGAAGGCGATACGCTTCTTCTCTTCCTTTCCAACATTTACATATGCCAACTGCTCACCACCACAAAGATTAAAATTCTTTTCTTTATTGTTTTTGTGCTTTAACTGCACTGTGGTTTTTATTTTAGTGTGTTATGTCCTCTCATAAAAGAGTTGCGCCTTGAAATGCGTGTTGGAGAGGGGTGGGGCTGTCCCGTGATCTCTCTAATTCTCAGCTCTGTGCTCCACCAATTTCCGCTTTAGTTTGATTTACGTGTTTCTCCGCATCTCTAACAGTGACTACGATTTACCCGTGCTCTAGTGCCTTCCCTGTGAACAATAAAGCGCACCCGTTTTCATAGATTAAACGGGGAAATCGTAGTCACTGTTAGAGATGCGGAGAAACATGGAAATCAAACGAAAATGGGAGCCAGAGAGAGATCACGGGTAAGAGGGACAATCTTCTAGCACCGGGAAGAGCGCTGCTAGTTTTTATAGCCCGTGATTAAATGGAATTAGGTGTGTGGGTTTAGCACTCAAGCCCACGTGTAACAGCCACCCTTCTCTCCAACGTGCATTTCAACGCGCAACTCTTTTGTGAGAGACCATAACACACTAAAATAAAAACCACAGTGCAGTTAAAGAGTCTCTCACAACACAGACCATAATATAGTGTACTGTATTAAATAATATTTTCACTTAATTTGCGGACCTATGGTATGAGTTACATTACTGTTAACTTCTGTTCAAAAGCCGACAGAATGGATTAAGACCATTTACATTATTTGTAATGGGAAAAGCGGATTCGGAATCCAAACAAATCCAAATAGCCATCTGGAACGGATTAAGTTCGAGTACTGAGGCTCCACCATATATACTACACACAAACATAATGAAAAGCAAACTAAAAAAATTTTTTTTCCTATTCACCTTATAGAATAATTGGTAATTATATTATACCAGATGCCCCTGAACATTCATTCATCCATTAATTTTTAAAGTCACTTAATCCTAATTAGGTTCGTGGGGAAACTGCCGCCCATTTCTGAGCAAGGGCGGGGTACACCCTGGACGGCTTTTAGGGCAGCCCTCTTTGAATAGCCTACTGTGCATGTTTTTGGAGTTTGGAGTACCCGATGGACCCCCACGCCAACACAAGCAAAATATGTAACCTCTACACAAAAACACCTGAACCCAGGAATCAAACGCAGGCCCTCTTGTTGCGATGCAGATATTCTGTGCCACCCCGCTGCTGAACATATTAAAAAAAAACAAGGAGTTTATCAAAGAATAAGCATCTTTGATGGACAAGTACTATAATCACTCAGGTGTTTATTTGAAGAGATGACAAACTCACCTCAGAACCAATTAGTGGTGTTATTTATTAATTATAACAGAGACGATCTGGAATACAGATCTCATCTCATGCCGCAATTTGTCTCATCTGTGCCCAAGGCTTCTATTCTCCAGCTCTTCTTCGAGTTTAATCCGCATACAATAGCATAACCATTGACTAAGACAAGGGCTCAAAGCACTCTCTTCCTGGCTTGCAGAGGTCAGTCCATAGTCAGCCCATGTCTATTAGTACCATCCTGGATAATCAAGAGGCTGCGTTTATAAGATTTATTCAGCTTCCCGAAAGTCTTTTGAAACATTATGTTGAAAAGCTTATATCATTTTAATGTGAATGAATCCAAATAGGCATAAAACAACCCTTGTTAAAGAATGGAAGGGGTAATTTTTTAACACTCCTATAAGATTGCAGTTTTGTAAATGATGGTCCATTTGTAGATAGTGCGCTTATTTTTTCCAATATTTCTAAAGCAGCCTTTAAACATGAAGCATAGTATTGGCTTTTCCAGCACTCAATCAATGGGCTTCTGAAACCCAGCTTCATTTCATGAGAATATCACTGGATATCAAGGACAAGCATTTTTCATAAGAGTAGAAGAAAAGAATATAGATCTTTATAGATACATAATAAATGGCCTTTCATTTTAAGAAGTGCTCACTACCCATTTGGACACAAAGCCCATCAATAAATGGTGGCTTTTTGTGTTTTTGTTTTTTTTCCTGGTTACTTTTTGTAATTGCTTTCATATTTGCTTGATGAGCACAATTTTATATTTACTTCTTTTTTCTTTTATTAGACCCAATGCCAAAATTTATGTTTACCTTCTTTCAGCTGATGCTGCATCATATTTTATATCCAAGGTGAATTTTTGACACGGCAAGTTCATACAAGTTTATGGGAAGACACTTTATTTTTTGTCCTCATCTTGCTAATATTTTGCAGACTTTAGCACTATTTTTGGTTCATGTTTAAAAAATGCCCTGTGCTGACACCGAGCCACAAGTCAGAGAGGAAAAGGGTCAAAGCAATTTATATTTGACATGTGCAATGTGATCGCCTTGTCATTGCCTCAGTCCATGCTAGCTCCATGTGAACACCCCAAGCACGCACACACATAGTAGAGCCAACATAAAGACCCAAATGCACCTGCGACCAGTATTATCGGGTGTTCTCTGCTGTGAAATGTAAGGGCAGGTGTGTGTGTGTGTGTGTGTGTGTGTGTGTGTGTGTGTGTGTGTTCACATTGAGGTTGCGCAGACAGAGGCAATGCCAAGGCGATCATAGATCACATTTCATGCAGAGACCGGACTGAAAAGATATCCCCTTTACATTTCAGGTTTGCTTGGTCCCATCGCAGTCATCAATCACAACTGCAATGGTTGACAAAACTGTGTCCTTATAACCGGAGACAATAAGGAAGAATACGCTGATGAAGAAATAGAGACACAAGAGATGAAGAAAGATGGAGGCTAATGAGGAGAGATGTCAGAAGCAGACGAGTCAAATAATGGATGAAATGGTCAGGATCGTGGGTTATTTATGACACGCACACACACACACACACACACACATGCATGCACGTGCGCGCAGGAGAGGAGGCCTCAGTGAACACCCATCATAGCAATTTCACAATGATTTACGATAAAGTCCTCTGAAGCATGGACGTATAACCTTGATGCTGCCTTATCATGAAGGAGATATCTGTAGGCATCTTTTGTATCATATCCTTACTAACCCCCTGTGTGTGTGTGTGTGTGTGTGTGTGTGTATGTGTGTGTGTGTGTGTGTGTGTGTGTGTGCGTGTGTGTGTCCCTAGGTGTGTGTGCAGGCTACTGGAATGAAAGTGACATTTGTGCTAGGCCCTTAAGGGACTTTCATGCAAGGACAAACCGACAGTTATAGATGAGTTTCTCGGAAGTGCTAGCTAGTGCGCTAGTGTGAAATCGGTCTTCTTACTGCATTTATAAACAACATTTTTTTTACTTCAAACACTGGCTGCTTCATTAAGCCATTATTTAGTACTGTCACCAAGTCAATATCCCAATGAATGAGTTGTTTACATAGCTCAGGAATGTTTGGTGGAGGACATCAGAAAGCTGTCAAACTTGAAGTAGCGTCAAGTAATTGCTAATAAACATGTAATCATCCCTGAAGTCCTTATAATCTTTTCTTTTCATAATTTCAGAAAGTTGATCTGTTTTTACTTTGCTTTGCCTCTCAAACTCAGACGAAAACCATAAAGACCGCACTGCAACTTGAAAATTTCAGCCATTCCCTCTCACATCTACAGCCTCATGTACATGTGTGCACTGTGGGAATCTTGGTGATTCTGGGATTAACCCATGCAAGAGACATAACATCATCAAGCACTTTCTTACTGTGAGGGTTCAAGTCCTGTTCTCAGCGAGGGTGTTTCTGGATGGAGTTTACATTTGCCCCTGTGTCTGTGAGAATTTCCTTCTGGTTCTCCAGTTTCCTCCCACATTCCAAAAGACATACACTTTCAACTAGGCCCAAATTGCCTCTAGGTGTGTGTGTGTGTGTAACTGCTGTGTGTGATGGCCCTGCTACACTGTTCAGGGTGTACACTGCCTTCACCCAGTGATGGCTGAGATGAGCTTTCCTGTAACCCTAATTCGATTAAGTGGTTCAAAAAAAAAAAAGAGAATTCAGATACAATAATATTATTTATTAATGCTATATTTCTTTCAATCCAGCAGAGAGCATAAAACAGTTATTGTTCTCCCTCTCATCGGATATAGCCAATAACCTGCTCAGCTAATGCCTCATGAGGCTTTGAGATCATTATGAAATAACTGCATATATACATACATACACACACACACACACACACACACACACATATATATATATATATATATATATATATATATATATATATATATCTTTTGTAGGCCTCCTTCAGTCCCGAAGGACTATGGCTGCGCTCTGGCTGGTATCCCGACTGGTGATACTCCCCAGTGCGCAGAGCCCGGGTAGGGAGTAATGAGGGACAGGCTGTTACCCAAGCAGCAAGTCCCCCCCCTGTCTCGGCGCCACCGGAAGGATCCAATGGAAGGGCAAGTGCCGATACGACTGGGTTCCAGTGCCGCTGCAGGAGAGAAACTACGGTCAATTTAGAACGGCCAATTAACCTACAGTGCACGTCTTTGGATTGTGGGAGGAAACCGGAGCACCCGGAGGAAACCCGCACAAGCACGGGGAGAACATGCAAACTCCACACAGAAACGCCCAGACCGGGAATCGAACCCGGGCCTTCTTGCTGTGAGGCGGACGTGCTAACCACTCATACCGTGTATATATATATATATATATATATATATATATATATATATATATATATATATATAGATACACACACACACACACAGTATATATATATATATATATATATATATATATATATATATATATATAAGATAAGATAAGATACAGCTTTATTAATCTCACAATGGAGAAATTCACTGTTACAGGCTCTTGAGGTACCATCAGTAGGGGGTGCAAAAATAGATACAAATACAAACATACACACGTACATATATATTATATAAGTAAATAAATAAGTAGATACATAAATAGTATAAATTAATAAACAATAAAAGAAAAGAATGGAGCAACTTTATAGACTGGCCTATATTAAAGTGTAATGTATCTGAGTGCAGAGTAGATGGGTTGATATGGTTCACAGTCAGTGGGGTAGATGTGGTTGATTAAAGTACACGGGGGTTTTTATTGCACATAACCAGTATTTTCACAGACAGTTACAAAGTGGCGTTGTACAGTCTGATAGCGGTGGGAATGAGCGACCTGCGGTAGCGCTCCTTCCTGCACTGAGGATGCCTCAGTCGTCCACTGAAGGAGCTACTCAGCTCCTCTACAGTCTGGTGCAGTGGGTGATAGATGTTGAACAGGATGGATGTGAGCTTTGCAACTATCCTCCTCTCACTCACCTCCTCCACAGAGTCCAGTGGGCAGCCGAGGACAGAGCTGGCCCTCCTGACCAGCTTGTTCAGTCTCTTTCTGTCCCGCTCTGTGCTGCCTGGGGCCCAGCAGATGGCAGCGTAGAGGATTGCAGAGGCTACCACAGAGTCATAAAAAGTCCTGAGCAGAGGTCTGCATACGCCGAAGGACCTGAGTCTCCTCAGAAGATGGAGGCGACTCTGGCCCTTCTTGTACAGGGCGTTGGTGTTGTGGGACCAGTCCAGTTTATTGTTAAGGTGAACACCCAGGTACTTGAAACTGTCCACTGTCTCAATGTCCTGTCCCTGGATGTTCACTAGTAAGTGTGTGTGTGTGTGTGTGTGTGTGTGTGTGTGTGTGTGTGTACGAGTGCTTCTCCTGAAGTCGATCACCATCTCCTTCGTCTTCCTGGTGTTCAAGCACAGGTGGTTGCGCTCACACCAGTCCACGAAGTCAATGATGACCGACCGGTACTCCAGCTCGTTCCCCTCAGACACACGGCCCACGATGGCGGAGTCGTCCGAGAACTTCTGGAGGTGGCAGCTGTTTGTGTTATATATGAAGTCCGAGGTATAGATATTGAAAAGGAAGGGTGAGAGGACGGTGCCCTGCGGTGCCCCCGTGCTGCAAACTACCACCTTTGACTTACAGCCGCGCAGCCGCACGTACTGTGGACGGTTGGTAAGGTAGTCAATAATCCAGGCAGCAAGATGCCCGTCCACTCCCACGTCCTCCAGCTTCCCTCGCAGACGCGCTGGCCTGATGGTGTTGAAGGCGCTGGAGAAGTCAAAGAACATGACCCTCACAGCGCTGCCGGCGATCTCCAGGTGGGTTAGTGCCCGCTGCAGAAGGTAGATGACGGCGTCTTCTACTCCGATGTTGGGCCTGTAGGCAAACTGCAGCGGGTCTAGGGTGGGGCTCACCATAGAGCGGAGGTGTTCAAGGAGGAGCCTTTCCATGGTCTTAATGAGGTGGGAGGTCAGGGCGACAGGTCTGTAGTGGGCTGGTTCCTTCGCTTGTGCTGTTTTGGGAACCGGAACCACACAGGAGGTCTTCCATAGGACGGGAACCTTCTCCAGGCTGAGGCTCAGGTTGTACAGGTAGCATAGTACTGTGTGTGTATATATATATATATATATATATATATATATATATATATATATATATATATATATAAATAAAATATCAATATTCAATCATTTTGTAAGATTCATGATCCCAATTATTAATAGCCGACTCTAGGTGAGGGCGGGGTATACACACACAGACACACGTGTGTGTGTGTGTGTGTGTGTGTGTGTGTGGGGGGTCAATCCTACGTTGTGGAATTCGGTGGTCACGGGGGGGATCTCGGTCCCAATTAACCACGGAAAGCGAGGGATCCCTGTATATATACTGTGTATGTGTGTGTACATACACACACATATATTTTTATATATATATATATATATATATATATATATATATATATATATATATATATATATATATGTGTGTGTGTGTGTGTGTGTGTATGTATGTATGTATGTGTGTATGGTGTGTATATATGGTATTATAAAGGAACACAGTTGATTTATTGACATGTGAAATTATCACCTTGTCCTTGCTAAGAATCTGTGGATGTTGTGATCGAGCATGCTGGTTCAGACCTATGATGTGCTGCTAACTACAGAGTCCAGATGTTTGGTGCCACAATCTGTCCACCCTTTTCCAGTGCCAGTCTTCTACTGCGCCATGAATCATCTTTTCCTTTAGGTCACAACAGTGACACTTTGGCACTTTAAAGCATATCTCTCTTAACTGGCACAGCGGCATGGTCTTGGCAAGCACATGGGCGAGGCATCACCTTCACACAGTGCCTGATTTTTGTTTTCCTTTCTCTTTTTTCCCCTCTGACACACACACACACACACACACACACACACACACACACACACACACACACACACACACACACATCCTCTACCTGAAGACATCTACCCACACGGATGGCAGATGTGACAGTTAAGTCATAAAAAAAAACAGGTTATGAAGACTTCCGTCTGTTCTCAGGTGGCAAAATAATTGAAGCTAATTTATAGAATTTGTGCTACAAGTGCATTTTAATGTTGCATGATGAAACTTAATTAGCCTGTAGAATAACACCACACGGATTTCGCTCCTCTTAGCATGTTTTTGTTTTCCTCAAGTGTGGGGTGCATTATGCCTTCGCAACCACCTGGAAACATCAGACTGGAAACATCTACTGGCACGTGCGCCGTGTTTACTGAAGGGAGGAAAAAAGTCATTATTTTTAGCTTTCTGTATAATTGGCAGATGCAGCCCTCTGACAGAGGTCTTATCAGCAAGATACAGAACATATTTATAATAATAAATAATTCCAGAGGGAAGTTTCACAAAGATTTCTGAGGTCGTCGTTAGTGTGGGCCATGTTTCTTTCCCCCTGCTGTGTCAACCAATATTTCATTCCCCTTTATTTTTACATGAAATCTCTCAGTGGCAGCGTACTTTGTGCGGGGATCTCTCTGTTTGCTGATTCAGCTTGCTCAATTTACATTCAATAAATTCTCCACATTTCTGTGGATATATAGGTCCAACTGGGCCACTGAACTTACTTACATGCACTGCATACTAAGGCTCCATACACTGCCATCTAAAAGTGGAAGGCGCCATTTCTGCGGTCGTAACATGCTTCTTGGGTGAGCATTATATTCTGGTCAGGATCTCAAAAGGATTTGGTTTAACCCCAGGAACACTACATATGGGGAGAGCTTGTACATCCAGAATTGTATGGCAGTTCGCTGCAAAGAACCATGCCACATACATTTATATAGGACCGCACACAGAGCACCTTTTAAGTCATTCCACACGTTTCTGAATTGATTTATGATTTTGATTGACTGCTTGGGTTTTTACACCCGAGCCTAGCGGCTCATCAGGCCGGTGCTTATCCTCAGTTTCCGTAGCGTGAAGCAATCAGGAGTTGAACTCCTCCTGGATGGGACACCAGTCCATCGCAGGTCACCCTCCCAGCATACTTTTACTGGTACCCGTTTATACTGCTGGGTGAACAGAGGCACACTTGTGGTTGAGACCTTGCCCAGGGGTCTTAGCACAGTGAGGGTCTCGGTGGGATTTGAACTCACAACCTCCCAGTCATGAGCCCAACACTCTAACCACTACACCAGCAGCTCCACATTGATTTATACATGAAGTTAAAGTTAGTGAACATGACATTGAACGTATGGAAACCAAATTTCCATCTGAATAAATGATCTGAGTGGCATGATAGTAGTTTGCATGTCCCCCTCACAGCATCAAAGTCCTGGGTTCAATATCTGTGTTCGAGTGTTTCTGTGTGGGGTTTGCATGTTCTCTCCATGCTTGCATGGGTTTCCTCCAGGTACTACTCCGATTCCTCCTAAAGTAGAAAGACATGCACACGAGGCTAACTAGCTGTTCCAACTCGCCTCTAGCTATGATTGTCTGTGTTACCCTACAGTGGTCTCATGAGCTGTTCAGGATGTACCCCACCATTGACAAAGGCAGAGCACACACTGACAACTCACCAGGTGATTGCAGCGCAGGAACACGCTGACGGCTATGCAGCTACTCTTGACAAACAGCAGCAATGGTTCTTTTACAGTCTCTCACCATAGACAGCGAGAGACATGGCCCACTTTTGATTTTTTGAACCCCTAACCTTAGGATCGGTAATCCAGCACCTTTCCACCGGGCCACCACCACTTCCCTATAAACCCACTGAAGTTATTTATTTATTTTATTTTTATTTTTTTCAACAAGCAGGACAGCCCCCCCTTTTATTTCATCCATACAGTGCAGACCTATACACAACACAATCAAAACTCAACACAAACAAAAACAAACTGACTTGATCCAACATTCATTCGTTTTAGAAAATGACGCCCATCCCAGCCGAGTCTGGACCATGACAAAATACACCCTGGAATGCTCACCAGGCCATCACAGGGCAGAAACATGCTGACGGCTATGCGTCCTAAAGCCAGCACTGGTTCTTTTACATGCCGCTCACCATAGACAGTGAGAGACATGACCTGCCTTTGATTGCCCAGTTATCTGCACTGGGGGACAGCAGTGACAACCCGTTGATAGTGGGACTTGAACCAAGATTATCAGACTAATTATCACAGAGATCGATGTTTTATCATAATTACAGTGGAAGCTATAGGCTGAAATTAGCAACAAAAACCAAGCATAATTTTAGTGCGATATTACTGTTTAGTATTATCACGTGAATGCTTATAACATTGTACAAAGCACAACTGCCCTCTCTTTGACCTCACGTGTCATACAAACTCGATCTTCGGCTTCTATATATGATAATGATTATCTTTAAGTGGAGTCTATAAAATGTTAATTTCTTTACTTAAACTATATAATTATACATTGTTAGCATTCATTTTCCTGTTTCATGATCATTTTTCCCATTCATTTCTGTTTGACAGATCATTTATGCTGTGCCATGACAGGGTTTTAAAATTAGTTATCATTTTCTGAACCGCTTAATCTTAATTAGGGTTGCGTGGAGGCTGGTGCCAGCCTCCCCGTGACCCTAATTAGGATTAAGAGGTTCAGAAAATGAATGAATGAATAAATGTGATCATTTCCCCCACCCCGTGTAACATATTGAGAAGGTGTCTCCACTCCACTGACAGAAAGGTTTCTCCTGTGATACAATAATTTATAATGAGACAGCATAAAATTAATGTTTTCATTTTAATTTTGCTGTAAATACAGGGATCCCTCGCTACTTCGTGCTTCAGTTTATGCAGCTTCAATGCATTGCGGGTTTTTCAAAAATATTCATTGATAAATAAAAAATAAAGGAAATTAGGAATAATTAATAATAAAGGAAAAATAGGGGGAACGTTAAGGAAAATGTTGCAAAACAAGGCCAATTATGCAAAAAAAAAAAAAACCCAAAGAAACAAAAACAAAAAAACAACCCACAACCCCTCAACATAATTACTTATTTTTTTATGTGAGGTGTGCATCGAGTGTGTGTGTGTGTGTGTGTGTGTGTGTGTGTGTGTGTGGGTGCATCTGTATGTCTGTATATTTATATTTTATTTACATCTTTTGCGTTATTTTTGATTGTTTAATTGTTGTTATAAGCATTTATAGCGTCGAATATGTATTTCTTGATATTACATAGACCAGAGGTTCTTAATCTTGTTGGCGGTTCTGAACCCCACCAGTTTCATATGTTTATTCACCGAACCCTTCTTTATTGAAAAATAAAATATGATTATTTTTCAAATTCAAGACAGAGGTATATGTTTTTACTGCGGCACAAAAATGAACTGTGCATTAACATCACTGTGTTCAAAGAACAAAACCAATACAATGCATGAACTCCCCCATCACAACTACTTACATTTTTATGTGAGGTGCGCATCTGAGTGCGTGCCCGCGCATCTATGTGTGCGCGCGCACGTCTGTATGTGTGTGTATTGGTTCTATTTACATCTTATGCATTATTTTTGAATGTTTACTCGTTATTATAAGCATTTATAGTATTGAATATGTATTTATTGATAGTATATACAAATATACATGTACGTATACGTCAGTCAGCGGGGGGTTGATCTTACTTCGCAAATCATGCAGATATGACACTGACTAGCATCACATTCTGTTATGTGAATCCATGTTGCACATATTTGTCCGACCACCTTCTTTTTTTGTTCAATATAGTATGGATGAAAACTTTAAGAAAGAAATCACATGGCGTACCATCACAACAGTCACAAGTCGACTACTGAGCACACCAAATTTCCTGCAGCACAGATTGGCCAAGCAATGTAGCGTGATCACCTGCAGCCAATGATGGCCAAGCGGGGCATGTCGTCATGAATATGAGTCAGGTATGTGTCTTGACATCCGCCGAACCCCTGAAACTGACTCACCGAACCCCTAGGGTTCGATCGAACCCAGGTTAAGAACCACTGATATAGACATATACATGTACATATACATCAGTCAGAGGGGTCGATCCTACTTCGCAGAAATCAGCGGTCATGGGGGAGTCTCGGTCTCCATTTACCGCGGAAAGTGAGGGATCCCTGTATGTCCCTTAATCTATATTGTACTTTATTATATAGCAACAATAGCATGGGCAATCTGATTGGCTGTTAAGTGGTCTGAAATTTATTTCCACAGACGTTTCAATATCTTTTTTTTTGGCTCAGCAACACTCAACAAAAAAATGTAAATAACGCTGTGTATTCACAATATTAGTTGGTCAATAAATCGAAGATTATGTCTGGAGTTTCCCTGTACTGACCTCACACTTGAGTATGTAGTATGTATGTCTGTCTTCCTTTCGGCTTTTTCCCTTTTACTCGGGAGTCGCCACAGCGAATCATCTGATTCGCACGTTTTGATTTGGCAGAGGTTTTTACGTCGGATGCCCTTCCTGTCACAACCCTTTTTAGCAAGGGACAGAAACACGCTGACGACTTTGCAGCTACTCTTTACGAAAGTCAGCAATGGTTCTTTTACATGCCTCTCACCATAGACAGTGAGAGACATGGCCCGCCTTTGATAACCCAGTTAGCCGCACTCGGGGGGGGACAGTGACAACCTTGTGGAGAGTGGTACTCGAACCCCCAACCTTTGGATCAGCGATCCAGCGCCCTATACCACTAGACCACCACTGCCCCTTGTATGTAGTATGTATATCACCAGATAATTATATTGTAAATCACAAGTCAAATAAATGTGTGCTGCGTATGCATTAATTTCACTCTATACTCGTCAACATTTAAAGCTCATTTTCTTTTAATTAGACTCTCTGGTAAGATGACAACACTTTAAATATTTTTATCTATTTTCTCTGGAATGGCTCAACCAAATTTCACAACTAACTCTTTACTGTATTTTAAATGCATTATTAAAGTGTAGGCATCTGTAAAAATATTAATTATTATTTGGTATTAGTAAGTCACCCAATTATTTGCTGTCAGAAAAAAAAAAAAATTTGCCATACCGTCTTTAGCTTTGATTACAGGATGTAATTGCTGTGGTGTTTTTTTCAACAAACTTGAGCAACATCCCAACATTCGATTCCATCCAGAGTTAGGTTCATTGTTTTCTTATCCTTCCTAAATTAAAGATGGGAAAGCTGAACCACTCCACAAATCCTTCTCCTACACATCCTAAAGTCTTTCAATGGGCTGAAGGTGAGGACTCTCGGCTTCAAATATAAATGTGAAAATGATTCCTCATGCTCCCTGAACCACTTTCACTATTTGAGGCCCCATTTTATATCTGTACCATCAGGAAGGAAAAAGTCCATTAATGAAATAATCTTCTGACTGAGTCTTATTGCCACATAATGTTGCTGAGCCTCGACCCGACCAACTGGAGCAACAATGTCATGGTGATTAGAAGCTGTAATCCAGGCTTGAGGTGAAATCATACATTATACAGTGGTACCTCACCTTACGAAATGAATCCGTTCCAGAGCTTTTTCGTAACCTGCATTTTTCCCAAGTTGAACCACATTTTACATGTAAAACATGTGATTCATTCCAAGGCTCCCAATACTACCACTAAACCCTTTAAAATTATAAAAGCTACTTCTTAAGACCTCCTTCTGCTTCAATATCGTACCAATGGTAGATGGGTTTGGCCATATTCCTTTGTGATATCACTCGAGCCCGTTTCTTCTTCTCACTCAAACTGGAAATCACACGTGTGTGTGTGTGTGTGTGTGTGTGTGTGCACTCGTGTTGACCATGTCTTCTTAGCTATAATCTTAAAAATGTTTATGGAAGGTTAAAAGCCTGGGTCAAGAAATAAAGCATAAAACAGTAACTCTGTCATTTACACGAAAAGCATCATGGTGGATTCAGCTCCATAATAGACAATGGGAGGTAGATGTGTCATTCCTCCTAGCCAATGATGTCTAAGATGGCGTCCAAGATGGCGTCAGATCAAGATGGCGTCCCTGTCCAAGATGGCCTCAGGTAGACCTGTCCAAGATGGCGTCAGGTGGACCTGTCCAAGATGGCGCTCGAGTGAAGGTGACATGAACGACAGCTCAGTTGTTAACCAATGGGAGGCCAGTGGGGCGGGTTGTTTGAATGTCATTGATGGGAGAGCGGCTCATGCATTGTTTGAATGTTTGAATGGCGTGTTTTAATGTTTGAATGGTGCGTTTGAATTTTTAAAATGGTGCTTTCGTAACGTGAACTTGTTTCGTATCCTTAGACAAAAATTTTAGGAAAATACTTTTTGTAACCTGAATTTTTCGTTTGGTGAGACTTTTGTAAGGTGAGGTACCACTGTATTAGAGTTCAGGGATTCCTCACTTTCTGCGGTCTATTGGGACTGAGATCTCCACATCCGCGAAGTAGGATCACTTCCGACCCGATTGTACGATTCCGACCCCGACTGATGTATACGTACATGTATATGTGTATATAATATCAATAAATACATATTCAATGCTTATAATAGCAATTAAACATTAAAAAAAACACAAGATGTAAATAAACTATAAATACACACACACACAGATGGTATCGCATAAGAAGATGACACACATACATACACGAGCACAGATGCGTGTGTGCACACAGATGCAACAATGTAAGTAGTTTTGATGGGAGATTTTGGGTTGTTTTTTGTTTTGTGTTTGTTTATGTTTTTTTTTTTTTTTTTGCATAATTGGCCTTGTTTTTGTGGCATTTTCCTTAACCCTTTCATCTATTCTTCCTTAATTTCCTTATTTTTTAATTTGATGAATATTTATTTATTTAAAAAAAAAAAAAAACCCGCGATGCATTGAAGCCGCATGAATTGAAGCACGAAGTAGCGAGGGGTCCCTATCCTCATATTGTACTGATTAGCATTAAAAGAATCCAGTATTGACTAAATAAATCTAATTTATTTTTTATTATTCCTATTTCTTTTTGGCATATCTGGTCAAAAAACTGGCCTGACTAGCTTTAAGTAGCTTTAAGATTTGGAGCTATACACAAGAAGACGACTGAATACTGAAGATTTTACCTATATAATTGTGTTGTATATAATTCCATAGTACTCGAAGAAAAGCCTTTTACTATGGAAAAATTAGGTGTCATGATCTCCTGTATTTTCAGAGTGTAATGTTGCATTCGTGCTCTAAATAAAGCTGCTTTCTAGACAACATTCATGCTAAATATTCATTTCCATTTTGGCAAAACATGCAGTGCATTGTGTCTCGTTCAAAAAGCAGCCTGGGCTAAAATGTGCTGAACATGCTGCTAAGTCTGGCCTGAAATCCACAAGGGGAAAATAGACTTCAAAAACACATCTCTGATGTCTGGATCCTTTGGAGAGCTAGTCGCAGAAACACTTGCTTTCAAGCAGCTTGGAACAAGCCAGTCTGATTTACACCTTCAGCAAATGCAAAGAGAGATACAGTACAGTAAATGTGTTGATAGTAATGACACCGTCAGGTACAGACAAGGTTTGGACGAAAGCGCTGCGTTTTATTAAACGATAAAGAGAAATCCTAGAGGGAGAAGACAAGCGGAGTATCAGGCGATCAGAAGACAGAGTGAGCTGGGGGAAGCAGAAGACAGCCCAACAGACAGGGTCGATAGTAGGAAAGTGCTCACATAAACAAAAAGCTCAGGAACATCAAGAAAGACATCAACTTTGCTAAACGACTTCGCACAGATACGTGAAGACTCTGGGTTATTCATGCACTGAGATGCATCATCCAGTCGATATATATATATATATATATATATATATATATATATATATATATATATATATATATATACCTTCTCATTTTTATTATTAGAATGTTATTTTCAACTCTGTTACTCATTTGAGGGCAAAATGCAGCCACTGCTTGCAAGGAAACCTTGCAATATATATATATTAGCAGTCACAGGTTTTAGAACACCGTGATTGGTTTCTCAGAAACTATAGAAATTTATGCAGTTTAATGTCTCAGTGTTGTTTTAAACAAACCATTAAAAAACCCGATGGGGCGGTGTTGTGGTGTAGTGGTTATAACATGCAACAGTGCCCTGCGTCCGAGTCCAAGGCTCAACAAACTCAATTATGTATGACGTTTGTATGTTCTCCCTGTGTTGCTATGGGCTTCCTCCAGGTACTGTAGTTTCCTTGCTCAGTACAAAGACATACGCATGAAGCTAATTTTCTGTTGCAAATTGCCCCTAGCTGTGAGTGTGTGTGTGTGTGTGTGTGTGTGTGTGTGTGTGTGTGTGTGTGTGTGTGTGTGTGTGTGTGTGTGTGTGTGTGTGTTTACCCTACGAAACACTTGCAAGCTGTTCAGAATAACCAGCTTTCATCCATTCGGCTGAGCTAGGCTCCATGTGAGCCCATAGGTGTAGTGGTTAGTGGTTATGAGTTTGGATCTCTCTTAGATTCCGACCATAATATGAGCGCAGTAAGGTCTCACAAGTGTGGCTCTGTTTACGCTGAAGTATAACCACGTACTGTACCAGTAAAAATATTGGGAGGGTAACCTGGGATAGACTACGGACCCATCGAGTAGCCGCTGAACTCCGAGGTGGTTCATTCTACAAAAACTGGGATAATCTCCAGCTGTGATGAGCCAGTAGGCACGAGTGTGAAATGCCCAGCAGACCCCCTGTGTCGGTAGCAGTTGAATAAATACATCGATGAAATAAATATAAAAAGGATTCATGCATGTTTTCTTTAATCTTCAGAATTTCAAAGGCTATGTAGTGCTGCTGTCATGGAATCACTCGTAATGCATTTAGGTTTAAGCGTCGTATTCTTACAACTGATTGAATAAAGAAAATGGTGGAAAACAGATTTGGAAGTAAACAAAACCAAACAAAACAAATCAGCCATCCAAATGAACAACAAGCTCCAGTATAATATATCAAGCCATGCCTAATGTGACTGATCCTTAATGTCTTTGAGTGTCTTGTTTATCCATCTTTTCATTACACAGCAGTGCACAGGGAACACCAACACAATACGGAAGTCTACTAGTCTGAAGAGTCCTCGACGAGTGATTAAGTTGCTGAGGAGAATCAGCCAAAAACACCCAAAAACACCCAAAGCGAGATCCTCTACACGTTGCCTGGAATTACAAACTGTTCGTGACCACTAGCGAGTTCTTTTCTGTGTAATGACTTTAAAGCAGAGATCATACATTCTGTTCCTGGAGCTCGAAAATCCAACACAGCTCAGACCAAACCTCGAACACATCTGCTCCAAGAAGGTAAATTAGTCTTGATTAGCTACATTAGTTCTCTTGCATTAATGACTGCAGGAGCTACATCTTCAGGAACTGGTGATCAATGATTTAGAGGATGATCCGGATGCTTGATTCCAAACCCTGGACTGATTCAGAGCTCATTTGGAGAAGTAGTTCATAATCATAGGTGTGTCGTCACTCTTTTGCTGAACTGCTTAATCCAACTAGGGTTGCTGAGAAGCTGGAGCCTATCTCAGCCAACACGAAGCGAAGTGTACATCCGGAAGAGCTCGTCAGTCCATCACAGCACAACACAACAATTCACACTCACACCTAGGGCAGTGCTTCGCAATTATTTTCTGTGGCGCCCCCTTCAGAAAAAAAAAAATATTTCATGCCCTACCCCCTCCATCCCGAGAGTGACTATAAATAGTATTATTTGTACAAAATAATTACAAAATTGTTTTTAGTACACCTCTGCATAACAGTGTATCTTTATTAACATTAAAAACAAAAAAGAAAGAAATATAGTTCAACTGACAATAAAGAAAAACTTCATCAACAGTGTGTTTTAATCTGTAATGGAAAAGATTTAAAGTGTAGCAATGTGCCTGAAATTAAAAAAAAAAAATACAGTTGGAGAAAAAAATCCAGGTTACGAAAAACATTTTCCTAAATTTTCGTCCTCTGTATACGAAACAACCTCTTCTTACGAAAAGCGCCAAACTTTCCATTCAAAAATTCAAATGCGCCATTCAAACATTAAAACAATGCGTGAGTTGTTCTCTCATTGGCTGTCTCCCAACATCCCGCCCCGCTGGCCTTCCATTGGCCAGGAGGGAACTGAACTGTACCCATTCCTGTACCCATACTTCCTGTTTGTCACACGCGTGAAGGAGAGTTGAACAGGACTGTTGGACCTTGAGTATTTTTGAGAGTGATCAGTGCAGCGTAAAATTTCGTGATCCATCATGGACCCCAAGAAAGTGATTCCCGGTGACACCGAAAAGAAGAAGTGGGCTCCGTTATTAATCGAAGTGAAGCAGGAGATAATAAAAAATACGAACGTGGGATGCGGTTAAGCGAAATCGCAAAGGAGTATGGCCGAAACCCCTCTACATTCGGGACGATATTGAAGCAGAAGGAGGCATTAAAAGCGGAGATACAGTGACGGAGGTGATTATTTCGGAAAAAACAATCACCATATTTAAGGATCTCGTGAAGAAGGGTGGGCGTGGGGGTGAGGGTTCTTCAGATCAGCAACCCCTGGACTTTAAAGCGTTGCATGGGTGGTTTGAGATATTTAAAAAAGGTAAATAATTTTCTTTTACTTTTAAGACATATTTCATACAAAATTGGTGTACTGTTATACTTTTTAAAGGGTTTATGGAGTAGTCTTGGGAGCCTTGGAACAAATAACGCGTTTTACATATAAAATACACCTCTACGAAAACTCCAGGTTATGAAAAGGCACTGGAACGAATTAATTTCGTAAGTAGAGGGCCGACTGTACATCCTTATTTAAACTCATTCAGCTTGCTTACATCTTAATATCTCCGTCTCTCTCCACCTTTCTCTTTGTTCCTGTTAGACATTTTTCTGTGTTGTTTCTTGAAGGGTTGTTTACTGCACTCCATATTGTTTGCTCATGCAAAAAAGCCGCGAGACTATAGCGCGACATTGAGAGTGCCACTGCCAACTAGTGGAGTGGGGGTGCAATTACACTTAATTCTCATACACTATTCCTGAAAAGCATGTTCCTCAGGGTCATACGCCCCCCCCCCCCCCCGGCATTACACCACGTAACCCTGGTATCATACAGCGCCCCCCAAGGGGGGCGTGCTGCACTATTTGAGAAGTACTGGCCTAGTTGCAACTTTTAACAGTCAGGCATGTTTTTGTAATGGAGGAGGAAACCCGGATACCTAGAGGAATCCCACACAAGCGCAGGGAGAATATGCAAACTCCACACAGGAACACCCTTGCTGAGCCCGTAACTCAAACCAGCACCTTCTTGTTGTGTGGTGGATATGCTAATCACTACACCACCCTGCCACGTGTAGGTTTTTTTATAATGCAAAGTAATTTCTGGCAAACCATACTTTCATTGTGGATTTTAATATATCAGTTATAATCATTTACCTTTGCAAAGTGCTCGGCACTGCGATTATCCAGTCTGGAACAGATTCTATTGGCACAACTTTACAGAAGCACCTATAAACGAGTTGCTGTTCTCTTTAGAAGCTCTTCTTGTAAAAGATCACTTCAAACATAAAACTCAGTATGAAATCAATGTATTTTGTGATGTTGATCACAGTTCCGTTAAATATAAAAACAGGAAATAACTTGACAAGTTCAATGAATGAATTAATAAATATAAAAAATAATATTTTAAATATGCAAAAAATCAAATAAGAAACAAAAAAATGATAAAATAAAACAACAATTAAACAAACGATGAAAGGAAAGCATGGTGGCGTAGTGGTTAGTACATCAGCTTCACAGCAAGAATGCCTGGGTTTGATTCGTGGGCTCGGGTGTTTCTGTTCTCCTGTTGCTTGTGTGGGTTTCCTCTGGGTTCTCTGGTTTCCTCTCACAGTCCAAAAACATATACATTAGGCTAATTGACTGTTCTAAATCACCCCAGGTGTGAAGGTCAGTGTGAATGGTTTTATGGGTGTTGGTCCAGCAATAGTATGGCGAGCTGTTCAGTACCCTGACTTCGCCCAGAGTTGGCTGAGATGGGTGCCAGCCTCCCCGTGACCCGAATCAAGATTAAATGATTTATAAAATGAATGAATTACTACTACTACTACTACTACTACTACTAATAATAATAATAAAATAACAGCAATATAACAACATTACTTCTACTACTAGTAATAAAAATTATAATAGTAGTAAAATGTTAATACAGAGATCCCTCAATTTCCACGGTTAATGGGGACCGAAACCCTCCCATGACCACCGATATCTGTGAAGTAGGATTGACCCCTCCCAACTGACGTATATGTACATGTATATGTGTATATAATATCAATAAATATATATTCAATGCTATAAATGCTTATAGTAACAGTTAAACATTAAAAAATAATGCATAAGATGTAAATAAAATATAAATACACACACATACAGACGCACGTGCACGCACTCAGAGCCGCACCTCACATAAAAATGTAAATAGTTTTGTTGGGGGTTTTTGGGATGTTTGGGGGGTGGCTGCATAATTGGCCTTGTTTTGTGGCATTTTTCTTAACTTTTTCCCTATTTTCTCTTAATTTCTTATTTATTGATGAATATTTTTGAAAAACCCGCGATGCACTGAAGCCGCAGAAACTGAAGCATGGAGTCGCGAGGGATCACTGTATTAATAAGAAGCATGAAGAAAAGAATTGTCCACTGTGACATATTCGAAAAGGAGTGGAAAAGAAAATAATCTTATTTAATCTCATGCCGTACCTATCAATTGTTAATTTTGATTAATCGCCGTGCTTCTCGGGTGATATCTCCCCAGAGTGCACCACTCATACTCCAAAACCATGTAATGTAAAAAAATAATTTTAAAATAAACTAGTTGAACTAATCACATCATTTGACATGAAACCCAGCAAGTTGTTAGCTTTTGAGGCTGCTGTAGAAGCTGACCAACACAAAATGTTTTCTGATTTTCAACCTGAAGTGCTACTGCAAACGAATTCACATCTACTGACCAATCAGAACAGAGAATTTAATAGTTCTAAGGTAGAAGTAATATTAGTATATAGTACATATGGACAATGTGATACGATTGTTGTCATCTCAAGATTAAAAAAAAACAATATTCTGAGTGAATAATGCGAGAATCAAAACAAGGGACACTTACTGTTTTTCACGCTTACTTGGAGCAGGCGACAGCAGCGTCATTGTCTGACTTTGAAACGGAACAATAAACCAAACAATTTAGTTTTAGTGTTTTTTTGCGTGTGTAGTATCTACTAAAAACACCTTTCCGAAGCTTGGTTTACTTTCATTTTCATGTTTCATCTACTAAACCTTTGCTTGAATGTGTGCTCAGCGTCACTTCACTTTTGCTTCTGCTCCCATGCAGTTTATACTAAAAACAATGACGTACCTCAGGCTCAGTGAGTATTGATGAATTGAATTGTCGTATTCAGCTACATCCACGTTGCCTTTGGTGCATAATTGTTTTTAATATAGAAGCTGTATAAGTATCAACAACTCAAAACTGATTCCCCGTACTAAGAAAAACATTTGCATTTCGACATTTTTATGTAAATAGCTCTGAGAAACACTATTGCTTCTGACATTATATTAGTTGGCGGTCAATATATCCCAGCATCATTTTAGCCACAAACATAAATGTCTATGTGGACATGTGTTACAATACTGGAGGTTATGTTTGAGCTGGTCGAGGTCCTCAGGGATTGTTTCGCCAGCTTCCCTCTCCGTATCTCTTTAAAGAGAAGTGACACATTCACTGTCAACCTCCAAATGGTGTGGGGAGTCTGGACAAATCAGATCGACCCTACACACACACACACACACACACACACACACACACACACACACACACACAGAGCAGCTTACCCTGACATGCATACTTGTCCTCTTCCTATCTTGGAATCCCACTTGATCCCACTTTTGAAACAAGTGCTGTCGGAGTATAATAAATGATGGATCATTCTTAGTCAAAGCAGATAAATATGACATGCTACAAATATTTTGTTGTTTTGCACATCTAATTGCACTGAGATGATAATTTGGGGCAGCACAGTGGTGCAGTGGTTAGCACATCTGTCTCACAGCTAGAAGGTTCTGGGTTCTATTCCTCAACTCGGTTCAGTTCAGTTCATTTTCTGTAACCGCTTCATCCTAATTAGGGAGGCTGGTGCCCATCCCAGCCAACTCAGGGCGAGGGAAGAGTACACCCTGGACAGCTCGCCAGGCCATCGCAGGGCGGAAACACGCTGACGGCGCTTTGCAGCCTACTCTTTACGAAAGTCAACAATGGTTCTTTTACATGCCTCACACCATAGACAGTGACAGACATGGCCAGCCTTTGATAACCCAGTTAGCTGCACTGGGGGGGACAGTGACAACCTTGTGGAGAGTGGGACTCGAACCCCCAACCTTTGGATCAGCGATCCGGCGCCTTATACCACTAGACCACGACTGCCCCTGCCTCCTCAACTCGGATGAGGGAATTTCTGTGTGAAGTTTGTATGCTGATCCTATACTTGTGTAGGTTTCATCTGGGTAGTCTGGTTTCCCTCCAAAGTCCAAAGACCTGCACAATAGACTAATCGACGGTTGCAAAATGCCCTCAAGTGTGAGTGTAAATGATTGTGTGTGCGTTGCCCTACAATAATCTGGCGAGCTGTTCAGGGTGTACCCCATCACTTAGTGATGATACGCTCCAGGTTCACTGCATTGATAATTGGATACAGTAGTTCAGAAAATGAGTGAATGATTGAGTAATGGTTTCGGAGGTCAAGTAGAAAGTCATTAGATTTCTCCCAGAAGCAGGTTTCAGTGATACGGGACTTCAGGAGAGAATGCGAAGCGTGTTGATTGTAATCTGAAATGCATGACTGTATGCTATAGAGCCCTTAATTGCTACTCTGGCATTTCTGACAAAAGATCTAAAGTTGGTTGCCAGTTGAGTTTGAAATCTCGCTGCTGTTTCAACATAATTGGGATACAAATTACCCCAAATAGGGTCCCAAATGCCAGGCTGTTGAACAGAAATCAATCTGGATCTTTATGAATCGCTTCGTGGCTTGGTCTCGGATTGGTGCCAAACACACAAAGCGCCATTGTTTGCTGTATGATTAACCTTTATATGGATGTAAAACAGTTGGAGGGGCAACAGCACAGGATTAAGATACATTGCATGGCCTTGCTGCCTCGGTTTATTAAACTAAAAAAAGATATAATTCCATGAAGCACTGACTTTTGACTGACAATTTCTAGAACGATCCTCTGGACATATGGAACATGTGAATTAATAAGCAGTGTTTCTTTCAGCAATAAGAAGAATTACTGGAGATCGGAGGTGAATGGTATTTTTATATACAGTATTTTTATTATTATTTAACATTTATTTATGCTATATGGGGTCGGGGACTGATGGCTCGTGAGCCAGATGTGGCTCTTTTGATGACTGTATCTGGTTCTCAGATAAATCAGGTGGCCTTTCTTAACAGAATAACGAATACACAATTTCACAGTCATTTAAATAAAAATACAAAAAAGCCATCAAATAAAACAAAAACAGATGAATAAATCTCACGCATTT
>CM045743.1:25911439-25926439 GCA_024760905.1 Plotosus lineatus
AAGCTAATATGCATTTGAACTACCAAGAACAAAAGGTTTGTAAGAATCCGTGTGGGGAACGTTGGTGTATTGTTTCAGAAAGAAGATGGGTAAAGATCTTAAGTTTTCTTTGAATATGTATTATATGTATAAATTCTAGAAGGCTCCTGAGTGACATTTTGGTATTCAACACCAGAAGTGTACTGAGTAATTATTGATGCAGTGCTTAAAGGAATGCATATTTAGTGTAAAATATCTAGTCAAAACATACTCAGGCCAACAGTACATTTAAGAATTAATTGAATGTTTTTAACATTTTTATTACATGAAATTAAGTTAATCACATTTATAAGCTGTATCTTTTGACCTTTATTCGGTTATAACACGCACTTAGAGAGCGCAAACCTCGACCAACCCAAAAAGTTTTACTATGCAACAACCTTCACTGATCTGTTGTACAAATATATTTTACAAATTACAAATACATTTTTTTACAAATATATTTTTTACCTTTATGCAGTTATAATGTGCACTTAGCGAGCGCAAACCTTGACCAAGCCAAAAAGTTTTACTATGCAACAATCTTGACTGATCTGTTGTACAAATACATTTTTTTACAAATACATTTTTTACCTTTATGCAGTTATAATGTGCACTTAGAGAGCGCAAACCTCGACCAATCCAGAAGGTTTTTCTATGCAACAACCTCTACTGACTTGTTGTACAAATACATTTTACAAATACATTTTTTTACAAATACATTTTTTACCTTTATGCAGTTATAACGCACATTTAGAGAGCGCAAACCTTGACCAACCCAGAAAGTTTTACTATTCAACAACTCTACTGATTTGTTGTATAAATACACTTCCAAAAATGGAATTTCACAATTTTAAATTAATCACAGTCTATATAATTTATCAAGAAGGCTTCTGATCCTAACACATTTCATTCAAATCATATTTGTTTTGAAAGATATTTTTTTGAATATTTTTTTCATTATTATTATTATTATTATTATTATGTTCTATTTTGCCCATTATAAGAAATAGATTTTTGTGATGTCCCCAGTGGATTCTTAAGAAATCGTAATAAAAACATAACTGAGTGATTATCTACCCATAAAATAAATTTTAGATTGATCAGGGAAAAACTAGACAGGAAGTTGCGAACAGTCAGACACATGAAGAAAGAAATAAACTCACCCACATGAAAACATTTACAGCATCTGGCAGACGTTTTTATCCAGAGTGACTTTCAGTTATCTATTTTTTTTATATAACTGAGCAACTGAGGGTTAAGAGTCTTGCTGAAGGGCCCATGTGGGGCCGGTGGCGTAGTGGTTAGGGTGCTGCGCTCATAATCGGGAGGTTGTGAGTTTGAATCCCACTGAGACCCTCACTGTGCTAAGACCCCTGGGCAAGGTCTCAACCGCAAGTGTGCCTCTGTTCACCCAGCAGTATAAATGGGTACCAGTAAAATATACTGGGAAGGTAACCTGTAATGGACTAGTGTCCCATCCAGGGGGAGTTGAACTCCTGGTCGCTTCACGCTATGGAAACCGGGGATAAGTACTGGCCTGATGAGCCACGAGGTTAAGCCACTAGGCTCGGGTGTAAAAACTTAACAGACTTACCCTCAAGGGCCCATCAGTGGTGACAGTGGGGATTGAACGGCTGACCTTTGAATCAGTAACCCATTGCATTAACCACTACGCACCACTGGCCAAAGCATAACTAGCTAATTATTATAAATACAGGGATCCCTCGCTACTTCGCGCTTCAATTAATGTGGCTTCAGTGCATTTTGTTTAAAAAAAAAAAAAAATTAATCAAATTAAAAAATAAGGAAATTAAGGAAGAATAGGGGGAAAAGTTACAGAAAATGTCACAAAAACAAGGCCAATTATACAAAAAAAAAAACCCAAACAAACACAAAACAAAAAAAAAATCCCAAATCTCCCATCAAAACTGGATACATTGTTGCATCTGGCACATCTGCGTCATCATGCAATACCATCTGTATGTGTGTGTACAGACGCTCCCCAGCTTACTAACGAGTTAGGTTCAGGACAGCCGTTCTTAGACGAATTTGCTCGTAAGTCGTTACAGGGCATTCTTTAGAGGGGAACTTATGTTTAAACCTTATATAAGTATATACAATATACAATCTACAATATACAATCTCTCTCTCTCTCTCTCTCTCTCTCTCTCTCTCTCTCTCTTATATATCATGCATAAACTCCTGGTGACTCTCAAGCACAGCACAGCGGATCTGATCAGATTTACAGAGAGTTTCACTCTTATCCAGTTCATTATAATACTGGAGTCAATTTGTTTCTTCTGAGTTCAGAAATGTATTGTTCTGCTTCTCTTCCCGGACCGGTATAAATCACATCTCAGCTATGCTCCCCTCTGCTGGAGCCTAGTATTAAGTGTACCTCAGGATAATGTTTAATTATATTTATGATGTATCTTAATATAGAGTTTATTCCATTTCTATTTCTACTTGTTCTTCAATCTCATTTAACTTTCACTTTCACTTTCGACCTTGGACCGACCTGTTGGTATCTCCCGATGTTTGCAAAACGAATGTTGGTAAGTTGGGGAGTATCTGTATGTATATTTTATTTACATCTTATGTTATTTTTTTAAATGTTTAATTGTTATTATAAGCATTTATAGCATTGAATATGTATTTATTGATATTATATACACATACATGTACATATACGTCAGTCGGGGGTGGGGTTGATCCTACTTCGCAGATTTCGATGGTCACGTTGATCTCGGTCCCATTTAACCGCGGAAAGTGAGGGATCCCTGCAGTTTTCTTATGACCTTATCAGAAGTAAAATATTTTACATAAACGCCGATATCACTCATAAGAATCTGATTGCTGCATAAGTATTTTTACCTACTGTATTCAATGCCATTCTTACATGATATTAGCAAAAGAAAAATATAAATTTTGTAAAATAGAGACAGTAAATAGACTGTCCATTGAGGGTAACTACTCAC
Organism: Plotosus lineatus; assembly: GCA_024760905.1. NCBI lineage: Eukaryota > Metazoa > Chordata > Actinopteri > Siluriformes > Plotosidae > Plotosus > Plotosus lineatus. The sequence goes on from CM045743.1 coordinate 25,914,439, forward strand.
TCAGGAGCGACTTCAAGACCTACTAACCTTCAGGGGCTTTTTTCTGTTTGCATTTGAACTGAAAGTATGAATGCTGAAATGACATAAGACACCCTGTGGACATACTGTCAGCAGGAATTGCTAGCAAACAATTTTAGATTTTGCTTAGATTCGTCAAAATAGCACAGTAGTTCCTCCATTTCATTAACACCTAATAAAGCCCAGATTCACTGCCGACTGCAGTACCTAGCTTGAAGTAGAAAGAAAAAAGTTCCTCAAAACAGTTTTTCAGGACCAAGAATCATGCCTTGTGGGGACACAAGACACACATAATATATGCATTTTATATATATATATATATATATAAAACTTCCTTTCAGCTTTTTCTCAATCTCGAGAGTCGCCACAGCGAATCATCTGATTTGCACATTTGATTTGGCATGAGTTTTTACGTCAGATGCCCTTCCGGTCACAACCCTTTAACAAGAGACAGAAACACGCTGATGGCTTTGCAGCTACTCTTTACGAAGGTCAGCAATGCTTCTTTTACATGAACCTCTCACTCTAGACAGTGAGAGACATGGCCTGCCTTTGATAACCCAGTTAGCTGCACTGGGGGGGACAGTGACAACCTTGTGGGGACTCCAACCCCCAACCGTAGGATCAGCGATCCTGCACCCTATCCACTAGACCATTACTGCCACACACACACACACACACATATATATGGTATGGTAGGCCTCCGTCAGTCCCGAAGGACTATGGCTCCGCTCTGGCTGGTATCCCGGCTGGTGATACTCCCTAGTGCGCAGAGCCCGGGTAGGGAGTAATGAGGGACAGGCAGCAAGTCCCCCGTCTCGGCGCCACCGGAAGGATCCAATGGAAAGGCAAGTATCGATACGACTGGGTTCCAGTACCGCTGCAGGAGAGACTCTATGGTCAATTTAGAACGGCCAATTAACCTACAGTGCACGTCTTTGGATTGCGGGAGGAAACCGGAGCACCCGGAGGAAACCCACACAAGCACGGGGAGAACATGCAAACTCCACACAGAAACGCCCAGGCCGGGAATCGAACCCAGGCCTTCTTGCTGTGAGTCGGACGTGCTAACCACTACGCCACCGTGCCGCCAATATATATATATATATATATATATATATATATATATATATATATGTATACAGTGGTACCCTGACTTACGAATTTAAAATGTTCCGAGGACAAGCTTGTAAGTCAAAATGTTCGCTAGATAAAAGAGAAATTCTCAGAGGAAATAAGGAAATAATACAAAACAAATTAATCCATTCCAACCTCCTCCCAAACTCATATAACCTGACATAAACACACATATTTCACCTAATATATTGGGCACATGCACGAAATTCTCCTCATCCCTGTGTTATACACCACCTCATGCCTGCCAACGTGACATCTTCGCCCACGTGACATCTTCCCGCAGTCGATAATCGGAAGGGTTAGTTGACATTGTTTATTCTGTGTTATTATTATTTATTATTAATTATTAATAATGTTGATGTACATCTATTATTATGAAATATTTCTTGTTTTTACATGTTAATCTTTAATATATATATGTATATATATATATATATATATATATATATATATATATATATATATATATATATATATATATATATATACATATATATATGGGGATAGTCCCAAAAATTTGTGACCTTGCTCTGCCTTTGTGTTATGAACGGAACTTTCAGCCGGACCCTGGAATTGCAGGAGACGATGAACAGTTCAACAGAATAGGTTTATTAACTCACAGGAGACACTACAGATAAAAAACAAACAGTGACAAACACTAGAGGCGCTGAAAAAAATAAAACCGTAACAAACACTGGAGACAACGAAGAAAATAAACAGTATCAACCACTGGAGGCTGTGGCTGAGAAGGCTGGCTGCCTACAGAGTGACAACTAGGAGAAAGTAGAGAACACTAGGAAGCGACCAACTGAGATTGAAACAATCTTCTGGCAGAAAGGTGAAGATGCAGCAGGTCTTTATAGTGGGTCGATTGAGGAGTGGGATCAGGTGTGCACTGCTGCAATCAGCCAGAGGTAGCTTCAGCCACGCTCCTCAGCCACAGTTTGGAGAAAACAGGGTTAGAGCAACGCAGGAAAACCAAAAATTAAATCCTCAATAAACACACACCATAACACTTTAATCGTTAATCCTAACATTAAAAACTCAAATAATCTCTCAGAATAAGGTAGGGTAGTGTTCGTGTTCCCACCAGCATTGGTGAAAATCCTCCCATGGGTACACATACAGTACACATAATCTCTGTGTATAATTTTTAAACATATTAATTTATACATTTATACCAAATCCTGAAGCGGCGTTGGCAAGGAAAATACCATCTTTATTTGGATAACATGAAATAGTGTGAGTATAAAGTATTTACTTCTGTGACTGTCCTGCTGAGTCAAAACTGTCCGCCATCCTCATCTTTGTGTGTGGAGATAGCTGCAAGTTGACAAGTCCCGTGCTTTGATGGCAAAGACGACTGCCAAATAAATGCATCTTACTTGTACTCTTGAAAAACAAACAGGGTTTGCATGGCTGATGACTTTGGGGAACACATTAAGCTGGAGGGACCCCCAGATGGGCGTTGGCGTTCCACTCAACGGGCCCTGTTTCATTATCTCCCCATGTTCTCTTCCGACCTGCCGCAAAAATTACAACTGATTTACCTCAAGATCAATTTGTATGCAAATCAGTAAAGAGTGGAGGAGCGACGGAGTGGATTAACAGTAGTCATTTTCAGGTCTGCTGACTGTCGGTTGGGGAAAGTGCACCCAAATGGAGAGGTTAATGGAGCTGATTTAGATAATGTGACCCTTTTCAAAAAGAAGCCCCATCCGCTACACGGCACGACCCACTGCGCCCACGTTTGCCTGAATCTAATTGAACTGCACCCACTTCTATAAGTGCATGCTATTTTTTTCCGTACTCCGCATTTGAACCATGAAAGCAATGGAAAGCCCTCAGTATGCAGACCACAGCTGTGTTTTTTGGAAACATTATCTCAAACAAGTGTCTGATGTCCTGGTTTTTAAGGCCCTGCTGTGGGGAGAACCAGCCCGTTCTTTGACCATCACCACCGACGTTAAAATATAGCAAGAAGCCAGTGAGATGACCTTTTATCTGGGATGATAAATGGCCTCTCTGACTCACAGACAGCCTTGCCAATTTCCTTCCCCTTTGATTCCTGGCTAAGGCGAAAGGTCCTTTTCTCGGACTTGTGTGGATCATGCCGGATGTGTCGCTCCTCGCCGGGAGCTCTGAGACTCCCTACGACAGCACAGATGTTTTAACAGGATATAATCTTCACAGTTGTACTCTCCTTCCTTCCTTCCTTGATGTCTATCATAATAAATACATTAAAAAAAACATACAATCAGGGCTTACATATCATGTAATAATCATTAATAATAAATAATTACATACATAAAATATACAATATAATATAGATTACTTAGTAACCGAGTGAGGGCAGTGGTGGCCTGGTGGTAAAGGGCACTGGATTGCTTGGCAACTCGAGTCCCACTCTCCACAAGGTTGTCACTGTCCCCCCAGTGCAGCTAACTGGATTATCAAAGGCCTGCCATGTCTCTCACTGTCTATGGTGAGAGGTTCATGTAAAAGAACCATTGCTGACTTTCGTAAAGAGTAGCTGCATAGCCGTCAGCGTGTCTCTGCCCTTGCTAAGGGTTGTGTCAGGAAGGGTGTCTGACGTAAAAACTTATGCCAAATCAAAAATGCAATGATTCGCTGTGGTGACCCCTGAGGGAAAAAAAAAAAAAAAACGGAACAGCCGAAAGGAAAAGAAGACTCAATCTCACACATAGGTGCAATTTGGTAGAGCCAGTTAGCCTACTGTGCATGTTGTACTATATACATACTGTATAGCTGTCAGCGTGTGTCTGCCCCTTTCTAAAAGGGTTGTGTCAGGAAAGGCATCCAATGTAAAAACCTATGCCAAATCAAACACGAGAATCAGATGATTTACTGTGGCGACCCCTGAAAAAGGCAAAAGCCGAATTGAAAAGAATAAGACTTATTAACTAAGTGTAAGGTCAATAGAGTGAAATTCCAAACTGAGGCTTTCATATACTGTATTGAGGTCACTGCATCAAAGCTGAGGTCTGGAATTTCCATGTATCGACCGAACTAAGAATACTAATAAGTTATTTTTCATATGGAATTCATGGTGGGCAGTGTTGGCCTAGTGATATAGGGCGCTGGATCACTGATCCTAAGGTTGGGGGTTCGAGTCTCACTGTCCACAAGGTTGTCACTGTCCCTCCAGTGCAGCTAACTGGGTTATCAAAGGGCGACTATGTATCTCACTGTCTCTGGTGTGAGGTTCATGTAAAAGAACCATTGCTGACTTTTGAAGAGTAGGCTGCAAAGCCGTCAGCGTGTTTCCGCCCTGCAATGGCCTGGCAAGCTGTCCAGGGTGTACTCTACCCTTCCCCAGAGTTGGCTGGGATGGGCCTCCCCATGGCCCTAATTAGGATTAAGTGGTAACAAAAAATGATGATGATGGAATTTATGGAATTCCAGAAATATCTTTCTGATGCTTTATCCATGTTTACTCTCCTAAAAGATGACAAGTTTACATTTTCTCATCTGGTCTTTGAGGCTAATTTTAAGTTTTTAAACTTTAAGGAAGGATATTTTTTAAAAACTAGGTAATTGTAAATTTTTCTCCTAACAAAGCTTAACAAATTGAACGTTTGTCTTTTTTAGAATTCAGATCGGCATAACAGTATTTAATGCTGTTGAACAGAATGGATCATGTACATCTCTTTCCACCCATCCATTTTACTTGTTTGGCCAATCAGAGAAACTTGACCTTGTATCCTGGTGTTCGTGTTTTCACCTCTTGAGCAAATCGATTTTCTTTCAGAATAAAAACCATCCCTGGATGATGTTGGAATGTATGAGTGAATATGAACCAGAGAGGTTTTGACCTCTTATATACTTTTCATGTTACAGCTAGATTCCCGTTTGAATTTTACTGGCTTCTGTGCTGCTCAACACTCTCACTCTGTGGGCGTCTTCGGATGAGGTCAAGGTGAGGTGAAAATAAATTTCTTGCACAGGTGTGTACTTTCTGTCATGCTGTGAGAATCTCTAAAAAAAGAGATCAACTATAGAAGTAAACTGGTGACATCATAACTGTGACCACTGAGCCCAATATTTTTAACATGACAAAAATAAGTCTTGTGGGTAAACGCTGTCAATCATCTAAAACTTTGTTCAATTGAGAAAATATGTCAATATAGGAGGATTTGCAAGTTTATGGAAATTTTAAATGCTAATACATTCATAAAATCATCTAGCATTCTGAAAAATTATAGCCTTTCGGGCTTTTCTGGAGTAAGAATGCAAGGTTTGATGAGGATTGGAAAAAACGTTCTTGAGATATTGCCTAAAAAGGATGGTTGGGGAAAAAAAGGATAAATAAAGAAACACTTAAGGCTTGTGTGGTTATTGCCAAGGATGTCTCATAAAAATATCTCTTATTCCCACCAAATGGTTCTTCAATAATAAGAACCCAGTAAGCGCAAACGTCTTCCAAGCCAAGATATTCTGCAAATAAACTAAAATGTCAAAAGGCATCTGCTCTCACAATGTTAAAGCATCCTTTTAAAAATTCCAGGACATAAAATTTGATCTAAATCATCGCCAACATGTAATGGAGCCTTCCTTGTCCAAAATCCAGGCTCTGGGACTCAGAAACTGTTTGAGTAATCCTACTAATAATGACACGAAAATAACCAAAAACATGACTCTCTTATCAGAGGGAATAATGGCTTAAGCTGATGTGTAACCTGTAACCCATAGTGCTTAGCACACCTGCCTGAAACTAAGAAGGTCCTGGATTTTATTTCTTGGACTTGGGCATTTCAGTGTGAAGTTTACATGCTCTCTTTGTGCTTACACTGGTTTCCTCTGGGTATTCGAGTTTCCTCCCACAGTCCAAAGACATGCACATTCGGCCATTTGGTTGTTCCAAATTGATCTTGAGTGTAAATACAGCAACCCCCCCCGATTTCCGCAAAGTAAGATCGACCCGCCTGACTGACATATACCGCCATGTATATGTGTATATAATGTCAATAAATACATATTTAAGCTATAAATGCTTATAATAACAATCAAACATTCAAAAATAATGCATAAGATGTAAATAAAATGTAAATACACACACATACAGACGCGTAAATGTAAGTCGGTTTGGGGGGGGGGGTTTGTTTTTTGTTTTTGTTTGTTTGGGGTTTTTTTTTGTTTTTTTTAATTGGCTTTGTTTTGTGGCATTTTCCTTAACTTTTTCTATATTTTTCCTTAATTTCCTAATTTTTCCGTGAATATTTTTGAAAAACCCGTGATGCACTGAAGCGGCAGAAACTGAAGCATGAAGTAGTGAAGGATCCCTATACTTGTGTGTGTTTTGACCCTGCAGTGGTTTAATACCAGCCTCCCTGCTACCCTAATAGGATTTGGAAAATGAGATGAGAGTAATTTATTATCAAAGCATTTAATTCACTCACTAGTTACAAGATCACCAAAGATAATAACAGAAATAATTTAAAAACATCGACTTCAAAGAAAATTCAGATAATACAGATTTATCCTCTGTGAAACATATGGCTTGTGTAATAACCAAACATTTCAGAGGCATGAATGTATTCAGGGTAAAGTTAAATCAATGTCCTTGAGTGATGTTATGTTTCATTCTCTTCAAGAGGACGGCTGTTTCAAGGCTGCTGAAATGTTAAATGGATCCACATAGTACATGAATGTAAACATAATTAAATTAAAGATTATATTTCAAGGTAAACTGTAGTTATCTTGGACTAGAACTCAACTCTTCTAACCCTGGGGTTACACTGGGGCCATGATTTCCACAGTGTCCACAATTCAAAAAATGTGTGGAGCTCCACAATTTAGGATGACACCTTGGAGCACAGTTGGTGTATAAAAGAAGGCAGGACACATCCAAGAGATGGCATTTTATGGAATCGTGTTTCTAGGTTAATCAAAAGGTCTGTAATATTCTAGTAAGCTCTACAATCCATACTATGAATCCCCACATTCTATCATGATTGATGTTCAACTGTAACACATCGTAATAATTCAAGACAGTCAAAAAATTTCATTACGATCATCATGGTTCCACCATGGTTGGAGAAAAGTGTCCGGTGTGCTGTGTGATAGGAGGGTATCAGCAAGAATGAAAAGAAAAGTGTGCAAGACGGTGATGAGGCCAGCGATGTTGTATGGTTTAGAAACAGTGGTGCTGAGGAAAAGACAGGAGGCAGAGTTGGAGGTAGCAGAGATGAAAATGTTGAGGTTCTCTTTGGGAGTAACGAGGATGGATAGGATCAGGAATGAGCACATCAGAGGGACAGCACATGTAAGACGTTTTGGAGACAAAGTCAGAGAGGCTCGATTGAGATGGTTTGGACATGTACAGAGGAGGGATAGTGAGTATATGGGTAGTACGATGCTGAGGTTGGAACTACCAGGCAAAAGGCCTAGAGGAAGACCAAAGAGAAGATTGCTGGATGTGGTGAAGAAGGACATGAAGGTAGTTGGAGTAAGAGTAGAAGATACAGAGGATAGGGTGAGCTAGAGGTGGACGTTTTGCTGTGGCGATCCCTGAAGGGAAAAGCCGAAAAGAGAAGAAGAAGAAGATTGTTCCAACAGGTTCCCTCAAAATCACTAATATTTTCCCAAACTCCTTCAAGATCAGCATGATTCCATCAAGATCATCACCATTTCACCAGGTTCCATCAAGATTTCATTACAATTCCACAAAGTTCTGTCACGATTTGATCCCACAACCTCCCATGCTCATCACGATCTTCTCAAGTTGTGGAGAATGTGGACATGATGGCCCTTGCATTTTTGAAGCATTTTAATACATTTACAGCATTTGGTGGATGCTCTTATCCAGAGTGACTTATAATTATCTTTTTTTTTACACAACTGAGCGATTGAGGGTTAAGATCCTTGCTCAAAGGCCCAACCGTGGTGATAGTGGGCATTGAGCTGCTGACCTTCGGATCAGTAACCCCTCGCATTATCCACTAAGCTACCAACAATGTATAGTTTCAATACAGTATTTTTACATATAATATGATTGTAAGGCCAATAAAACCCCTCTCATGAACACCTCGATGTCATAATATACATCAAAAGTGTCATAATATGCTGAGCAGATGGTACATTCTCAAAGCCAAAGAAATGTCTCTAATAGATTTAAAATCTTTTTTTCTAATAGATTTAAAAAGTCTTTGGATGAAGTTTCCTGCCTGTTTGTCCTCTGCTTTGGGTAATATTTTGGTCACCTGTACAGAACAAGAAAGCTGTTTGTAGCGTTGATTGATGGATGACTTTGAAGGCCAAGAACTTGTCACAGGTGACAGTTTGTCAATATTCATTTTCACTTCCTCTGTCAGCTGCTCAACCAGAAGCAGTAAGGAATTCTGATTATTTCTGATTCATGTGTCTTTAGGGGAAACTGGACAAAATCATATATGACATCATTATCAAACACCATCAGATGGTGATTTTTTTTTCTAACATGAAATATTTCTATAAATAAATGAATAGTCTGCTTAATGTGGTGACCCAAATGAGAGCCCAGCAAGCTGAACAACAACAAAAAATAAAAAAAAAAAAAAATACACACATAAGAAAACCAGAAATTAAAATACAGTAAAAAAACAAACAAACAGACAAACAAAAACTCAAAAACACTCATTCATCTTTTATTGATTTGCCTAACTGTTAAATCCTGTTATAGAATCATGGGTAGACTGGAGCCTATCTCAGCCGACACTGGCCGAGTACAACCTAAACAGCTTACCAGGCCATCACAGGCCACGCAAACACAACCATTCACACGACTACCAGGGGGCAGTTTGGAACAGCAAGATAGCCTACTGTGCAGAGACATTATTGGACAGCGTTCCACTGAGCTCGGGGTGACATTACGATGCATGCTGCTATCAGCATGCATAGGGTCCTTCATTAACATGAAACAATTGGGGCATACATCCCTGCTTATCTGCTCGGTTTTCTTGGCACTCTCCATTACATTCTCATTCAACCCCATCCACGGTAGCAGCGGCAGATACACCACACTGGAGTCTGGGACAATGTCAGATTCCATCATGCAGCAGCTGTTCAAGCTTGGATTCAGTACCATCCAAGATTTTGTACTTCATGCCCTCCACCATGAACACAATATTCAACATAGTCTTTATCAGCAGGTAAATCCACTGGAAGCCACGGGAGATACTTGCAGTGATATTGTAGTAGAGGTTTTCCAGGTCTGGATAGGGTATTATAAAAGATGTTGTTTGATCAGAGAATACGTACACTGCATGTGACATGGAGGAAATTCTGCAGCCAAACAGAGAGGTGAGATTAGATCCAGAATAAATGTGTGTACAATGATCCCTCGCGACTTCGCGCTTCAGTTCCTGCGGCTTCAGTGCATCACGAGGTTTTCAAAAATATTCATCGAAAAATAAAAAAGTAAGAAAAAATAGGGAAAACGTTCAGGAAAATACCGCAAAACAAGGCCAATTATGCAAAAAATCCCCAAACAAACAAACAAAAACAACCCCCCCCCCCCAAAAAAAAAAACATTATTACATTCTTATGTCAGGTGAACATCTGACTGTGTGTGTGCGTGCGTGCGCAAGAGAGAGAGAGAGTGAGTGTGTGTGTGTGTGTGTGTGTGTGTGTGTGTGTGTGTGTGTGTGTGTGTATTTATATTTTATTTACATCTTATGCATTTTTTTGTATGTTTAATTGTTATTATAAGCATTTATAGCGTTGAAAATGTATTTATTGATATTATATACACATATACATGTACGTATACATCAGTCAGAGGGGTCGATCCTACTTCATGGAAATTCAGCGTTTGCGGAGGGTCTCGGTCCCCATTAACTGCGAAAAGTAAGGGTTCACTGTATAATGTAGAGAACTGGGTTAAAATCCTCACAGAGTGGGGGCAACGTGTTAAGAAACGTGTGTTAGCAATTGGGCGGCACATTAGCATAGCGGTTAGTATAGCAAGAAGGTCCTGGGTACGAGTTTCTATTCTTATTTATTTGCCAAGCCACTTATTTTTACTACGTGCCTCAGCCGACACCGGGTGAAGGAGGGGTTGCTGTGTGTCCTTCAAGGTCGGAGCTGATCATAAGTTCATATCAGGTTGATGATCTGCAGTATGGGTGAAGTCATCACTTGCGCTTGACTTGGATTTAAGTGGGGGAGAGTTGCGCAGGTCATCAGCCTCACTCTCGCATCCCAGTCTATCTGAGTCCAGTGGCACGACATAGTGGAGAGGGCTAGAGATAGGTCAGGATGTAGTGGATGGCCACAATGCTCTGTGTCTCACTGTGCCCTGGTTGCGCTCCACGGCGCTTTGCTGGGTCCGCTTTCTTTTCCAGGTGGTTTCTTCCACACAATCAGTCAGATCCAGTCATAGCGTGAGTAGATAGACGGGTCCGACTCTTACCGACTGTCTTGTGGTATGCACACATGTCAGTGGAGACCCATGTTGGCTGGGACGCCTCACCCCATCACAGCTCCAGAAGACCTGCCCACTGCCAAAGGAGGGGTACACCATGAACAGCTTGCCAGACCATTGCAGGGAAAACATACACACACACACACACACACACACACACACACACACATCCATTCACACTAACACTCAACTGGGGGCAATTTGGAACATCAAATGAGCCCATTATACATGTCTTTGGACTGTAGGAAGAAACCAGGGGAAACTCACACAATTCCATACAGAAATTCCTTCACCTGGCTGGGATTTGAACCCAGGACCTAACCACGGCACCACTATCCCACCTTGAAATTAAATGGAATTTTAATTATTTAATTTATCTGTATTTGTGTTTTTCCAAAAGTTTTGAAGTATTTATTCAGTACACAAGTATGGTCTGTGTGAACTGAACTGTGGCGCAGTTATTTATTGATTTGGCACAGAAGGCATTTCACCTCGTCTTTCAAAATTCATGATTTTTTTTTCTCAGTAAAAATCCAGCAAGAACAACAAAGAACAAAACAAAACAAAACAAGAAACCCCAAACAAACTGAAATTAAAGCAACGTGTACATTGCTGCATTTTTGATTCCTTCCTGTAACATCTGATGGTGTATATACGATCAGCCGGGGCCGGCGGATTCCACGTCTCTGTGTTATGAATGATAACGCAGTCTTGTGGGGAGAGGATTTTTTCTGGTGTTCTGGTAGAAAGAGTTGATTCTGAGATGTGGATGAAGTGCTTTGGTAGTTTCAGCACATTTCGGATGGGATGCTTTTCTGCTGTGCTGAGCTGCATGCTGGGAAAGAGAAGTGTGACGAGTTTTGACATCAATAAACTCAAGTCTTGAAAAATGTGGTAAAGCAGTGGGTGAAAAAGTCGAGTACGAGTTTGCAAACTGTGAAACTGAACGTAAATAAGGAAAGTGTTACTTGTACTATATTCTTATTTATTTATTTATTCATGGTCGATTGTTTCGTTATCTCAGCGAGATAATCCTACACACTGTTTTCTGAGCAATCAATCAAGTCTGACCAATCACAGGAAGCATGTGACTTTCAAACATTTCCATTGTTTCTGGTGAATGTTCCCGAGTTTGGAATTTTACGGTCATGCGGTATAAATCGATTCTGTTCTGGTTTGTCGTTGTAATGTTTTTAGATTTGTTGCTATGTATATTATGGGCGTAGTGCACTGGACCGCATGGAAAAAGTTCTGGGTTTGAGTGCTGGCCTCAGGTTGGGTCTTTCTGTATGGACTTTGCATCTTCTCCACATGCTTACGTGGGTATTCCTGTTTCCTCCGACATGCACATTAGGGTAGCGGCCTGGTCCAGATTGTAGACGTTTGGTGGGTAAATGAAAGAGAGCGAGTGTATGATGCTTT
>CM045743.1:25931439-25998939 GCA_024760905.1 Plotosus lineatus
CAGTTTCCTCCACTGTCCCAAACTAGGCTGGTAGGTGACTGCAGGCTACTTGGAAATTCCCTGTGTGTGATGTAATCGAATAAGAAAAAATTATTCTGAAAGAATGAGCGACATAGTGGAGTAGTGGTTAACATTTCTGCCTCACAGTAAGAAGGTCCTGTGTTCGAGTACAAGGCTCGACTCGGAGGTCTCTATGTGGTGTTTGCATGTTCTTACGATGCTAGAATGGTCTCCTCTGGGTAATCCGGTTTTCTCCAAAAGTGCAAAGACATGCACATTAGGCTGAATGGCTGTTCCAAATTACCCCAGCTGAGAGTCTCAGTGTGAATGGTTATGTTTATTTCCCTGTTATGGCTGTTGATGCCTGATGAACTGTTCAGGGTGTATCAAGCCTTTATCCACTGTTGGCTGAAATAGGCACAGCCCCCTTGCTGATGAGTACTGATTTAAACTATCGATGTGCTCATCTTATCATGTGTTCTATGGTACAAGGACGTGATCAAATTAGCAAAGAAAAAAAAAACTTTTCTTCTTTGAAGGATTTAAAAGAGAGCTGTATTTTTTTTTAACTATCAAGGTCACTCAAGGTTAAAGGTAATTCTTTAAATTTAAATTTCATACATGGTTCTGTACTAACTGTATGTCTACCGGCTCTCATTTTAAAGCATCCTATCTCCAAAACATTGTGACCTTGCTCTGACCTTAATCTTTCACCTTGACATTCCAAAATCAAATAATCTCTAGGACACCGGCACTATAGTGCCCCCACCAGGTTTGGTGTAAACCTGTGCATGAGTGTGATCAGCTTGTTACGTTGATTTTCTGGAGAGTTTCCAAGTGTTTCAGTGGGAACAGTGTAGAATTTATACAACACATGAGAAGAAGAATTAAGATTTAGACCTCGCCCATTTTGGGTTTGATGCTGAATAGATGGGATGCATGGGATACTTGACAGGTACAGACACAGCCAGTGTTGTTGCATTTAAACTCTGAATGTGTACTGCACTTGCATCTTCTTTCACTCATTTGCCAAACTACAGACGCTCTCCGACTTACATTTTAGTTAGCTTCCGGACGGCCGAACGTAAGGTGAAAAAAAAACGTAAGTTGTTACTGTATGTTCCAGTGGTGTATGACGTTCATACATCCATAAATACCATTACCGTATCTCATAAAACACCCCTAAATCAATTATTATAAACATTGTAAAATAATATCAAATATATCAAATAATATCAACATTAATTAAATTTAAGCAAAATAATTTCAAATAGATAAATTTTAATCAAATTCACTCATCAAATATCAAATACAGTATCAAATATAACCTTGAACATTCCCTGTGATGTGATCTTTCTGCTTGTAAATGGTTCTGATGGTCGATGGAGCCATTTGGAAGAAACGTGCAACAGTCACATGTTTTTCACCAGCATCGATTTTCTTGATAATAGCCATCTTCGTTTCTAACGAGATGGCTTGCCACTTTTTCTGATTACAACCATCACTAGTAGGCTTACACTTCTGATCAACCATATTTGCTTAGGGTTACAAAAGTCCGCAAAACAGTGCAAACACAGAGATCACAGAGAGGATGTCTTAACACAAGGGTAACACGCGGTAAAGTGGGAAGAAGGAGGGGCACGTTCAGTCTGTCATTTGTAAACAATGGACACAGTGTCATGCGTAAGTAGCATATTACATCAGTATACTACGTAGGTACGTCTCGTACTACAGGGAGCACGCTAAACTCAAAATTTGACATAATTTTTTTTTAAACGTAAAATAGAAAAATACATAAAATGAATAAACGTAAAGTGGGGAGTGTCTGTACTTAATCCTCTACTGGGGTTGTGAAGCTGGAGCCTATTTCAGCTGACACTGGGCAAAGGTGGAGTATACCCTGAATCGCTCACTAGATCATAGCACAGAAACACATAACCACAAACCCACTAGAGTTGTGGGGGTCTGGTGCCTATCTCAGCCCACATTGGGTGAAGGTGTGGTGAACACTGGACACACACACCACCATTCACACTCACATTCATACCTAGAGGCAATTTGAAACAGATTGTAAGCTTAATGTATACTTCTTTGGCTTGTTGGAAAAGACCAAAGTACCTGGAGGAAACCCACACAAGAACGGGGAGAGCATGAAACCTCTACACCTGAAACCCTTGAACCCAGGACTTGTTGTGAGGCTGATGTGCCAACTAATATCCACTGTGCTATCTTCGTTGAATCCTACTCAGGTTATATTCCCACTTTAAACCCAATATTTCTTGGATAGGCTCCAGATCGAAAACAATCCTGACCAGGATGAACCGCCAACTGAATTGTTTTAGTTTAAAACATTCTGTTAGAAATATTCTTTTAATAACGTGGATGCCCAGCCTTTGGCCTGATAACTTCCTTTATCATCTCCGAGGTCCTCTGATCAGCTTTTGGCTCTTTAAAGTTGTAATATCCTGACCCCTTTAAGCCCCTTCCACACATTATTACTGACAGATATATTACTCTACCAGATAAAATACACCAGCCTTTTTAAATGAGGTTTGCCTCAAAAACCTGAACCTGAGTCATACTCAAAAGATGGAGAGATTATGTTGCAGAAAAACTGGAGTTCTGAAAGTATTAGTGTAGCAAATGCTCACTGCTTGAGGGCAAAGTACATTGTGTGTAAAAGCCGAGGTTTTACCCATCTTTAGGCTGACAGTATTTATTAAAGAATCTCTTTACACTGTACTTTGCAGACAGAAAGCCAAAGCAAGCTGAGCAAGTAGCAAAAATAAACACATTTTTTATGTTTATTATTAGTGAAAATCTACAGTCGAATTGTAATCCTAGTTTTCGTAGGTAAGGTCGGTAGGTAAAGTCCTTTGGGCTTTTTACACCAGAGCCATAGTGGCTCATCAGGCCACTGCTTATCCCCGGTTTCCGTAGCGTGAAGCGACTAGGAGTACAACTCCTCCTGGATGTGACGTTAGTCCATCGCAGGTTACCTTCCCAGTATATTTTACTGGTTTCCATTTATACTGCTGGGTGAACAGAGACACAATTGTGGTTAGGACCTTGCTCAGGGGTCTTAGCACAGTGGGGGTCTAACTGGGATTTGAACACACAACCTCCCGATCATGAGCCCAACACCCTAACCACTACGCCACCGGCCCCAGTTTTTCTAGGCCACTGCACATATACATAAGATCTGGTGGGATATGAACTGCCATAGAACCCCATCACACATGAAGATTGCACTTTTCTTTTTGGCTTTTCCCTTTTTCAGGGGTCGCCACAGCAAATCATCTGATTCGCACGTTTGATTTGGCATAGGTTTTTTACGTCGGATGCCCTTCCTGACACAACCCTTTAACAAAGGGCAGAAACACGCTGACGACTATGCAGCTACTCTTTACGAAAGTCAGCAATGGTTCTTTTACATGAACCTCTCACCATAGACAGTGAGAGACATGGCCCGCCTTTGATAACCCAGTTCGCTGCACTGGGGGGACAGTGACAACCTTGTGGAGCGTGGGACTCGAACCCCCAACCTTAGGATCAGCGATCTAGTGCCCTTTACCACCAGGCCACCACCGCCACGCACATGAGAATTGCACTGCGTCCTAAAAATTCGTTGAGTGAGGCGGGTGTGTGGTCAAAAACTACGGTTTTCAGTGTGAAACTACGTCCATCCCAAAATCTCACCCAATCCAACATGTCGCTACTAATTTCCAAACACGCACACATAATCAGGTACCACCTCCAGTGCATTCTTACTACGCTCTTACAATGACTAGTCAAATGGCACCATCCACTTACCACATTCTCACTGTGTCAGTCCAGTCCATATAAATAATTTTTAATTTGTTCTGCAAGTTTTCTCAGAAGTCTTGCTCACATCCAAGTCAAAATCAACAAGTCATTCCAAGTAAACAACAAAAAGTCATTCCATTACCATACTTGTAATAGTGTCACTGAAATCCCTATAAGGCTACAGTAACCAGCCAATCATTTACAAAGCATGTCCAGATAATGGACTGACCATGTAGTGACTCCACCAGGTGGCTCCACTAGAGGCCAGATGAAATGTTCCTCGTTCTCTTCATTACAATGTCACACTTGTGTGTCACATGACCTGCACACCCTGCAATGATATCACCCAGAGGGGCATTACCACTCAAAGAGCTTTACACCCTGTTCCTATTTAAGGTTTCGCTGCTCAACCACATCCCCAATATCGTTTTTTTATTTATTTATTATTATTATTTTTTAGACATATCCAAAGTTTGACCGTGTCCTCCTCATTCAAGGAGACCATGCAACACCTTTACCAGTATCTACTGCGTTTCTAGTACAAGTTCTTACTGCGTCCATGTAAATTTCTGAGGACCAAAATGGAACATAGATGAACGTCATGAGAGTACATTCATTTGTTTATTAATTTACTGAAGTGCTTAATCCTACTCGGGTTTCACCAAGGCTGATCTCAGCCAACACTCGGCAAAGGTAGGGTACACCCTGAACAGCTTTCCAGTTAGCCAAATGTGCATGTCTTTGAACTGTGGGAGGAAACCAGTGAACCCAGAGAGAGCCCACACAAGCAAGGTGAGAACATGCAAATTCCACATAGAAATGTCCTCGCTGCACCCAAACATAGGACCGTCTTGCTGTGAGGCAGTTGAATTAACTATTACTGAGGTTATAGCAGGAAATGTAATTGCGCCTTACCTAGACTTATATTTGGAGCTCACTTTGTATTGGTGTTTATTGCCTTTCCCAAGGCATTCTCTGTTGTACAAATTCACCAAATGCCATCTTGGTTCTAAAAACGAAATGAATTGTCATTCAGAAAGTGTATCTTTTGATGCTTGACATTCAGCAGAGCGAGCCAGTGTGTGTTTTCTTCCAGTTGTGTGAATAATCTTTATTGACAGCTGGTCCAAAAGCCTCTGAGAAGGCAGCATTTCGTTTTCAGATCCCGATAGCACCTCGTTGCTTCAGTGTGCTTGTGTTTGTTCAACCTTTTTGGTTCAGGAACAGGAAATGGATGAGGTGTCAAATGGATGGAAATTGGCCTGTGCATATGAACAGGGGCTTGTAAAGAACCCAGAGTGGTGTTAGATCAAAAATAAGGGGATTTTCATTAGGGAGTTATATTGTACTGACACTCTTTTCTTGTCCTTGGGGTAATTTGCTGATGAAATGGTTCCATGTGTCGTATAATGTACAGAAGGTTTTTTTAAAGGGGACTGCGCCGGGTTGACATTGGTTGGCATGGGCGCTGTAACAAAATGACATTCATGAGGATATCTATTAGCCACCGCTCTTGGCTTTTCTTTGTCATAAGTAGTGAAAGAGAAGAAATGTGATTTCTTGCTAAATACCACTGAGGCCACTACGTCAACAATGAAATCGTATTTGTTCAAGTGCCTAGAGGGAGTGCTCCCATTCCTAGCGTGCTCCTCTTGCTAAGATGTGCAACATGAACCAGACGAGTAATTAGATGGACACGGTGCAGAGGGCTGAGGTTCTTTTTCAGGTAGCAGCCCAAACAATGTTGCCAGAGGCCTTCAGAAAGAAAGAGAGGGAGAGAGGGAGAGAATGTGTGTGTGTGTGAGAGAGCGAGAGAGATGGTAAAAATACTGTGTGTGTGTGTGTGTGTGTGTGTGTGTGTGTGTGTGTTTCCTGGGGCACTCAAAAGTATAAAGGCCCTTCAATAATAATTTTACCAACCCGAGGGGCACATGATGTTATGGCAGGCTCCTATTTATGTAGCCCTAATCTGCCCGCCCCCCCCCCTGCCCCCTTTCTCTAAATGCACTGATCTAATTATTGCATGTTAAATGGGCATCTGGTAAATGGCGCATATAATGATGTGTTTCCAGTGATCTGCATTAAGTGCCCGCTTGTCCTGCAGCAGGCGCCTCCGTCACACAACCCCCCACCCCACCCCCTGTATCCCCCGTCTCCCGTCTCGGTCTCCCAGCATCCTCCCCTCCATCTCCATCACAGCTTGGAGCTTGGCGAGTAACCCCACTTAGAAGCCGGCCCCGGGTCTTTGCCGCAATTAATGGAACCACCGCTTTGATTGATTTAGTCCATAATGTAGCGTACTTTGGGAATTCATTTGACCAAAGCTGGGGAAAGGGGGAAGGGGGAAGGGGGAGGGTTTGTGTGTATGTGTGTGTGTGTGTGTGTGTGTGTGTGTGTGTGTGTGTGTAAAAAAAAAAAAAAAAAAAAAAAAAAAAACAAACGAACAAGTGAAAGTGTCCTTGCTCATGGCTGGGTTTATTTGACAGTAGAGATTTATGAAACAGGCAAATTTTATGATTATTTTCTGATGCTAATTAACAAGCAAGGTGAAAAGAAAAGCAGCCAAACAATGGAGAAGAGGCCAGGACACCGATCTCACGCTCGTCCTCAACGACCTTGAGATTGCTGTCTGACTTTGCTCTGGACTCCACTGCCCCGGGCTTAGGGAACGAAATTGGGGTCTCAGTGGGATGAAACATTTCGACATCGGCAAAGTGGAACAATCAGAACCTCCCCCAGCACTCGTCTTTCCCAAACCCCTTGTGCCACCCAGATACCGTGTTCCCTGAAACAGAGAGAATTATACCATCTACTCTTTAGGTCTGGTTGCTATGGAAAAATAAGGCCTTTCCAAGTGTTCTGACTCTGTCTTGGGTCCTGTTATCATTGTATTTATACAAAATGTAAATCATTAATTGACTGCACCAGCAGCGATACTTATTGAGCCCAAACTGTATAATAAACACAAAGTGCTCATATTAACTATTAATCTGTATTACAAAAAAAAAAAAAAAAAAAAAAAAAACCCTTGCCAAAGCACATCTGTGGTTCTCAAATCATTGAACTGTTTTGCGCATTTGTTTTCGCCATCATGGAAAACTGTCTCAAAGTGCCACTGGACTTGTGGTGTTCTTTTCTTATAAATACAACATCACTCATTCATTCATTTGGCCGAACTGTTTAATCTTCCCCGGGTTGCGGTGAGGCTGGAGCTGATCTGAGCCGGCGGACTAACACATATCATTGACACTCAAGCTCTCGCCTCGGGGCAATTTGGAACAGCCAGTGAGCCTAATACGCCTTTTCACTGTAAGAGGAACCAGAGGACCCAGAGGGAACCCACACAATCGGGCGGAGAACACCTTTCCCAGACTGAAGACTCCGACCCTGGAAGGTCCACTTGCTGTAGTTTGTGTAAAACAGACCTAACGACCGCCACGACAGCAAGCTGCTCATCACCAATCATCTTGGTCTATTTGCATTTTTTCAACGGCTATTAAAACCCAATTTGTACTTTTTCAACCTCTTGAATCTACTTCACAAAGTTCACCCAGCCTTCCATTGTCGTTGCCTCAGAATAAAGACCATTAAAAAAATAGAGCCGAGCTGTATTTTCATAACTATAATGATCCTTTTTCCAAGCTGGAGCCAGAGCAGCCGGCTGAAATCCCAGGACAGTCTGCGGCGCTGCTCCCATGTGAGGTGTCGAAAATCGACGTCAGATCTGGAACGCCTCGTCTTATGCACAGGAACACTGCAATGACCTTTTCTCACATTATCTGCTATCATATTATTAATTTTACGAGGCTGGATTTATGGGATACGGCTCCTCCTGAAATTCGCTGTAAATGTCGAGAGAAGGACTCATTAGGAGACCTTTAGACGGTTCTTCTTCACCCTTTTTTGTTTTATTTTCCTTTTGGTTTAATTAAAAGACCACAGACAATATAGGCCTATAAAGAGCGCAGAGGAACAAAGGGGCCTGGGCAGATTCATCATTTCTCTGTACGGGTGGCGGCCCTTGCATTCCATCATAGCTTGTCATTATATTCCTGTTCTTAATCCAAACCCACCCAGGATGAGAACTTTTGTTGAAATGTTGTCCTCATACCTGCTCGATCACTCACAATCTTGTCTCGCAGTCACCTGAAAAATCTTTTATTACAATCCTGAGTTTGTCTGACATAACAGATGGATTTCAAGCGATGGGAGGACAGCGTGCAGCAGAATGAATGATCGTCTCTCCCTTTTCTTTTCTTTTCTTTTCTCTCTCTCTCTCTCTCTCTGCTTAATAAGAACCAAACAATAAAGCCGATTGTGACAACAGGAGTGGTCATCGAGCTGAATGAGGCGGACAAGCCAGGATAAAGCTTGTCACTTATTATTTATTATTTATTTATGTTACTGTTGTCTGTGATGCGATTCTTTCTTGGTGGCAGTGTACATGTACTCTAGACCTCTGAGTCTCACCGTCCCCTATGCGCTTTAATAATAGGAATTCATTGTTAGCAATTCATTATTAGCAATAATTGTTGACCTTTCGGGTTCGAGTGAGCCTGCGGTGCATGTGCGTTCTATCAGCAGCTGTGTGTTGGTAAAAGCCACCGTTTCGCCATGCACCTCTCAGAGCACACACTAATGAGTGGTGATGTTTTGAAGAAACAGAAGGGTAACTCTACAGATCATCAGGTCAGGATGAAGAGATAATTAGGTGAGCTGCCACCACATGAGGCAGCAGAGAGCAGCAAATCAGGCATTTCTCTGCTTCATTACCTCTGCCAAGGAGTTTATTGTTTTTGATTTTGTTTCTCTGTTAGTCAGATTACACAAAAAAGGCAAATACTTGCACAAGGACGCCTCCATTAGACTTTTGAAGATAGATCAAATTCTGGATGCAGGTAAGGTTAAGTCTATTGGCTTTTACACCTGAGCCTGTTGGCTCATTAGGCTGGAGCTTACCCTGCTTTCTGAAGCATGAAGCAACTAGGAGTTCACCTCAATCCATTGCAAGTTATCTTTCCAGTGTTTTTAACTGATGCCCATTTATACTGCTGGGTGGACAGAGGCACAATTGTGGTTAAAACCTTGCCCAGGGGTTTTAATACGGTAAGAGTCTAACAGGATTCAAATTAATTTCTGGATTTCTAGATGTAGAAATCAGGTTTTATTCTTCAGCAAAAGTATTCTGATTTTCAGATTGATTCTGAGATTACTTTTTTGGAAGTGTCATATTACAGCAAGCCCAATAGGGTGTGCTGTACACATTCTATTCTTGTTGGCAAAAAGCTGTGTGCAAATTTTCACAATACAGTGATCCATCGCTACTTCGTGCTTCAATTTCTGCGGCTTCAATGCATTGCGGGTTTTTTTAAAATATTCATCGAAAATGAAGAAAAATAAGGAAAATTCCATGGAACAAGGCCAATCGTGCAAAAAAAAAAAAAAAAAAAAACCCTAACAAACAAAAACAAACAAAAAAAATCAACAACCAAAAATCTTCCAACAAAACTACTATGTTTGTGTGTGTGTGTGTGTTATATTTTATTTACATCTTATGCATTGTTTTTGAATGTTTAATTGTTATTATTAGCATTTATAGTGTTGAATATGTATTTATTGATGTTTTATATATATATATATATATATATATATATATATATATATACATATACATGTACGTATATGTCAGTCAGTCGATCCTACTTTGTGGAAATCAGCGGTCGTGCACGCGCGGGGGTGGGGGGTGGGGGTGGGGGGGTTCCTTGGTCCCCATTAGTGGAAAGTGAGGGATCCCTGTCTTCCAACCAGATGTAGAACTTTGGACAAGGAAAGCTCATTAAAATTTGGAGGTGATCTGGATCAAATTTTGGAATTCTTTCAAGATTTTTTAAATTGTTGCCATAAGTAGATGTGGGCTTGGTATAGGTTTACACTCTGAGCACTCCTTCTGCTTCACTGGAAGTGGATCTACAGATTCATGATGTTACTTGGTAGAAACCACCACTCCAGGGGTGTTTGAAGGACAGTACCAAGAGAAACCATTTATCTTCGAAAACTTCAGTATTTTATGTTTCTTCTCCCCATGTATTCGACCAGTGCAATCAATTTTAGCCTGATAGGAAATGTCTTTACACGACACTGTGAATAATTATCACAGAAACTGTCCTGATACGCTAATAGGTGACATGTGGTTTAAACGTATATGCTTATTGTCCCGGTAATGACTGTATCTATCAGTCACCCAGCAACTGTCTGAGCTGGCCATCATTAATTGTGACAGGTACGCTGATGCTGTGAGGGAGAAAAGGACACGGAAAATGATTAATGCGCCGTTTCTTACACGAGTTACTTATTTACCAAGGAATGTGTTTATGCATGTGGTTTTAAGCATAGTGATGCATACATCTCTTTAATAAGCATTGAAATATAGTATTGTTGTTTTGTTAATTATTGTGATTATTATTATTGTTGTTGTTGTTGTTTCGGTGACGACGATGATGATGATGATGATGATGATGATGATTTGTTATGATTATTTTGATGATGATAGTGATTAATATTGTTTTTTTAGGTGATGATGAATATGATTATTATTTTTATTATGGTGATGATGATGATGATTGTTATGATAATTAGTATCTGGTCACACTCACATCTCTCCAGACTTGTACTGACTAAGTAGTTAATGTGAGACCTAATCAGAACCAGAATACCTTCTTGATCCCGGAGGAAATTGTGTGCACACAGTTGCTCCATACAAAGTAAGAGTGAAATAAAGATAAAATCTACATAAAGAAAAATTACAAATATTTATATACATACAAATATATACGAAATCTACATATATAAAAAAATATATCTACATGTAGGTCTAAAATTAGAAGTTGCTAATATCTACATAAACAGATACAGAATGAATCCTGTTGGTAAGTGAGATGTACAGTATGATCAGTTTGATAAACAGTAGAATGTAAATATTGTGGGACGTGTGCGAGTGTATAACACGAGATGCGGTTGCTATGACGAGTTGTACAGTTGTTGTTCAGTGGTGCATTTAGGTTTTCTCAGTCTCTTACTGGATGGGCTCCTGTGATTGATCAGAAGGCGGGTGGAAGGTATTGTTTGTTATTGTCTTTATTTTGGACCAACTTTGCCTCTTCGACTCTACCGTCAGAGAGTCCAGTTCCATCCCCACAACACTGCCGGCCTTACGGATCTATTTAATTATTTAGATCCACGGGGGAAGGTGTGTGTGTGTGTGTGTGTGTGTGTGTGTGTGTGAGACTGCGAGTGTGAGTTAGACAGAAAGAGATGTGTTTTCAATTTACATATTCATAAATTTCTCATGGAGGTGAAATGTAAAAATGTAGCAAATTATTATTTCTTGGAATAAAAGTCAAACAATTTATTATCGAAACAATAAACAATATAAATGTGGGTCTTTACTTTTAAAGTGGTTTTAATTTCATGATCGCTTTTGAATTAAGCTTAAAGTGACTCACTAATGGGCACCATGAGCAGTTATAATCCCATGTTTGTGTCCAGCGTACCGTCCACATGGCACTTTATTAAAAAGTCCGACTGTGTCCAGGCCTTGGTGTGTTTTGGCTCAGCTGGTCTTAAACCAACTTTCTCCATCTCGCCCCCTCTTGGCGATGCGCTCCTCCAACACAAAACTCATCTGGCAAGCCTAATTTTTGAACAAAAACAACAACAACAACTTAAAAAAAAAAAAAAAAAAAAAAAAGCAAGTCGAACCGTGCCCGACTCGGTTTGGGGCGCTGAACACACCAGACTGGAGCTGTACACTTGATTGCGTCGGTTTACTGACGCCAGCTGACGTGCGCTGTTATTAAGACACATCAACAGTTGGAGGGAGGTTTTAGAGACACTGTGCCATTCCTGTTTTTTCCCCAAACGCTGCTTGGGCCCCCATCAGATCTTTCACCTGGCTCTCTGGGTCTTGTCCAGGAGTCCGCCTGCTTCTTACACGCTCCGCTGGGCTGCAGCCTCGAGGGGGAGGAAAGATCCATGAATAAAAAAACAAGGCTGAGAGAGACAGCAGGGCCGGCAGATCTACTCCTCTACCCAGCATCCTGCCTGGAGCGCTACAGATGCCACCTCGCCAGCAGGGATGGCACCATGTACCAGGGGAAGCCAGAGTTGGTGGGTTTACTTTTGGTTCAGCACAAAAACGACCGTTTCAGGCAGATGGGGCGCAATTAGTGTAGTTTGTTTGACAATTTTTGGGAGCAGTCATCATCTATCCAAGTTGAGGCAGATGATTGTTTTATAGTGTTGTTTCTGACGCTTGTATAATGCGTCCAAACTGATCTGTTAACATGCTGTCAGGGCAATTGAATGTTTATGTATTCGTAAGAAGTGATCAAAGTAAGTGC
Organism: Plotosus lineatus; assembly: GCA_024760905.1. Classification (NCBI taxonomy): domain Eukaryota; kingdom Metazoa; phylum Chordata; class Actinopteri; order Siluriformes; family Plotosidae; genus Plotosus; species Plotosus lineatus. The sequence continues at coordinate 25,943,646 of CM045743.1, forward strand.
TCAGAAAACGATGCTCGCGGAGCGAAACGCTGCCCCTCCTGTTCAGGTTTTATTTTCCGCTCGTAAATCAGCTTATGTAGAAAGAAACGCACGAGCACAAAGAGGTGCCATGAAGACGCTTGTGGTGTCAAACACGTGTCGGATCAGCCGAGGCAGGAGGGGAGCTTTGGAAATCAGGCAGCAAACCCTACAAATTATCTCTCAACATCAGCATAATTAAAAAGCATAAATCTATACTGCGGGGACATTAATATTGTCAATCAAGTGCTCCGAGACTTAAAATTAGATTGGATTAATTCGCAGCATCTACTTAGCAAATCGCTGTCTCGCAGCAGCGCCAACAAGGGGAATTGTACTTCGTGATGTCTCCGACAACGTCTCGTGAAATTCACCGGTGGAGACATTGGGGGGGGGACGATTGGTTGTCTTTCACACTTGAAGGTCGCAAAGGTCTGTCACGTAACGAAAATCATTGCATCATCGCGCAGTACAAACAAACAAAGAGTTCTCGTCTTGTTGGCTTTCTTTTCCTCCACCGGGACTCCATCAGTAACGAGTATGACTGAGGCTTCCGGGATGTCAAGGTCACCTTCCTCTTTTTCCTTTTTCTTTTTTTGACAGTTCCCCCCAGGTTGCATTCACACCTCAGAATCCATCACCTGGCGTGAAAGTGGTGAGAGAACATCCACCCCCTTCTCCCTCCACTATTTTTTAGATTCACTTGGGATTCAGGTGCACCTTCCTCTCTGTGAATTATTGACCTGCTGCCAGAGGAATGAGGAGGTTGGTGCTACCGATGATGGAGAGGACACTGGAATGCATGGGTTCTGTACAATTCTTCAGCGGTGCAGAGGAAGCATTGTATTCAGGGTCACTGGAGACTTTTTGTTGTATAAGTATAATTTTTTTCATACACATCTGTTCCAATTGAGGCAAGGAACACAGTAATGAGTCAAGTTTAATACACGACTCCATAAATCCTGCACGCAGTCAGAAAACGCCACAGCACTTCAAACTTGTAAATGAATCAGTATTGACTGGTCATGGTTTAATGAGTGATGAAGAAAATGAGTCAAAGGTGACGCCAGTCGATAAGAAGAAAGGGAAAGATGCTAACGAATCCTACACAGATCTACAACTTGGGGTCTGCTAATGAAAAATGAAATTGTAATTAGCTCTGGTGTTGACATCAAACACTTTTTGCATATCAACAAACATCGCAATAAGTATTATTTAAATTTTCTTTTTTTTGAAATTCGGCTCGTTTTCTTTTCACGGTTTACCCTGTAATCCCTCTAATGTAGTTAGAGATTGAAGGAATTATACTTCGTACTTTTTTCGCCGGCCGAATGAGCGAAAGTATCCTTAATTAAAACATAACATTCCTCTCGGAGTGTATCCACTGGTGGCTTGACATGATTACACTCGGCAGAGATCTACCTCGTATGAATAGTAATGTGTCTTCAACCTGACAGTGACAAAAGCCTGGGAATATGATTGTGTCACCCGATATATGATCCAGTATTAATACCCATGCATTAGCATGTCAGGGTAAATAAATGGGAGTGCATTAACAACTATTAGGCTGAAGAAAACCAGGATCACTTATTTTGCTCTATCACTGCCAGATTAATCCCCCCACACACACAAAAAAAATAAAAAATATAAATAAAAAAATGGTGTAATATGTAAGAAATACACTACACGTTCCTAAGACCGGTGTTTTATTAAAAAAAAAAGCTCAAGTACAAATAAGCTCCTATATCACCAGCAAAAGCACGACTGTACACCCGACTTTAGATTTCATATAAAAACATAACTGTGTTGCACAAATTAGGATTTACTGCTTTTAATAGATGATGATGGAAATAGTAAGAGCAATAGGGCAGAAGAGTGCATCAAACAATTGCACGAGAAACCTCCTAAGCGTAGCCACCTATCATCAGTGGCCTTCAGATACAGAACATGCAAACATCAGTCAAGATCATGATCACTTCAAATTACGGTCCCCTGGAGGAGCACCATGGCGAACATAATGTAATTTCCATTGATTGTTGTGATACTGACAAGCCATGTTTGGACAGTGGCCTCGCATTCATTTTAACTGATCATGACATTGGTGTGTGTGCCCCCCCCCCAAAAAAAAGAAAACAAACAAAAAAAAAAATCCATGTCAGGCTTGTAACGGCAAAAGAATGGACTGAGAACAATCGGCTTGGGAGGAGAAAAAGGCATGAACTGAATTCCATTGTGTTTCTCACGGGGCTGCATTTAGAGCCGAGTTCTGTGTGCGCAGTCAGAATTTAATCCTGAAATTGTGTGCATCAGGATTAAGACATGATGTTTGTATGTTTTTATTTTTTTGACCCAGGAACCAAGGTTATTGACAATATAATGTCAACCTTGGCTGTCTCACGGTTTGAGTTAACTACAGTACATCAAGCAGAAATTTTTATTTCTGGCAGTAAATAAACATGATAAAAATAAAACCATAAACACCATTTTAAAGCCAATGTTAAAATGCAACACGAGTAATTTACAAGCGTACTCGGAGAGCGCAAACCTGTCCCAAACCCAGCAAGCTCTCATATGAACCAGAATGGCAACAATCATCCGATCCCATAATGCTAATAAAGAATTCTTGAAATTCTTGGAATTACTGGAGCACTAAAATCTAATGGATATTTATTTCATTTAGAAAAATTAACTCTGAAACATGAGTGATGTGCTGACTGATCCAAAGATCAGACGTTCAAGCCCCACTACATCACCAAGTTTTCACTGACCCCCCCTCCCCGCACGCTAGGTTATCAAAGGCCAGCCATGTCCGACACTGTCTGTGGCATGTAAGAGTGGACTTTTGAGTTTCTGCCCAGCGATGGCCTGGCAAGCTGTCCAGGGTGCACTCTGCCTTTGCCCAGACTCAGCTGAGAAGGGCGCCAGCCTCCCTGTGACCCTAATCATGATTAATCATAATTTAGAAAATTAATGATGCAGATTTGTCAATGTGACTGATACTACTTGCTGCCTGAATTTTCCTACCTACCTACCCACCCGCAACCTACCCACCTGTCCTGTCCTGTCCAAATCCCTGGCTCAGGTAGATATTTAATGAAAATACACACATTTTTGTTTCAAATCGGAGAAAGTACAGCACATCCCAACTGGACGTGCTGTAAAATAACACTTTCAAATAATAGTACATAATTGATAACATCTCACAATGTTTACAAGAATTTGTGGTCCCAGTATTTCCAAATTATTCCCAAAATTGACTGGAGTCTTCCTTATCCAATGCCCCACCTCTGATATAAATTTAATGAAAATCCATGAGTGCATAGGGCGCAGGATCGCTGCTACTAAGGTTGGGGGTGCGAGTCCCATTCTCACAAGGTTGTCACTGTCCCCCATCCCCAGTGCAGTTAACTGGGTTATCAAATGCGGGCCATGTCTGTCACTGTCTATGGTGAGAGGTTCATTTAAAAGAACGATTGCTGACTTTCGTAAAGAGGAGCTGCAAAGCCGTCAGCGTGTTTCTGTCCCTTGCTAAAAGGGTTGTAACAGGAAGGGCATCCGACGTAAAAAACCATGACAAATCAAATGTGCGAATCAGATGATTCGCTGTGGCGACCCCTGAGAAAAAGGGAAAAAGCCAAAAGAAAAAAGAAAACTTTTTGTATGTTGTATATTTCTATATATGCTTAGAAGCACACACACACACAAACTGAAGGCAATCTGTAATCTCACTGGTGGCGATGATTAATGCAGTGTAGTGTTATCCATTTATAGTGAACAAAACAACTTTCCACGTGAACACCTCAAATTATACTCAGCCCCGTTTCCACTACATCCTCAAAAAATGGGTGGGTGCAGTAAAAACCTGCACAACGTCATAGTAGTGCAGCATTGGCCAATAATGAGTTATGCTACATAGGTCACAGACACAGCCCAGCCAATCCGGCGAGCTCGCAGCGCCACCAGGCTTGAACAGCAACTCAAAAAGGCAACATGTCTCTGAACATGCCTGGAGTCGTAACACTCGCACGCCCTTTGAAGGACTGTTCTTGCCGGAAGGAACCACCGACGTTATACATGATCGGTTAAAGTAGCTGGTCACAATAATTCACCACAGGTATGGTTCAAACCCATAAATCAAAGATCGCATTAGAGGAAAATTTGCATAAACTCTCTTTTACTTTGGCTGTTTTTTTCTGACAAACATCTTTTGTGGCACGGTGGTGTGGTGGTTGGCACGGTGGTGTGGTGGTTGGCACGGTGGTGTGGTGGTTGGCACGGTGGTGTGGTGGTTGGCACATCCGCCTCACAGCAAGAAGGCCTTGGGTCGGATTCCTGGGCTCTGGGGTTTCTGTGTGAAGCATGTTTTACCCGTGTTTGTGTGGGATTCCTCAGGGTTCTCTGGTTTCCTCCTACAGTCAAAAAACATGCATTGTAGGCAAATTACCACTAGGTGTACGTGTGAGTGGCGGCGTGAGTGCTGGCTCTGTGATATTCTGGTGAGTCGGCTGAGATCGGCGCCAGCCTTCCCGCGACCCTTATTAGGAATAAGTGACTAGAAAAACAAATGAATGAATGAGTGAACCTCCAGGGACTCCTATGGACAATTTACAAATAAATCCAGTTTGATAAATGAGAACTATTGACTGTACGTGCCCTTTTAAAGCCCTAAAAATCTTAATCTGATCAGTCAATATTTAAAATATTAAACATATATCCCATAAGTATAATATTTACAGGAGTTATTGATCACAGGTATAATTTTTATTGATTCTGTCCCCTCCTTACTGAAGCAGAATATGACCTTCTTCTATAATTTATATTTTGTGGCATGCAATGTCATTTCCTTTTAAATGTACCCAGTGGTCAAGATTTGGACTAAGTGAACCACTTTCGAAGTTTAATGACTCTTTCAGGTGTCTCAGGGTTGCTGTATTTCAAAATCGAGACCAGGAAATTTTCCTCCCGAAGCCAATCTTTGATTTCCTGACCAATAAATGTTCAGCAGGGTGAGTCTTGACAAAGCGGCTTGGGTGTTCCATCACATTCAGAATAGCTAAGTGTAATTTTATGCCATCCGCCCTCTCTGTCACAACAGTTTATTCATTACAGACCATACTAATAGGAGCTGCTAAAAGCAATGTGTCAGGGATGGCAGCCTGTTGTTTGGCGTACAGGTTTTACTGTGGTCAGACTAATTTGCTGTAATTGGAGAGTTGGCCCAAGTCCTTATCGGAATGTGTGCTGCCTCCCATCTCTGCTGCTCACACGCCTGTTCCTGGTCTTGCATAATTACGGCATTCAGTCAGTCGCCTTGGAGATGCGTGCAATGAATTTCTTCGTTTGATTAGATGCACCAGACCCAAGGGTGGCTCCTTTCTGGTTTTAATGAACACAATCTTCCAACTCTAGTAGATGCTAATCTAAACATATAAACACTGAATGATGAGTTTAAGTGATTTGTTTTTTTTTTTTTTTAAAAACTGATTATTTAGGCGGCACGGTGGCGTAGTGTGGGGCCGGTGCTGTAGTGGTTAGGGTGCTGCACTCATGATCGGGAGGTTGTGAGTTCGAATCCCACTGAGATCCTCACTGTGCTAAGACCCCTGGGCAAGGTCTCAACCACAAGTGTGCCTCGGTTCACCCAGCAGTATAAATGGGTACCAGTAAAAATATACTGGGAAGGTAACCTGCGATGGACTAGCATCCCATCCAGGGGGAGTTGAACTCCTGGCCGCTTCACGCTACAGAAACCGGGGATAAGCACCGGCCTGATGAGCTATAAGGCTCGGGTGTAAAAACCCAACAGACTTTACCTACGGTGGCGTAGTGGTTAGCACGTCTGCCTTACAGCAAGAAGGCCTGGGTTCGATTCCCGGCCTAGGCGTTTCTGTGTGGAGTTTGCATGTTCGCCCCGTGCTTGCGTGGGTTTCCTTCGGGTGCTCTGGTTTCCTCCCACAATCCAAAGACATGCACAGTAGGTTACTTGGCCGTTCTAAATTGCCCGTAGGTTCGCATCGTGCAGAAGGCAATGGCAAACCACTGCACTAATCCTGCCAAGAAAACCTCCATGAAAATGATAACCAGGTCGTTGTCCTTCATGGTGAGTCACCAATGGTCATCCTACGACTCAGGCACCAGATAGATATATAGAAAGATTATTTAGAGGTGTGAGACAAAATTCTGTAACATCTATGCTTCCATCAGCATTAACCCATTAATCTAGCAACGTACTCTGAAACATACCCCGTCTAAACGAACAATATGTATAAGCAGCACTCTCAATTAAAGCTTGTAAACCTGAATGAAATCATCATTGCTAATCAGCTGTGTCTCTGAGAAAGTCTGTTGGGACCTTGCTAAACATCTTCGTGGCCCCTGATAAGCTCTTACCAAAGCTTGGAGCTTTCCAACCTGATTAAAAAATTCCACATAAATGCTGATCTAACCTGATGCTTTGCTGCTCGCTGGTTTATACTCATAACGACAACGAGCATTTTCTCCTTTTCTGCCACTGTCATCAGGAGATTTTTTTAAGATCACTACCAGTCATGTACGCTTATACCAATGCTTCTCAATTATTTTCTGTGGCGCCCCCCCCAGGAAGAAAAGAACATTTCACCCCCCTCCCCACAGCCCACGAGTGACGATAAATAGTATTATCAGTCTATAAAATTGTTATTAGTTCACCTCTGCATAACATTGTGTCTTTATTAACATTAAAAACAAAAAAAGAAAACAGTACAGTTCAACTTACAATAAAGAAAAACTTCATTAACATTGTTTTTTTAATCTATAACAGAAAAGATTTAAAGTGCACCAATGTGCCTGAATTAAAAAAAATATATACATCTTTATTTAAACTCATTCAACTTACTTATGTCTTAATATCTCCGCCTCTCTCCACCTTTCTCTTTGTTCCTGTGAGAAATTTTTCCGTGTTGTTTACTGAACTTCATATCGTTTGCTCATGCAAAAAAACCGCTACACCATAGCGTGACAATGAGGGCCCCACTGCCAACTAGTGGAGTAGAGGTGAAATTACACTTAATTCTGGTATACAATTCAAGAAAAGCATGTTCCCCAGGGTCATACATGCTCCCCCGACATCACGCCACGCCCCCCGGCATCATACCGCACCCCCCAAGAGGGACACACCCCACTATTTGAGAAGCACTGACTTGCACGCTAGAATATTTATTCACTGTCCACGATTTAGCACGCCTACAGGTCATGTCAATATTTACAGATATATTCAGTCTGAGGTTGGTGACCAGCACCTTTAATAACAAGCACTTTTCCTTAAAGTACACTTCAAGCTCAGTGTACAGGGATCCTTCACTTTCCACGGTTAATGGGGACCAAGACCCCCGCAATCGCCAACCCCCCCCCCACACACACACACACACACACACACACACTCACACACACACCATCCCCGACTGATGACCCAGGTTGTGCATTTTTGTGTGGAGTTTCACGTTCTCCTCGTGCTTTTGTGGCACATTAGGCTAATTGATTGCTCCAAATCGCCCCTAGGTGTTAGTGTGAGTGTGAATGGTTGTGTGAGTGCTGACTCTGCAATGGCCTGGTGAGCCGTCAAGGGTGTAACCTGCCCTTGCCCAGAGTCGGCTGAGATGGGCGCCAGCCTCCCCACAACCCTAATTAGGATTAAGTAGTTAAAAAAAAACGTATAACTCAATGTACAGGGATCCCTCACTTTCCGCGGTTAATGGGGACCGAGACCCCCATGACCGCCGATATCCGAGAAGTAGGATTGACCCCCTCTGATGGATGTATACATACATGTATGTGTATATAATATCAATAAATACATATTTAATGCTATAAATGCTTATAATAAAAATTAAACATAAAAAAATGCATAAGAAAAATATAAATACACACACACACACACACACATACATATGCACCTCACATTAAAATGTAAGTAGTTTTCTCGGGTTGTTTTTTGTTTGTTTGGGGTTTTTTGCATAATTGGCCTTGTTCTACGAGATTTTACGTAACTTTCCCCCCATTTTCCCTTAATTTCCTTATTTTTTTATTTTTTGATGAATATTTTTGAAAAACCCACGATGCACTGAAGCCGCACAAACTGAAGTACGAAGTAACGAGGGATCACTGTATATGTCTGAACAGTCCCCACTTGAGAACGTCAAAAATAAAAGTTTAAGTGTCTACTAAATGTGAACGTGTGAAAAAGCAAACACGTGGAAGTCCCTGTATCCATCATTTAAAAATGTAAAAAATAAGCTGAAAAAAAAATCTTTTTTTTTTTTTTTTTTTTGCTTAAGTTAATTATCACATTCCTTCTATAAATGACATTTAAAATTACATTCAATATAATTTAAGATTTTATTTTTATACCCCATGCTTATTCATTAAGTCCTGCCTCAAACATATCCATGTTTTTCTTAATAAAGTCTCACGACATGAAAACTGAGTAGAGCATAACTAGCAGTGCGTCGCATTTGCTCGCTGTATTTAGCATGGAACATTGTCAGTGTGACCAAAGTAGCTTTAAACATCCTCTGGGATGCCATCTGTAGCTCAAATCTTTTCTTGATACGTAGCTTAGCATAAGCAGGCCTGTCTCCAGTAATCCATGATCCTTCTAAACACGAAAGGCAGTGAAACTTCTCGGTGGCCGCACTCGAGGGATGGACCGAGCTGGCGTGGGTAAAATTAGGCTGAACCGTCCTCAAGCCTTATCGAGTTTGCTCACAAAGCCAGTTTGCAGATTTACACAGCAGTCCGTCGTGGGGAGACGGCTTGGCTGAATCAGTGGGCAGGTTCTTGCCAAGAGATCCAAGGCAAGACGCAAAGTGAAGAAGAGTTGAAATGAACGATGAAAATCTTTCGGAAATGGAGCCTGTCATATGAATTAGTATTTGCAAATGTGTTCGTGGTATAGTTTAATGTACCGATTATTTACAGATTTATTATACATGACGCAAGACGCGAGTTTACTTCACTAAATCATACAAGCTGACTTCAAAATAACTGGACTAGTCTACATATCCCATAAGCCGTACATTTGATTGGTGGCTCCACTTAATACCTCCTTAGAGAGCATTCGTCGGCTGACAGCAGAACACACACCTTCGGAAATGATCTAACATCGCCTCGGAGCCAAATTAAGACAGTGACAGCTATCTGCACAATTCATTATTCAACCACAAGAAATTAAGGTCATAAAGCAGAGATGAAATAATGCGCTGTAACTCATCGGCCTAGTAAAAGCAGGACGGGGTTCAACAATGAGTCACTGCCTGGAAGTTTGAGTCCCTCACTATAACATCGGATAAGATAAATACTCGGATTTGATTTGGGGGTTTTGTTTGCTTTGTTTGTGAATCAAAATGGCGACCCTTTGACAAAACCTGCTTGCGTTTTTAAAGTATTACTTTACGTGCAATTTAAAACAAAAATGTCGAACAGCTCAGCCGGACTGACCTTTTGCTACGATGTAGGATTGTGAATATCCGTGCTCTCGAGATGTCTTATCAAAAATTCTGCCCGGTCGTTTGTGGTGCTGTAATCAAAATTCAGCTTAAAGGAAATCGTTCGCTGTGCATTCATAATAAGGTTGACCGACCTCGGTTTTTTTGTGCTCAGAACAGAATACTTCCATCGCCTTCGCTTTACCTGCAAGCTGCATATAATCAATCTCCTACAGCGAATCGAATAAACAGTGAAGTCACTACAACTCTCTGTTTTTTACTTTTGACAAGAGAGACACACTTTGGGGGGGAGAAGAAAAAAAAAAAACAAAAACATGCCTTTTTAATGGAACGTGTTTATCTTGCCTGGCTCGGTCGTCTTGCCATGCATGAGTGGATTGTTGGGTTTTATTAGATTACTGCAGTGCTGGTTGACGAAGGAGACGAGAAGCGAGTCAGGATATAGAGAGCGAACAGTTTTTCCTCCCTTTGCCCTGAATATTAGCCTCAACAATGTTAGGGATTGCTCTGTTTTTTTTTATTTGACTACCGCACAGCTGTATTCCCATCTGCCTCAGCACTATAGAGATGTTGCCTAATTGATAAGCACAATAAGCACGTTTACAGTTTTGTTGATGAAAGCCTCGGCTCATTTGCATAAAAAGTGGAAAAAGGAGAATAAAAATACATTAGTGCTTATGTACGTGAGGGTGATACGGTATAAGATAGAAAGATTGATAGCATACGTGCACCCGAATATGAATGCATTATTTTTAATGCACATGTAATGCATCCTAAATGAATATAAATAGCCTACAGGCACACTTCTTGTTTTTTTCTTCTTTTTGTCTTACTGAGAATTGCTCACAGGACATCTGCGTTGGAATAGTGGTGCTCGTCGAGATTAAGATCACACGCAGGTGTGACGAGGCAACCAGATAGAAAATAAGATTAGCATATCCGCCTTTCAGCAACAGAGTCCTGGGTTCAGATCCCTGGCCTGAAACGTTCTTGCGTGATGTTTGCATGTTCAAGCTAGGCTTGCATGGGTTTCCTCTGGGTACTCCGGTTTCCTCTGAGAGTCCAAAGATATGCTCATTAGGCTGATTGGCTGGTTCAAATTGCACCGAGGTGTGTGTGTGTGTGCGTGAATGGTTGTGCGTGTTGCCCTGCGATGATCTGGCATGCTGTCTGCTGAGATAGGCGCAAGCCTCCCTGCTACATGAGTATGATGAAGCGGTTCAGCGGCCAATGATGAGTCCATATAGTGGTTATTTTGAGAAAAAAAACAAAGTGGGATTCATTTTACCCGAGGGTTTTTTTACTCCTCTCTAAACTAAAGTAAATATAGACAACACCAATAGCTCACCGACCCAATTACTGGAGTTCTAACCCCCCCACCCACCCCCACCCCCGAAGACTTTGTCCACTGACTTCAGAAGCTCTTGAGCAGCTCAAAGAGGTGTACTGTGGTTGGAGACAAAACCCAGAAGGTACAGGAAGTAAAGCTTATCTACAGTAACAGGGTTGGTGACCACAGGATGACAGTAATATCCAAAAACTCTGAGATATATATATATATATATATATATATATATATATATATATATATATATATATATATATATATATATATATATATATAAAATATAATATAATACATGGATCCCTCGCTACTTTGTAGGGTTTTTCAAAAATATTCATAGAAAAATTGTAAAAAATCAGGAAATTAAGGAAAAATAGGGAAAAAGTTCAGGAAAATGCCACAAAACAAGGCCAATTATGCAAAAAAACCCAAACAAAAAACAACCCGAACCCCCCAACAAAACTACTTTCATTTTTATGTGAGGTACGTATCTGAGTGTGTCTTTTAATTTTGTAAAGTGAGGTACTACTGTGTGTGTGTGTGTGTGTGTGTGTATGCATATATATATATATATATATATATATATATATATATATATATAAAAATTTCCATCCCCCAGTGCAGCGAACTGGGTTATCAAAGGCCGGTCATGTCTCTCACTGTCTATGGTGAGACGCATGGAAAAGACCCATTGCTGACTTTTGACAAGAGTATCTGCATAGTCGTCAGCATGTTTCTGCTCTCCGATGGCCTGGCCAGCTGTCCAGGGTGTACTCTGCCCTCACCCAGAGTCACCTGGGATGGGCGCCAGCCTCCCCGGGACCCAAATCAGGATTAAGCCGTTGCAGAAAATGAATGAATGTGTATATTTACAAGTGTGTATATATATATATATATATATATATATATATATATATATATATATATATATATATATATATATATAAATGTATATTCCACAGTTGCCTTTAAAAGCTAGTTTATTTTCATGTGTGCAGCCCCTCAGGTGATATCAATCTGAAATTTTCATTTGTCTTAACTGGTGTTTCCAGAAGAGGGCAAGATTTTGAGTGATGCCGCTCATCTTGCAGTAGTAATGAGAATCCAGAACATACTATGAATTACACCGATGCCACAACGGATCTGTTACCAAGCAAAGGCATCACCATTAAAACGTTTAAAAGAAGTGATTTATTTACACAAGAGCGCTTCTTTCTGGCTGAGTGGACTTTCATCAGTAAAGTCACCTCCTTTGCCAGGAAAGAAAGACAAGGGGAAAAAAGCTTAAAAGCCTTTTACACTGTCCATTACAATATGGAATAGCAAGAGCAACCATGAGTATCCAATGCATTCAGTGATGCTGCGTTCATTAAGTTTGACATTCAGAAAGCAATCCATCACCAGAGCACGGCCGTTACTGCGAGCCACACGAAAGCATGCTGATATGTGACATAGAGAGCTGTGATTCCTATAAATGTTTGTCACAACGATGGGAGAGCATCTGCCGATTGCCCACGCTGTTGCCAAGGATACGATGGCGGAGAAAAAGAGCTTGGTAAGAAAGCTCCATCTGCTGTTCCTCTGTTCTTCCCACTTGCCCACGACCCCCCCCCCAAAAAAAAAAAAAAAAAAAAAAATTCATCCACCGGCTTGCAGTTCATTAGTGAATCTTGCAAGCATCAGTTTAAACTTTTTTCTGAACACTTCTCCAGTGCGCCACACCATAAATCACTGTCTCCTCCAGTGGCCAGGTGGAGGTAGCACCATGAGCACATCGCCAAAACACATATGTAACTGCATTGCTTTATTCACATGATGTCATTTCTATCCATTCATTTTCTGAACTAGGGGCAGTGGTGGTCTAGTGGTATAAGGTGCCGGATTGCTGATCCAAAGGTTGAGGGTTCGAGTCCCACTCTCCACAGGGTTGTCACTGCCCCCCCCCCCCCCCCCCAGTGCGGCTAACTGGGTTATCAAAGGCTGGCCATGTCTCTCACTGTCTATGGTGTGAGGCATGTAAAAGAACCATTGCTGACTTTCGTAAAGAGTAGCTGCAAAGCCGTCAGCGTGTTTCCGCCCTGCGATGACCTGGCGAGCTGTCCAGGGTGTACTCTGCCATCACCGTGAGTTGGCTGGGATGGGCACCAGCCTCCCCACGACCCTAATTAGGATGAAGCGGTTACAGAAACTGAACATTTTCTGAACTGCTTAATCCTAATTAGGGCCATGGGGAGGCAGGCACCCATCTGAGCCGACTCTTGGCATGGGAAAGGTACACCCTGGACAGCTCACTGGGCCATCGCAGGATCAACACTCACACAACCATACATACTCACACCGAAGGGCAATTTGGAGCATCCAATTAATCTACTGTCCATGTTTTTGGACTGTGGGAGGAAACCAGAATTCCCGGAGGAAACCCACACAAGCATGGGAAGAACACCCATGAACTTCTTGCTGTGAGGCAGACGTGCTAACCACTACACCACCGTGCCTCCTGTCATTTTCTATTCTTCTTGTCATTCCTTATTTTGTCACAAAACATGAAAGTATAAGGTGTGATGAAATTTAATTCTCAGAATGAACCTCAGATCTCCATCTTCTAGTCCAGCGATGGGTAGGTCTGATGATCTCACTTCCTAAATGGTTCTGATTGAAATCTCCTCTACTCGTGCAGTGCATACGTCAAAGCTCCTCTGGAGAGAAAAAAAAGAAAAGAAAAACAAGGAAGGAGTGGATAAAACAGGTCCACTATTAAATCTTTCACTAAATAGAACTAATACCTTTCTAACCTGATGTCACAAAATAAGTGAATTCAAGCTCACAGCTGTCAAACTGATTATGATGAAATACAATCTCAATTCTAATCCATGTACGAGATCCGCAGCATAAATACCAAGATGGCCATTGCATGCTCATTTTTATTCTGCACACTGCGAGGGTATTTTCTTCTAATTCATTCTCTCCCCCGGGATCTCATTGCCAAGTCTATAAATTCATATTTTGGTGTCAGGTTTGGATTCATTGTGGTGGGAGTTGGAGTGCAGGTTCAGCAGATCTAACGGGTTGGAGATGGAGGATGCGCCGTGGTGTAGCATGGATGTGATATATTACATTCTTGGAACCAGCTGATAATTATACTCAAGAGTTTCTGTACACCCTGAGGCCAAAGCAATATGGTAGAAGGTTAACAGTTGATGGACTTATAATTATTTTAGCCCGAAGCAGCCAAAAAACCAGGGAATGAAGCATAAAATATGTACATGATTCTCACTCTCAAACTTTCTCAAAATAAATTTGGTATACACACACATTCTCTCTCTCTCTCTCTCTCTCTCTCTCTCTCTCGCTCTCGCTCTCTGTTTCTCATTCTGTGTATTTCTCCCTGGCAGTATCTAAATGAGTGTATTACAATCATGCACTAGATGTGCACTACAGCAACCATTTCTTTGTATTTTACATAGTGCGCTCGTATTGGTAGCAAGGGATCATAATTAAATATTTTAATAAATACATTTCAGCGTGGACAGAATTTCTAGGCGCAGTCGAGGCGATGAGGGGTTCTGGTTTGGTGGCCATCGGATATCGTCTCTGCTTTTTGTGGATGATGTTGTCCTTTTGGCTTCATCAAGTCGGGCCCTCCAGCTCTCATTGGAGCGATTCGCAGCCGAGTGCGAAGCAGCCGGGATGAAGATCAGTACCTCCAAGTCCGAGGCCATAGTTCTCAGTCGGACAATGGTGGAATGCACCCTCCGGGTCAGGAATGAGGTCCTGCCCCAAATGGAGGAGTTTAAGTATCTTGGGGTCTTGTTTACGAATGAGGGAAGGATGGAGCGAGAGATCGACAGACGGATCGCTGCAGCCTCTGCTGTTAAGCGGTGCCTGTACCGGTCCGTCGTGGTGAAGAAGGAGCTGAGCCGCAAGGCAAAGCTCTCAATTTACCAGTCGATCTACGTTCCAACCGTCACCTATGGTCACGAGCTTTGGGTAATGACCGAAAGAACAAGATCACGGATACAAGCGGCTGAAATGAGCTTCCTTCGCCGGGTGGCGGGGTTCTCCCTTAGAGATAGGGTGAGAAGCTCCGCCATCCGGGGAGAGCTCGGAGTAGATCCGCTGCTCCTCTGTATTGAGAGGGGCCAGTTGAGGTGGCTCGGGCATCTGGTCAGAATGCCCCTCGGACGCCTCCCTGGTGTGGTGTTTCGGGCATGTCCAACCGGGAAGAGACCCCGGGGTCGACCTAGAACACGCTGGAGGGACTATGTCTCTCGGCTTGTCTGGGACCGCCTCGGTGTCCCCCCGGGAGAGTTGGAGGAAGTAGCTTGGGAGAGGGACGTCTGGACCTCTTTGCTAAGGTTGCTGCCCCCGCGACCCGACCCTGGACTAAGCGGAAGAAGATGATGAGGATGATGATGAATTTCAGCGTGGCACGGTGGTATAGTGGTTAGCACGTCCACCTAAAAGCAAGAAGGTCCTGGGTTCAATTCCCACCCTGGGTGTTTCTGTGTGGCGTTTGCATGTTCTCCCCGTGCTTGCGTGGGTTTCCTCCGGGTACTCCGGTTTCCTCCCACAGTCCAAAAACATGCACAGTAGGTTAACTGGTTGTTCCAAGTCATCAGTGAGTGTGAGAGTGAACGGGAGTGTGAGATGGCCTGACAAGCTGTCCAGGGTGTATCCCACTCTCGCCCAGAGTTGGCGGAGATGGGCACCAGGCTCCCCGTGACACTAATTAGGATTAAGCGGTTCAGAAAATGAATGAATAAATAAATTCCAATTTACTGCAAGTACCTACTTGACCTCGCCTGCATGTCTTTGGACTGTGAGGAGAAATCAGATCATCCAGAACAAATTTACATAAACGAGAAGTTTTGTGTCAGCAGACATTTATTTGAGATTGATTGAGGAGGGGGGGTGTCGCTCTATCAAAACTTTTTCCCCGCGTTACACAGTAAAGCTATAATGGGAAGTTTTCCACGGTTGCAGGACAGAATTGTGTGGTGACTCACATACTGAGTACGATTTACACCATGGTGTGCAGAGAAGCATCTCGGGAGGCACAACACATGTAAGAAATCTAACAATATAGAAATAAAAATAAATATGTTTTGTACAATAGAGAGGCGAAACAACTGCATATTTCCTTATTGATTGCTTTAAAGCAATAAATGGAGAAATCTGATGTGGGAATTATTGGTGAATCTTCTGCATCAGTGAGTGACTCATTTAGCTTCTTTCTTTTCCACTTGAGCCTTTTTTTTTTTTTTTTCAACAGTACGCAGTAATAATCGCAGGGTTCACCTTAAGTGGGCTGATATTTTTGTACCATTAATGGGAAGACAAAAAATGTCCGTAAACAACAAAGAGGATAAGATGAAGATGATTGGACTTGAGTGTGAGTCAATCCTCATCGGGTAATGATAGTGCTGCTTGCTTCAGCCAAACTTTTGTATCATTTTACCAGCATCCACATCAGTGGAACATGGAGAAGGAGTGTGAAAGCTCTGAGTCTGGCTCTCAAAACGCTCTTGTCTGGGAGCTCCGGATGTTTACTGTAATGCTGCCAGCAGATTTGTGTGAAATCTCCCAACCAGATCCCCCAGGGAGCCCACTGACTGGCCTGTCTGCATGTGTGCAAAATTAGCCCCAAAAAAAAAAAAAAAATCTATCTATCATACTTTGTGTATACAGCGATCCCGCGCTACTTCATGCTTCAGTTTCTGCGGTTTCAGTGCATCGCGGGCTTTTCAAAAATATTCAGCGAAAAATAAAAACAGAAGGATGTTGTAAAAAATATGGGAAACTTTAAGGAAACTGGCCAATTATGCAAAAAAAAAAAAAACCCAAACAAAAACAAAAAAACAACTCAACAAAACTACTTACGTTTTTTATGTGAAGTGCGCATCTGCGTGCGTGCGCATGCAAGTGTGTGTGTGTGTGTGTGTGCGCGTGTGTATTCATACTTTTATTTACATCTTATGCATTATTTTTGAATGTTTAATTGTTATTATAAACATTTATAGCATTTAATATGTATTTATTGATATTATATACACATATACATGTACGTATACAGCAGTCAGAAGGGGTCGATCCAACTTCTCGGAAATCGGCGGTCGGGGGGTCTCAGTCCCCATTAACCTTGGAAAGTGAGGGATCCCTGTACATTAATTGATTGATTCATTCATTTTTTTTAACTGCTTAATCCTAATTAAGGTTGTGGGGAGGCTGGCACCCATCTCTGCTGACTCTGGGCAAGGGCAGGTTACACCCTGGATAGCTTACCAGGCCATTGCAAAGCCAACACTCCCAAACCATTCATACTCATACTAACACCTAAGGGCGATTTGGAACAACCAATTAGCCTAATGTGCGTGGGGTTTTTTGGACTGCAGGAAGAAACCCACACAAGCCCGAGGAGAACGTGAAACTCCACACAAAAGCGCACAACCTAGGAATCGAACCCAAGACCTTCTTGCTGTGAGGCGGGTGTGCTAACCACTATGCCACCATGCTGCCTATATGTATATACTGTATATACTGCTTACAGTTTAGAAATGTAGCCTGGTTGTGTTGGGTTTCATACTTTTTCACACAGTGCAGTCTATTTCCACACCAAAGCTCTCAACATGGAGGTGGAAACACGTCGCCTTTTCAATCTTGATTGAAAATTCCTTGATTGTTTCTATCTTTCTAGTTCAGGCACCCCAGATTTTTTTAGATTCTTGATTTACACACACAATGCACAGAAAAATCGAGCCTAACTATTGACAGCATTTGGCAGACACCCTCATCCAGAGTGACCTACATTTTTTTTTTTTTTTAATATACAACTGTGCAATTGAGGCGGCACAGTGGCGTAGTGATTAAGATGTCCACGTCACAGCAAGAATGTCCTGGGTTAAGTTTGGGCATTTCTTTGTGGGTTTCCTCCTGGTACTCCAGTTTCCTCCCACAGCACAAAGACATGCACAGTAGATTAATTGGCTGTTCTAAATCACTCCTTGGTGTGAGTGTGAATGGTTGTGTGAGCGTTGGCCCTGCAATGGCCTGGCAAGATGTCCAAGGTGTACCCCACCCTTGCCTGGAACCATGCTTCATTTCAGGAATGGTGTTCTTGAGGTGATGAGAAATGTTGAGCTTTTGATCGAGGAAAAAGTTCATCTCATCTGTCCAGAAGACGTTCTTCCATTAAAAAAATGGGGAAATCTATTTCCGGTTACAGGTTATAACGCAACAAAATAGGAAAAATGCCAAGAGGTAAGAAAGCCACTATCTGAACAGAAGGAACCTGCATCACCAGCCATTCACAATCAGCGATGGAGTAATAAAGATGGAAAAATGGCAGTTTTCAATTCCAACAGCATACAGTATATACCAGGATGTCACTAGAACACATTCCAACTAATTTCACATGACACTTGTACTACATGCGGCAGTGGTGGCCTGGTGCTGGTTTACTGATCCCAAGGTTGTGGGTTCAAGCCCCACTCTCAACAAGCTGTCACAGTCCCACCAGTGCAGTTAACTGGGTTATCAAAGGCTGGCCATGTCTCTCACTGTCTATGGTAAGAGGCGGTAAAAGAACCATTGCTGACTTTCGACAAGGTTATGCTCCATAGCCGTCAGCGTGTTTCCGCCCTGCGATGGCCTGGCGAGCTGTCCAGGGTGTACTCTGCCCTCGCCCTGAGTTGGCTGGGATGGGCACCAGCCTCCCCGTGACCCTAATTAGGATGAAGCGGTTACAGAAAATGAACTGAACTGAACTTGTACTGCATTAATATAGTCCCTACTAGGTTTCAGTAATGTTGCTACCACGTCATTGCTATCGTGAATATGTTTTACCATATCCGCCGCATCCATGGAGACCATACTACATTCTTATTGGTCCCCACTGTGTTTCTACTATACAAGTTCTTACCAAGTACAGTTGATTTTTTTTCGGCATGTCGTGGGAATTCTAATGAGTGTGATGCGGCTTTAAGTAGGCATTTATACTTTTTCACCTGTCACTCAGCAAGTAGAAGTTTTGCACTAATATTTAAGTTGTACACTTGAAGCTTTTTGATCTATATGATGTATCACAGTGACACTATTCTATTCTATATCTGCTCAGGATATACTTAAACTGTATCTGCTTCTGTATATGTATGTAAATCTGACATGCTTTTTATCATTTCAGTGTAGTCACAATGGACATATGTGTGCAGGACTGTTTTTATTTCAATTCTGCTAATTCCTAGCTTGTCTGTAACAATATTTCATGTGCTGTGGTAATTATGTCATCATATGTGTCAACATGCCATCTTCTAACTGGCTGAAAATAGGTCAGTCTTCCGTCCCCTTAAGCTACTTAACCAAGATTGTAATCATTGAGGGTAAGAAGTGTGTAGCATTGCACATTCAACATTTTAACCATTTTGAGTACACCATCCTGGCATTCACTGTGTATTGCAAACTTCTGAAGTATGCAAGTTTTCAAGCTTGAACCACAAGTTTCATATCAGAATTCTCTTAAAGTTCAATTAAAAAAGCAAAATTAGAGAGGCACCCGTGGAGTGTTAAGGTACCTCCACCATGCAACATGGATGATACAGCAATTAGGCCTGATATGAGTTGTGCTTTTAATTATCTAAGTGCTTGTCTTATGACATGTGCTTTAGTATAGCACAAAAATAAAAAGTCTGTTCTTTGAATGTTTTGAGAGAGGAAAGTTACGACCGGGCAGTGGTGTCCTGTGGTAAAGGTGATAGATCACTGATCCCTAGGTTGGGGTTTCAAGTCCCACTCTCAACAGGTTGTCACTGTCGTCCCAGTCTCGCTAAATGCGTTATCAAAGGCAGGCCATGTCTTTCAGAGTCTATGGTGTGAGGGTCATGTAAAAGAACCATTGCTGACCTTTTGTCAAGAGTAGCTGCATAGCTGTCAGTGTGTTTCTTCCTTGCGATGGCCTGACAAGCTGTCCAGGGTGTACTCTCTGCCCTTGCCCAGAGTCGGCTGAGATGGGTGTCAGTCTCTCAGTGACCGTACGTAGGATTAAGTGGTTCAAAAAATGAACAAGTTAGGTAACTGTAATTTTAAAAGTCGATATATACTTTCCAGTTTCTTCTTTTCCTTTTGGCGTGTTTCATTTTTTTTTTCCAAGTGTCGCCACAGTGAATCATCTGATTGTCATGTTTGATTTGGCATAAGTTTTTAAGTCGGATGTCCCTCCTGACACAACCCTTTAGCAAGGGGTAGAAACACGCCAGCGGCTATGCAGCTACTCTTTATGAAAGTCAGCAATGGTTCCTAGACAGTGAGAGACATGGCCGACCTTTGATAATCCAGTTTGCTGCACTGGGGGGGTGGGGGGCAGTGACAACCTTGTGTTGAGTGGGACTCGAACCCCCAACCTTAGGGTCAGCGATCCAGTGTCCTTTACCAGCAGGCCACCTCTGCCCCTTTATACTTTACAGTTTGAGCTCCATAATAAAAGTGCATCTATTAAAAATTGTTTTGATATTATAAACACCACCATGATCTCCAAAATTTTGTGACCTGGCTTTGATCCTCCCTTTTGACCTTGACATTCCAAAATCAAAACATATCTGGAAGTCAGGTGGGGTAGTGTCCCCACCAAGTTCGGTGAGAATCCATATACGAGAGTGGTCAGGATTTTGTTCAATGACAGACACACTCATAAATGTCAATGATTACGATTACGATAGGTCTGTGGGTAAAGATGAGGGAACAGTATTATTCTGTTCACATTTGGATCTTTATCTGTTCATTCCTATTATTGCAGTCATGCAGTATTTGGTTCTGTTTGTAATTTGAGCCCGTAGCCGTATGGATTTGGAAACCTGAGAAGATTGCTTACTGCACCTTTAATTCACCTCTAATTAATTTCATGGCAAAGCTGTAATATTTGTAATCTGTATGATTTGATAAGCTTATCTGGGTTTAATATGATTTAATTTGGGAGAAATGTGAAATGTGTTTGAGTTTGGTGTGTGTGTGGGTGTGTGTGTGGGTGTGTGTGTGTGTGTGTGTGTGTGTGTGTGTTCAAAATGTTTACATTTTTCTTACTATCAAAGCCTTTTCTCTCATTCGCTCATTACACTCATCCCATGCCTATTCTTCAGCGTGATGTTCTCCTTTCTGGATTGCTCTTTATTCCAGAGCTGGTCATTATCTCAACCATCTGCTGCACATCCAAACCCCAGATTCACCCTGTGTCGTCCTTTCTGCTGATCTTTTGTTATCAGTGTGTTCCTGGATCCTGTCCAGGAAGAGAGACCTCATGATCCGTCACTGTTTGAGCTTTTCAAGTTAGATGTTCACTCTGGAATCTATAAATTGCAGCTTTTTTTTTTTTTTTTTTTTTTTTTTTTTTTTTTCTTAACAATAAAATTAATGGAGTACATTATGCACTCGGATTGATGGTACCTAAAACAATTTGTTTTATGCGATGCATAATTAATGTCAGCAGTGCACTGAAAAGATTTTGTTATGCCTTGCAAAATGTTATCACACTAATGATATTATTCAATTCAGTCATCCCTAAAGTACCAAAATAAAATTGACTTGAATGGCTGAAGGCTAATACATAGAAAAACTCGTGCACAATGATGAGAAATTGCAGTGTTTCTACTTTACCGAATGGGTCGAGTTCAATCAGAAGGCTGAGCATATGCGTTGTAATTTTAGACAGAAGAATTACATTGTTTATTCTCATCTTTTGTCATGCGAGGTAAAAAAAAAAAAAAGAATTGCTTTCTATTATGAGATGGCAATTAATTGTCTGCCTGCAGCATAATTCTGGGTTTGAGGTTCTTGAGCTGAGGGTTCAAAGATTCAGAGCCGAGTGCTGTTCAGAAAAGCTCTTCCTGTACCAGTGGCATTCTCAATGCTATCCCCAAAAGTCCTGGCCATGGATGATCCTCAGAGTCTGTCTCTGTCCCATGACAGCACGCCTTCCCACAGCCTGTAGCCTATTCCATACATTTTCTCTTCCTGTGCTCCATCGCACAATCAATAGTCACCCTGAAGGTGCAAGCAAGATCAAAGATTCCAGTCATCATGTCTGACAAAGTCTTTTTTTCCACCCCTCGATACTGTTTCTGCTCCTCCACTAAATCGGTGCCATTTTGTTAAACTTTTAAAAATAGGCTGTGCCTATCTCATCTGAGACTAAGCGAAGGCAGGGTACACCCTGAACAGCACACCAGACAAAGCCTGCACACTTGCAGAGATAGCTGACTTATTACGCTCATGCAATATGGTGTAGTTCACATGTTTATCAACAAACATGGTGGAAGTGGAAAGATTCCGAAACTGAAATCCCTGGTAGATGTGTAATGAGTGCACATCAGGAGGAATGACACTCAGATAAAACAAGAGACACTTCTGTCTGGTTTGATGCAATCTGGGCTCATCGAGTCTGAGTGTTCTTTTTGAGCCATCTTTCTGAGTTAGCTCGTCTTAAACAACAAGCAGCTTTGCTGTGGCATATTTGTAAAAAGTTTGGGTGATATTACATAAGTTCCTGAGGAAATTATTATTTAAAAAGGGAGATTTTAGTAAAGTTTACGTTTACAAATGTTAGTGGCTGTTATCAAGACACCCGTGAAATATTCCCTTCCAATAATGCTGTTTGTATTTCGCGTGTCAGGAGCCAACAAAGCTGGTTGCACCTTGGCGTGATTGCTGATGTATCGATTACACCTAGGTGTGAATAGCGCCACGCAGGGACAAGGCAAGTACCCGGAGTACTGTGCTATTTTCAAATACTAACGCAAACCAGCTATTAAATAGTTAAAAAGATAATATCAGTGTTTATTGGCTGCTGTGTGAATTGCTTCACTTGGGTGCAATTAAGCATTTCCTTTTTTCATCACCCCTTTTCCTTTAGAGTACAAAATTGACTTTGTTAACAATATATAA
This sequence comes from Plotosus lineatus, assembly GCA_024760905.1. Classification (NCBI taxonomy): domain Eukaryota; kingdom Metazoa; phylum Chordata; class Actinopteri; order Siluriformes; family Plotosidae; genus Plotosus; species Plotosus lineatus. Next base: position 25,966,416 of record CM045743.1, read on the forward strand.
CGTGACCTTTTTGTGCTAATAAAACTATATCTGAGCAAAAAAGGAAAGCAAGTAAAGGTAATTATTCAAGCAGCATATTATTATTATTATTATTATTATTATTATTATTATTATTATTATTATCATCTTCTTCTTCTTTCCCTTTCTGCTGTTCCCTTCAGGGGTCACCACAGCGAATCATCTGCCTCCATCTTCATGGAAGTCATATTAATGATTCCCACGTTTGATTTGGCACCGGCTTTTACATCGGATGCCTTTCCTGACACAACCCTTTAGCAAAGGGCGGAAACACACTGACGGCTATTGCAGCTACTCTTTACGAAAGTCAGAAATGGTTCTTTTACATGAACCTCTCGCCATAGACTGTGAGAGACATGGCCCGCCTTTGATAACCCAGTTAGCTGCACTGGGAGAACAGTGACAACCTTGTGGAGAGTGGGACTCAAACCCCCAACCCTAGGATCAGCAATCCAGCACCTTTTACTACCAGGCCACCACTGCCCTAATAATAATAATAATAATAATAATAATAATAATAATAATAATGCATATTCAATTTAAGCAAAGATAAGCTTTTAAAACCTATAAAATGCATTTTTGTCATCTTTTTTTGCTTCTTATTACGGTTGCAGGGAGGCTGGTGCCTATCTCAGCCAACACTGGCCCAAGCCAGGAAACACCCTCCATAGACAAGGTAACACACAAAAATATTCACACTCACAGGTCAATTTAAAAGCCAGTGAGCATAATATGCATGTGTGTGGACTGTGGGAGAAAACACGTAAACTTCACACACAAAGCCTCAAACCCGGGAATCAAATCCAGGAATTTCTTGCTGTCAGGTGGATGTGCCACAAACCACTATGCCACCTGCATTTTTGTCATTTTTTTTTAATTATCTATGCATTATGCAACAGTAGTGAATAAATAAAATGCACGGACAATAATAACAATCCCTCACGTACCGCAGTCTCAAGACTGTAAAATGTGAATCCAGTTTGGTCTGCATGAACTGACCGGATGACCTACCTACTTGTCATCTTATATTCTTGCATGTCGCTAAATTGTTTCACAAGGATATTCAAGAACAATTTTCCAATAATAAAATTCTAGCCTGACAGCCGTGTACGTACTAGCAATAGAAATGTCTATTGTTTACATTTATGATGTTATTGTTGGATGGTTTTTAACACATGAATGTATGGAAATGTACTAGCGCCATCTACAAGTATTTTTCTTGCAAACCTGTATAAGAGGTTAATTCTGAGTTTAATGTTTAAAAAAACATTTGGAAAAAACATCTGAAATAACTTTAAAGTCAGAATTATTTTCTCCGCTACAAAACCAGTTCAAAACAGCACGACGTTAAAGAATAAGCACTGGTTATAAAGCGCTGATTATGTGCCATCATCAGCATTTTCTTCCACTTGGTCTGGGGTTGGGTCATGGAAGCTGCAGTATAAGCGGTGAGGTCCAGACATCTCTCCCCAGCCATTTGCTCTAGAAATTCTGGGGGGGGGGCATCAATTAGTTCCCAGACCAGTTGAGAGACATAGTCCTTCTAGTGTGCCATGGGTTGACCCTGGGATCTTTTCCAGGTTGGGCATGCCCAAAACACCACACCAGGGAGGTGTTTGAAAGGCATTCTAATCAGATACTTGAGCCACCTCAACTGGCTCCTCTCAACACGGAGCTTCCTCAAACTTTTAGTGGGGCTAGCTTCTCAAGCTGACTCTTATTATTTAAGCCAATTCTTATCATCATGTCATCCATTCGTGCCATTTGTTTTAATAGTTATGACAGAACCTCAGGATTGAATCCTCAATTTTTATCTCACATTCTTCTTTTTTTCTTAAAAATATACACTTTATTATAATGATTATTATAACCTGCTACTAAAATATTAGTGTGGGGGGCATATGACCCTGGGGAACATACTTTTTTGCCATACTGTACTAGAATTAAGTGCAATTGCGCATCGTCTACAGTAGGGGTGGCAGTGGTGCTCTCACTGTGTTCCCTATGGTGTAGGGGAAAAGCACCAAGCAAACGATATGAAGTGCAGTGAATATTATTTATAGTCACGCGCCGGGTGCTGGGGGGATACGAGACTAATCGGCCCGGAAAAGCCATTTCCCCATCAGAGCTCGTAAATCAAAACTTTGCTCTTTGGATGGGGCAGATTTTTGGTGGGACCGAAGCTCGTATCATGGAAAATTCATTATAACAGACACTCGTAAGTCAAGGTCCCACTGTATTGTTATGTGATTGTCATGAAATCCAATACTAAATGCAATTTGACAGAGAATATATTGTTGGGGGAAAAAATGCAAGAAAGAAGGGAAAACAACAGGTATACCATTTGTTAAAGAGCAAAAGATCCTGTGTGGCAAAAATTGCTAGGAAGAGGTAGTACTGGAGTTGGCAGAAATATGCAGATTGAACAAAAAAAAGGAAGATCCTGATTTATTGTTCAGCGAGGTGTGTTTACACACGATGGGTGAGTGTTTCGTATAAACTAATACATATGCAATGAATATGCAAACATTAATGAATGTTGCATGGTTCACTTAGAGAGGTGAGATTCATAAATTAGCTCAGACGCTGCTTTTTGCTCCACTGCCCCTCGAGCAACGTCAGCCTAATTATAGGCCTCAACACAAACCCTGAATTCTGCTGTCTTGAAAACTTTCAGCTTGGCTCTGCAGTAAAACTGTTTCTGTAATAACTGTGACTCTTTGTGTGCTCGCAAAGCTTTGCCACGACGCCATCCAGTTTCCTCTCATCGTATTTCCTTTTGCGTGGAAGTACTTCATGTTTACGGCGTCTATAAATATGTCAGTGTGAGCGCATAAAGGAATACCATGAGTATTATCAGATGCACCATATGCGGTGCAGTAGGACTTTTGACCTTAGTTAAGGGAGCTCTCATACATTAAGAGGAGATAATGGTTACAATGAACGACGCGTGTTTTTCAGACCTCTGTGCTATGTATTGTAAGTGCACTACATGCACTGTCTAGACCTGTTGATGGGCATGATTGGTGCTCTTGTTTCAGCCCAGATCACAGTGAACACTTTTTATCGCTCAGTCAGGGTCCAGGATGTGAGGTGTTATTTCCCTGCTCGGGTTTGGCCTTTTCTGATTAAATTAAATGCTAAATTATAAATGAGGCAGCTGAGTTTAGCCCGGCTGCTCTATAATGATCTCTTGCTTGGATCTCCATTATCTTGTAATTCCTTTGCCCTTCATTTAAGTCCGTATAAAGAGTGATAAAGGAAGTTAAATAGAGATGGCGCTGATACATATTAAGTTTGACCACAAAATGCTCTTGCAGAAGATGGTTTTTAAGATCTTGTATGAAGGCTGGACTTAAGGAAGCCTGGCTGTTCCCAGAATGTTAACTTCTTCAGAGAAGTACTAACTTATGGTCCATTTCCTAAACCCTGCAGCTAGATGTTACAGATCATATATTGTCAGCATATGTTGTTGTACTTATTATTCTCGACTACTATAAATGCACTCATTCATATTGATTGCCCTGAATATTTATCAAGTCCATTCCTTTTAGTAAAAAAAAAAAAAAAAAAAAAAAAAAAAAGAAGATGGGTTATTGGTTTGTTTTTCTTTGTTTTTACCAAATGTGACATTAGTTTGGCAAATCCTGTCATGAAAAACCTGAAAATTCATCTGCAGTCCTCCAGGTGGCAGCCCAGCTGTTTACTGTCATGTCATCCAACATGCAAATATAATAACAAGCTGTTGTTCATGTTGACTTTCCAGAAAGCTTGCAGGTGAGCCAAGCTTTATGGTATTCACATTTTCAGAGCTCATATACAGTAAAACTAACCTTGTCCACCCCTCCACCTTTTCTCCCCATAAATCTCCCCTCCCGCTGAGCTTAGATCCAGCCCTAATCTTGCACACCCGTTTCAGTTTAATCAAACTTTTCAACAGCATCTGAAAATGGGAGCCAGGTGTGTTAGATTACAGTCGGAAAAAGTCAACAAGAGGGCATATTTTCTACAAAATGGAACTGGGGAAAACGTTTAGTCGCGAGATCAACAGATACACTCGGGTCAATCTATAGTTGTGTCTCAAACCACATATTTGAATGTGTTTACGCGTAACAATTAAGTGTATAGATCATAAAATATTCTCAGAATCAGCTATTTGCAAGTTTGGAAATTTCACATGACTAGCTAGTTCACCAATGGCTGCTATGTTTACTATGTGTTATTTACATTTTAAAGCATTTGTGATTTAAGTACAGCGTCACGATGGTTAGTCCGTCGGCCTCACAATAAGGAGGTCCTGCATTCAGGGCCCTGAGCTGGGTGAAGTTGTTTCTCTATGAAGTTTGCATATTCTCCCTGTGCTCTTGTAGGTTTTCTCTGCTCTCTCTGGTTTGCTCCCACAGTCCAAAAATATGCACATTAGGCTATTTAGCTGTTCCAAATTGCCCCTAGGTGGGAGTGTGGGTGTGAATGGTTGTGTGCATGGACTAGCTGATGGAGATATGCTCCAGCCTCCCTGCAACCCAAGTAGGAAGTAATGCATTATACTGTAATAACATTTTGACATCCTGCACACAAATATAGAAGTTAACAATAAAGAAAACACATCAAGATGAAATGTAAACAGCTTATAATACTTAATACAAAGCTAATTTAATAACTTATAAGTAACAGTGATTCCCAGAAGTAATATGGCTGCCTCTTAGGGAAACCCTCAATGATAACTGCAAGAAATAGCTGAGGGAGTCCCAAATGCCCCTGTCCCAGATACTCAAATAGTACTTGCTACACCATGGGACTCCCTCCACCCAAGGCATTATTTGATAGATGCCTCAATAGTAGAGTCCCCTCTCCACAACCACACCCACTTCCCTAATTTGTAAATTCTTACCAGTTGTGCATTTAATCATAAAATTGTTTGTGAATTCTCTGAGCGTTTTCTCTATTCAGCCATAATCCACCAAGATCATTCCTACCAATCACGAACATTCTTTGCATAAAGATGGCAGATGTAACCATGAACTCTAATTGGTTCCCCTTTTTGTTCTATAAACAGCAGTAGTTGTCAGTAGTACTATTGTACAAACAGATCATACAAAGTTAGCTCTGCAATTTTTTCAATTTTTTTTTCAAAAACGCTATTCACGACCATTGGGTATCATTCAATATACTGTAATCTAGTTCTGTGAAACGTTACTGTTGAAAAATGCTCACAGTACTGAAGGCAGGGCTGTGACTTAATACGCCATCCATATGACCATCACTTCTTTGCTAATTCTCACTTGCGCTTCATTGTCTGTCTGTCTTCCTTTCGACCTTTTCCCTTTTACTCAGGAGTCGCCACAGCGAATCATCTGATTCGCACGTTTGATTTGGCAGAGGTTTTTATGTCGGATGCCCTTCCTGTCACAACCCTTTTTAGCAAGGGACAGAAACACGCTGACGACTTTGCAGCTACTCTTTACGAAAGTCAGCAATCGTTCTTTTAAATGAACCTCTCACCACAGACAGTGAGAGACATGGCCCGCATTTGATAACCCAGTTAACTGCACTGGGGATGGAGGACAGTGACAACCTTGTGGAGAGTGAGACTCGAACCCCCAACCTTAGTAGCAGCAATCCTGCGCCCTATACCACCAGACCACCACTGCCCCTCTCATTATCGATTGAAATTCCTCATCTTTATCCTGCTGTCTTTCTCTTGGTTCTTCTTCCCTGCATTGCGTCTGCCGACCAATTTTCAGAATGTTTGCCATTAACCCCGTAGAACCCAGTCATTGAAAGCAACATGGAAAAAGTTCTAATTATAATTTTTTTCACATATGCAACATGGGGCGCTACAGGGTTAAGAGACTCGTTCTTGTAAATAACACATTAGACTCTTTTCTATTTGTGTGTCTCTACTATATTGTCAAAGAATGTAATTTACCCAACACATGGGCCACAGGATCAGATTCACATTAATCAGCAATGGTCATTCAAGTGCTTCATGTGAGGCAACTACAGCAGCTCTCTCCTATCAAGGCCATGGTTGAAGAGCTGAGGTACATATCACTGTCAGGAGCAGATTTCTTGTCTCACTGCCAGTGTAGCGGAGCTCACCGGGCAATTTTTCCTCCTAACTCAAGCTACGACCCCAGATATTTTTTGAGGTATGTATAAAGAGGACACATTTGCATGCTGAGAACAAACTAGACTTCTGCACTCTGTCTTCAGCAGGTGACCCATAGGTGGCATATATGAAAAGCTTTTGATTGGTCATGGTTATTAAATGGGCCTTATGTGATAATTTTGCTATCCTTTGATTTTTGTCCATCTCGGCCCATACCAGCCAGTAATTTGTCTCTTTCACTGTTACATACCAAGATGTTTATCTCTTCATCCATTGGGGGACATATAGGCCTCCAATGATAAATACAATACAATACTAACAACAGTTCAGGGAACCTTGCCATCCCCTCATGGCCTGCCTATAGCATTAGGAAGCCTCCAATTACTCATTGTTTCCACAGTAGTAGAGAGTCTATCTATATCCTTCCATCCAGTCGGCCAACCACGTGCTCCATGCCCCCTAAATCACCCAGAGTCAAAAAGCTTATCTTTGTATTTAAGAAAGAAGGAGGTCTATGCTTGCAGATTACTGGCGTTTTACCAATATCATGCCCTTATCCTTTCAAATTAGTACGATCTACACTGAAAGGCCTTTAAGATGACAGTCTGTTTACTAATCATAAAATGCATGGGTCTAAATGAAAGAAAGAGACTTTTATTACTAATTCGTTTATGTATAAGATATGTCAGTACTATGTGAAATGGAGAAAAATCAATTTGGTAATGCTCTGTTGCTTACTGTGTGTGTGGAATTTTGTATGTAGGCAACCTGTGTCAAAAAATCGAGCGTTCATAGTAGATGGATTAGTGACTCGCCCCATTCAGGATGTATTCCCCACCTGGGACCCACTGATTAACAATGATCCTGAAGCTAAATAAACTCATTAATAAATGAATCTATTACTCCAGATTTGTTCATTATATACTTTATACACTGAAAACAGATACTAGATATATATGCTTTATTATAATCTCCCCTTTTCACTGGAGACCTCACATTAGCTGAAAAAAAAAAAAAAAAAAGCTTAATTTTACTTAATGATTGTATATGGGGTGATATCTTAACAGTACATTAGCCAATCAGAATGCATAGCTGCTTGCAGCTAGTAGGTGTGTGTGTGTATATATATATATATATATATATATATATATATATACACACACAAAATAATAAACAAAAATAATATACAGTGAGCCCTGACTTTTCGCGGTTAATGGGGACCTAGACCCTCTGCAAACACCGAATTTCTGTAAAGTAGGATCAACCCCCTGACTGATTTATACATACATGCATGTCTGTCTGTCTTCCTTTCGGCTTTTTCCCTTTTACTGGGAGTCGCCACAGCGAATCATCTGATTCGCACGTTTCATTTGGCAGAGGTTTTTATGTCGGATGCCCTTCCTGTCACAACCCTTTTAGCAAGGGACAGAAACACGCTGACGACTTTGCAGCTACTCTTTACGAAAGTCAGCAATGGTTCTTTTACATGCCTCTCACCATAGACAGTGAGAGACATGGCCCGCCTTGGCCCGCCTTTGATAACCCAGTTAGCTGCACTGGGGGGGGGGGGGGGGGGGGGGACAGGGACAACCTTGTGGAGAGTGGGACTCGAACCCCCAATCTTTGGATCAGCGATCCAGCGCCCTATACCACTAGACCACCACTGCTCCTGTATACATACATGCATATGTGTATATAATATGACATATTCAACGCTATAAATGCTTATAATAACAATTAACATTCAAAAATAATGTATAAGATGTAAATAAAATATAAATACAGACACACACAGACATGCACCCACATACAGATGTGCATGCGCACACAGACAGATGCATGCACACACACAGCTGAGTACTTCACAAAAAAATCTAAGTAGTTTTGTTGGGGGGTTTTGGGTTGGTTTTTTTTTTTGTTTTGGTTTTTTTTTTTGTTTGTTTTTGTTTTTTGCATAATTGGCCTTGTTTTGTGGGATTTTCCTTAACCTTTTCCCTGTTTTCCTTAATTTCCTTATTTTTAAAAAATTTTTAAATTAATATTTTTGAAAAACCCACAATGCACCGAAGCCACAGGAACTGAAGTGCGAGGTAGTGAGGAATCACTGTATACATGTGTAAATATTTTAGGCAAGGCCAGTGGTGGCTGGGTGTTAAGATGCTGGACTACTGATCCCACTAATGCACTATCAATGGTTGTCACTGCTGCCCCCCCCCCCCCCCCAGTGCAGCTAAATAGGTCGAACATGTCTCTCACTGTATGTAGTGAGAGACATGTAAAAAACAAACAAACAAAAAAAAAAACACTGCTGACCTTCATCAAGAGTATCCTGCTTAGCTTTTAGTATGTGTCTGCCCTGAAACAGCCTGGCAAGCTGTACAGGGTGTACTCTGCTCTTGCCCAGAATCAGCTGAGATGGGCACCAGCCTCTCCACAACTCTAATTAGTATTAGATGGTTCAGAAAATGAATGATTGAATATTTTAGATGGAGAACATTAGAACTTTTCACTGAAATGCGTTTTTTGGCCTTGAGGCTCAAACCCAGATCCTTGCTGTGAGGAAACAGTGCTAAACACCACGCTGCTTAATGTAGACCAGATGAGCAATACAGTTTATTATTTCTTGATAAACGATGGAATACAAACAGGTCTTGGCAGTGGCTGAAAATTCTCAATCATGACTACTACAGTATGTGGTTTATAATTCTGCATATTTATATAATTGCATTCTCAGTATATTCCTCATGATGTACTTTTAGAATCTGCAGTCCTGCTCTCTTTAACATCGGCCTTCATTTCTCGTCCTGTCCTCCAGCTGTTTTCAATTCATGCTTCTATGTAACTTCACCCACTCACTGTCTGGTAAAAGAGGTAAGATGAAAAACCTCAGCAAAAACTAGTGAACACGACCTATGATGAAAAGATAGGGCCATGCAAAGACCATGTTCAAAAACAAAACAGCCTGTCAGACCGGAAAACCCTGCTGGGTAATAAGGAAGTGTCCTGGTGACACATCTGCATTGGTTTGAAGCCAATGCTGGTACAGTATATTATAAAACCAACCCTTTGGTTTGACAGTTGACTGTTGGTGTGATTATTTATTTTTTTTTTACAAATGCTGAGAGTTTGACTGATGGCAAACTAATCTGGATGTACCCCGTCTCCACCCAAAGTTGCTTGAGGTGCTTCTATGAACTATAGTAAGGTTAAGGAACCTCAGCAAATGGATGAATTTTTTTTTTTTTTTTTTTTTTTTTAAGTTAATAAATTCATTTTATGGTCAGAAGCTCGGCCGTCCGGGAAAAGCTTGGAGTAGAACCATCTCTGCTTTGAGAGGAGCCAGTTGCGATGGTTCAATCATCTACCGTGTTTCCCCGAAAATAAGGCAGGGCTTATATTAATTTTCATACCGAAATATGATACTCGGGCTTATTTTTAGGTGATGATGTATTTTACATTTTTCTCTATTACATGTATTATAATATATCTTTGTCTTTATCTCTTGTTATTTCGTTATATCTCTTTATTTTTAAAATATTTTAACCAGAACCGAATCGAGTGATTTTAGCGATTTTTATGGACACAAGTGTATGTCCTCGTTTTAAAGCAGTCGCTGACATCAACTGAGCCTCGACGCACAAGGATTGATGCTTTGACAGCGTACCTTAGGTAAAGCTGCCTAATAGATGAGTCAGCACTTTCACCTAGAGCCCTAGATTGAGCGAGTAGCAGGCCAATGAATTGCTGCCGCTCTCAACTAGGGCTTATTTTAAGGGGAGGGCCGATATTAAAATCATCTTGTAAAATCACGCTAGGTCTTATTTTGTGGTTTGGTCTTATTTTCAGGGAAACACGGTAGTTAAAACGCATCTCAAACACCTCCCTGTTGTGATGTTTAAGGAATGTCCAACCTGGAAGAGACCCCAGGGTCGACCCAAAACACACTGGAGGGACTATGTCTTCCACCTGGTCTAGAAATGCCTCGGTGTCGACTGGAAGGGCTGGAGGTGGTGGCTGAGGATAGGGATGTCTGGAGCTCACTGCTTAGGCTGCTGCCCTTGTGACCTGACCCCGGACCAAGCGGAAGATGATGATGATGATGATTAAATAAATTCCAGATTACTTCTCTCATACTGCTAAATGACCCTCTGTTTTCAAAAGTTTGATGTTGGCATGAATCTGTTCTCAAATTTACAGCACCACGTGATGACTATATTCTTGCTAAAACGACTGTTGAACAACCAACATATAATGTACCATCTGTTATATGGGTGGCGTGCATTATCATTACCTCAAACAATCTGCTGTAGCTCAAAGAATTTGTCAAGGAGTAATATTTACCAGGGGGCAGAAACTGTGTAATTGATATCATCGCCACTAACTTTTTTTAGAGGGTGAACATATGGAAGTATGTCTGCATTCAAAAGCTTGGCCCAGGCTCAGATGGAAAGGATGCTTCATGACATGTTTTGCCTTCATTACTCATAAAGCTGTTGCTCATTTTGACATCTTTTCTTTTGTTTATAAATAGAAGCCAGGATGAATTAAACCATTGGATGTGACTGTGGTGTGTGTTGGGGGGTGGGGTTGGGTGGGGGGTGTAGTGTGGTTTGTGTTTGTTTGGGTGACTTTTGAATATTTATTTCCATGATGATTTTTGGATGCAATGCAATTTTTCCTCCAGTAAACCCAGTGAGTTTCTGATTGGAAGCCGACTCTTTCGATATCTGGATTCATTACGGAAAAGAAACAAAAGCAGATGCATAACAGAGAAGAAAAGCAGGAAGGCGGACAGGGTTGATGATTTGAGTACAAAGCCTTTGAAAGCTGGCAATATAAAACAAGACCAAGACGTGCCCGACTGCACCACAGCACGATGCGAATCCGTGCCTGCGCAATGCTCTGCTGACTAGCGCCCATGTTTGCTTCGGCCTGGCAGATTGATTGCCGGCATATAATTGACTGCAAGAGCTCGAGGATTTTGTCTCTCCTGACCAATCCTGGCTAACCAACATGAAGAAGAAACGCGGAGCTATTCTCCATCAATAAATAAGATCTAGTCCCGGAACTCGCTTTACATTGGAGACATTGGAGTGTTTTCTAATTGCTTGATCTTGAATTCTATTAAATGACTCCTGTACCTGTTCTTGTTCCTTAGTGCATTGGTTTTCTCCATGGATTTGAAATTCATGTAGTGTCGAAATCTTCAGTCACACTGACAGGCAATGCTGCAGCTGGAAACTTGGGGAGGGGGGTTACCCAGAAATATTGCTTACATTAGAGGTAATTTTTCAAACGTGGAAAGATGTTGTGGGAAATGAGAGAAATTGCACTGGAATTCCCCTCCCAAGTGCGCGCACACACACACACACACACACACACACACACACACACCATACTCAAAGATGTTTTGAAATATGATGTGTTAAGCAACATGACCACTTTTATTATTTTTTTTTTCTCCCCTTATTCAACCTGGAATATTTACTTTCATAAATATCTCTCGAAAAACAGTGTCCTTGTGCTGGGCTTGGAAAGGAACGTGGATTTTATGCAAGGAACACACACTTCACTTATTCCGCCTGTATTTATTTTTTAAGAAGTGATCTGGCACGAACACACAAAGAGACACTACTTCGAATGTGTTTGTTTTATTATCCTTGTGAAGACCTTTAACTGACAAACTTGTTCAAACTAATTAATTAATTCCAGCACATCTAGATCTTATCCGATCTGTTACACTGATAACCCAAAGCAAACAATTTTGCCTTTTCTTTTAGGTTGCCTGATATGGACAAATTGTTGTTTCCCAGTAACATGGACAAATGCACAATCGCTTTCAATTAACCTCTCCGTACATCAAGATGGGATTTTCACAGTGGCAGGTATTATGGTAAACATCAAATTATTTCTTCCACGGCTCCCCTGGGCAGCCAGGCACTGTCAGTTAAACTCTACTCGATAGTTTTCCTCGTGCTCGGCTTTGTGTCGGACCCCAGGATGCTCTCGGAACAGACATGGCATTAAAGAACACATTGTACAGACATGTTTCAAGGCTGAACACTTTGAAAAAGGGTTTTGTTTTTTTTTGTTTTTTTAGTAAGAGCTCTCTTCCCTGACTGAAGGAGTAGTTTGACCCAAAATGGAGGGAAAGAAGAGATTTTTAGCGACAGGGGATGCTAATGACCTCTAGACTCGCGTTATTAAAGGACACAATCAAGTACTGCTGGATGTAAACTTGCTCATGTGGATTTATTGAAGCAAGTCAAGGCATGAAGGAGTCTCACCTATTTTTCTGCTGCGTGGACAGATTATAAATTAATTCAGTAGACGAATACATCAAATGAAATGTGTTAGCTAATGTGATGTAGCAAATGTTAGCAAAGCTAGCTGGCTAGATAAAGTCCCACACACGTGATCATTATTCTCTAGTAACAAAATATGCACAACTATTAGTGCAAGCTGTGATGAGATGCTACTGTATAAAGATCTGAATCAAAAATCTCAGAAAAAGTCTTATATAAAAGATGTTTTAATGCCTATTGAAGCTTTCACTTGTAGAGGGCTCAGCGGTTATAAAAGTTCACACTTTCGTCTCACAGCAACAAGGTCCTTGGGTTGAGTCCTGGGTCCACCAAGGGGTTTTCTGTATGGAGTTTGCATGGTCTGACTGTGCTTGCATGACTTTCTTCTGGGTACTCTAGTTTCGTTCAATGGTCCAAAGACGTGCACATTGGGCTTTTTAAGTGTTCCAAATTGGCCCGGGGTGTGAGTATGAGTGTAAATGGTTGTGTGGCCAGGGCAGAGTTTGCCAGATCATCAAAGGGTCAACAATTTCCAATTTGACTTTATTTATTGAAGAATGGAGGACTTTCTTACAGGCACTATAGTACAGGTATACCTCACCCAACGTCGTTAATTGGTTCCAGGAGAGACGACTTAAGTCAAAAAACGACTTAAATCGAATTAGATTGTCTCTATGCTAGCCTAGGCTAGGCTACGCGAAATTTACTTGTCTAGAATAAACAGAAAATAACTATTCCTCGTTCTGTACCTTATTCATGAATGCAATTTTCAATATGGTTAATAATGTTGCACCCGGAGCATATGCGTCGGACCCAAAGATGGAAGAGACCATGTAAGAAGATTCAATGATTTTATTTTGCACTTTAGAAAATCTAAATCACTGGAAATAATTAATCGATGGAAACTGGTCGAGCACAAAGCAGGATACCAGGAGTCGGAGAGATAGCAGGGAAACGGAATCACTGGGAAGGACAATCTTCTGACGTCGGAGGGAAGCGCACCGCTCCTCTTTATAGCTCGCTGATTGCTGATTGCTGAATGGAAACAGGTGCGCTCTCTGGACCTCGCCTGCAGGTAGCAGCCACGCCCCTCGCCAGCGCTTGCAATGAATGAAGAGAGAGTTAACGCCTCCAGCCAGCACAGACCATAACAAATAAGATCTATTTTATTAAACTTTATTTATTAAACTTTATTTAATTTTTCAATACGTTTTTGAAAATCGATGTATAATCGAGAACAACTTAACTCGAAACGACTTAAGCCAAGATATACCTGTATTATCAAGTGTAATTTATTGTAATAACAGTTGGACTGAAAATAATAATTATAATTAAATTATGCCTGGAGCAGTGGCGGGCCGGCGGTAGGATGCTGGCTGACTGATCCAAAAGGTCAAAGGTTCAAGCCCCAATATCACCAAGTTGTCACTGCTGCGCACTCGCACACACACACACACACACACACACACACAGCAGGTTCCAGCTCACTAGGTTATCAAAGGCCAGCCATGTCTCTCATTGTTTGTGGTGACATGCATGAAAAAGAAGCATTGCTGCCATTCAGAAAGTGCAGGCCACTGGATTTTCATCAGCATGTCTTTGCCCTGCTATGGCCTGGCAAGCTGTACAAGGCATACTCTGCCCTCACCCAGAGTCAGCTGAAGCGCCAGCCTGCCTGAGACCATAATTATGATTAAACGATTCAGAAAATGAATAAATGAATAAATAATTCTTCTTTTATGTCTCTGTAGTAACTGCATAGCCGTAACTAGCCGCAAATCAGGAAATACACATTTGTAAATTCTTTGTGGTGAAAAAATGCACTGAAACACAATGTCACTTCTACGCATTATTCACGGTCTTCATATTGTTCCTACAAGTTATTCCCTTCAGAAAGAACACACTACGCAGGTGTTCTGAGCTGGAATGAAAATTGAGTGCTTTCACGGTGACGGGACCATTACACCTTTAACCGCAACAGAAAAATGCTCCATTCAGGCTTCTAGGATTACCAAAAAATTACATGAAGCATATTACAGGGCAAGTCACGACACCTTTGTCGACAGAGTGAGAAGAACCTGCAGGTTGGTGATGGTGCTCCCCTGAACTAACAAATCATCGACAAGCCTACATCAAGCTGACAATCGCCACTGCTTGAAGCCCAACATAATAACAGTGCAGTGGCAGTTGAACTGTTGCTACTGCTTTTTTGCGGATGCACAATGCTCGCTTGCAATTGGCATGCGTGTCAAGACAAAGAGGATACACCTCTCAGAATCTTCACCAGACCAGTTTTCTTGCCCTTACTTTTTGAGCCAATGTTGGCTTTAAAGCCCGTTATCTTGAGCTTTAAATCTCTACCCCCCACGGGACATTCCTAAACCTGGACTTCGATCTAAATCCTGTGCATTCTCTGTCCTAAAGTCTTTTTTTTTTCAACATGAATATCATGGTGCCATTAGAGCATTCTATAGAAGAAAGACATGGATAAAGTGGCTTTGTGGCACCAGGATGGCTTGTATACACATGAATATCAGTCAAGATATTTAAAAAAATTTACTCTGGAAACCTGCATCATCCCTGCTGAGTATTTACATCAAAACACAAGCTAATCTTCTTGGTCTGTGTCTTTGTAGGAGCACATGGTGTGTAAAGTCAGGAAAACAAAGCACTGCACATTTAATGATGATCGTCCCAGAGGCACTTTGAAGCAGGAGACGTCTGCAAAAAGTAGATATTACTTTCTACTTTTAATTGAAAAGCAAACGTGAGAGACATGGCCAGCCATTGATAACCCAGTTAGCTGCACTTGGGGGTTGGGGATAGCGGTGGTCACCACTGCCATGGTCTGGAAGTCAAATCATCTTAAAAGTGATATGATTTTTGCAAGACAAAAAAAATCCCTGTACGAGATTCCTGTGATACTTGGTTATGTATGACTGTTGTATGCTCAGTCTAACACCATCTTGAAAATGTCACATGGGGATATGTCGCATGGGTATATAAGTAAGACATCTTGGATTTATTGCAGGACAATCATAGGACTATTATAAAAATATTATAACAATATTGTATGATTGCATCAGATGAACCGAAAAGCATATAAATCGGTATTTCCATCATAACCCAGTAATAGGATGCAATATCATGCAATAGACCTATGAAATGGACCTCACATCAAGAATTGCCTACAAGATAGAAAACATTTTGAACGTGTTCAGTCCTCCAAGACGAAGGTCTTTTCATCGTACAACACGAGTTTATTACGATATGCCCACATTAACCTGTTATTATATCTGTTGTGTGATGTACAAACCAGATTCCAAAAGAAATTGGGACACTATACAATTTTTGAATTAAAATTGAATGTAATGATGTGGACGTGCCAAATTTAAATATTTTATTCCGAATAGAACATATATGACAGGGTCAAACGTTTAAACCGAGAAAGTGTATCATTTTAAGGGGAAAAATATGTTGATTTTAAATGTCATGGTGTCAACAAATCTCAAAAAAAGCTTTGACAGGTATCAACAAGAGGCTGGAAAAGTCAATTGCACTTATAATGAAAAATTGCAAAGAGTTTGAAGTTATCTTCATCTACAGTACATAACATCATCCAATGATTCAGAGAATCTGGAACAATCTCTGTGCATGTGGGTAAAGGCCGAAAAACTATACTGGATGCCCGTGATCTTCGGGCCCTTAAACGGCACTGCACCACAAACAGGAATGCTACTGTAAGGGAATTCACAGAATGGATTCAGCAATACTTCCAGAAACCATTGTCGGTGAACACAATCCACCGTGCCAGCCGCCATTTCCAAACAGGACCCCAGAAGCACAGGCGTTTTCTCAATGCCAGGGGTCATTTAAAGTGGAGTGTGGCAAAGTGGAAAACTGTTCTGTGGTCAGACGAATCATGATTCAAAGTTCTTTATGGAAAACTGGGACGCCATGTCATCCGGACTAAAGAGGACAAGGACAACCAAAGTTGTTATCAGCGCTCAGTTCAGAAGCCTGCATCTGTGATGGTATGGGGTTGCATGAGTGCGCGTGGCATGGGCAGCTTGCACATCTGGAAAGGCACCGTCAATGTAGAAGGCCCAAGACAGTTGAACAGTTCGAGGCATGTATTAGACAAGAATGGGACAGCATTCCTATTTTTAAATTTAAGAAACTTGTCTCCTCGGTCCCCAGATGTTAGCAGACTGTTATAAGAAGAAGAGGGGACGCCTCACAGTGGTGAAAATGGCCTTGCCCCAACTTTCTTGAGATTTGTTGACAGCATAAAATTTAAAATCAACATATTTTTCCCTTAAAATGATACATTTATTCAGTTTAAACTTTTGACCCGTCATCCATGTTCTATTCAGAATAAAATATTGAAAATTGGCAATTCCACATCATTGCATTTAGTTTTTATTTATAGGTTGTATAGTATCCCAACTTTTTTGGAATCCGGTTTGTAGTTGAGAGGAGTTTTAAGTAAAGGGTCCACTATCAGAATCTATAGGAATGTGTTGTTGCTTTTGTAACGATAGGCAACAGTCCAGAGCAATGGAGAATGTGGAAAAGAGGTGAAGTGTGTGCAGGCAGGTTGGAATGGTTGGAGAAAAGTGTCCGGTGTGATGTGTGATAGGAGGGTATCAACAAGAGTGAAAGGAAAAGTGTACAAGACGGTGGTAAGGCCAGCGAGGTTGTATGGTTTAGAAACAGTGGTGCTGAGGAAAAGACAGGAGGCAGAGCTGGAGGTAGCAGAGATGAAAATATTGAGGTTCTCTTTGGGAGTAACGAGGATGGATAGGATCAGGAATGAGCACATCAGAGGGACAGCACATGTAAGATGTTTTGGACACAAAGTCAGAGAGGCAAGATTGAGATGGTTTGGACATGTACAGAGAAGGAATAGTGAATATACTACACTATTGGTAGTAGGATGCTGAGGATGGAACTACCAGACAGAAGGCCTAGAGGAAGACCAAAGAAGATTTATGGATGTGGTGAAGGAGGACATGAAGGTCGTTGGAGTAAGAGTAGAAGATGCAGAGGATAGGGTGAGATGGAGGCAGATCATTTGCTGTGGCGACCCCTGAAGGGAGCAACCGAAAGGAAAAGAAGAAGAAGAAGTCATATTGGAACTAAGCATTACTATGACAGTCAACCGTTCACTCATTTGAAAAACGACATTTTTCCTTAATAGGGTTATTTGAAGGCTGTAGCCTATCTCAGCCTCAGCTCTGGTTGAATGCAGAGTCCACCCTGAGCAGCTCTCCAGACCATCAAAGGCAACACACACACACACACACACACACACACACACACACACACACACACACACACACACCCACCTACACCTATTCACATTCACTTCTAGGAGCAAATTGAAACATCCAATTTTCAGGACGCATATGTCTTTGAATTGTAGGAGGAAATCAGAGACCCTTGGAAACCTCCATACAGAAATTCCCTCGCCAAGCCTGGGAAGTCAACTATGATATACACCTAATAGACAACATCAGTCAGTGTTTATACTATACCACTGTTAGCTTTTCAGGAACCACCCCTTCAGCCATCTGATTCTAACATAATCTCTCTCTCTCTCTCTCTCTCTCTCTCTCTCTCTCTCTCTCTCTCTCTCTCCCCTCACTCATTCTTGTTCTTCTCTTAAAGGAAACACTGTCGTCACCCTACTCATATTAAGAAGTTGAATCCACATAATGGTCCTGGCAAAGTTGGAGCTATAATTAAAGTTAAGTGAGCAGATGTCGAAAGAGAAGCATTTTCTGCCATAATAAATGAGGTTTTTGAATTTAACACCTCTGGGCAAAGGAACTCTATCTAAATGACCCTGAGGCCCTCGCCTCTTAAATAGTAGTTTGTAACTCTGGAAGTGGTGTAAAGCAACCCCCCACCCGAGCCCAAATCCCCACCTGCTCTTTTAACCCTCTGGCCAAGGTTGAAGCCCTTCTGTTTCAGGACAGATCAAATGTCTGCTCTTATGTGTAGCAACATTGTAAATGAAACTAGGATGAACAATATTTGCATTGTACCTACAAGACGCCCTCTCACACTCGCCCAAGTGAAAGGTGTGGGAGGAGGCCTGAGAACATGAATTCCTAAAATACAGGATCACGTTGCAGCCCAGTAACAGCACAGATCCTGCAAGAAATTGCTTGACATTGTTGAAGCCGAGTCCCTATTTTCACCCCAAAACTGTCAAAAGAGCGACTTATCTTCAGCCTGTGATTCGAAATGGTTTATTCAGAGTGCATCTCATTTCGAATGAAAGTAGGTCGTTTCAGATTGGCAGAAAAAAGCATCCCCTTTTTTTCCACCACTAGAGTTATAATTACGGGCTCAAAACAGCAGGGGTAAAAATCTGTGTTTGTGTTTATTGACAGGGCCCACCGTAGTTCATTGCTTGAACTGTTTCCATCTGAATTGAGCAATGGAAATCTCAGCAGTAAACCGTTGATGTTGGTTATTCAGGAATGAGGTAAGCTTTGTTTCTCTGACCAACTTAGCCTATTTTCAGGGCTTTTTGCAGTCTCTGAGCATGGGTTATACACAAAAATTCCAGACAACATAGAACACTCTGGACTGAAATGCATGTTGGCATGTGTGAAAGAAACATATAGGTGTGTGTGTGTGTGTGTGTGTGTGTGTGTGCGCGCAGACTACAACATTCCCTTTTGTCCATTCTCTAGAGTTGAAGCAAGAGAAGAGCTTTATTTACCCCACTGATATTACAACAGTTATTCTCTGCAAGTCCTCCAGGACATCTGCACAGTTCACCAGAACAGGTTTAGAATCCAGATGTGTCAGTCAGTTGAGATCAGTTTTAATTTTAATGGCGTGAACCTTTGTTTACTTAAAGAATGGCAGTCTGGGTAGACCTGTTCAATAGTGGCTCAGTTTTTCTTTCAATGATATTTTCTGTCTGTTTTTAAAAGAGGAGAATATATTGTCCTGCATTGTTTCACCAAAGCAATCTGGAAATGTTTTATTTAGTTTACTGTCAAAGCTTTTCTTTGAAGTACAGTAGGAAGGACAATCAGTCTCGACTTAAGGTGGCATTATTGAGCTTGGTACAAAATCAGAGTCTTATTTCATTACTGTTCAGTGATGTTGCAGTCAAGGTCCTATGCAGACAGCCTTAGTTGGTTTGTGCAATGGGGTATTGCTATGCTTCAAAAGACTCGGGTCTCTTGTTAGGGTTAAGAAAAAGACATCCATTCCTCCGTCAATCATGTATACTATCAGGGTTACAGGGGAAACTGATGCCAACCTCAGCTTATGTTGGGAGAGAGGTATGGTACAAGGTTGGCTGAAAAGTTCATAGGCTGGTCATGGTACAATAGTTAAATTTGACCAAGTTTGGTTTATTTTTTAACATACTGTATTCGCCCCCGTGCTCTACACCTTCTTCCATCAGCGTTGTCATGCTTGGATCCTCTTGATGTAGAAGCTCTCATTGCGTCGGCTTTAATACTTCATATTCAACCTGTAGTGGAATTGAGGCACATCCATCTCCCATCAAGATGGTTCAAAGTTCAAGTCCCAGGCTTGGGTGTTTCTGTGTGGAGTTTGCATGTTCTCTCCTAGCTTTTCTCTGGGTATTATATATTCAAAGATAGTCGAGTTAGGCTAATTGGCGCTTTCAAATTGCTTCTGTGTGTGTGTGTGTGTATCTGTGTGTGTGTTCGCCCTGCAATGGACTGTCAAGCTGTACATGGTATACACTGCCTTTGATCAGTGTTGGCTGAGCTAGGCTCCAGCCTCCCTGCAAACGATCAGTGTTGGCTGAGCTAGGCTCCAGCCTCCCTGCAACCGAAGTAGGGTTACACAGATAAGCAGATAATGAATGAGTAAGAAAATGAATAAGTGTGATTCTTTAAGCCTGTCTTCTTCTTTTCCTTTCGGCTGTTCCCTTCAGGGGTCGTCACAGCGAATCATCTGCCTCCATTTCACCCTATCCTCTGCATCTCCTTCTCTTACACCAACTGCCTTCATGTCCTCCTTCACCACGTCTATGAATCGTCTCTTTGGTCTTCCTCTAGGCCTTCTGCCTGGTAGTTCCAACCTCAGCATCCTACTACCAATATACTCACTATCCCTCCTCTGTACATGTCCAAAACATCTCAATCTAGCCTCTCTAACTTTGTCTCCAAAACGTCTTACATGTGCTGTCCCTCTGATGTGCTCATTCCTGATCCTATCCATCCTCGTTACTCCCAAAGAGAACCTCAACATTTTCATCTCTGCTACCACCAGCTTTGCCTCCTGTCTTTTCCCCAGTGCCACTGTTTCTAAACCATACAACATCGCTGGCCTCAACACCATCTTGTACACTTTTCCTTTCATTCTTGCCGATACCTTCCTAACACACGTCACACCGGACACTTTTCTCCAACCATTCCAACCTGCCTGCACACGCTTCTTCACCTCTTTTCCACACTCTCCACTGCTCTGGATTGTTGAGCCCAAGTACTTAAAATCCTCCACCTTCCTTATCTCTGCTCCCTGTAACCTCACCGTTCCTCTTGGGTCTTTGTCATTCATACACATGTATTCTGTCTTACTGAGGCTAACCTTCATTCCTCTCCTTTCCAGGGCATACCTCCACCTCGCTAGATTTTCCTGCACTTGTTCTCTGCTCTCACTGCAGATCACAATGTCATCTGCAAACATCATAGTCCATGGAGATTCTTGTCTAACCTCGTCTGTCAGCCTGTCCATCACCATAGCAAACAAGAAGGGGCCCAGAGCTGACCCTTGATGCAGTCCTACCTCCACCTTGAACTCTTCTATCACACCGACAGCACACCTCACCACTGTCTTACATCTCTCATACATGTCCTGCACCACTCTAACATACTTCTCTGCTACTCCAGACTTCCCTCAAGCAATACCACAGTTCCTCTCTCGGCACCCTGTCATATGCTTTCTCTAGATCCACAATGCAGCTCCGTCTGACCTTCTCTGTACTTCTCGATTAACATCCTCAAGGCAAACACTGCATCTGTGGTGCTCTTTCTTGGCATGAAACCAAACTGTTGTTCACAAATGCTGGCCTCTGCCCTTAGTCTAGCTTCCACTATTCTTTCTCATAACTTCATCGTATGGCTCATCAACTTTATCCCTCTGTAGTTGCCACAACTCTGTACATCGCCCTTGTTCTTAAAAATGGGCACCATCACACTTCTCCTCCATTCCTCTGGCATCCTCTCACTCTCTAAGACCTTGTTGAATGTTCTTGTCAGGAAATCTACTGCTACCTCTCCTAGGCACTTCCATATCTTCACCGGTATATCATCAGGACCAACTGTCTTTCCATTCTTCATCCTCTTCAATGCCCTCCTCACTTCAACCTTACTCATCTTTTGCTACTTTCTGGTCCTCATCAGTCGTCTGTTCTACTCTTTTTTTCTCTCTCATTTTCCTCATTCATCAGCTCTTCAAAGTACTTTTTCCATCTTTCCAGCACACTTCTGTCATCAGTCAATACTCTCTGTCCTTAATCACTCTAACTTGCTGCACGTCCTTCCCATCTCCATTTCTGTGCTGTGCCAACCTGTATAAATCATTTTCTCCCTCCTTACTGTCTATCTATCCTTACTGTATACAATCTAGCATACAAGTCATCATACGCCCTCTGTTTGGCCTTTGACACCGCTACCTTCACCTTACGCTGTGTCTCCCTGTACTCCTGTTTACTCTCTCCGGTCCTTTCTATGTCCCATTTCTTCTTGGCTAACCTCTTCTTTTGTACACACTCCTGTACTTCCTCATTCCACCACCAAGTCTCCTTATCTACTGTCCTTCCAGATGACACACCAATATACATACCTGTATCCCTGATCACATTAGCTGTAGTTGTCCAGTCATCTGGAAGCACTTCCTGACCACCCAAATCCATTTTCAACTCCTCCTTGAAGGCAACACGACACTCTTCCTTTTTCAGCTTCCACCATTTTGTCTTCTGCTTTGCCTTTGCCTTCTTCACCTTCCTCACCATCAGCATCATCCTGCACACCACCATGCTATGCTGTTTGGCAACACTCTCACCCGCTACTACTTTGCAGTCACTGACTTCCTTCAAATTACATTGCCTACACAAGATGTAGTCTACCTGTGTGCTCCTACCTCCGCTTTTATAAGTCACCCTATGCTCCTGTCTCTTCTGGAAGAAAGTATTTACCACAGCCATTTCCATTCTTTTTGTAAAATCTACCAACATCTGTCCTTCTGCGTTCCTGTCCTGGATACCAAACCTGCCCATCACTTCCTCGTCCACTCTGTTTCCTGCACCAACATGTCCATTGAAGTCTGCACCAATGACCACTCTTTCACCTCTGGGGGTATTCTGCATCACTTCATTTAACTCACTCCAGAATCTCTCCCCTTTTAGCTCATATCCTGTCTGTGGGGCATAAGCACTAACAACACTGAACATCATGCCTTCAATTTCTAACTTGAGACTCATCACTCTGTCTGACACTCTTTTCACTTCTAGAACATTCTTGACAAACTCCTCCTTCAAGATGACTCCAACCCCATTTCTCTTCCCATCCACACCATGAAAAAACAGCTTAAACCCTGCTCCTAAGCTTCTAGCCTTGCTACCTTTCCACCTGGTTGGTTCCACCAACATTGATCCTTTGAAGCCTGTATGTCTTTTATTATATTATTTACTGTATATATATATATATATATATATATATATATATATATATATATATATATATATATATATATATATAGACAGTACTGTATGTCTTCTTGTTGACAAGATACTGCAGTGGTCTGTTATGCTACAATGTATTGGTCATTCATTCATGTTCTGAACCGCTTAATCCTAATTAGGGTCATGGGGAGGCTGGCACCCATCCCAGCTGATGCCAGGCAAGAGTAGAGTACACCCTGGATGGCTCACCAGGCCATCACAGGGCAGAAACACGGGCCTTGCAGCCTACTCTTGTCGAAATTCAGCAATGGTTCTTTTACAGCCTCACACCATAGACAGTGAGAGACATGGCCGGCCTTTGATAACCCAGTTAGCTGCACTGGGGGTACAGTGACAACCTGTTGAGAATGGGGCTTGAACCCGCAACCTAAGAATCAATGATCCAGCGGCCTTATCCACCAGGGCCACCACTGCCCATGTACTGTTCAGGATGATTAAATACATATCCTATAACTATTGCATTAATTTCTGGACAAAAATAAAATCATATGTTGCCTTAAAAAACCTTCCTGCCTTAGAGTACAGCCTGAATAAGTGATATATTTAAAATAATATTTGGCACCCCCCTCCCCTCCCCCAAGTGCAGCTAACTGGGTTATAAAAGGACGTCCATGTCTCTCATTGTCTGTGGTGTGGGGTCTGTAAAAGTCTCCCAGTGACCATAATTAGGATTAAGCAGTTACAGAAAATGAATAAATGAATACTTGGCACATTGAGTTCATTATTTTAATAGACATCTGCTTCACAATGTTTAACAACAATTTGGTAAATTTCATTTGTAGACATTCTTTGTAGATTCTCTTTAATGAGTCTTATCATATGGGGCTGGAGATTTCCTAAGCTTTGAGAGGAACCCCCACTATCAGTGCTATAACCTCAGGCTCCAGCCACACAAAGGGGTTTGTGATATCTCCTTTCCAAATCTGAGCCTAAAGCCACTATTGGAACACTATCAGGACCATCCCACCCCCTCTCAGCAGGGGGTGACTGGAGGAAATGAAAACCACGACAAGCCCTTCTTTCAGGTCCATAATTTAGATTTATTAAGAACAAAGAGAGGTGTTAAAACCCATGTTTGTTTGGGGCTTGTTTTACTTACCCTTTTTGTATTTTTATTTTTTAAATGCAAGGATACTTTTGTGATGTTTTTGCATTTAGTCTCTGGTAACGTATCTGCACCTTTGGCATCGATTTCTTCTATTTTCTTGTTTGGCTGTAGCATTATTGAGTCAGTGGGTGAAACATTTTGTCTCTATTACATGCTGCTTCTTGATTTATGAAAGTGTCTCCAGGACACAATGATTTCTCATCTCTGATTTACATATTCTTATTTTCCTTAAATAACTAATGACTTTGGGATACTGGGGATAAGAATGATTTCAGGGTGGGACTTGAATCTGTCATTCAAATATTTCCTAGGTTTGAGGTGCATCCTTTATTTTTAATGTTCCCTGAAAACTCTGACACAATTGTTGCTTACATAAGTCTTTCATTATTATTTAGTTTTTCCTGTTTTGTCTTCACTATTCTCTGGAGATACATACTGGCATAAGCAAAAGTAGCCAATCCTCTTATGACTCAAGCAAATGACTCTCCAGAGTCAATTAAATCTATTGTTTTATCCCACATGCCTTATACAGTGGCACCTCACCTTACAAAATTAATCTGTTCCAGAACCTTTTCTTAACCTGGATTTTTCGTAAATTGAACCTCATTTTAGTCACCATGTTTCTGTCCCTTGCTAAAAAGGGTTGTGACAGGAAGGGCATCCGACGTAAAAACCTCTGCCAAATCAAACGTGCAAATCAGATGATTCGCTGTGGCGACTCCCGAGTAAAAAGGGAAAAAAGCCAAAAGGAAGACAGACTGAACCGCATTTTACATGTACAACGTGTGATTCGTTCCAAGGCCCCAAATACTACCCCCTAAACCCTTTAAAAATTATAAAAGCATACTGAGTTATCAAAGGCGGGCCATGTCTCTCACTGTCTATGGTGAGGTTCATGTAAAAGAACCATTGCTGACTTTTGTAAAGAGTAGGCTGCAAAGTCGTCAGTGTGTTTCTGTCCCTTGTTAAAAGGGTTGTGACAGGAAGGGCATCCGACGTAAAAACCTCTGCCAAATCAAATGTGCGAATCAGATGATTCACTGTGGCGACTCCCGAGTGAAAGGGAAAAAGCCGAAAGGAAGACAGACAGACCTCTTAAGACCTTCTGCTTCAATATCGTACTGATGGTAGATGGGTTTGGCCATATTCCTTTGCAATATCACTCAACCGCATGCCACGTGCATGTGTGTGCGCGTGTGTTGACCGTGTCTTCTTAGCAGAGTTATAATCTTACAAATGTTTATGGAAGGTTAAAAGCCAGTAATTCTGTCCTTTACCTGAAAAGCATTATGGGAGATGTAGCTCCATAATAACCAATGGGAAGGAGCTGTGTCATCCCTCCTCACCAATGGGAGGCCAGCGGGGCAGGATGTTGGGAGATAGCTAATGGGAGGCCAGCGGGGCGGAATGTTGGGACATGTAGTCCGTGGGAGAACAAGTCGTGCATTGTTTGAATGGCGCGTTTGAATGTTTGAATGGCGCATTTCATAAGGAGAACTTGTTTCGTATAGAGAGACAAAAAAATTTAGGAAAATGTTTTTCGTAAACTGGATTTTTCATATTCTGGGACTATCGTAAGGTGCAGTACCACTGTGCTTGCGTATTTTGCATGGACACTTGTATATGTGCTTGCTTGGTGTTACACCTGTACATGCATACAAGACCAATATGAGCTGATGACGGCAAAAAGTTATGAATGCTTAGGGTTAATGCTGGGGTATGGAAGGGTGGCAACTGTCACACTGAAAATAATCCTTTTGGCAACACGCCAAGTTCTGAATCCATGGCACGACTCTTATAATATCCATGTAGACTTGAATCATATCTACAACATTTTGATTTTAATTTTCATTGCTATCACTGGCATCCTTAGCATAAAATTTTGAAATATTATGAGCTTTCAAGCAACTATGAGTGACAAATATTATTGATCTGGCACAAGAAAAATTGTGTGGCCATTCATTTTGTTCCCAAGGTCAAGCCACTGAAATTGTCCAAGGTAGTCTTCTACTCAAGACTTTCCAGTACATAGTTTCAGCTTGTATACACATGGAGCAAAAGGAGGTAAATATTGAAAGAAGACAATGTCTTGAAATGTTGTGTCTAAACACATTGGCTTTTTTTTTTTTTTTATCTTGACTGCCGTACCTCGGATTACTCTCTGTGTGAAAAACATACTTGTCATACTTGTGTGGATTTTGTCTGGATTCTACAGTTTCCTTGCACCTCCCAAAAAACCTCCCAGCAGGTTGGCCGGCTTGTCTAAATGAATGTGGTGCATGGCGGCACTGTCAAGGACAGGCATACCATCCAGCATGCATCCCACCTCTCTTTCAGGTAATTTACATACTTGATTCCGCATTCAAGGTATGAATGCCCCCATGCAGCGAACTGGGTTATCAAAGGCCAGCCATGTCTCCCACTGTCTATGGTGAGAGGTTCATGTAAAAGACCCATTGCTGACTTTCGACAAGAGTAGCTGCATAGCCGTCAGTATGTTTCTGCCCCTTGCTAAAGGGTTGTCAGGAAGAGCATCCAATGCAAAAAGCCTATGCCAAATCAAACATACGAATCATGGATTCACTGTGGCGACCCTTGAGAAAAAGGGAAGAGCCGAAAGGAAAAGAAGAAAGAAGATTCTGCATTCAATACCAATTCAGAGTTAATTTATGGTGTGAAGCGTAAAATCTCAGATTTTCTTTGACTTGGTCAAATGCCTTTGAGACTGCATATCAAGTAAAGCATTCTTATGTATGTCAGTGCAGAGGTTCAAATTGCTATGCACTAGGTTTACCCATATACTAATTTTTATGAGGGACTGCCTATTTGCACTGGGGTGAGAATAGTTCTACTGCAGCTATTTAGCTATTTACAACCGGTTACAAACGAGTTTACACAATTTCCTCCAGGATCAATAAAGTTCACTGTTTCTGATTCTGGTTGTAGATTGCACTGTTGGCTGCAGACACCTGGGTGCTTCTCTTTATCTCTGGGTGGTACTATATACACCTTGGCATAAATAAATACACTAGATATCTACCAAGAGTACAAGCAGCTTTGTTGGCTTGGGTTACCCCAGGCCTTGTTGTTATTGATACCAGTTACCCAATGGTGAAAAGCTGATCTTTCTGGATGCACAGACTCCCATAGGCTTGGACTACCAATAAACTGTTTACAGTGCTCCAGTGATGTAGTTGTTAGCACAGGTCATGGATTCAAGGTTTGAGTCCCTGGTTCATTTGATTTTGTGTAGAGTTGGCATGTTTTCAACATGTTTGCATGGGTTTCCTCTGGGTATTCTGGTTTTGTCCCTCAGTCCAAAGATGTGTATATCAGGCTAACTGGCTATTCCCAATTGTCCCTAGGTGTGAGGCCCTGCAGTGGTCTGGACAGTTGCTCAAGGTAAACCCTGCCTTTGCCCAGTGTAGGATAGGCTCCAGCTGCCTGATTACCTCAATAGGATTAAGTGAGTCAGCAAATGAGTGAGCGAGTGAGTTCTATGAAAGCCCAGTTTGGTATATTGAGAAGACATTACATCACCTCAAAACCAAAACAAATGTGAAATTGCAAGTAACCTGACACATTTCATCACATTACTTACGGTGCATTGATAAAAGTAAATAACTTTCATAATTGATGCTGAGCACACCACCTTCGGCTACATATACAGTTAAGGCATGTGGTAGATGCTTTTATCCCTGATCAACTTGCTTTTGAAAAATGTTATTGATGTATGAATTTCATTCCTATAACAGAGCAGTTGAGGGCTTTGCTTAAGGCCCAACAGTGGTAACTTTGTGGTACTTGAAGAGTGGAGCTTGAAACCTTAAATCTTGTAAGCAGTAACCCAGAAACCTAACCACTAAGCCACTACTGCCTGGTTGAAGCAAACCCAGAATACACTGCTTTGGACCTCTTCAAGGCTTTTAAACTGCTTTTACACAAAGACAACTGTAAAAACAAGCTCAGGTTTCCCAGAATCCACCTTGATCCTTGATTACCTTGATCCATTTGGAATGGTTTTTCCTTTCTGAACCAAAGTTACCAACCAGAAATCAAGGGTGATGCAATTAAACCTTTGTATTTGGCTGTATCTGGTGCTGTCCTTGTAGTTGATATCTCCTGTCTTGCACAGTTTGAACTTTTCCCTACCCTCAACTCCCCTGCACTAAGTTATTATGGACATAGCAATTAGCTGATCAGTTGGATCAGGTGTGTCAGAAGTCAGGAAAACTTCAAACTGTGTAAGGCAGGGGGTCTGCAGTGCCTTAAGCTGGGCTTATACTTTAAAATCACAGCAGTCTTTTGAGATTATTGCTTGTGACATAGTAATACCTTGGCCAAGTTCTACACAAGACTGTGCAATAATGTACGTTTTCCATGTAAGCCTGTACAATAAAGGTCTTGTAAAAGGTAGACCTGCAATTTAAGAAAATTAATTTAATTGTTTGGTGAACTGAGCTGGTAAAACTTGCTATTACCTTTGCCGAACCGCTTTATCCTACTGGTTCTTTGGCCGACTCCAGGTGAAGGCAGGGCACACAATGAACAGCTCACCCGCCCATTGCAGGGAAATACACACAAAACCATTCGTACTTGCACTCAAATCAAAGGCCAATTTGGAATACTGAGTTAGCCTAATGTGCAAGCCTTTGGGCTGTGGAAAGAAACTGGAGTAACCCTTAGAAAACCATTACAAGCACGAGGAGAACATACAAACTCTACAAAAACACCCTCACTGAGCCTGGGACTCAAACCCAGGATCTTATTGATGTGAGGCAGACATGCTAATCACTATGCCACTGTGCCCACATAATCCACCATTGCCTCCTGATGAACTTGTCAGTCACATATGTAGTTAAAGCAGACGTTACATGCTATTGAACTCGACTGTTGCTGCATAAAAAAAGACACCCTGCAAAACTATTAGATTATCTTCAGTTTAAACTCTATCTTGAATTCCTACCAAACATTCTGAATATGATCCTCTTTTTCCTTGCACAGTAAAACAGGTATATCTAACCCACCAGACCAGATGGTTTCCTGATGCATGCGCTTAAACTGTTGAATGATGAGGAATAATAGCCTCCACCTTGTTGCAATAAAACACATACAAGGACAAACACCTCTACCCCCACTCGTCCCTGCAGCTCCAAGGACCCATCCTGCTACCTTGTTGCTGCACATATGTATCGGAAGGGGATCAGATGACCAATATACTGATGAGAGACGTGTGTGGTGATATGCAGCAGGCCTGTCTTGCAGTGTGCGTGGTCTATGTGCCTGCCCCCCCACACACCCCGGTCAACCCGTCTCCCTTGGTCTCTGGGAAATGTCACCTATGTTTATCAGAGCCGCTCTGATGCACATGCTAGAGTTACACGAAAACGATCCTTGTCCTTTCCTCCGTGAGCAGCATATGATCATGTGGGGGAGACAATGTAATGCCTGATATGCCTACCAGGGATCATTTATTGACTGCACAGTTTTTGTTGTGTTTTTTGCAGTGCTTCACTTGAACTGTATTATTCCAGACTGAATTTGGAATGTATTATATCAATAGCATAGTGTTGTTGAATGGTTGATTCTGATTAGACAGAAGAAAAAGTTGATTAATTGGGTGCAGCAACAGCACAAACAGTTCTGCTAACCATAATATTAAATAATGTTATTGTTTTTGTTATATAACGATTTGGATATTAACTTATATAATAGAAATGCTGTTCGGGGTGTACCATGCCTCTCTGGGCTTCCTCACAACCCTGATGGATAAATGGTTTAGATAATGGGTGGGTGGATGCTAGACATGCTACATAAAGTAATATTTAGCGGTGTATTTAGTTTTTGCAGGAAGAGTCTGTAGTTTGAGCACTTTGTAAGCCTATATTTTTAGGACAAAATAATTTGAATGTTCGGGTTACTTGTTCGGAAAGGGACTGTGGCATAGTAATTACCTTTTACGATTCACAGCTAGAAGGTACTGGGTTTGAGTCCTGGATTTGGCGATGGTATTTCTAAGGAGAGAAGTACAGTGGTAGCTCACCTTACGAAATCAATCCGTTCCAGAGCTTTTTTCGTAAGTTGAACCGCATTTTACATGTAAAACACGTGATTTGTTCCCAGGCTCCCAACACTACCCCCTAAACTCTTTAAAAATTATAAAAGCAAACCTTTTATGGCCTCCTTCTGCTTCAATATCATACCGATGGTAGACGGGTTTGGCCGTATTCCTTTGTGATATCACTCGAGCTCGTTTCTTCTTCTCACTGTATGTGGGTGTGTGTGTGTGCGTGCGCGCGCGCGTTGACCATGTCTTCTTAGCAGAGTTATAATCTTACAAATATTTATAGAAGGTTAAAAGCCTGAGTCAAGAAATAAAGCATAAAACAACAGTAACTCTGTCCTTTACATGAAAAACATCATGGTGGATTCAGCTCTTTTATAGGCAATGGGAGGTAGAGGCGGTATTCCTCCTAGGCAATGGGATCCCTGTCCAAGATGGCGTAAGGTGGACCTGTCCAAGATGGCACTTGAGTGAAGGCGACATGAACGACAGCTCAGTTGTTAGCCAATGGAAAGCCAGCGGGGCGGGATGTTTGAACGTCATTGATGGGAGAGCAGCTCGTGCATTGTTTGAATGTTTGAATGGCGGGTTTGAATTTTTAAGATGGCGCTTTCGTAACATGAACTTGTTTCGTATCCTGAGACAAAAATTTTCGAAAAATTATTTTCGTAAACTGAATTTTTCATTTGGTGAGAATTTCGTAAGGTGAGGTTCCACTGTAAGTGTGTTTTTGCATGTTCTTCCGGTGCTTGGGTTTCATCTGGGTACTCTGGATTCTGCCAGCAGTCCAAAGATATGCACATTAGTCTAATTGGCTATTCAAAATTTCAGTTAGGTGTGAGTGAATGGTTGTGTATTTGTGCGTTAGCCTTACTATAGACTAACTATAGCTGTTCAATGGTGGTATCTCACCTTCGTCCAAAGTCGGCTGAAACACTCTGCTCATGACTGTAGTAGGATTGAAGAGTTTGGCAAATGGATCGATGGATGGTCGGATGGTTGCTTGGTAACATAATCTGCATTTTTTTTTTTACTAGATACAATAGGGTGATTGAGTGTTTTTTGCCGATTTACAATAAGCAATAACAGGAACTAACGTGTAAAGTGAACTAACTTCTAACTTGAATAATGTTCCACAACATTATTCAAACCTATAA
Organism: Plotosus lineatus; assembly: GCA_024760905.1. NCBI lineage: Eukaryota > Metazoa > Chordata > Actinopteri > Siluriformes > Plotosidae > Plotosus > Plotosus lineatus. The sequence continues at coordinate 25,997,930 of CM045743.1, forward strand.
ACATCTCTTTAGTACATAAAAATTTGACCCATTATTCATTTACACTGGTGTAAAAAGAATAAAACACTTCTGAAATGCTGTTTATTGGAATATAATATCCTTCAAGCATTTTCCTCCTCACTTATCTGACAATAAACTATCTAAACATCTCTCCACTATTGGTTAGCTGCTTAATATTGTCATATTAGTCAAATATGGAGCTTTTGCTCATCATTTGTGTTGTGTTGCCTAAAAGATTTGATTACCTCCGACTTTGGTTTCCTGCAGAAATCCCCATAAATCGTCATTAACAGACAAGCTTGACACGCTAGTCATTAATCTCAAACAGGGGATTTCCTTTACTCTGCCAGTGTTCATATGCAATATCTTCTGAAATCCCTTCATCCCACGATGTCAAAGACGACATAACTGAAACACATACCTTAAGCAAACAGTATGTACAAGTTCTTCCAAATAAGAAGGAAAAAAGAGCCAAACATGAAAGGTAAGCTGAGAACTCTGGCAGTTTTACGTGCTATGAGAAATGTTTTCAGCTTGTCTGACAGAAACCAAGTTGTGGAGTCTTTGTACAAAGGTGAGGTTTTGCATCTGGGTGGTCAAGAGCTCCATTTCATCTGCTGTCATCATTCTGACAGTACACGGTGGTTTCCTTTTTTTTTTTTTATTCTGTACCTCCAGCAGTCATTTACGTGAGATCAGAACCCAAATAAAGCTGTCTGAAAAGTTTACTATTTAAGAAATTCCTGAAACATTGGGTTTTTTTAGGCGGTATGATTCAAGCTACTGAAATAATTGTGACTTTTTTCATTATTTGACATGACTAGCAACACTTGAGTCATTAAAATTGTGGAAAGTATAGCTCTTATTTTCTTCCCCAATCATTTCAAGTTTTCAGTTACAATTTGCTCCAAGAACAAGAAAAGGCAGATTATTTGTGGGTGCCACAGAGCCGGATGTCACAAGATTGTTTTGAACTGTGGCAGTTACAGAAATAAATAGGTAATCACAGA
>CM045743.1:26001439-26038939 GCA_024760905.1 Plotosus lineatus
TTACGGGCACGGGGAGGCTGGCGCCCATCCCAGCTGACTCCAGGCGAGGGCAGTGTACACCCTGGACAGCTTGCCAGGCCATCACAAGGCGGAAATACGGTGATATGCAGCTACTCTTGTCGAAAATCAGCAATGGTTCTTTTACATGAACCTCACACCATAGACCAGGGGTGTCAAACTCGTGCCACAAAGGGCCATGTGGCTGCGGGTTTTTGTTTCAACCAAGCAGCAGCACACCTGACTTGGCTCATTCAAACAACAGATAAGAGTCTTCAGCCAGTTGATTGGTCAGTCTCTGTACAGAGCATACAGATTGAACAATCAACTGCCTGAAGACTCATCTGAGTTTGACGCCCCTGCCATAGACAGTTAGAGACATGGCCTGCCTTTGATTACCCAGTTAGCTGCACCGGGGGGACAGTGACAATCTGTGGTGAGCGGGGTTTGAACCCCCAATCTTAGGATCAGTGATCCAGCGTCCTTTACCACTAGGCCACCACTGCCCACTGGTCATTGTAGCATAACATAAAAACATTTAATGACCTTTAGCTTCATACATTTAAACACTTAAACTCCGCGGATCTAATTAGCATGAATAGATATACGTACATATATACTATCTTTTCTCTTTATGATTTATAATTTTTCTGATTTTTCTTAATCCCAGTCAGCATCACAGGGAGGCTGGAATACTGTACATCTCAGCCAACTCTGGACGAGGGCAGAGTACACACTGGATAGCTCACCAAGCTATCACAGGGCAGAAATACACTGATGTCTATGCAGATACTCTTGACAAAAGTTAGCAATGGTTCTTTTACAGCCTCAGACCAGAGACAGTTAGAGACATGGCCAACCTTTGATAACCCAGTTAGCTGCACTGGAGGGACAGCAGTAACAACCGTTGACAGTGGGGCTCTCCAACCTTGGGATTGGTAATCCAGCACCTCACCACTGGACCACCACTGCTCGTCAATTTACAGTTGATGTGTCAAAAAACATTTTACTAGTAGAAAATTCAAAACCCAGACAAAGATGTACATATGACCAAATATAAATTAATAAGTACATTATATCATAGAAATAATTTTTTTTTATTTTATGTCAGTTGTGCATTACTTCATTTCAATACTTTTAATTTACATTCAATTTTTTTTATCATTCAGATTCTGAATATTTTCCAAGTTGGAAATTCATGATGTTATTTTTAAAATTCTGGATCTTATTTACAATAAATTTGAATGTGTTTTATGCCTTTAAAATCGACTTCAGTCTTTTCCATTTGTATTTGATATAATTTATTTTTGTAGAATACACAGAGGAAGCAAGAAAAAAGAAAGACTCATATGTTTTGTGTCTGACTTCTGATCAAACTGAAAGCTTTCTGTTTTAATATCATTAATGGTGTGAAACATATTTTATATCCTACATTTATTCATTCATTTTCTGAACCGCTTAATTCTAATTCTGGTCACAGGGAGGCTGGCACTCATCTCAGCTGACTCTGGGATAATCTACCCAATAATTAAAAAATAGCTCATTATTTATCTAACAAATACATAATGAGCTGATTTTTTTTAATTATTGGGTAGATTGATGAAATAAATCTGTACTATGCAGTAAATTTATTATTATTATTATTATTATTATTATTATTATTATTATTTTATTTTGGGGGGACTTGGTTATTTGACTCCTTGACTGCTGAAAATCTTAGACTGATTGAGGTATAATGGCACTGGGAAAAATCTTTGAAAATAAAATTAACAGAGCTATAGTTAGCCAAGTTTCAGTAAATTAACTGAATAGCAGCAAAAATCAATATATATGATCAATAATTTATGTCTTTGCTGTGCATAAGGGATGGTCTAAAATGGTTTGCTAGGTGTTGGTTTCTTTCCCAACACAGCTTTAGTCAACTACTTTCTGTAAAACGTTTGTTTGTTAACAAAATTCATAAGACCCACCAACACCCCAGTCCTCTTGATTCACTTAGTTTGTCATCTGAACTTCATGTTATGACTCACTTATTTTCTACCTTCCAGCTCCCCACTCTCTCACCCTGACCTCGTCAGAAACTGCAAGTAATCTAGCTGCCAGCTTGACCCCCTCCTTACAGTTTTGGTCAAAGCCTGTCTCCACTCTCTGGTGCCCATTATTTCTGCCATCATTCACTCCTCGCTTACCACGGGAACTGTATTTATATTCAAAACCACTGTAATTACTCCAATATCAAAAACCCAGTGCTGTTCCTACCAACCTCAATAACTTCCTTCCCATTTTAAATTTACCCTTTATCTCCAAAATCCTTGAAAAAGTAGCTGCTACCCAGCTCTGCTCTCATTTATCACGCACTAACTTGTATGAACAGTTCCAGTGTGGTTTCTGCCTCTTCATTTGCACAGAAACTGCCCTTTCAAAGATCACCAATGACCTCCTATTGGCCGATTTACCGTTCTCATTATTCCTGATATGAATGCGGCCTTTGATACTATATGTCACACTACCCTCCTTAATAGATTATTTTCTATTTGTATTAGCCAATATCCTTTAGACTGGTTCAAATCTTACCTTTCAGGCCACACTCAGTTCATTAAACTCAAATCTTTCACATCTAATCCTTCCTCTGTCTCTACAGATGTACCCCAGGGCTCTGTCCTGTGGCCCCTTCTCGGTGTCATCCTCATAGCAGTAGAAATGGATTTTGTTTTTACGGAAAATATTGCCAAGGGGAAGGAGGTAAATGATGATGAGAAGGGGCCACAGGACGGAGCCCTGGGGTACACTTTTTCTCTCATAATTGACAACTCACTTCTCTTTGGTCTCTCTCAAACATTTCTCCATAAACTTCAACTGGTCCAGAATTCAGTTGCCTGTATCATCACCAGAACCCTTTCCGTCCACTACATCTCTACTGTTCTCCTGCAGCCCCACTGGCTATCAGTTAAGTTTTGTATTCATTTTAAAATCCCCCTTCTAAGCTTTAAAGCCATTCATAACCTTGCCCCTGCATATCTGTCTGGACTCCTTCATGTTCCCACTCCCTCCCACTCCCACAGATCTTATTCCTCTATTCAACTGTCCGTCCCCTCTGCCCATCTCACTACTATAGGAAGCAGAGCATTCATCCGCTATGCTCTCCAGCTCTGGAACTCATTACAACCTGAGCTAAGGAACATCACATCTTTCCCCCACTTTAAATCTACACTAAAACCCACCTATTTAAAATTGCTTATTCTGCCTGATTAAATTGGCCGGCTGATTTTATTTTGTATTTTTTATCTTATCTATTTTTGGAACTGAGTAGACGCCTGTTAATTATAGACAATCTACTAGATCCACTATACAACGTAATCATCGGACAGAGGAGCAGCATCAGTGACAGGCTTCTGCTTCTGTCATTGCCCTGGTACACTGACAGACTGAGGAGATCGTTGTTCTCTCATGCCAGTCTATAAAGTTGCTCCATTCTTTTCTTTTATTGTTTATTAATTTATACTATTTATGTATCTATTTATTTATTTACTTATATAATATATATGTATGTGTGTATGTTTGTACTTGTATCTATTTTTGCACCCCCTACTGATAGTACCTCAAGAGCCTGTAACAGTGAATTTCTCCATTGTGAGATTAATAAAGCTGTATCTTATCTTATCTTATGCCATCAGACTTTTTAACTCTAGAAATGGGGGGGCTGGGGGGTTGCTACAACAACACACACATATATACCAGCTTTGCATTGCATCTTCACTGCACACCACACACCTTAACCTGCACAAACATGTTTACATTGGACTTTTTAAATTATTTTCTCTGAACTGCCAAAACCAGGTCAACAAAAGACTGTACTGCACTATCACCTCTCACAGTACACCATGCACTTTAATCTGCAGATGAATGTTTAAGCCGGATTTTTGTTCATCTCTGCACCATAACAGTATTATATACAATTCTCAAATCAAATCATAGATACAGTGATACTTCAGTTTTCGATCACAATTCGTTCCAGACAGTTGGTCGAATTCCGATTTGGTCGAATTCCGGAACTATTTTTCCTATTACAAATAATGTAAATGGTCTTAATCCGTTCTGTCGTCTTTTGAACAGAAGTTAATGGTACCGTAACTCATACCATAGGTCAGCAAATTAAGTGAAAAATTATTGAATAAAGTACACTATGTTATAGTCCGTGTTGTGAGAAATTCTGGTTGTGGCGGCTCTAACTTTCTTTCTTTATGCACTGCAGGCACCGGTGAAGGGCGTGGCTGTCACATGTGGGTGGAGCGCCAAGCACACACACCTGATTCCACTCAGCAATCACCGGGTCATAAACACAAGCAGCGCTCTCCTGCTGGTGCTAGAGGATTGTCCCTCTTCACGACCCCGTTTCCCCATGATCTCTCTGGATACTGATTCTTTGCTCCATGCTCGACCAGTTCCCGCAGTTTATGGTTTCCGTGTTTCTACGCATCTCTAACAGTGACTATGATTTCCCCTTGCTCTATTGCCTCCCCTGTGAACAATAAAGCTCCTCTGTTTTCATCACATTCTATCTCCTGCATTTTTGGGTTTGGCTGAATGTTCCTGGCATCACAGAATCTTCTAGCCCTTCGGTGATGCAAGGAACATTCAGCCAGACCCAAAAATGCAGGAGACAGAGTGTGATAAAAATGGATGAGCTTTATTGTTCACAGGGAAGGCACTAGAGCAAGGGGATTTTGTAGTCACTGTTAGAGATGTGGAGAAAACAAAAATCATAAACTATGGGAACTTCAAAGTGCCAGAGAGATCACGGGGAAACGAGGTCGCGAAGAGGGACAATCCTCTAGCACCGGCAGGAGCGCGCTTATATAATAAATACATATTCAATGCTATAAATGCTTATAATGACAATAAAACATTAAAATAATAACATAAGCTGTAAATAAAATATAAATACACACATACTACAGATGGAATTGCATGAGAAGACGACGACACACATACACGTGCGCAGATGCACGTGCACACATAGATGCAACAATGTAAGCACAGATGCTCCCCAGCTTACAAACGAGTTAGGTTCCTGACGGCCGGTTACATGAATTTGTTTGCAAGTTTTTATCGGGCATTCTTTAGAGGGGAACATATCTTTAAACCTTGTATAAGTAACCTATACCAGTTTGTACTGTATACAATCTCTCTCTCTCTCTCTCTCTCTCTCTCACACTCACCCTCTCTCTCTCTCTCTCTCTCTCTCTCTCTCTCTCTCTCTCTCTCATCATCATCTATACATATCATTATATCCCGTGTTGAAACTCCTGGTTCCTCTCAATCACAGCACAGCAGATCTGATCAGATTTACAGAGTTTCACTCTTATCCAGTTCATTATAATACTGGAGTCAACTTGTTTCTTCTTTGAAACTTTTGGCAGGAGTTCAGAAATGTATTGTTCTGCTTCTCTTCCCAGAGCACAGTGTCAGCCACGCCTCTCTGTTTGAGCCTAGTACAGTATTAAGTGTACCTCAGGATAATGTTTAATCATATTTAATACTTATATTTATGATATATCTTTCTATAGATTTTATTCTATTTCTATTTTTGTTCTTCAATTTCGTTTCACTTACACTTTCGACCTCGGACAACAGATGGTTTTGATGGGAGATTCTGGGTTGGTTTTTTAGTTTTATGTTGATTTAGGGTATTTTTTACATAATTGGCCTAGTTTTTGTGGCATTTTCCTTAACTTTTTCCCCTATTCTTCCATAAGTTCCTTGTTTTTAAATTCGATGAATATTTATTTATTTATTTTAAAAATCCGCAATGTACTGAAGCCGAATTAATTGAATTGTCCCTGTGTGTGTGTGTGTGTGTGTGTGTGTGTGTGTGTGTGTGTGTTTGTGTGTGTGTGTGTGTGTGTGTGTGTGTGTGTGTGTGTGTGAATATATATATAAATTTTCTATGTATTCATTCATTTTTTTTAACCACTTAATCATAATTAGGGTGATGGACATCGCAGGGCAAAAACAAGCTGACAGCTATGCAGCCTACTCTTGATGAAGGTCAGCAATGGTTCTTTCACCACCTCTCAACACAAACAATGAGAGACATGGCCTGCCTTCGATAACCCAGTTGGCTGCACTGGTAGGTGAACTACCAGTTCTAAACTACTGCTGTATCTAATCTGTAGTGTTTTTAGAAAATATATATACAGTGATCCCTCGCTACTTCGTGTTTCAGTTTCTGCGGCTTCAGTGCATCGCGGGCTTTTCAAAAATATTCATTGAAAAATAAAAAATTAAGGAAATTAAGGAAAAATAAAGAAAAAGTTCAAGAAAATGCTGCAAAACAAGACCAAAAATGCAAAAAACCCCAAACAAGAAACTACAGTACTTACATTTTTATGTGAGGGGAGCATCTGAGTGTGTATTTATATTTTATTTACATCTTATGCATTATTTTTGAATGTTTAATTGTTATTATAAGCACTTGTAGTGTTGAATATGTATTTATTGATATTATATACACATATACATGTCCGTATACGTGTCAGGGGGGTCGATCCTACTTGGCTGAAATTTTCGGTTGCAACCGCGGAAAGTGAGAGAAGTCTGTTTTTTTTTTATAGAATAAGTGTGTGCTGCTTTACTGCAATGCTGCTAGAAAATGAAAATTTTCCTCTCTGATTAATAAAATATCTATATATCTGTCTGTCTGTCTGTCTGTCTGTCTATCCTTTTCTTGTTTTTTTCAATCTGTGATCTTGAGTGCCAAAGACTCCTTTAAATAAATGAATAATAATAATAATAATAATAATAATAATAATAATTATTATTATTATTATTATTATTATTATTAAATTAATTTTATTTTTGTTTGTTTGTCATATTTTATTTGTCGACAGGCAGAGATAAGTAAATTTATATTGAGAAAATTTGATCTGAAATTTGTATTAAATGTGTTTTATTATAATTACCAGCTTATGTGCTGTATTATCCAGTTATGTGGTTAATGTGGTGTGTTCACAGATGATGGACAGCATTGCATAGTAAGGGAAAGCAAAGACACGCTGGGTGCCAGTTTGGATTCTCATTACAGATCTTTATTCATTAGGATAATTTATGACCTTGGTGCTTATGGAGCACAAGGAACTACATACTTTTTAATCCTGCTTATTTGAATAATGTGTACACTATTTGGTATTACATTCATGCTCTGCATATTTATTTTTGTGTTTGTGCCCTTACACAGTTTGTAAAGACTAATTCGCAGCCTAGTTTTTTTTTTTTTCTTTTACTTATTTAACACTAAACTAAAAACATTACTTTAAACTGTTTCAGATGGATGGAGGCACTCATTCATTTCATAGAACTCAGAAAATATTACCATTCCAGGGTTTTTTCTGAGGTCGGTGAGAGAAAGTAAGTTGTTAATAGCCTGTGGCCTTGAGTCACTATGCTGCAGCCAACCAAGAAACACATGGCAGTATGAGATGGATATAAGAATATAAATAAATAAATAAACATATGGAAGAAAGAGAGAGAGAGAGAGAGAGAGAGAGAGAGCGAGAGAGTTAAACAGAGTTTGTGAGTAAGAGAGCGAGGGAGAGAGATTGAGAGTTACTCTATTGTCAGTAGTGGCTTTGACCTATTTGCCACCCACGCTGAAATTGTACTTTTTATTGCTTCATATTGTTATTTTTTTCTGTTGCTATTGCTTGGTATAGCACAGTTCCAACTTTGACCTTTACTGGCAGTTGGAAAAGTGTTTTGGCAGTTGTAAAAGTATTATTATTATTTATTTTAGTTTTCACATAAAAAAAAATCAGTGAAATAAATTAAATGTGTTTCTTTTTTGTTCATAATTAATTAATTTTTCTGTTGCTGTTTTAAGGGTTTAACCCATGCTTTGTGAAGATATCAGTTGAAGCACTTTATAAAATTATTTTTAAATTTGGTTTCATTTGAATGTTGTTTCAGTAAAGAAATATCTATCTATCTATATATATATATATATATATATAAAACTTTCAAAAAAAACCCAAAAACAACAACCTCTCTTATTAATCATTCAGGGATATTCACACGTATCAATTTCCTGACAAAGAGTGAGCAGTCTATCAGCATTGTGATACATAAAAGCCAATCAGTATTATGATGCATATCATACATATACTATATCATATATTATAATAATCAGTATCATATTGCATAACCACCAATAAGCATCATAATTCATAACAGACAATGGGCATTATGATGCATAACAGCCAATCGGCATCAACCAACCTTCGTCGCCAAATACAGGATAAGCCCTGGAGAGGTTACCAGTCTGGCTAACACAGCCTGAGCATTCAGAGCTACATTCCGTCCTATGAACAATTTAAAGTGAGGATTTGAGCAAACTTGTAAGTACAGTCGGTTCTCTACTTACGAAAACCTCTGAATACGAAAAACATTTTCCTAAATTTTCGTCCTCTGTATACGAAACAACCTCTTCTTATGAAAAGCGCCAAACGTGCCATTCAAACAAGTTGATCTCTTATTGGCTGTCTCCCAACATCCCGCGCCCCTGGCCTCCCATTGGCCAGGAGGGAGCTGAACTGTACCCATTCCTGTACCCATACTTCCTGTTTGTCAACCCGTGAAGGAGAGTTGGACAGGACTGTTGGCTAGTGAGTATTTTTGAGAGTGATCATTGCAGCTCTATATTTCGTTATCCATCATGGACCCCAAGAAAGTGATTCCCGGTGACACCGAAAAGAAGAAGCGGGCTCCGTTATCAATCGAAGTGAAGCAGGAGATAATAAAAAAATACAAAAGTGGGATGCGATTGAGTGATATCGCAAAGAAGTATGGCTGAAACCCTCTACAATCGGGATGATATTGAAGCAGAAGGAGACCTTAAAAGCGGAGATACAGTGATGGAGGCGATTATTTCAGAAAAAGCAACCGCCATATTTAAGGACCTCATGAAGGGGTGTGGGGGTGAGGGTTCTTCAGACCAGCAACCCCCGGACTTTAAAGCATCGCATGTGTGGTTCAAGAGATTTAAAAAAGGTAAATAATTTTCTTTTACTTTTAACACATATTTAATACAAAATTGGTGTACATTTATAATTTTGAAAGGGTTTATGGGGTCGTATCGGGAGCCTTGGAACGAATTACGCGTTTATAGGGCGCTGGATCGCTGATCCAAAGGTTGGGGGTTCGAGTCCCACTCTCCACAGGGTTGTCACTGTCCCCCCCAGTGCAGCTAACTGGGTTATCAAAGGCGGGCCATGTCTCTCACTGTCTATGGTGAGAGGCATGTAAAAGAACCATTGCTGACTTTCGTAAAGAGTAGGCTGCAAAGTCGTCAGCGTGTTTCTGTCCCTTGCTAAAAAGGGTTGTGACAGGAAGGGCATCCGACGTAAAAATCTCTGCCAAATCAAACGTGCGAATCAGATGGTTCGCTGTGGCGACTCCTGAGTAAAAAGGGAAAAAGCCGAAAGGAAGACAGACATGTAAAATGCGCCTCTACTTATGAAAAACTCCAGGTTACGAAAAAGGCGCTGGAACGGATTAATTTCGTAAGTAGAGGGCCGACTGTATTTGTATGTCAGGGAGAAAACCAGAGAACCTGGAGTAAAACACACAAGACTGAGAAGAACATGCAAACATGCACAGAAAGGCCTTATTTAAACTGCAGGTTAAACAAGGCAATAGTGCTGGCCGCTGCCCGACAATTGACGGGGTCGATTTATTTGATTTTCCAATGTACCATAGCTCTGTTGAATTACCAGTTATTATTTCTATAAATGCAGCTGTGGCAGTAGTTTAGCTACTAACCGTGGGGTTACTGCATATTTCAACCTAAATGAAAAAGTTTCAAAGGTTTTTCAGTACCGGGTTCTCGCTTTTGAAACTCATCCCATTCCCAGCTTGACATTCCAAACTACTTAAAAAAAAAAAAAAATGAAGCAACCTTTCTTTTGACCTTCTTCAATGCGGTAGGCACATAGTGTATATGTAGTGTATTTATACTGGAGCTCAAACTGAAATGCTTGAATGATTACACAAAAATAGTTTCACTTAAGAACTAAATCAACCATGTAAACAAATAAAGTATCAAATTGCCAACTCATAAATTTTATATTAGATAACAATTAAATCCCGCCCCCAAATATCATGATGATAACAGCAAAAGTGTAGTTAGAATTTATGTAAGTGACCTCTGATTCCTATTCCCATCTGACAGCCTACCCCTGCGAACCAGCTATAGTAAGTAAAAAGAGGTCAGTTCGGGAGGTATTTTGTTGACAGCGGGCCCAGTCGTAAACTGAGGAAGTAGGAGTGAGAGTAGGAGTAATGGATGGAGCGCATAGAAGAAGAGGGAGATGAGTGTGAATGCTTGTTGGCTGAGAGAACAGAGCTCCTGTGCTATTGTTTTTCCTTTAAGATAATTACAGCAGAATAATAATTGCAGGACGAAAAAAAATGACTGAGCGAGTGAATGATTACGTCGGTGGTTCAGGTAAAATATCAACGCTGGATAAGTGTTTGTGTTTCTTAAAGCTTGTGCTGGTAATTAAGATCTTCTTACATGATCATTAGTGTTGACACGCCGCTAAGGGAGGGAAGCTTTCACTCCTAGTTTGTGTGTCTTTGTTAGTAAGATTACACCAAAAGTTATGTAATGGATCTTCATGAACCTTCTACCAGAGGTGGAGCTTTGGAAAACGAAGACGTCGTTCAAATTTGGAGATCAAATTAAATCAATCTGAATGAAATTCGGAAGCAATGATTTTTTATGGGTTTGTTCACATTGCTAGAAAGGATGGGTTTTGGGGGGAGGTGTGTTATTGCAATAGGCTCAGAAGGGGATGTTGTGTAGGTCCCCTTGTTGTGTCTTTTAGGGTGGGATTTGACTTGGTGGAGGTTTGCATCCTCTGAATGCTCTTGCTTTGATATGTGTTGGCAATTTAGGGGGAAAGACATTTTAGAAGACAAGTTTAATGCATCTAGGACAGATTTGTTTGCTTTCACTGCTGACAAAACTGGCGTACCGGCATGCACAATATGTGGTGAGAAATTTGAATTGGAGAATCAAAGGGCAGTGGCGGCCTGGTGGTAGGTTACTGGATTGCTCATCACAATGTCAAGGGTTAAAGAGCCACTGCTGCCCCCCAATGCAGGGTTATCAAAGACTGGCTATGCCTCGAACTGTCTGTGCTGAGAAGCTCTAAAAGAATCTTTGCTGACTTTCGTCAATAGTAGGTGAGCTGTACCGGGTGTATCTGCCCTCGTCCAGACTTGGCGGAGATGGGTGCCAGCCTCCCCACAGCTGTAATTAGGATCAAGTAGTTAAAAAAAAAAAAAAAAGAATGAATGAATGTAATTATGTCATAAAGATGTAAATTATAAAGAAAAAAAATCAAACATTGAAAGTTATTTCGAGAATAAAGTTCTGTTAATTATGGAATAAAATATTAAAAATCCGAAAGAGGTTCTGACTGACCTAGACTTTGCAGATGACATAGCATTGCTATCAGATGAGATTGAACAAGCACAAGATCTACTGCTAACAGAATGTAAAATGAATGTAAGAAAGTAGGTCTTGGACTGAATTCTGAGAAAACAAAATCACCAGCTGACAACATTAAGGATCCAAAATCACTACATACAGCAGATGGTACTGAACTTGAATGGAAGGATGACTTTAAATACTTGGGGTCATGGGTTGATAGCCCAGAAAAATATATCAGTGTGAGGAAAGCACAAGCCTGGCGAGCTCTGAATGGCATGACGAGAATATGGAAGTCCAATATGAGTAGAGATCTGAAAATCAGACTCTTCATAGCCACCATCGAATCAATCTTACTCGATGGGTGTGAGATCTGGACTTTGTGGGATTCCCAAGAGAAATCGCTCAATGGAACATCCACTAGAATGCTCCGGAAAGCACTGAACATCCACTGGACTTATCGTGTACCAAACGAGCAACTTTACTGGGAGCCACCAGCAGTATGTGACAAGATCGCTTCACGGTGTCTTCAACTAGCTGGCCACTGCTATCGCCATCCTGAGCTGAGCGTGCAGAAACTGGTGCTTTGGGAGCACCAACACGGATATCGGAGAAGTGGACGACCAAAGACCACATACATCAACGCTCTCATGAGAGACACAGGAACAGTCTGCACCAGTGAGATAGCTGCCCTGATGCTTGATACAAGGATTTGGAACTCCCTGGTGGTACCCGCCCTAGGGCGACCAAGTAGTAGTAGTAGTAATTATGGAATGAAGTGTTGTGATCTCTGGCTACATGACAAAGTCTGGTGGCTGTCCACTTCATTGGTGCTGAGGAACATAAAATCTTTTCTGAAATGCAAAGGGGAAAGGAAGTACAGCCCTGCAGAAGCTGGAGCAAGTTTTGGCATTTGAGTGTGAGATGACATTGTTTGCCAGTGATGTACAGAGAGCTGTTGTGTTCGATACATGCAGTGCCATTTATAAAAACATGAAAAAGTATGCATTTGGAGTCCTGTCAATCTTCAGATACAAATAGTTTTTTCAGCAGGTTTTTTTCCATCATGAACTCCATCAAAATTATACATCACACCTCTCACAGATGAAAGCTAGCAATCCTGCGTGAAAATGAAAGTGTCATCTTGCAGCCCCGATATGGAGGTGCTGTGCAGTCAAGCATATTAACCAGGTGAAAGAAATAATTTAATGAGCTATAATTTTAAATATATATTTTTATCTCAGACAATGAACTAATATAGTTCAGGTTGACAACTGACTGCAGTACCCGACATGAGAAAATCAAGGAATGGGGGACAACTGAAATAGACATTAATATGCAATGTGTCAAGTTTTGTTTGCCCTCATTATTGACGGTGAATATGCTGCTGCTGTGAGATTTTACAAACTCATTCATTCATTCATTTTCTGTAACCACTTAATTCTAGGGCAGTGGTGGTCTAGTGATATAGGGCTCTGGATTACTGATCCAAAGGTTGGGGGTTCAGGTCCCACTCTCCACAAGGTTGTTACTGTCCCCCCCAATGCAGCTAACTGGGTTATGAATGGTTGGCCATGTCTCTCACTTTCGCTGCGGTGTCACTGTGTCACTGTCGCCCTGCGATGGCCTGGCGAGCTGTCCAGGGTGTACTCTGCCCTTGCCCGAAGTTGGCTGGAATGGGCGCCAGCCTCCCCGTGACCCTAATTAGGATTAAGCGGTTACAGAAAATGATGATGAACACTTAATTCTAATTAGGGTCATGTGGAGGCTGGCAGCCATCCCAGCTGACTCCGAGCGAGAGCAGAGTACACTCTGGACGGCTCGCCAGGCCATCGCAGGGCAGAAACACGCTGACGGCTATGCAGCTACTCTTGTCGAAAGTCAGCAATGGTTCTTTTACAGCCTCACACTATAGACAGTAAGAGACATGGTCGGCCTTTGATAACCCAGTTAGCTGCACTGGGGGGACAGTACCAACCTTGTGGAGAGTGGCACTCGAACCCCCAACCTTAGGATCAGTGATCCAGCACCTTTACCACCAGGCCACCACTGCCCTTTTACAAAATAAGTGAACTACAATTTCTTTGGCTTGATGATAACCTTGATCCTGCGAATCTTATTTGAATGAGCAAGTGGCGGCCTTTGATAGTCAAGTGATTGATCAACGGGATACATTACTGCATAAATTAGATTTGCGCAATTTCATGAATTGCGAACTCTGCCATCACACTAGGCATTCATTGGTGTTACTGATATGCAGGTTCAAAAGTACGCTAGATATCATATTCAAGTTATTAGTAACCTACAAATAATGTGTGAATGATCGAATAACTTACCTACAACTTATGGCCAGCGTATGCAGAACATATATCATATTGTAGGATACCTCTAATATTTTGTGTATACACAAATACAAAATTTTCCCCGATCTCGCTGTACCATGAATTTACCAGCGTGCTGTAACATCCACAACACCTACCCATAACCTGATCAATGTACGCCAGCATATTCACCAAACTTCTCATACATATGTTGACTAAATCACCAATATGTGACAGGGGCTATAATGAACAAAAATTTTAATCTGGGATGTCTTTCAACATTTGAGGCACTGAGATCCAAAACCCCATAAGTCACATTTCATGAAATCTCACTTATGGGGTTTTTGATCTCACTGCCTCATTTGTTTTTGTGTTTGCAAATTTCTCGCCACATATTAATCACACTGGTACACTAGTTTTGCGAGCAATGAAGTAAAATAATCTGTTCAAGATGCTATAAATGTTCCTTTTTGTGGGAAACTTTTCTCTACTTAGATTTATACATTTCTCAAAATGAGTCATTTGTCTGATGGCGATATAAACCACAACAACCACAGCAGAGAGATTAAAGAGCCGCTTGTGGCTCCAGAGCCTCAGGTTGCTGACCTCTGCCCTAAATGCTGCCATTATGCCCATAATACACTAGCACTAAGTTAGAAAGACATTCGGTAAAAGTTTTGTGATCGTCTAGAACACACCAGGTACAGTAGGCACCCCATTTTTCGAGGAGGTTCGGTTCCGGCCCTTTCCACGGATCAAGAAATTCCACCCGGAAGTAAAACCCTGTGTATCATATTACATGTGCGAATTATTAATATGGAAGTTAAACCCTATGTATGATATTACATACATATATATATATATATACAGTCGGCCCCCAATTTAAGAAATTAATCCGTTCCAGAGCCCCTTTCGTATAGTGGGGATTTCGTAAGTAGGGGTCGCATCTTACATGTTAAACGCCTAATTGGACTGGATAAACCCCATAAACCATTTAAAAATGATAAAAGTACACCAATTTTGTATGAAATATGTATTAAAAGTAAAAGAAAATTATTTATTAAACCATTTAAACCTTTTATTAACATATTAAACCATTTTATTAACATATTTATTAATTAAACCATTATTAAACATTTTTTATTAACACACACACATACACACCCACACACACCTCTCTCTCTCTCTCCCTATCTCTCTCGTGCGCTGCCGGCCACGCCCATAAGACTTGGAGTTAAAAGTGCATTCCCTGCTTAACAAACTCAACTTTAATTTGATTCCTTGAGCGATAGGAATTCCAGAATTCCATTAAACATTTACTGAATTAAACAACTTAAAAAACTAAACTAAAAACTAAAGAGTGAAGCTTCCTTTCATCTCTATCTGGGAGGCCAGCGCGGCGGGATGTTGAGAGACAGCCAATGAGAGAGCAACTCGTGCGTCGTGTGAAATTTTGATTGGGCGTTTGAATTTTGAATTTCTTTTCGTAAGAGGGGATTGTTTTCGTATCTCAGGGACGGAAACTCGCCCTACTGCAGCATAACCTTTCCTTCCTGTATCATATCAAGCAGTTCTACTTTTCATGCAGCGTCATTACCTTTTTCTGGCACTTCGGCTTCTTACCAGAAGCCAGAGAAGATGCAGGGTGTTTGGGTGGCATCATAGAGCTTGACTATTAAAAACACACAAAAAATGCACATTGACAACTTGTGTGCGAATGAGAAAAAAGGGGCGGACATCATCTCAATCAATCAGCAGGAGGGACAAACAAAAGCTCTCCGCCATTGGCTAAATTTGAATCACGTGCCAGTTATTTCCAGGTTAGTCTCCGTAAGTATGCGGGGGCACGAGTACAAAACCGTGAATGGTCAAGGGCCTACTGTACGTGTACATACGTCAGTACACACTGAAGATAAGTTTGATATACGTTAGCTATGAGTTTTTGATAGGTTCAGGATAAGTTACTAAAAAGCTGTATATATACTCAGTCCATATGAAAACGCACTACTCCCGAAATCTGGAATAGCTCCACAGATTGATATGTGAAGTATATACTCATAATGCATTTGAGATAATGAATGATTTAAGAAGACATGTAAACATCATTCAATTTCATTCATGATAATATTAATGCGATAATGTTAATGAGTCAATATGGGGCCAAAATAAGGACGTCATGCACGCAGGCCTGCAGCTCGCAGACGGTTCCGTACAGTGTTTGGGTGAATGAATCCACGTCGTCCTTGAACTTGAGCAGCCGTTCTTGTCGCTGCTAGTGTTCGGTCTTGGCCATGATCCCGTACAATCTGACAGTCCTGACGTGCCGTTGTCACACGTTGTTGACCCGGTCGAGGACGGTCCCTAGTGCTCAACATTTGCAGAAACCTTTGATGGAGTCTTGCGATCGTTGTGTGTGCGCAGTGTAGTCGTCTGGCAATTTCCCTGGTGCTGGCACCATTTTGAAGCCTGCCTATGGCACGTTCTCGTTCAGGCGCTGTAAGTCGCGGCATCATGTCGCTTTTTCACAAGTGTCAGTGAACAACTGAAATTTTATTTGGATTCACATGCTTTTAAAGGCAATGTGTGCACATATTCAGAGTGAAATTCATTTTTCCCGTGGTGTGCGTGCAAAATGTTGCGTTTTTGCGAAAAATTGCCTAGCGTTACAGTTAACATGAAATTCTCGCATTTCTTGCACCTGGCATGTCGGGTGACGTCACTGTAGTGTTGTTGTTGTATACAAATGATATTGACGTTCATTTGAGCTGAAATATTGACGTGACGTTACGAAAAATTCAAGTGGTGCGTTTTCATGTGTGCTCAGTATATGTTCAAAACTAGAATAATATCAACAGTCCAGCATATAACAGCATTTATTAGAGATTTGTCCTATACCGCATATATTCTGTAAAGTGGTAATTTGTGACAGGGAATTCACCAGTATGCTGCTGTGCTACAGCAAAAATAATCTGTGAAGAAAAAAGATATTGAAAATAATGACTAGAAAGACAGTCACAATTGTTTATTTGGAATTCAAGGCATAATTTTTTCATGATAGTTTCTTTTGGTCACCATCGTAGACCTCAATTTGACCTCGATTTTTACGCAAGATCACTAATGCGACTGTAGGGGTCGTTTAATGGCTCTGGACTGAAATCCACATATTGATCACCTTCTCCTCTCAATCTGTCAATAGAAATGGTTTTAAAGGACTACTTATGGATGAAGACATGTGACAGCACTAACAGCCCCTTTTAGCCACTTGATGTATTGCCGTTAAAGAAAAGGCTATTTATCTGATCCATAATATATCTAATGTAGCACTTTTGGCTGTGTTCTTGCTGTAAAACTGCCATCAGAGCTTCACTTTATTCGTGATTTTAAAAAAAGGTCCAGGTGAAATACAATGTACTTGGTGTCTCCTTTGTTGAGAAACTTTTTCATGATGATTATGCACTTAATGCTGCCGTGTTGTAATCGGTCATGGACTGTGTGGAAGTGGAGCCAGCGCCATCGTTGCTCACTGTTGCATTGGGGAAGTTTGTTGTGATTAATAAATTTAGACCTCACTGGCTGTCCTTGACACACTTTTCCAAGGTGGGCAGTAAGTTGACCTCGTCAGCTGGCGCGGTGCAGATCCCCCAGGACAGCAAAACCCAGAGCCCCGGCTGCATCGATCTTCACAGCCCCACTTCACAGCTTCACTCTGACTCCCTTCCCCCACCCCACTCCCCACCACCCCCACGACCGTTCTCACTCCGACCTGAGTTCCCCCCTTTTCAAACGCCTTGGGCTCACCTCATGATAGCACTTTCTCCAAGTTTGATTAATGCATGTTTTCTTCAGCAGGTCAAACCATTCATTCGTAATGCAGGGGATGAAAAGCAAAAGAAAAAGTGTGATTACTCAGGGCTTTATGATGGTTAAAATAGAAACACACTTTTCCTGAGAAGCAATGAAAACTCATTTTGAAGCTATCGATGGGTTGAATTGTTGTCCTCCCTGCAGGAAGCCTTGTTTTACAATTTCTCCTTACAGATGAGTCTCCAAAGGGAAGAACATTTCCTTTCCTGAATCAGAAGGAAGCTTGTTTTCGTGCTGAAAGCATGTTTGTCGAGTGTGCATGTGTGTACGTGTATTTATATTGGGAAGGGATCGAGGGAGATATTTGGACGGTACTGAGGAGGAGTGAGCAAATCCTCCGTGCCAGCGTTTTTTTGGTGTGGGTGGGCACTGTGGATGGAAGAATAAACAGAAGCTTTCATGCTCTTAAAAAGGTTACCAAGTGAGTCTTTGATAGTGACTCATCCTTGACTTTTCGAAGGCTGAAAGCTGATCAGGTCTTTCATGGGCACATGACGATGCGAAAAAATATTCTTCTTTTTATTATCATTGAAGGTCAGTCCTTATGCTGTGTTTATCCTCAGGCATGTTTTCAACCATTGCCAATTTCCCCCCTCCCCCCTGTTCACCACTGTTATTGTAAAAACACAAGCTTTCCCTCAAAGACACACATAATATCAGAGCATCATTACATTCAACATGGTGCTGCGTAGGTGTGGCAGAGGAATGGTATCTCTCGTTACTATGGACAGATAAATACAGCATGAAAACTCGGAAACCAGCTAATGATGTTTTTCTCGTTGAGACCGGAAAGTTTTGACTGATGAAGCCTCCTATAGTTCTACAAACAACCACAGTACCAATACACACCACACAGTCCAGGCTTAAAAATGAGCTGGGCTCATTTTAGCATTTCGTTTCATTTCGTATTTGTCAAGAATGACCAATTTTGATCGGTAGTGTCACGGATTCTAGTTCCTTCCTAACTGTTGTGGTCCTTATCTGTTGTAGCCGATCTGCTAGACGTTTTGGCATATCATTTGCATGTTGGCATGCTTTTCAGGTCACCACAGATGTAAAGCGTGGTTATTTGAGTCCTTGTAGCCTTCCTGTCAGATTAAACTAGTCTGGCATTATGTTACATTTATGCAACTTGAGAAACACCCCTATCCGAAAGCAACCTACATTTTTAATAGCAGCATAGCAATGTCTTATGTCCATCTGATGTATAAATGTGCCGCCATATACCATGAACAGAAGTGTAGACAACATTGTGGCACAAAAAAATTCATAAAAATTAAACTTTGGGGAACCTGTCATTTTAGAACGAATAACCAATAAAAAAACAACAGTATTCAGAGAGTGCAAAGCTCGACCAAACAATACAATCTCCTATAGGAACCAAAATGTCCAAAATCCTACTATCCCATTATGGTAAATAACCCTTTAAAAATCCTGGTTCTAGAATTTGATCTGGATTTAAAATTTATTGGAGTCTTGCTTGTCCAAAGTCAAGCCTCTGGTATATATATATATATATATATATATATATATATATATATATATATATATATATATATATATATATATATACACATACACACACACACACACACAAATCTGTACAATTATTTTATTTAATTTATTTATTTATCATAGAATTTTGATAGACTCATTCTTTCATTTATTTTCTAAGCCACTTAATCCTGATCAGGGTCGCAACAAGGCTACCGCTCATTTCAGCCGACTCTGAGTGGGACTCAGTGGAGCCTGGACAGCTTGCCATTGCAGAAATTTTCAAACAGTCAAACACAAACTGGGGATAAAACAAAACCTCCCTGGCAGCGCGAATGAAAAAAGGACAATCTGGTGTCGCAGTTCATCCCAGAATCGGGGAAATCACAATCCACTCATTATAATGCATTAGCGGGTTTTTGTTTGGGTTTTTTGTTTGTTTTTTTTTCCCCCTAATTTAATTGTATCCAATTCCCACCCATCAGATATTGCCTTCCTTATCACACGACCACCACCGACCAGGGAAGGGCAAAAGCATGCACATGCCCCCTCCTTGACATGCAATGCTAGCCACCCACCTCTTTTCGAACTGCAGCACCATGTGTATTTGGGGACGGTCTAACACACTCAGAGGGAAAGTGCTACTCGCCCCCTTGTATGAATGAGCTCACAGACACCCATGATTGGCTGGCGATCACTTTGAGTGACAGGGAAATGAGTGCATGCCATCTGAAGAGTCGTGACTTTGTAATGTCTGCAAACTACAGTGATAGATTATGAAGTGCTCTTTATTTATTAAATTAATGAAAAGTTTGTATTTCAGTACATTATGTTGAGGAAAACACTCCACTTTGTGTTTGTAGCTGTACAGTATTGATTACTTTCACATCAAATGTTCTTCTCTGAGGTGTTACATGTTTTTCAATCAACAACCAATTTTATTTCAAATTACTCAGATAGTTATTGACACAAATTATTGTTTTCCAATCGGAGGTCTGCACGAGACTAACTCATATCTGTGTAGCTTCTGTCTGTGCACGTGCCCTTTTCTCTGGTCTAGCAAGCTCCACAGATGACCTGGAAGTGGCAGTCGGAAAGAACATGATTGATGACATCATTTCACAGGCGGTGGCCTTAGCTCCGGCTGTTTCTGTGCATCAGTGACGACGACGAAGCAAAAATAGTCTTTTGAATTAAAACTCGGGCCGATTTTGCAGCATGTCCTGAGAGGATCTGTCTTCCAGGCTCGTATATCAAATTGAAAATCTACTTGTTTGTTGGAAATTTCAAAGCAAACAGAAACCAAATACGGAGGTGGCTCAGGGCAACTGATATTCCGGGAACAGGAGGGAAGACCTGTCGGCATCTGCCAGATCACTTTCATGCCCATACTCTTCGTTTGTACAGTCAGGAATATAAATGAAGGCTATCCTAAGTGAAAACATGTCTAGCCTGCTGCGTGCATGTGTGTGTGTGTGTGTGTGTGTGTGTGTGTGTGTGTGTGTGTGTGTGTGAGGTCCTGTGTTAGGTTTCATGTGCACTGACCTTCCTTTTTTAAACAGATCTTTCATGAGTGTGCTGGAGCTTTGATCCCACTGCTAGAGCTGTTCACGTTGGGCAAGCGTCATGACCTTTTACATTTTACACACTGACAGCAGTCCAGACGCAGCTTGTGAATTTTTTGCATGTCACATTGTTTGTGATAAATTATTCCATTTACTGTATGGTGAGGGCGGTGGGGGTGGTGGTGGTGGTGGTGGTGGTGGTGGTGGTGGCGGGGGTTGGGGTGCTACAAAAACATAGTGAGTGGTTCTTTGAAGGCGAGGACTACACGCCATTATCTCACAACTAAAGTTTTATTGTCAGAACAATGCAGACTTTGCATCTGGCTAGCAAAAGCCTTGCAGGTTTGCATTATGCTAGGTTGACTGTAGTAACTAGGATGATTCAATCTATAAGAAATGCTCTTCCTGCTGACCAAAACTTGCAATATGCCACAATTCTGGCATCAAGCTATAATTTGAATGAAAAAAAGCACATATCTTCTTCTTTTCCTTTCGGCTGTTGACTTGTTTTTTTTTTCAGGGGTTGCCACAGCGAATCATTGCATGTTTAATTAGGCATAGGTTTTACATCGGATGGCCTTCCTGACACATCCTTTCAGCAAGGCACAGAAATACGCTGATGGCTTTGCAGCTCCTCTTTACGAAAGTCAGCAACGGTTCTTTTACATGAACCTCTCACCATAGACAGTGAGAGACATGGCCAGCCTTTGATAACCCAGTTAGCTGCACTGGGGGGGACAGTGACAACCTTGTGGAGAGTGGGACATGAACCCCCAACCTTAGGATCAGCGATCCAGCACCTTATACCACCAGGCCACCACTGCCCCAATCAAAAAAAATGAAAAAAGTACATACAAGGATCCCTCACTTTCCGCGGTTAATTGGGCCCAAGATCCCCACACAACCATCAACATCCACGAAGTAGGATCACCCCCACACACACACACACACACACACACACACACACACACACACACACTGATGTATACGTATATGTATAATATCAATAAATACACATTCAATGCTATAAATGGTTATAATAACAATTAAACATTCAAAAATAACATAAGATCTAAATAAAATATAAATACACACATACAGATGGCATTGCATAAGAAGACCGCAACACATACAGTACATCTACGCACGCGTGCAGATGCACGTGCACACACAGATGCAACAATGTAAATAGTTTTAGTGGGACATTTTGGGCTTTTTTTCGTTTTGTGTTGGTTTGGGTTTTTTTTTTTTTTTTTTGCATAATGGGCCTTGTTTTTGTTGCATTTTCCTTCACTTTTTCCTTTATTCTTCCTTAATGTCCTTATTTTTTAATTCAATCAATATTTATTTATTTTAAAAAAAACGTGATGCATTGAAGCCGCATTAATTGAAGCGCGAAGTTTGCGAGGGATCACTGTATATGTGTCTAAAATAAACATGATTGTCAAGAGCATCATAATCATATTGTATGCATGAAGGTGCGCACTGATACTGCAAGAGTCATTTCCTCTCAGTCCCTCACTCATTCACCAAACCGCTTAATCCTACCAATAGGCTGCCACCCTACACTGAATGAAGGGTACACCCTGAACTGCTTGCCAGAGTTTCACAGAGCAAACACACACAACTATTCACACTCACACACAGGGTCAATTTGAAATAGCAAATTTTGTCGAATCTGCACATTTTTGGACTGCTGGAGGAAACTGATCATGTGTAATGAAGTGGTAAGAATACAGAGGCAAGGGATATCCATTGATTGGGAACATCTAGAAGAGGTGGAACAGTATAAGTATCTAGCCAAGGAGATCAATCAAAGAATAACATCAGGATGGAAAAGATTCGGCCAGTACAGCAACTTTTTAAAGGATATGAGGATGCACATGAGTCTAAACAAAAAGATGATGGACATGGTAATACTACCAGCAATCACCTATGGAGCTGAGACGTGGTCGCTAACAAATCAGCAGAAACACAAATTTGCTGTGGCGCAGAGAAGTATGGAAAGAGCAATGCTGAACATCACTTGGAAAGACAAGATCAGGAATGAGGTTATAAGATCAAGAACCAATGTGGTGGTAATCATTGAGAAAGCCGAACTCTCTAAAGGCCAGTGGGCAGGACATCTCGCCCGGATGGAAAATAACAGATGGGCAAAGAAAACAACTGAGTGGCAACCAAGAGACGGGAACAGAGCAAAAGGTAGACCGACGAGGAGATGGAGAGATGAGATGGAAGTGAAGGCCAGCAGCATGTGGATGCAGAGAGCACAAGATCGTAAGGCGTGGAGGAGATTGTGGAGGCTACCCATCAGCAGTGGCGCGAATGGCTGAGATGGATGGATAGATGGATGGATGGATGGAGGAAACTGGGGTACCTGGAGGAAACCCACACAATTACCAGGAGAACATGTAAATTCCACATCGTTATCGTTATCGTTAATCTCTCTGGGTTCTTGTGAACCTGTAGGTGCTGATGATCAGCTTTGTCCGTTTTCTCCAATCGGCTCTGCTCAGGGCTATTCAGGAAAGTTTAGCAATTACTGCTCCTACCCCACTCCTCTATATCATCTGTCCATTTTCTACATGGTCGGGATCTTCTATTCCAGCCTTCAATAATGCCAAACAGCACTGATAAGACGATTGTCTGTCTTCCGGCAGATGTGGCCAAAAAGGCTCTTTTTGCGTTTTCTGATCATTTGCAGCAGATTGTAGTCCGGCTTAATACCGCGAATGACTTCGGTATTGGAGAGATGATGAAACCAGCGGATGTTGAGGATATTTCTGAAGCAGTGCATTTCAAACGCATTAAGTCTACGGATGTCATCTTTGCGGATTGTCCACGTCACAGCTGCGTATAGGAGAACACTGTAGACACTAGTGTGGATGATTTGAACCTTAGTTTTGATGCTAATATTTCTGCTTCTCCAAACAGTGTTGAAACAGTTAAAAGCTCCGGTTGCCAACGCAATCCGTCTACTAATCTCTTTATGGTAATCAAACAGGTTCTCAAACTCCCCCCCCAGTGCAGCTAACTGGGTTATCAAAGGCAGGCCATGTCTCTCACTGTCTATGGTGAGAGGTTCATGTAAAACAACCATTGCTGACTTTCATAAAGAGTAGCTGCAAAGCTGTCAGCGTGTTTCTGTCCCTTGTTAAAGGGTTGTGACAGGAAGGGCATTCGACGTAAAAACCTCTGCCAAATCAAATGTGCGAATCAGATGATTCGCTCTGGCGACTCCCGAGAAATGGGAAAAAGCTGAAAGAAAGAAAGAAAGAAAGAAATCAAACTTCCAAGGTAAACAAATGTGTCCACGTTCTCCACTTCTTGACCATTCACACTTAATTTTTCAATGTTACCTGCCTTGCCAAAAACCATTATTTTGGTTTTATTGGCGTTGATTTTAAGGCCAGCTTTCTCTGCCGCATTGTTCGCCAACGTTAGGCTATTCTGGAGCTTCTGGAAGCTTTCTACGCATGCAAATTCCACATAGAAACGCCTTTGCCAAGCTCGGGAGTTGAGGGTCTTCTTTCTGTGAGGGGGACCTGCTGAATACTACACCACCATGCTTCCTATTTTGCCTTCTGTATGTATTAAAATCATCCCCGATCAAAAAGATTCACCATATTAAAAATTTTTCAAAGCGACGCATTTCTAAATCTGTTTATTGTCCATATTAGTTTATTTAGAGCCATATAATACCCTGTGTGTGAGCCGTTACTATGGAAACAATACTATAAAGCTATACATATTTCATGTAGCAGCAAGAACTGTCTGTACTTTTATCTGAAAACAATACACACTTCCTAACCAATCAGAATTGGGCATTCATTGGTGGTACCTGTGGTATGCATGGAATGTGCTTGGAATTATACGAGTATCAAGATGAGTTTGTTGTCTCGACCCCCACTGTTCCTACTCAGTTGTTTACATGACAAATAAAAAGGAATACTCAACTAATACACCTGCTTATATGCTGTTGTATGCATGTGACTATAAACAGACGAGGTCACGTGTCCAAAAAAAAAAAAAAACCCAAACCCA
The DNA here is from genome assembly GCA_024760905.1 of Plotosus lineatus. Classification (NCBI taxonomy): domain Eukaryota; kingdom Metazoa; phylum Chordata; class Actinopteri; order Siluriformes; family Plotosidae; genus Plotosus; species Plotosus lineatus. Next base: position 26,026,216 of record CM045743.1, read on the forward strand.
GTTAAGACACATGTTCCCAGTGCACCATATTCATGTCTAATAAGTGGCCAAAACATAAAATATCACAGAATCAATCACTTCGTCTTTTGCTGAACCGCTTAATCCTATTGCTCAGGTTGTGGGGAGGCTGGAGCCTATCTCAGCCAATACCAGGAAAAGGCAGGGCACACCCTGAACAGCTGGCCAATCTATTGTAATGGCAATACCGGGATCCCTCGCTGCTTCCCGCTTCAATTCATGCGGCTTCAGTGCATTGTGTGTGTGTGTGTGTGTGTGTGTGTGTGTGTTTTACTTTTTAAATATCCATCGAATTAAAAAATAAGGAAATTAAGGAAGAATAGGGAAAAAAGTTAAGAAAAATGCTGCAAAACAAGGTCAATTATGCAAAAAACCAAACAACCCAAAACCCCCCATCAAAACTACTTACATTGTTGTGAGGTGCATGCGCACCTGTCCGTATGTGTGTGTGTGTGTGTGTGTGTGTGTGTGTGTGTGTTTATATTTTATTTACATCTTATTCATTATTTTTTAATGTTTAATTGTTATAATAATTATTTATAGTATTGAATATGTATTTATTGATATTATATACACATATAGATGCACGTATAGGTCAGTTGAGGAGGGAGGAGGAGGGAAAGGGGGTGTCGCGGTCACAATTAACCGCGGAAAATGAGGGATCCCTGTACACACAACTATTTATGGTCACATGGACACCTAGGGGCAATTTTAAACAGCCAGTTGACCCAAAGCGCATGTCTTTAGACTGTTGAAGGAAATCAGTGCCCGAATTAAACCCACACAAGAATATAAAAACTCCACACAGAACTGCCAAAAGCAAGCCCGGGACTCGGACCCAGGATGTTCTTGATGTGACTGTGCCACCCTTATTTTGTCCAGTTTCAAGTGTTTCTAATGACTTTGATAGTGTCATGACTTGTTCATCTGCTCATCACTGTGTCGCCGCAAAGTGCTTACTGTCGGTGATATTGTCCAGGATTCTTATTGTAACATACTGAGATTCAGAAGCATTTTTTAAAAATAAACCATTAAAAAAAAAAAGAAAAACATATCAGCGATAATTAGATTTGTTTTGAAAGCAGGTTCCATGAAATTGTATTGGAGATTTTTAAAAGCAAAAATCTGAAGGTCTTTTAACTTCATCACGAAAATGTTTGTAAGATTTTGGCTTTTAACCAACTCTAATACAATTTCCTGGAACTAGTTGACTAAATAAATATAATTAAAGTAATTAAAGTCAATGTTTCATGTCTTTTCTTTTACTGTTTTTTTTTTGCTTGTTTGTTTTTTAATTGTTATTTTTAAATAAAATTAAGTGTGAGAGTAGGATATGTGACGCATCACCACAAAATGAATCTTAACGTATCACACTGACTCGCCGAGTAAATAGAATTTCCTGGTCTTTAAGTCCCGAGCAGGCTGGTGGCTATTTCAGCTGCTACTGGGCATAGGCATTGTACACCCTAAACAACTCACCAGACCATCACAGGGCAAGACACACAACCAACCATTCACACCTAGGGGCAGTTAGCCTGATGTGCATGTCCTTGGAAAGTGAGAAGAAACCAGGTTACCCGGAGGAAACCGACGCAAGCACGGGAAGAACATGCCAAGAACATGAGAACATGCAACTCCACACAAACACCCCTGCTGAGTTTGCTGTGAGGTCATCGTGCGAACCTCAAGGCCATCGTACCACCCTCAATAAATTCAATAATGAACAAAATTAAAGTATTTGATACATTTTTTGTTGTATCTTCTCAAAATTTTGTCTGATTAAAAAAAAATAATAACAAAGTCAAGTGTGCCTTCTATTTATATCTGTGCACAACTCAGAACATTGATTTATTGCTTTCGAACTCATTTTGAGGTGATGAGTCACACAGATGGAGTTTGTTTTGCTTTAAATAATGTTAGTGGATGATAGCGGAGTTACTGTGAGGCGCAACATTGATAAGGAAAAGGTGTCGGAAGGTCGGGGGTTCAAGCACGCCATCACCGAGTTGTCCCCCCAGTGCAGCTAACTGGGTGATCCATGTCTCTCACTGTCCGTGGTGAGAGGCGTGTAAAAAAAAAAAAACAATTGTTTTTGTTCATAAAGACTTGGCCATTGGGTTGCGGTCAGCAAGTTTCTACCCTGCGGTGGCTTGGAGAGCTGCCTAGGGTGTAGTCTGCCCATGCCCAGAGTCAGCTGAGATAGGCACCAGCCTCCCCAGCAACCAGTATTAAGAAATTTATTCAGAAAATAAATGCATGAATGCATGAATGAATAATCTTGATATACAGTATATAGGATATGTTGATGGGGTCTGAGAGTTCCACTGAAATCATACAGGACATCAATTTTTAGGCCGTGTCGAAATCTATATTATTATAAAGATATATGATATCCATATATTATAGAGATACATAGATTATACAGTGGAGAGTCCGTCTGAAGCACATGCAAATAAATGCAGCAGGACATTAACGACACATTCAAAAAAATGATGAATTATTCGGTCTTTCATATAAAAAATACTTGAAGGAGCAGTAAAGCAGTAAAATATGAAACATCAGTATTTGGGATGATGACCAGTTGCTTTAAAAAAGTAGAGTAGCTTCAGTTGTAGGTTTCGCCATAGTACTGCTTTTTTTTTGTTCTTTATTTTCTCTCTTATGTAATATACTGCTTTTTTTACTGAAATAAAAACTGATGCAATAAAACCTTCCACATTTCAAAGGTAATTAAAAACGATATTCTTTCTTTCATTCATTTTCGAATCCTAATTATGCTTGCAGGGAGGCTGATGCTCATATCTGAACAAAAGCAGGGTTCACCATGAAAAGCTTGAAAGGCCACTGCAGGGCCAGCACCACGACGCCCATTCGCGCTCACCCGCACACCTATGGACTATTCAGAACAGCCAATCAGCCTACTGTGTATATTTCTGGATAGTGGGAGGAAACCAGAGGAAACCCATTCAAGCATGAGAAGATCGTGTACACTCCACATGGAGACACCCCGAGACTGGGAATCAAGCCCAGGACCTTCTTGCTGTGAAGTGGTGTTCATTAAGATCTTCGAGTAATTCTTCACACACATGTAACCTCATTCTGTAGTTTTTGGATAGATAAAAATCCCTCCAGCAAAAGTATGCTTCTGCTCAGAACAGCTCGGGAACTGCCCAACACATCGCCTCAATGCTTTAATATTTTTAGAGTGTTCCTGCGTCGACCGGGTCATTTTCTTTTCAAAGCTGATCCTGTTTCTCTGAAATTTTGAAACTCATGGCAAGATAGATTTCTGATCTGGAACATTTTGGTTCCATGGAATACAGAAGCAGGCCAGAACGTAGGCGTACTGGTTTGCATGTCCGTCTTACAGTGAGAAGGTCCTCGGTAAACAGCAAAAGGATGTTTCTGTGCTTCAAGTGCTTGTGTGGGTTACCTTTAAGCACTGCAGTTTCCTCCCACAGTCCAAAGATATTCATATTAGAATCATTTTCTATTGCAAATTTCCCCGATGTGAAAGTGAGTGTGTGTGTGTGTGTGTGTGTGTGTGTGTGTGTGTTATTCCTGTGATGTTCTGGAAAGTTGTTCAGGGTGTAGCCCACCTTCAGCAAGTGTCGGCTGAGATAGGGGCAGCCTCCCATTCACCCTATTAGAAGTAATTAGTTCAACAATTGAGTGAGTGGGAATACTGAAATTGCTTCAAATAGCGTTCTGTGTCGGATTCACCGATTGGAGCGAATTTTTGCCACGGATTGGCTGTTTTGCTCCCAACTTCTCCATGTTGGTGACTGAGAATTGTTGGGGTTTGGCTACCAACAGATTTTAGTACAGACGCTCCCCGAGTTACGTTTTAGTCAGCTTTCAGTATGACGCTCATACTGTACTATGCATCCATAAATACCATTACCGTATCTCATAAAACACCCCTAAATCAATTATTATAAACATAACATTGTAAAATTATATCAAATATATCAAATAATATCAACATTAATGATACCACGTCTTACCACAAGGGAAACACGCGGAGAACTGGGAAGAAGCAGGGCACGTTCAGTCTATCGTTTACGCAGCGTCATGCGTAAGTAGCGTATTACGTCAGCGTAGTACGTAGGTACATCTTGTACTACATACAGAGAGCACGCTAAACTCAACTTTTTTTTGTTTTTTTTATACGGAAAATCGAAAAATATGTAAAACGAATGAACGTAAGTCGGGGAGCGTCTGTACTGTCTCTCCTGCCTCATTAAGGTTTATGCATGCAAATAATAATTTAATTATCTGTATCTTTTTTTATTTATTTTTGAAATATTTTCTTATATGGGGAGGGGGTGGGGGGTTGGTCACCTTGAATAAATTAATTTAAACTGTTCTTGTATTGACTCTGTAATGTAGAAGTCATTAAATTTAAAATTTAACGATGTTTCAATTCATTTTCTGTAACCGCTTAATCCTAATTAGGGTCGCGGAGAGGCTGGCGCCCATCCCAGCCGACTCCGGGCGAGGGCAGAGTATACCCTGGACAGCTCACCTGGCCATCTCAGGGTGGAAACACGCTGACAGCTATGCAGCTACTCTTGCCGAAAATCAGCGATGGTTCTTTTATATGAAGCTCGCACCAGAGACAGTGAGAGACATGGCCGGCCTTTGATAACCCAGTTAGCTGCACTGGGGGGGGGGGGGGGGGCAGTGATAACCTTGTGGAGAGTGGGACTCGAACCCCCAACCTTTGGATCAGCGATCCAGCACCTTGTGCCACTAGGCCACCACTGCCTTATCTAAGTTTGTTTTTTAAAAATAATAATAAATTGCCTAATTTGCACAGAAAGATTTTCATCTGTGTACCTTTTTATTTTTATTTTTATTTAGACATTTATCTCGTCTGGTTTTGCAGGTCATGGGTGAAGAGGAGATGTTAGAGTATTAGTAAAGCAACAAAAAGCTTTCCTGGTGCAACACCGACACCTCATTCAGTTCAGCACGGGGAACAAGGCGGTCGTGGTGAACCGTTCTTTTCACTTTCGGCCCATTTCAACCTGTTTGTTTGTTTGTTTGTTTGTTGTTGATTTGGGTTTTTCTGTGTGCATTTTACATCATATTTTCTTACTGCATGCACACCCTTTGAATTTCTGAGCCGATGTGTTTCCGATGTGTTTTACGCCTTCTGAGTGGCTTTTAGATCTTTTTGGAGCGGAATAAGCTTCCTTTTTATTGTCCCCCTCTTTTATCTGTCCGGAATCCCCCAATCATGTTTCTTCATATTCATGTTTTTGAAAATGTGTTAAATCGTAAATTATTTATTGGTGTCAATCAGCAAAGAGGTGTTTCTTTATAATATTATATTATTGATAAAACTTTCCTGTAAAGATGTTCTGATTTCTAATCATTTCATACACAAAGGTTTTCCTGTCACCTGACTATCAATAAAACTAACGTTACAGCATGTAAGATGAATGTGTTTCCGGTGGTAACCATGGCGTTGTGCCGTGTTACCGAAAACAAAAGTTATTTATTAAAATATAAGTAAATATGTATATCATTTGTTCACATGCTTGTGTTTTTTTTTTTTTTTGTGAAGAATGTTGTAGCTCCTGCCTCTCGGAGTTATGGGAATGAGTTCTATCCATCCATCTGTCTGTCTGTCACATTTTATTTTTTCGGGCAATTACTTCCCACGTGCTGAAGCTGTGGCTGTTAAACTTGGTATGCTTGGTATGCTTGTTGTGCTTGTTGTGCTTGTTGACTTTTATGCGCGCTCGATGAAGTTTGTGTGTGAGTGATAACCATTACATACATCCCTTCCTTTCAAGGTCACGGAGGCAAAACTGCATACTGTATTTAGGTTTCTGGACATTTACTTGTTGTGCGCTGAAGCTGGGGCCTTCCTTCATCTTCCTTCATCTTTCTGGAACTGCTTAATCCGCTTAGGGTTGCAAGGAGGCTGGCGCCCATCCCAGAGTACACCCTGGACAGTTTGCCAGGCCATCGCAGGGCAGAAACACGCTGACGGCTTTGCAGCTACTCTTGTCGAAAGTCAGCAATGCTTCTTTTACATGAACCTCTCACCATAGACAGTGAGAGACATGGCCGGCTTTGATAACCCAGTTAGCTGCACTCGGGGTGGGGGGGGTGGGCGGTGACAACCTTGTGGAGAGTGGCACTCGAACCCCCAACCCTAGGATCAGCAATCCAACACCTTTATCATCAGGCCGGCACTATCCTGTGGCCTTCCTATATTGGCATATTATGAAATGGTCCTTTTGGTGCGAGTGCCTGGACCCCCTGTGGACTATGTTGATTCATTCAGCATTTTTGGAAGATGTTTCCAGTTGTTGGTTTTTTGTTGACACAGGGAGGCTGGAGCCTATCTCAGTCGACACTGGGCGAAGGCGGGGTACAATCCGAACATCATCATCATCATCATCATCATCATCATCATCATCATGTTTCCCCTGTGGCGTCGTGGACAACCTTGGGGCGCTTTTGCTGGAATCGGGTACCCAGCAGTCGCAGGAAATCGGTCTTCGCCATCTATGAAGACTCGATTTCATTACCTTTTAAAGCACTGTTATAAAATCGCTTAAATTAACTAGGAGAAAGAGGTTATTTCACTTTCTAGTTGCCGGTGACCCCGTTGCACCCCAAACAGTTCACAAGACTATCGCAAGGCCAACACACATAACCATTCATACTCACGCTCACACTCACACCCATGGGCAATTTAGAACAGCCAATCAAATATGCATGTTTTGAGCTGTTAAAGGAAACTGAAGTACCTGGAAGAAACCCACACAAGCAATTTGAGAACATGCAAACTCCATACAGAAATACTCAAGCTGAGCTTGGGACTCGAACCGATGACCTTCTTGCTGTGAGGCGGACATACTAACCACTACGCCATCATCTGAAAGTCGATATGAAAGTTGAACACCCCAGTTATACAGCTAGCAGAATTTATCTGATCTGAAAGAGACAGTTGTTTTTCTTCTCACTGATACAGCATGGCTTCATGATTCACTCACTTTTTTGACGCCTAGAACTAAGGAGAGAATCGATATTTTGACTTTTGCCTGAGTATTTTTTCTTACAGGACGGTAATGGAGGAAGACAGTAAATAAGTGGATGGTGGTGGTGGGGGGTATCTTGACAAATGAATCCATTAACATTTCCCTGTGTCGCCTGGCACTGAGATTTGCCGTTTATGGGGCAGAAAAAACAGGCCTATAAATCTGAGCTGGCTGTGTGCAAAAAAAAAAAAAAAAAAAAAAAAAAAAAGCCACAAAGGTGCTGCTCTGGAATACACCATCCCATGATGCAGCACTTTATCCCACCTAGAAATGGCATCTTTATCTGCCTAAATTAAGTTTTGATTCCTTGCCACATACGGCACTGCAAATCATTTTTTACACACGATATCAAGAGCTGCAGTAAAATATGCCTCGGGTGCTTGGAAGGGCATAAGCGAGGGATGGTGGGAGGGTGAGAGTATATTTATATTTTCTCGCATCCGCTATTGTCTCCAGCCAGGATTCTTGTGGCTATACCAGTACTCTGTCTTTTTCTTACTCAGGAAATAAAGGAGAACAAGTCAAGGTTTATCGCCAGAATAAATTTCCAGTTTAAATTTCTTTTAGCAGTACATCAAAAAATAGGTTAGTGTGACTTCCGTTACGGTTCACTACGCCACACGCCATGCACCAGCTCTGCAGTTTTAGGCCCAGGAAGATTGATGTAGTGCGTTCAAGGGCGCCGATGGCTCGTGCATATTGTTAATGTCTTTGTTAAGTGAGTTGTGGAGAGATGGGAAGACTGACTGGCAGCTTTTTCATCATTAAAAGTGAGTTTGATTGGCAGGTGATGTGAAAGCATATGCGGAAGGCCTCAGAGGACGAGGTAATATGGGTGTTTCTCTGCAATATCAGTTTCTGAAGTGATAGCTCTAGGTGTGATCTTTGTTGTGTCGGAGCTTGTTGAGGGGCGAACACTTGTACCGAGAAACATAATTAAAGGTACATTCAATAAGATTTGTCTGGAGGTCTGTATTGTTTAAAAAGGCGGCTTTATTCTTTTTTTTTTACTCATACAGCGTGACCTTTATTTCACCCATGAACACAAAGATCTGCTACATTTAATTAGATGGTTGAAAAGATTACAATAAGAAATATATGCAATAATGATAGACCAAAATGCATGTTTCCAACCACGACCACGTTGACCCCTATGTGCTTCTATTTTCCAAACATTCTATATCCACCTTTTATCTCGGAAAAACAGTCAAAACACGTTAACTGAAAACCGCAACACAACTGTACACTGTACCCTACGAGCAAACAATCAAAATAATGTAAACTGCTTGTTTTGGCCACTGGCAGGCTGAAAAAACTGTCTGTTAACATAGGAAGGACCCAAACAGATATACGTACAATGATCCCTCGCTACTTCGTGCTTTAATTCATGTGGCTTCAGTGCATCGTTTTTTGTTTTTGTTTTTTTTACATATTCATCGAGTTCAAAAATAAGGAAATTAAGGAAGAATAGGGGATGACATTAAGGAAAATGCCGCAAAACAAGGCCAATTATGCAAAAACCAAAAACCTCCAACCCAAAAACCCCCCAACAAAACGATTTACATCTTTACAGCTTATAAATTATTTTTTAATGTTTAATTGTTATTATAATTATTTATAGCATTGAATATATATATATATATATATCTATTGATATTATATACACATATACATGTAAGTATACGTCAGTCAGGGGGGTTGATCCTACTTCACAGAATTCGGCGGTCGCGGGTGGGTCTCGAAGAAAGTGAGTACTGTATACCTGATAATGTGATGCATTGTAAAAGAAATAATTGACCACAGAATGCTGTGACTGACCAATCAGAAATCAATATCAGTATTCAAACATACCTTGTAGTAAATTGATTAATAATTATTTTAGTACTTCCGCTAATAACTCTCTCCATGGCAACGGTATGATACACTTAGCAACGATCTGTTTTTAAAAATTAACAGACTGCTAAAAACTGTAAGCAACCAATCAGAATCTGGTATTCAAATGAGTGATGTAATGAATTGCTTTAAAATGATTTTATTGCTTTCACTAATGACTCGCTCTGTCTTATACTTTGCAATGGACTTTTTTTAAAACAATACATTGAGACTGTTAAATACTGTTAAAGACAGTTAAATACATTAACTGATCAATCAGAATCGAGTATTCAAAAGAGTGATGTAATCAACTGTTTATCACTAATTGTATTTCTCCCACCAATCACGTGCTCCATTAATGACGTGTATTTAATAACATGTTTAAACAATATGTTTAAAAAAACGAGAACACCATAACTGACCAATCAGAGTGTTCAGGTATTCAAACGCACCTTGTTATAATAATGTTATTAAGCTCAGATGGTTTTTATATGTGCTACGGAATTGGAAATGACTTCCAGTACCTCAGACTTGTACATGCATTATTGACAGAGCAGTGGAAGGATAATGTGTAAACCACAGAGAAATGTTTGATCTGTGTCAATATTAGGGAACGAGCAGTGGTGGGTGATGTAAATACATATGCACAAATATTAAATGGAGGCAAAGCGGTGGTATCGCTACTGTATCAAGTTCATAAATTATATTTTACAGCGTACCAGTATTAGTTCTCTCTCTTTCACATTGTCTGCATATACATGTCTTCATCTGATTAACGCTGGCACCATTCATTAACGTATAATGGCCCATTAACAGGTTTACCAGCGTATAAATTAAGTGAAAAACTTTCCCTAAAAGGTGATATGGAACGAGTACTTTGTTTTATTTATGCATGAGTGTCTTGCTTGTCATGATGCATTTTATCTTTCTTCTCTTTATATCGCAGCACTTCCATTATTTACTAAAGAATCACTTGATGCAGGTTTAATATGGTTCATTCTGAGGTTGAACACTCTAGAGACGCATGAATTCATTTTTTTTAATCTGGAAAACTATATCTCATGAAACAGACAAAAGATAAAAGTGTAGCACAAGCTTTTTTAATGGCGTTGATATTGTAGTGGTGGCATGGTACGTTACGGTTAGCACATCTCCCTCATGGCGAGAAGGTACTGGGTTTGAGTCTTGAATGCAGCAGCATGTTCTCCCCACTTTGTTTGGATTTCCTCCGAATACAGTGATCCCTTGTACTTCATGCTTCAGTTTCTGCAGCTTCAGTGCATCGAGGGTTTTTCAAAAATAGTCATACGGTAAAGGGTGCTGGATCGTTGATCCTAAGGTTGGGTGTTCGAGTTCCAATCTCCACAAGGTTGTCACTCTCCCCCCCAGTGCAACTAACTGGGTTAACAAAGGTCGGCCATGTCTCTCACTGTCTATGGTGAGAGGTTCATGTAAAAGAACCATTACTGACTTTCAACAAGAGTAGCTGCATAGCCATCAGCGTGTTACTGCCCTGTGATGGCCTGGCGAGCCGTCTTGTTAAAGAGTTGTGTCAGGAAGGGCATCCAACTTAAAAACCTATGCCAAATCAAACGTGTGAATCATTCACTGTGGCAACCCCTGATAAAGGGAAAAAGCCGAAAGGAAACCTCATTCATCGAAAAATAAAATTAAGGGAAAATAGAGAAGAGGTTACAGAAAATGCTGAAAAACAAGCCAATTATGCAAAAAAAAAAAATAAAACCTCAAACAAGCAAAAAAACCCAAAAAACAAACCAACAAAACTACAGTGGTACCTCACCTTATGAAAGTCTCACCAAACGAAAAATTCAGGTTACGAAAAGCATTTTCCTAAAATTTTTGTCTCAGGATACGAAACAAGCTTACGTTACGAAAGCGGCATCTTAAAAATTCAAACCGCCATTTAAAGATTAAAACACGCCATTCAAACATTCAAACAATGCACGAGCTGCTCTCCCATCAATGACGTTCAAACATCCCGCCCCGCTGGCCTCCCATTGGCTAACAACTGAGCTGTCGTTCATGTCGCCTCCACTCAAGCGCCATCTTGGACAGGTCCACCTGACGCCATCTTGGACAGAGATCCCGTTGCCTAGGAGGAATGATGCATCTACCTCCCATTGCCTATTATAGAGCTGAATCCACCATGATGCTTTTCGTTTATTTCTTGACTCAGGCTTTTAACCTTCCATAAACATTTGTAAGATTATAACTCTGCTAAGAAGACATGGTCAGCGCACACACACACACACACACACACACAGTGAGAAGAAGAAACGGGCTCGAGTGATATCACAAAGGAATATGGCCAAACCCGTCTACCATAGGTACAATATTGAAGCAGAAAGAGGCCTTAAAAGGTATACTTTTATAATTTTAAAGGGCTTAGGGGGTAGTATTGGGAGCCTTGGAACGAATCACGTGTTTTACATGTAAAATGTGGTTCAACTTACAAAAAATGCAGGTTACGAAAAAACCGCCATTTAAAGATTAAAACACGCCATTCAAACATTCAAACAATGCACGAGCTGCTCTCCCATCAATGACATTCAAACATCCCGCCCCGCTAGCCTCCCATTGGCTAACAACTGAGCTGTCGTTCATGTAGCCGCCACTCAAGCGCCATCTTGGACAGGTCCACCTGACGCCATCTTGGACAGAGATCCCATTGCCTAGGAGGAATGACGCATCTACCTCGCATTGCATTTTTATGTGAGGTGCTCATCTGTGTGTGCACGCGTGTCTGTATGTGTGTGTATTTATATTTTATTTACATCTTATGCATTATTTTTGAATGTTTAATTGTTATTATGAGCATTTATAACGTTGAATGTGTATTTATTGATATTTTAGACACATATACGTGTACGTATACATCAGTCGGGGGGGGGGGTTGATCCTCAGTTCATCAGTTCATTTTCTGTAACCGCTTAATCCTAATTAGGGTCGCGGGGAGGCTGGCGCTCATCTCAGCCAACTCCAGGCGAGGGCAGAGTACACCCTGGACAGCTCGCCAGGCCATCGCAGGGCGGAAACGTGCCGACAGCTTTGCAGCCTACTCTAAGGGTCAACCCTACTTCGTGGAAATTGGTGGCTGCGGGGGTCTTGGTCCCCATTAACCGCGGAAAGTGAGGGACCCCTGTACACCTCTATTCTTTGACAGTTAAAATCTTTCACATTAGACTACTGGCTGCTTCAAATTGCCCCTAAGTGTGAATGTGAGAGTGAGTGGTCTTGATCCCTAATAGAGTTAGTAAAAGAGATGAAGTGCCATTGGAGTAGTGGCTCAGTGGTGGAATGATTATCACATTTGCCTCACATCAAGGAGGTCTTGGGTTCGAGACCCAAGCCCAGAGAGACATTTTCTGCATTTTCTTCTCATGCTTGCGTAGATTTTCTCTGGGTACACCAGTTTCCTTTTACTGTCACAAGACATGCACATCAAGCTACAGTAAGTGGCTGTTCCAAATGTTGGCCCTGAGATGGATTAGTGAGCTGTTCTTTGTGCACCCTGCCTTTTCCCAGAGTGGGCTGAGATAGGCTCTAGCCTCCCCACTACCCTTAATAAGAGTAAGCGGTTCAGTGATTTGTTTTGTATGGATGCATAGAAAGTACTGCAGTAGAATAAAATAAGGATCATTTAAATCATGTACATGAACTTCTAACCGAATCATTTTTCAAGACATCCCCGATTACCAAAAAAAAAAAGAAAGAAAAGAAAAAGGAAAAAAAAAAAAAAAAAAAGCAAG
>CM045743.1:26046439-26161439 GCA_024760905.1 Plotosus lineatus
ATTGCGCAGCTCTATTCAGTACCTGTACTATGTATTATGGTGAGTAAAGTGACACCTGGACAGTCTGAAAGACTGGGTCTGACTGGCCTTGTAGAACTATCTTTTTGTTTGTTTGGGGATTTTTAACAACATTTTTTGTTTACACCTGATTCTTAACCAACTTCTTCCACTATAATATTACAAGAGAAGCTAAGAACATTGACCTCTGTAATATCTCATAACTATTGTGTTGTACAAATGTTATTTAAGAAAAGAGGACTGTAATCAGATTCCAAAAAAAATGTGAAGTTCAAGTCTGCCTAATTAGGCGACAGTCGATTATCAGTGACCTTTGTGTTGAGATACTTTTAGGAAATGTTTTCATAGGAAGACAACTCCGCTTAACGCTAACTGTGTAAAGGCGTGTCACCTTTTGAAATACGATATCGCAAAAGTCTTATCAAAGCTGCTGAGCAGATATTTTTACAAATTAATGAAATTAAATGTTTGTAAAATAAAGGAAATATATCAGATAAAAATATTGTTATTTAAAATGTCATCTGCTGTACAATCATTTCATTTTGGAACAATATAATGTATAAAAAAATTCAAATCTAGAACAATTCAGAAAAAAAACAGGGTGCCTGTATTTCTGATTCAGTTTGGAATCCAATAATAATAATAATAATAATAATGTTTTCCTATAGCTCCTTACCCTAACCTTAATCATTCCAACTACAGACGCTCCTCGACTTACGTTTTAGTGACGTTCCAAACGGCCGAACGTAAGGTGAAAAAAAAAGTAAGTTGTTACTGCACGTTCCAGTAACATATGACCGTTCATACTGTACTATACATCCATAAATGCTATTGAACATGCTCTATGATGCAATCTGTCTGCTTATAAATGATTCCGATGGTCGACGGAGCCATTTGGAAGAAACATGCAACATTCACATGTTTTTCACCAGCATCAATTTTCTTGATAATAGCCATCTTCGTTTCGAACGAGATGGCTTGCCGCTTTTTCTGATTACCACCATCACTAGTAAGCTTACGCTTCTGACCAACCATATTTGCTTAGGGCTACAAAAATACCAAAACAGTGTAAACACAAAGATCACAGAGACAACATCTTAACACAAGGGTAACACGTGGTGAACTGGTTAGAAGTAAGGCACGTTCAGTCTGTCATTTGTAAACAATGAACGCAGCGCCATGTAAACAAGGGACGCAGCGTCATGCGTAAGTAGCGTACTACGTCTACGTACTACGTAAGAACGTCTCGTACTACAGAGAGCGCGCTAAACTCAAAATTTGACTTACAAATTTTTTTTTTACAAACTTTTTTTACAGTGAGCTCAAACGTAAAATCGGAAAAAAAAAACATAAGGCAAATAAACCTAAAGCGAGGAGCTTCTGTAAATGCCTAACCCCAACCCATACTATAAACCTTATTATCACGCCTTTTGCCATGAATTTTGTATGCACTAGTTAAGAATTTGTGAGTAAAGTAAATTAAATGTAAAGTCAGTTATGCAATGAAAAAACGCTGGAGATGCTCTGCATAGGTTTTCTGTAAAGTTCACGCAGTGTTCATTTTCTGTAACCGCTTAAACTTAATCAGGGTCGCGGGGAGGCTAACGCCCATCCCAGCCGACTGCGGACGAGGGCTGAGTACACTCTGGACAGCTCACCAGGCCATCGCAGGGTGGAAACATGCTGACGGCCATGCAGCTACTCTTGTCAAAAGTCAGCAATGGTTCTTTTACAGCATCACACCATAGACAGTGAGAGACTTGGCCGGCCTTTGATAACCCAGTTAGCTGCACTCTGGGGGGACAGTGACAACCCATGGAGACTGGGGGCTTGGACCCCCAACCTTAGGATCAGTGATCCAGCACTTTATACCACCAGGCCAACACTGCCCATTAATGCAGTGATTGATGGGATTTTTGCAAACTGTGAGATGCAAGGAAATCATTAGAGAAGAGTGATCGAATGGATGTGATGTTGCATTCTGGGAACAGTGATGATGTGTCGTCTAGACAAAGGAGGTACGTGATAATCAAATCAATGATAATCCTAATGCATCAATGTTTAGAATAGCAAAAATATTCCACTAAATAGTCCATTAAAATTCAAAGATATTTTATACATGGTTATGTTTACACATTCAAATACACATATACACAGCTTTGTCTTTTGAATGAATCATTAGAGTTTGCAGTATTTCAAATACATGTTGTTTAGCTGATGAGTTCTTGATTAAAATAAAAACAACTATAACAAGGTATCGGATACAAAGTTAACAAGAATACCATATTCCTCAACTTCACTCCTCTCCTTCGCTACATGCAGTCTTCATGCCACTTACGCATCCACTTTTAAACCTACTCTTCTCCCTTTCCACTTTGGAGCCACCAGGCTTGTACACCCCAATTGTGCTCCAAGTATGGCCATAATTCGCGGAGCTCCATGGTTTTTTGAATTGTGGAGATCATGAACATCGTGGCCACAGTGTAGACCCAGGCTCATGCCTGATATATTTGGTTTGCGATCATTTCCTAGCCCTCATGTTTACGACATTTTGTACTGTCCTGCCCTCATTGTTTCTTTACACTTTAAGCATGACCAAGTACAACTTGCCTAGTCACGCTTAGACGTCATATCATCTATGCACATCATCTCTTATCTTGCCTCGCCATACTGCCTGCCTGGTCATGCTTTGATGTTCTAGACCTGCTTAACTTGTGTATAACATGATAAAATAGTAATATAATGAATATGAATAATTATAATGAGAGTACACTTGATGGATACCTGACAGGCACACTTTTCTGCTCACTGATTATATATCATGCAGTTTTAGGGTTCGTGGCTTTCACACTACAGAGGACAATATACAGGGATCCCTCGCTACTTCGCGCTTCAATTAATACGGCTTCAGTGCATTGCATTTTTTTTTTTTTAATTATTCATCAAAATAAAAAAAAATTAAAAATTAAGTAAGAATTGAGGAAAAAAATTAAGGAAAATGGCACAAAAACAAGGCCAATTATGCAAAAAAAAAAAAAAAAAACCCTAAACAAACAAAAACAAAAAACAACCCAAAATCTCCTATCAAAACTACATACATTTTTGTGAGGTGCATGTCTGTATGTGTGTTTATTTATATGTTATTCACATCTTATACATTATTTTTTTACTGTTCAATTATTATTATAAGCATGTATAGCATTGAATATGTATTGATTGATATTATATACGCATATACATGTACGTATATGTCAGTCGGGGGTTTAGCTTATTTCGTGGATTTCAGTGATCGCGGGGGATCTCGGTCCCAATTAACAGCGGAATGTGAGGGATCCCTGTATAGGGGTCAATGGTGACTAAGGCAACGGGTTACTAATCCGATGGATAGCGGTATCGACACTATTAGTACCGTTGTTACCCCGAGCAAGGCGCTTAACACTCAATTTTATAATTACACTGATTCCTCACTACTTCGTGCTTCAGTTTCTGCAGCTTCAGTGCATCTCGGGTTTTTCAAAAATCTTCATCAAAAAATTTTTGCAAAAAAGGAAAAATAGGGGGAAATTTAAGGAAAATGCCGAAAAACAAGGCCAATTATGCTAACAAAACAAACAGCAAACAAAAACCCCAAACGCCACCAAGAAAACTACTAGCATTTTAATGTGAGATGTGCATCTGTATGCATGTGTATTTATATTTTATTTACATCACATGCATTATTTTTGAATGTTTAATTGTTATTATAAGCATTTATAGCCCTGAATATGTATATATTGATATTATATACACATATACATATGCGTATACGTCAGTCAGGGGGTCTATCCTACTTCGCAGAAATCGGCAATCATGGGGGAAGGGGGTGTCGGTCCTCATTAACCACAGAAAATGATGGATCCGTGTATATGTATTTATATATATATATATATATATATATATATATATATATATATATATATATATATATATATATATATATATATATATATATATATATATATATATATATATATATATATAAAATTGCAAGTTGTGCCGGATAACGGTGTTTGCTGAATGTTCTAAATCTTAATGTAGAGTTACATTTGTTTCTTTGAGAGTTACCTTAAACAGCACTTCCCTGATATAACTCTTACTTTGAAATATGTTTTCAGCTTGCAATTTAATACTTTATATTATGGGAACTTGTGTTTTGTCCCACAAGGAAGACAAGTCCCCATATTGTGCCTGTGTAAACAGATTTAGGTCCCCACAACATAATGAATACCTAGTCCACACAGAAATACATATCGCTTTTGATCCCTTCTCACTCATTTTTTTCAAAGCCCTCAAAGGGTCGCGGGAGGCTGGAGCTTATCTCAGCTGTCCCTGAACGAAGATGGGGTACACCCTAAACAGCTTGCTAGACCACTGCATTGCCAACCCACATGCAACCATTCACACTCAGCTTGCAATCCAGAAAATGCTAAATGAAGGCAAATCTTGCCATTTAAACATTTACACATGTTGTTGCTTGTTCATGTAGAGCTAAATGAAAAAAAAATAAATTCCTTGGAATAAGCTGTTACTATAGAAACAAGAATGAGCTGATATTCCAGAAAATTTATCAACTCCTCCTGACCAGATGAAACAGACAAATGAAAACATTCCAGAACACGCGACTGAACACATCCATCCTGTGTAGTTACAGCATGATATCTGTCCTTCATCCTCACTCTCTGTATTCACAAACAAGAATTCTATAAAACATCTCGCATTCCTGCTACCCTTATGGACACCCGACGTTCAGCGCACTCCTTCTGATTAAAAATGGTTGCTACGAGGGTACAAAGTGGAAATTGCTGGCGATAAAGAAGAAGGTAGATTAAAAGAGCCCAGTATTGCTCAGCGTTCTAGACTTTTTCCTTCTGCTTCTTCTTGGACACATTGAGCAGAGGAAATGATGTCAAGGTAAGTCACCTCTAGTGTTCTGTGAGATAAAAGCGAGGCATTACTCAACAAAACACAGCACACACTCCTTTCCGTGTTCCCATCAGGGAGCTCTTTTTTAGGTTTGTGAATACCAGCAGGTCACCGCACCGCCTTCATGAGCCTTTAATTCACTGTTGAGTTTTTACAAAAAATGGTTTGAAGGTGCTCTCATAGCTTTATATTCATGCACTCCCTTTTGTGTTAGGTAACTGGTGTTATCTACGAATCAACTCACTCACAATGATTCACACGAGGTTTTATGTGGAGAGACATTTCAAATTTATTAGACTTGTGGTGCATGCAGCCCATGGGAGCTGATTGGACGGGCTGTCAGGGAGGAAGGGGTGCACAACATGCGTCCCCCTCCCCCATCACTTAAGACGTAACATGAAAAAATCATAACCATCTGAGAATCCATGCTTACAAGGAGGTGGATAGTGCTTTCCTTCGAGTGTGTCATGCCGTCATTTCATTTGTATGTGCAGCAGTCGGCTGGTATCAAATACCTCAGAGAAAGAGTGTGTTTGATATTGCTCATCCTGGGTGGTATCTGTCATGTAAAAGAGGAAAACTCCTTAATGGGTGGAAATTAAGTACATTAACAGTAATTTCGAAAGTAAATCGGAAAAAATAAAAAATAAATATAAAATAAATACTCCAGAATAGAAGAAGGTCCAGCCTCTTTCGAGATGGATGGTTCCAGAGCCCAAGCTATGCGTTGAGGTGAGCCCGACTATATATATAGAACACGCTGGAGGGACTATGTCTCTCGGCTTGTCTGGGACCGCCTCGGTTTCCCCCCAGGAGAGTTGGAGGTAGTAGCTCGGGAGAGGGATGTCTGGACCTCTTTGCTAAGGTTGCTGCCCCCGCGACCCGACCCTGGACTAAGCGGAAGAAGATGATGATGATGATGATGATGATGATGATGATGATGATGATGATGATAAAATAAATAAATATAATAGTGGCACAGTGACATGGTGGTAGGCACATCTGCCTCACAGCAAGAAGGTTTGGATTTGAGTCCCGAGCCTGGCGAGGGCGTTTCTGTAAAGGGTTTGTATGTTCTTCCTGTACTTGCATGGGTTTCTTCAGGAATGCTGGTTTATGGTCCAAAAACATGTATACAGGGATCCCTCACTACTTCGTACGTCAGTTTTTGCGACTTCAGTGCATCATGGGTTTTCAAAAATATTAATCGAAAAAAAATTTAAAAATAAGGAAATTAAGGAAGAATAGGGGAAAAGTTAAGGAAAATGCCGCAAACAAGGCCAACTATGCAAAAAAAAAAAAAAACCCAACAAACAAAAACAAAAAATAACCAAAAACCCCCCAACAAAACTACTTACATTTTTATGTGAGGTGCGCATCTGAGTGTGTGCACGCCCGCGTCTGTATATGTAAGGTAAGGTAAAGTCTGTTGGGTTTTTACACCTGAGCCTAGTGGCTCATCAGGCCGGTGCTTATCCCCGGTTTCCGTAGCGTGAAGCAACTAGGAGTTCAACTGCTCCTGGATGGGACGCTAGTCCATCGCAGGTTACCTTCCCAGTATATTTTACTGGTACCCATTTATACTGCTGGGTGAATAGAGGCACACTTGTGGTTGGGTCTTAGCACAGTGAGGGTCTCAGTGGGATTCGAACTCACAACCTCCCGATCATGAGTGCAGCACCCTAACCACTACACCACTGGTCCCACATCTGTATGTGTGTGTATTTATATTTTATTTACATTTTATGCATTATTTTTGAATGTTTAATTGTTGTTATAACCATTTCTAGCATTGAATATGTATTTATTGATATTATATACACATATGCATGTACGTATATGTCAGTCAGGGGGGGTCGATCCTACTTCGCGGAAATCAGCAGTTGCGGGGGGGGTCTCATTACCCATTAACCGCGGAAAGTGAGGGATCCCTGTATTAGTTTAAGTGGCTGTTCCAGATTGTCTCTCGATGTGGTGTTGTTTGTGTGAGCTGTTCAGGGTGTATCCCGCTTTCACACAAAGTCAGCTGAGACAGGTTCCAGCCTTCCAGCGACCCCCATAGCATAAAGAGGTTCAGCAAATGAATGAATGTAATAGCAGTAAGATTTATTAGATTTAATCTAGTATCAGCAATTAAGTTCTCAACTGTAAAGAATGGGGTGGATGACTGTAAAAGAGAGGGATACGGACTTGTTCAGTGATGATCGCTATAAAAGGATAAAAACTACAATATAATTCTGAATTTGTCAGAGAGAAAGTGCAAATTTCATCAGAATCAGAATCTACTGTGTAGGTCAGTGTAGCAGGACAGGCAGGTAGATGGTCATCAGATGAATATCAGTTCTCCTAGAGGGTGTAGACACAAAACATGGGGAAAATTATGAAATGAGGCTCACTAATGCACAAAATGATCAGTTTCACTCCCTCATCCGCGGAGCCGCTTAATCCTATTAGGGTCACGGGTCGGCTCACCACAGGGCCAACACAAACACACACAAAACCTCCCGCACACTCGCTCCCGATTCAGTTTGGAACAGCCAATTAGCCTAATGTAGTAGTTCTGTAAAGTTGACCACCCCCAACACACACACACACACACACACACACACACACACACACACACACACACCACACACACATTCTCAAAATTTCAACTTTCACTGCCATTCGTTTGTTATGTTTGTGCTGGTTTATTTTTGTTTGTGCTATTAAGGTGTTCAAGTAATTATAAAATGTATTTTCTGGACTTTGACGTCACTCAGCCCCCACACCAAGTCCAAAGCTCACCAAAATTGTCTCAATCATTTGTGCTGCGTTTATGTTGTTTTGTGCTGTTGAATGAAATGCATACCTGTCAACCCGAGGCCGTTGGCGATCTTACAAATGGCTACTTATGCCCTTACAAAATAGCAACTAATCTTACGCGTCTTATTATCGCGTGCAATATGAAACAAAAATTAAACTCTATTTTTAATATAATATGAATTTATTGGTAATGTTGTAACATATAACCTGGTGCAATCAAATAAAAGAGTAATATCTTCAGCTGCATGATTAAGAAAAATTTAACAGTGATCTTTATTATAACTATATGTAGCACTTTTGGCACTTTCAATCATTTCTTTTGATGGCTTCACTTCATGGCACTTGAGCTCGCAATTAAGTTTGACTTGAATGATGGCGGAAGTGAAAGTGCGGTCACGTGGTCGGAAAGAGCAGACGATAGCAGAGGATAAGCATAGCGCGCGATTCTCGCGAAAAGCGGCTACAGACCAATTCGGCGTATCGTCTCTTTACGAAAGCGGTGACACAAAAGCGGAGTTAAAAAAAGACGAAATGATCGAAAAACGTACAGATTTCGGACGTACGGCGTACACATTTAAAAATCAGTGCTCACTTGTACAAATTACGCCAAAACCGTACAACTTCACAGGTATGGAAATGGTTTAACCATCATATTTTTAAAGCTACCTATATTTTATTCCTTACATGCCTGACATTATCAGACCCCCAACCGCGTCCAAATCTCATTTTCTCAATCGTTTGTGCTACGTTTGTGCAGTTGAATAAAATGATTTTTAAATTTTTAGAAGTGGGGGGAGGGGGGTCACTTAACAGATCTGCCTAACGTGCATGTATTTGGACTTTGTGAGAAAATTGGTGTACCCTGAAAACTAAACTGACGCAACATATAGACTCCACATGGAAACTCCCGAGCCAATGAGCAATCTCACTGAAGGCTACACTCAGAATAGGTGTACACATTCGGTAACAAACTCACGACAGGACCAACACAAACGCATACAGAAATTTAAACCAAAGGCACATGAAGTCATCGGAGGAATATATGTAATCAAACGAACTTGGACGAAGCGTGGATGAAGGCAAGAAATGTAAATAGAAATTGAGAAACAACACTCACTAATGCGCAGATGGAGCTCATGTTCAGTAACATTCCGATGACAGCAAGTAAACAATGAGCACATGGAGTGAATTCAAAGCAAGACGTGATAGACGGTAGTAACAGTGTCAGTTACTCCTCTAGACATTTCATTTATTGCTCGAGTTTCTACCCTGTGACTTTGGTTAAATTTCAAAAAAGTCGACCACTGCACTGCCAGCGAATTGAAAAGTGAAGAGTTCTTTATTTAAACCTTCTAGAACGGTGAATATGTGAGTTGACGCCTCACATTAACTGCTATAATGATCTATGAAGCAGATCTAACAGCTTCCATCACCCCATACCTTCCTTTCCAAGAATATTGTGTCAGTTCTCTTTCAAGGTTTTCTCAGACATCCTGAAATGGCGACGATGAGGTACACCCTGAACAACTCTCTGGTCCAGCACAAGGTCAATACACAGAGACAACCATTCACAAACTCGTTTGGAGTGCAGGAGGAAAGCAGACTACCCTGAGGAAACTCACACGATCACGGGTAAACTCTACACAGAAAAGTCTCATCTGAGTGCAGAAATCAAACCCAGGACCTTCTTGCTGTGAAGCAGACCCGTACGCCAGCTTGCCACTCCAGCAGTCTGTGTTCTTTTTGTCTTATAGTATAGAGGCAGAGCTAGCACTGTGCGGGAGTGGTTAGCACATCTGCCTCACACCAAGAAGACCTGGGTCTGATTCCCACTCTGGGTGTTTCTGTGTGGAGTTTGCATGTTCGCTCCGTGCTTGCGTGGGTTTCCTCTAGGTACCCCGGTTTCCTCCCACAGTCCAAAAACATGCACAGTAGGTTAATTAGCCGTTCCAAATCTCCCATAGGTGTGCGTGTTGGCCCTGAGATGGACTGGTGAGCTGTCCAGGGTTTACCACACCCTCACCCAGAGTCAGCTGAGATGGGCGCCAGTCTCCCTAATTAGGAGTAAGTGGTTCAGAAGATGGTCATCTGGTCAGAATGCCTCCCGGACGCCTCCCTGGTGTGGCGTTTCGGGCATGTCCAACCAGGAAGAGACCCTGGGGTCGACCTAGAACACGCTGGAGGGACTATGTCTCTCGGCTTGTCTGGGACCGCCTCGGTGTCCCCCCGGGAGAGTTGGAGGAGGTGGCTGGGGAGAGGGACATCTGGACCTCTTTGCTTAGGTTGCTGCCCCCGCGACCCAACCCCGGACCTAGCGGAAGATGATGATGATGATGATGATGATGATGATGATGGTTCAGAAAATGAATGAATGAGTATAGAGGCAGCACAGTGGTGTAGTTGTTAGCATGTCTGCCTCACTGCAAGAAGGAGTTAGCGTTCTTTCTCTGTGCTTAAATGGGCTGCTTCTGAGTCGTCTGCTTTTGTTTTTGTTTTGTTTTTTTCGATCCAAAGACGTACACATTATACTAACTGGCTGTTCCAAATTTCACTGAGATACAAGTGTGTGTGTGTGTGTGTGTGTGTGTGTGTGTGTGTGTGTGTGTGTGTGTGTGTGTGTGTGTGTGTGTGTGTGTGTGTGTGTTGCCCTGTGATGGCCTTGTGAGCTGTTCAGGGTACACTCTGCCTGATGCAGGCCGAGACAGGCTACAGCCCCCCGCAACTCTAATAGGATTAAGCGGTTTGACAAATGTGTGAGTGACTGAACATAATTAAAAATAATAAATGTCAGACTGCGAAGGCCTTCCTCTTCTGGCCTACACGGGCCTACTAAAAGTTATCGATTAAATAATACCTCCCCATACACAGCGTATCTAGCCTTCCAGTGGAATTAACAGAGGAGAACGGTTTCCTCCCAAAGTTACAGAACTTAAACTAACATAAATGATTGCACAAAGAGTTTCGGAGCGAAACGAACAGAAGGCAACCTATATGACTCAAGGCAACTGTTATTAGGAAAGCTTCCTGGCAGATTTTACAGCAGTATGTGAAATAAACTGCATTTTTTTTAAAGTTCAAACATCCCATATGCATGCTCCTGAAGTTTTAATTAAAAGGAATAGCTTGGCCGTATCATGGCATAACCATGGAAACCACCACTGAGGAACTCAATGTTTTCTGCACTAGAGTGCCACGTACAGCATTATACAAGCAGACCACCCATGATAACACCCGCCTTGAGTCTAAATGTGCATTTGGAGCTGTCACTTAGAAGGATTAAAGGAAGTGCGGTGATAATAGTCACACGGCAAGAAGGAGGATCGCTGATCCGAGGGCATGGTGGCAGTCCAGTGGCTAATATGTAGAAAGGCTGGCAGGAGAACTTGTCTCTGAGCATGGCCAGCATCAAAGAGGACCGTGTCATGATTTATCCATAATACAATAGCAAGTCAGAGCTTTGATGCCGTGCCTTTTGTTTTTTGTATATTTGATAAACCTGGGAGACATTAATGCTGTCCATCAGGAATTGTTAAAGCAGTACAAGGCCTATTTCCTGGACAGAGATCAGAACACCATGTGTTATGTACAGTACACGCTACTGGACATAAAGGTTGTCGGTTTAAATTCCCAGCCAGCCATGCCCTTTCTCACTCATAAACTAGTCAGTCATTATTCTTCTCCTTCCATTTACTGAGTAATTTGATCTTTTTCGGGTTACGGGAAGGCTTGTGGCTATCTCAGACAACACCAGGCGATGGCAGTATATGTCCTGAACAGCATGCCAGTCCATTGCAGGGATAGCTATTTCAAAGATTCGAATCCTAGACCTTCTTGCTGTCAGGCAGACGTGCTGATCACCATACTGCCTCCTCCGTATTTTCTTTCTGCTTGTTTTCTTATTATGGTAAAGCATGAAAAATAATACCAACCTTGGTCAATTTCACAAGTTGTAGTCACCCTTTGACTTTCATTAAATTGCTCTTGTGTTGGTGAGGCAGTGGTGGTCTAGTGGTATAGGGTGCTGAATCGCTGATCCTAAGTTTGGGGGTTCGAGTCCCACTCTCCACAAGGTTGTCACTGACCCCCCCCCCAGTGCAGCTAACTGGGTTATGAAAGGTGGGCCATGTCTCTCACTGTCTATGGTGAGAGGTTCATGTAAAAGAACCATTGCTGACTTTGGTAAAGAGCAGCTGCAAAGCTGCCAGCATGTTTCTGTCCCTTGCTAAAGGGTTGTATCAGGAAGGGCATCCGACGTAAAAACCTATGCCAAATCAAATGTGCGAATCAAATGATTCGCTGTGGTGACCCCTGGAAAAGGGAAAAAGCCGAAAGGAAAAGAAGACGAAAGAAGAAGCTCTTGTTGGTGAAGGTCATGCTGGATGTCAATCCTATTCCAAGAACACTGGGCACAACTTGGAAATACACCCGGGATGAGATGCAGTCAATCACCATGCTCTACTTCCATCCCTAATCATGCCCACCTGACCATCTGATCATTAACTTGTGAAGTTCTTAATCAGCTGAAAGAAGTGTGTTTGCAGTTGATTTCTAGATCTCCCTGAAGAGGGTCAGATATCACTGCTTTGGAGCATCATCAGATGCACTGATGAACTCATTAAAAAAAAAAATGGTAAAGTTTGTTGGGCTTTTAACACCCGAGCCATAGTAGCTCATCAGACCGGTGCTTATCCCTGGTTTCCATAGCGTGAAGCAACTAGGAGTTCAGCCCCTCCTGGATGGGACGCTAGTCCATCGCAGGTTACCTTCCCAGTATATTTTTACTGGTTCCCATTTATACTGCTGAGTGAACAGAAGCACACTTGTGGTTAAGACCTTACCCAGGGGTCTTAGCACAGTGGGGGTCTAACTGGGATTTGATCACACAACCTCCCGATCATGAGTGCAGCATCCTAACCACTACTCCATCGGCCCCCCTGAGGAACTCATAACCATCTAAAAATCCACTGAGAAACCTTTTTCTTCTATAAAAGACTTCTAAAACCTCTAAAGATCCACAGGGGAACCGTTTTCTTCCACAAAGGCACTCTTAGCCATCTGAAGATTCATTGAAGAACCTTTTCTACCATGGAAGAACCCTTAACATCTAAAGATACATTGAGCAACCCTCTTATTCTATTAAAGAGCCCTTAACCGTCCCCAAAACCTTCCTTTCTATCCAAAATTGAACATGATCAACATTTCCATGTGGTTCCGATGCTAAGAACCACTGAATAACCATTGACCAGGCAAAGATTTACTCAGGAACCCATAGCCATCTAAATATTTTTCGAGGAACCATTTTCCGAAAAGTCTAAGCATGAGCAGAGGAAATTGGTATATTCGGTGATTCAATGTTGTAATTTACTGACTTGAACCATAGAAATGCAACATGCCCCCCACAATAGGGACGATTGATGAGGCCATATTGCAAGACACACGTCCTCTTATCATGTCTTTAGACAACAGACAACAAGGCCTGGGGAGCAGAAATCTGCATTCTCAGGTTATCTCGGCATTTGCTTCTCTTCCTGACATAATTATTGATTTTGTCTCATGACCTCAGAGTAGGTTTCCAACAGTTAGCATAGCTAAATGAATATCAGGAGAATGATGATAAGCAGTGCAAATGTATTGGGGGTCGGGTGATGGAAGTGTGTGTGTGTGTGTGTGTGTGTGTGTGTGTGTGTGGGTTAGTGATTAGGTTCCTGAAAGTTTTGTTTCCTGCTGCTTGGTCAGTACTATAGACGTAGCTCATCGCTCATAGGTGAAATATTAACAAGAATGTTGCGTCCATGCTGCCTTTGATGATGGTAATGTGGCTGCATGAAAGTTCTGTTGAAAGTTCTGGAGGAATTGGGTCAAGCAAACAGTTGTTCTAAGCAAGCAGCTGTTTTGAGGTTTTTTTATTCTACTCAACTTGAACACCTGTGAACAAATTCTAAGGGAAAAAAAAAAGGCTTAGATAGCATCATAGCATCTGTTAGCATTTTCCATACTTGCTAACTGTTAGCTAAATCGACCCAATGTCACTTTCAGTGAATCATTTATTCACTCACTTTTTCGCTCAACCGCTTAATCCTACTAGGGTCGACAGGAGCCTGGAGCCTATCTCAGCTGACTCGCGACGTAGGAAATGTACCCCCTGAACAGATCACCAGTCCATCTCAAGACTAACACACCCATACAACCATTCATACTCACACCAAGGGCAATTTTAAGTCTAATGTGCACCTGAGTACCTGGACAAAACCCATGCAGGCACAGGGAGAACATGCAAACTACACAAAAATATCCTCGATAGACGTGCTAACCACTACACCATCGTGCCATCCCAGTAGCAGACGTTAATTGGACATTTTTATTCTAACAAGCAAGTCATTCATTTATGTATTTTTGCTGAACTTCCAGGGTTGCAGGAAGGAGGGAGCCTATGTCAGACGTAAGAGCCTAAGTAAATAATACTAAGTAATACTAATTAATAAATATTACTCATTCATTTTTTTGAACCGCTGAATCCAAAATAGGGTCATGGGAAGGCTGGCGCCCATCTCAGCCGGCTCGGGGTGAGGGTGGCGTACACCCTGGACATCTCAGAGCAGAAATACACTGATAGCTATGCAGCTACTCTTGAGAAAAGTCAGCAGTGGTTCTTTTCCATGCTTCACACCGTACTTATCTGCACGCCGGGGCCGAGGGGACAGTCGTGACAACCTGGTGACAGTGGGTTTTGAACTCCCGACCTTGGGATCAGTAATCCAGCACCTTAAAACTGGGCAACCCCTGCCTCAATTAATATTATATTTATTTCAATAAAATCCAAACTGAGTTCAAATTGACTGCTGTGTAAATAACTTTGTTTTATCAGATAAGCAGCAGAAACCTGTGGACACACACACACACACACACACCGAGTTAATAATAAACTGCAGCCATCAGTCTACAATGCAAAGTGAAACTAGCATGGCGACTGAGTTTAGCTGTTGTTGCTAATCAACTCTGTGAATCAAAAGCATGTTCTTCGTACATTCTGCAAAGCTATCAAATGCTAATCTTGAATAGTAGTTCGATGCACACACACACACACACACACACACACACACACACACAAACCATTCACAGTCACAATTAGAGGCAATTTGGAACAACCAGTTAAAATGCCATGGTTTTCTCAGGGTCATCCAGTTTCCTCCAACATCTTAAAACATGCAGGAATCCCAGGTGTCTTCAGCTCCACAACCACGTGATACAACTCAATTCATCCACACATATTCTGACTCGGATTTCTAGGGTCACAATGAGGCGGGCACCAATCTCAGCTGACTTTGGGCAAGCGAGGGCTACACCATGGACAGCTCACCGGGCCATGGCAGGGCCAACACTTACACAACCATTCATATTCATACATACCTAGGGACAATTTGGAGCAGCCAATTAACCTGGGCATGTTTTTTGTTGTTGTTGTTGTTGTTGTTTTTTGACTGTGGGAAGAAACCTGAGTTCCTGCAGGAAACCCAAGCAAGCACAGGAGAACATGTGAACTGCACACAGAAAACCCAGAGCTGGGAATCAAAGCCAGGGACCTTCTTTCTGTGAGACAGACATGCTGACCACTCCGCCATGCTGCCGTGAAAGAAATGTAATACTTTTTTTTTTTAATCCGATCGAATTACGCAGCAGGAGCGATCCTGATCAACCGCTCCAACACTGCGCGTCATCCGCGTCGGGTTTTCTCCTCTCAGCACACCCTGCATGTCTGTGTGTGTGTGTGTGTGTGTGTGTGTGTCTGCGCGCGTGCGCGTGCGCGCGTGTTTGGATTGGTGGAAGCGGCATGGCGCTGGTGGAGAAGACGCGCGCTGCTCCAGCACTCGGTCAGAACGCGAGGCGCACGCGCTTGTCACGGAGGTGACGGAGACGGTCCAACCGGGTGAGGAGCAGAACTTGCGTGTCACATGTTTGCCGGGCACCGCGCATGAATACTGTTGTGTTTGTTGCTGAACACGAGCTCGGGACTGGACGGCTGATTTCCCCCACGCGCCCCCACGCGCTTGTCACCGGATCGAGCGAACAGACGTCAAAAAGCAGCATTAGCAATAATAAAGGAGCGAAAGCGCGCGCCGGGAGGATATTTACACCGGACAGCGTTTGATGTTTTGCTGCGCGGTGTTCTGCTTGACTCAGGATTCTCTCTCTCTCTCTCTCTCTCTCTCTCTCTCTCTCTCTCCGCCAGGAGTGTTGAGCAAACTTCGATCCGAACAGACGTTTGTTTTGCATCCAGTCCCGGTTTGCTCCACCTGATCATTTTCGTCAGATTGTAAAGTTTTGATTGGTGGAAAGCGGAGCGACTCGCACGCGCCGCGCGCCTCTCCAATCAGTCTGTGTGATGCGTCTCCGTCGGTGGATTTCTGCCGGTGATATAATGGAGAAAACTAACGCAAAGCCTGCGAACCGAGGGACAGCGTGGACCGGAACCTCGGTGCACACCATCAGAACAGTTCTCGTGCTCGCCGTGGTCGTCAGCACCGGCACTGCTCAAGGTAAGAGACCCCGCGCTTTGCTGCGGTTCGCGTGCGGAGCGACAGGCGGGCGGGCGCGCGCGGCGTGCGGGAAGCTGCGGTGAAGCCTCCGGCACGGAAACTTCCAAATGTCCAAACGATGTAAACCTGAAACCTTACTGATCTCCAAATAATCCGCCGACGGACACGTGGCAGTCAGACACAGGTTTTCAGGACGAGGCCTGCATTTTATTATATTTATTTATGATTGTATTTTATTCTTTAATTTATTTATTTAATATATAGTTTAGTTATTTGTTTATATTTTACGTGTGTATTTATTTTATATTTAAATATTTTACGTTTGTTTATTTTGTTTATTGTATGTATGTTTATTTTCTGACATGCAGAATTATATAAGATATATATATATATATATATATATATATATATATATATATATATATATATATATATATATATTTAACTATATTAGTGCCAACACAGTACTTGTGAAAATAAAGATTAATTAAACATCAACATATGAATCCAGTCCTCAGGCTTGGCATGTGGAAAGTTTCTGGTTGTAGTTTGTAAAAACTAAAGACATTTCTAAAAAAATTACAGAAATAATATTATTTACAGATAGTAATACATTTATTTTTGTTATTTGCTATTATTATTACTATTATTATTACTATTACTATTATCATTATTACTGTTACTATTATTATTATTACTATTATTATTAATATTATTATTATTATTATTATTATTATTATTATTATTGCTACTGTTATAATTTGTGATTTGTTGTACTTGACACAGAGATGAGCCCTGCTGTGCTCCTCACTGCTCTTGCTATTGTTCTGAGATCTTACTAGCCACATTTTCATAAATACACTCAGTGGACACCCACAAACTCATTACTGTGAAAACTTCAACGAAGCTTAATGTGTGCCATTTAAAAAACATTTGCTGAAAGTTTTAAGGTAAGGCGGTTTGATAAATAGTAGGTAGGAAATCAGGCTTCCGAGTCATTAACTTCATGTGCTACTCAGACTTAATTATCTACATTATTTCCATTATATATTCTGCACGTGATCCATGAAGCATAAAGTGTAGAACCTGATGAGTTAATTGAGTTAATGTATGATATGATTTAACAAGTTGTAAATGATCTGTGTTCATTAGGCTCACACAAGGCTTGGTGGGCACAGACTAGGATCAGATTCTTCATTGTGTGTGTGTGTGTGTGTGTGTGTGTGTGTGTGTGTGTGTGTGTGTGTACTACACACACACACACACACACACACACACACATATATATATATACAGTATATATAATATAAAATGGGTGTGCTTACTACTTATGTCTATCGGATTCAAAATTCATGTTCAGGTCTCAGTTAATGTGATGTTTGCTCACGTTGCCTTTTCTCTACCTGTTCTTATCAATAATTCAGAATTAAACCTGTGTTGTTTTTTTAATGCAGGATATAGCGACACATCCTTCGAACCACCGCGCTTGTACTTTTAAAAACTGATCATTAATCTTCCCCAACATGCTTGACATGGTTTTACATTTCACTTCTTTATGCTCCCATGATGCTCCAGAGTCAGGTTTCTGGGCCTGGTATCTTCCAGATGTCACGTTTAGACATGAAACTCTCCTGTCTTTCTTTTTTTTTTTTTTGCCATTTAAAAGAGACGCTACAATGGCCTGGAGGGTTAAGGGACCGAGCTGATTGTTATCTGGGTAAACAGTCTCAGTCATTTTCTTAACAGCAAAGAGAGAACGTAAAGATCCTGTCTTTCCATTAAAAGATAGTTTGCTAAATCTCTACTCCGGCAAATGTTTGACAGAGGCTTAAACTCTCCCAGAGTAGAGCACTCAGGTTTTTTTTTTTTTTTTTTTTTTTGCTTAGCGCAGGTGGCCGACTTTTGCTGATCTTGTAGTTATGACGATCACAAAGGGAATGCAATTATGGCCGACCAAATCCGGGACAACGAAGTTGGGGGTTGGGAGAAGTGATGATGGTGTTGGGAATGTTACACAATGCTCTTGTTGTCCTGTCGAATTCTATTTCATCTTCCAAAACCAAACAGTCTTTGAAAATCCACTGAGATAAGTCCATTAAAACCCTTTAGTAACCAGGATATGTCTCTGTCTATATATATATATATATATATATATAATAGAATATAATATGTATAAGACTTTTTTGCGGGGCGGACCTTCCAACAAGATTTTTCCAGAAGGTTTCATCCCGAATTATTGTGGAACATGGGGAAAGTAAGAAGGCTACCCAGCTCCGGTTTCTGAAGGACACTGCAGGATGACATAATCCCTCCGTTCCAGGCCCAGTGCCACTGACTACAAAGGAAACATGAACCAGGTCGCTTGATGTCCATTAAGAAGTCAATATTCACCGAAAACATTGTTTGCACCTAATTAATGGGCCACATGCTTTTTCATCGTATATCAAATCGCAATCCACTCATGATGTCATCGTATCCGTATCCAAATTCAAAGAATTGCTGGGATAGTTGAACATCCATTGCTGTTTAAACACCAAAGCCTCCTCTTCTTTTGACTCTCATTCTTCTCACGCTTTTCCATCACCCTTCTAATTTTCCACTCATTGTACACTTGTTTTAATCAAGTGTACCGAATGCAGTTTACAGTGGCTCTGAAATTGAAGTGCTCAGTCCCTGATTGTCTTGGTGCTCTCCTGACACTGAGGTTTTAGCTTGGTACAGAGAAAGTAGAGGGAGAGAGTGAATAGATCAGGTGGATCTCAATGTAGAAGGAAACAAGAAATACATTTGAGAGTGCAGACCTCCACCAATGCAGAGCAGTCTCATCTTTGTATGGGCTATATCACTAGATGGTGGGGACAGCTGTAGCCTAATGGTAAGCGAAGCGACTTTTGGTCCGAAAGGTCGCTGATTTGAATTCCAAACCAGCAGGAAAAAATGTGTGGTGGTGGGGGAGTGAACTCCACCTTCCCTTCCTCTACATTCATGGCTGAAGTGCCCTTAAGCAAAGGCACTTAACCCCCAGCTCCTCCCTGGGCACCCCCAATGAGCGCGGCAGCCCACTGCTCCAAGTGTGTGTGTGTGTGTGTGTGTGTGTGTGTGTGTGTGTGTGTGTGTGCTCACTTTGGATGGGTCAAATACAGAAGCAATAATTTTCCTTGCTATATTAATACAGTATATCAATATCAAAATAATGTAGGATTACGATGCCCCCTTGTGGCCTGCTTTACAATTATTTTTGAATTATATATTTTTTTTTCTCCTACCGCATTATGGGTGATTTCCATTTCCTTGCCCATGTTAGAAAATACTTCAAAACCATTTTGGATCTGTTGCCAGATCACTATCAAAATTTATTATGTTCTTCGTTGACCTAAATACACATTTGGTTACAATTTTGTTTAAACCCGTTCATTTGTTTTCAAAATATTATAGTCAGAGACACACACACCGCACATAGACAGACACACATGATCAATCTCATAATGTCCTTCCTGGGTGGATGTAATAATTATCATCATTGGACAAAATATTTGAATTTGAATGGATGCCACATGAAAAGCTAGTTAAAAAGTAGTTAGATACATTGAAGAGAACTTTAGTCTAGCTCAGTGAATCCTTCATGGAAATCCATGAGAGTTTCTCTGGCACCCCGATGGAACAGCG
The DNA here is from genome assembly GCA_024760905.1 of Plotosus lineatus. Lineage (NCBI taxonomy): Eukaryota > Metazoa > Chordata > Actinopteri > Siluriformes > Plotosidae > Plotosus > Plotosus lineatus. Next base: position 26,066,425 of record CM045743.1, read on the forward strand.
TGAGGCTTTAGGGTTCAAGTCGGCCAGCTCCCTGTTTGAATATGTAGATCCCCCTGTGAAATCGGAAGATGCTAAATATGTGTAAATTGTTCTTGTAAAAAAAAAAAAAAAAAAGTATTGGTGATACAGAAGCTCTGGCGTGCTTTCATTAACCGTTGAACGCTCCTGTTAAAACCTTTGGGAAGTGTCAAGGGAAGCTGTGCATGTAGCCTGACGTTTCAGACAAGGGCTCCTTGTTTGTCCTCATAGCTCATAACGACCGCAGAAAGCCGAACCAAGTCGAAAGCCGCAGAGTCTGCCGAGTTGGTCATAGTATGAGTTCACTTTTTCCGCTCTTCTTTTCCTTCTCCTCTCATTCTTTTCTTTCAGATTTGCCCTCTGTGCTTTGTTTATTAATCCTGATTGCAAGGAAAATATTCCCACTGCAAGTGCATACACATAGTATAACATTCACCAAGTGTCAGAACATCATGAATGTTATTGCTATTATACTGTATTATTACTCCAATTACTTCCCTCATTGCAGAGCATTGGCGTCTCTAGGGCACTGCTAAGGTTACAGCCACTGCACAAAGGCGGCATTGTGCACAGGGAAGACTATCACGCAATGAACTAGCGTAGGCAATTCCCTAAGGATGACATGATGTAGGACCGTTTTTATTCGCAGTGTGAGGAGGCCATGGACGGCGCAAAGAAGGAAGTGCCTTCATCAGAAATTTCAGAGCGCAGTCTCCTGCCTTGCTCTGCCTCCCTCTGTGAGTGTGTGTGTGTGTGTGTGTGTGTGTGTGTGTGTGTGTGTGTGTGTGTGTGTGTGAGCGTGGCTCGCTCATTCCCATGCCGTAGAGTTTTTTTTTTTTTCTTGGTGATAATTACTGCGAAAAGTAGCTTGCTGAGGTTGCAATTCTTTGTCCTGACGTCACACAAGGACCCGAGATGTATTACCCAATGCAAGACACTAACTGCTTCCTCATCCAGCTGTGTAGGTAGGTTACCCAGCCAAAGCACACATAGTGACAGCCGCCTCCTCCTTTTCTTCAAGTCTTTGTTGGGTAGAAGGGAAAAAATATTGTAGCTGAGAGAAGGTCTGAGTGCAATTAATCAAGCACTGTCACTACAGTAACTACAGGGAAGGTATCAAAGTGCAAGCCTTCAGTTCTATTAACAGTCCATTAGCGGAGGCCGGCACAAGTACCAACACTTCACACGAATTCCAGTGCAGAAGTGACTGACCTTTCTGTCAGCACTGCCAATACCTCTAGTTGTAATCACGCCTCTATCTTCCTACAAAATACAACCGTGGCCTCATTTTTTTCATAACATGAAACCACTCTGTGTATCACACCTGTGTTATGATTGTGCAGAAAATGATAGTCTGAATAGCTCTCGCTGTGAAATCCAAACCCAAACGGCTCTTTGTTCTCGTTCGCTTACGCAGGATCTTCAGCCTCAGCAAGGATCCTCAGTGCCCAATTATAGGCATGGATCAGAGGAAGGTAATTGATGGTTTTTACTCTGTGTGAAGAGGGTAATTGTGACCAGGAAGTGGAGAGAGATGTGAGAGGTATTACCCATTAAGAGGCCTCTTTTTGGGGCCAAAGAGAAGAGTGACATGGGTTGTAGACAGACCCAGTCATTCTCTTGATGTTTTTCCTCTAGAAGGTAACCACAAATGGCACTACATTACTATATATATATATATATATATATATATATATATATATATATATATATATATATATATATACACACACACACACCCCACCCCACCACACACACACACAATTTTGAAATAAATAAATATATAGGGGCAGTAGTAGGGTGTTAGATTACTAATCCTAAAGTAGGAGGTTCAAGCCCCACTATCAGTAGGTTGTCCCTGCTGTCCTCCCAGTGCAGCTAACTGGGTTATCAAAGGCTGACCATGTGTCTCACCGTCTGTGGTGAGAGGCACATAAAAGATGTATTGCTTACTTTCATCAAGCAGGCTGCATAGCCGTCAATGTGTTTCTGCCTGATGAGCTGTCCAGGGTGTACTCTGCCCTCATCCAGAGTCGGCTGAGATGGTTGCCAGCCTCCCCACGATCCTAATTCAGATTAAGCGGTTCAGAAAATGAATGAATGAATATCTGCATAGCTAGATCGATACAGATGTACTACCATTCCCTACGAATATGGTAAATGGTAACATCCATATCTTAATAAATTATCGTATTCGACCTGATAAGCGCCCAGGGCGCTTAAAAATTGGAGAAGGTGGGCGCTTATTAAAATGTTACCAGCGGATTGGAACAGTAAGTGCTTATTACCATCGAGGTGAAAAACATAAATAATAACAGAACAATAAAAGAGTTTTACTGGTATTTGTGTTATTCATTTTTTGGTATCAACCAAACTACTTACATAAAAGCTGAAAATAAACAGAAAACAGCATAAATTAAAAAAAAATAAGACTTTTCTTCCCTCACTTTTCCCTCCCGGTGCTTTTCCTTTAAACATTTTCCTGGAAGTAAAATCGAGCCAATCAACACACATTGCAAGTTGAACCAATCAACAAGAACATAAACAAAAGCACATAGCCAGGAATGTCTTTAAATTTATTAAGTTAGTGAGCAGGAGGAAAAATACTCATCACGTTCTGATTGGTCCATATCTGGCTCATCGCTCCGTTCATTCAGAGCATCCCATAGTATTGCTGTAGCAGTTTCTAATGGTTCGTCTTGTTGGACATTTACCGACAGAACACAGCAAAATATTTTCCTGTTTTCTAAAGCACGGCGGAACAATCAAATGTGTTGTTATTGATGAACATTATAGACATTCCCCAGTGGCAGGGGGTCTTGAAATACCGTGTAAACTCACTTTTACAGGCAGTGAACGCCTCATTTTACCGTTACAGAGACCGATCGAATAAAATTGGTAAGTTTGATTTACCATTTTGCTCCCAGTACACATGGGCGTTTATTATTAGACGTAAGATCAAAAACAATGGGGGGGGGGGGAGTTTGTTGCTTTTTGTCGCAGGGCGCTTATTACGTCGAATATGGTATATCACATTTTTCTTCATAAATTATATCATGTTTTACTTTAACAAGATATCTTGTGAATCAGATATCTTTTATAAGTGTATAAACCATTTTAAATATGGTAAATACAGTAGTTTTGTACTCAATTTCAATCATAGTAATTTATTTAGTTGCTTTTCATAGTCATAGTTCATATTTTGTACATAAAATTTATGTTAAATTAATAAGTAGACAGTAAATACATTTAGTTTGTATAAGTAACTGTAAGCAAACAATTACTAAGCAAAGGCAAGGTGGATGTTGCTGAACTGGGCCATTAAATTCTGGGGCATCCATCAAGCCTGATGCAAATCATTGTTTAAGTTTGCACTACATGGGATCATAAACAAAAAGCAAACGAAAATGGGAATTTTATGGTTTGTTTTTTACATTTTTGAAATCATGATGGACTCCGATAACTTCATGTGAGCAGGTTCAGAGCTGTACACTGTAGTCTCTTTATCCTTTAAAAAAGTTTAAGTATAAACTTGTCAGAAGCATAATGAAAAGCAAACTACAATGAGATTTTTATTGTTTATTTTTATCCGTAACAAAGACAGGTCAGGTGAGCTCAGCATGCCCTTAGCAGAAGTAATCACTGTGTCTGTTTAAAGCATACACATGCAGAGTTTAATACATACTATATGCAAACATAAGTAAACTGCACTCCATAGAGGCTTTTAGGATGTAAACACAAGACAAACAATCTAAACCAAGATTTTCATGCTGTATTTTCATGCTGTATTGTGATAATTATGACACCGCTAGCTTCAGGTGATTGTGACAAACTGTGAGTGTCTGTCATTTTGATTCAAACATTTTCCACTTGGGATAATGTTTTTTAGTCCAGGAAAAATTAACTGAGATGTGTACCAGCCTCCCCACAACCCTAATTATGGATTCAGCGATTCAGAAAGTGAAGGGATGGATGATTTGATTGCAACATTTTAGTGTAGTATGTCCTAAAGTGTTTTATTTAAAACACAACACATATAGTTTTGAGCAATCTATCTTCTTTTCCTTTTGGATTTTCCCCTTTTTTTTTCAGGGGTCGCCACAACAAATCACTTGAGTTGGCATCGGTTTTTAGGTCGGATGCCCTTCCTGGCACAACACTTTATCAAGGGACAGAAACACTCTGACGGCTTTGCAGCTCCTCTTTACAAAAGTCAGCAATGGTTCTTTTACATGAACCTCTCACCATAGACAGTGATAACCCAGTTAGCTGCACTGGGGGGACAGTGACAACTAGGGATGTCATTGACAATCGGAATATCACTGATATAATTATGTTGATCAATAATCGATACCTATAAAAGGGATATCGATACTTCTAAAGTTATAGCTTCCTGTGTTCATGACAGTGTCTGTAGTAAATGCCATTTTCAATGATACCCCTAGTAAATGGTACGTCTCACCTCTCTGTATAGTAAATGGTACGTCCCTGTTTCTAGTGTGCTGTCAGAGCGTGTGTTCCCAACAGCACGGAACATTTTGAACAAGAAGAGACACTTATCACCAGATAATGCAGATATGTGCATCTTCTGAATCTATACATCTATTTTCGATTCACGTCACTGTGACATGCAGCGGAGAGCCAATCCTTTCTGTACTCCACTGCGTGGGCGGGCCCGTTAGCTTCAAACTCCAATTTTTTTGGATTATAACAACAGCCACAGACTGCGCGTGTTGTTTGAGTAAAGAGATAAATTCCCCTTGTTTTTGATCGGCTCATTTCCACAAAGCCAAGCACAGCTGGCAAGCAAACACAAAAGGACAGACATGGAAAAACTTCAACCCGCAGACCAGCTGATTGCCAAAACTTGGGGCGCGCTTCCTGTCACATAAACACTGCAGTGTGTGAGTCCAATAAAATTATAGTTTCAAGATATCGGACCCGCCCACACAGAAAGGATTGGCTCTCCGCTTCACGCCAAAGTGACGTGGCATTGAAAGTAGATGAATAGATTTGCTCAGATGAAACTCGCATAGGTCGTAAGTTGACGACTCACTGTATTCAACACATTATACAAACTACTATAATATAGTAGTACTGTTCTATTGAATGCATTTATGGAACAGTACAGGAATATTCCAATGTATCGATACATCGGAATTGTTTTTTATCAATATATCGATACCAATAATAGGTTTTCAATGACACCCCTAGTGACAACATTGTGGAGAGTAGGATTCGAACCCCCAACCCTAGGATCAGCGATCCAGCGCCCTATACCACTAGGCCACCACCGCCCAACTACTGACTGAACTTTGAACCGATGTAATTATTACCTGCTTAACCCTAAATGAGCAGTCAGCTGACATTTTTAATTTCGTATAATTCTGTATTGTTATGTTGGTTCTTGTGCTGTAGGATGATGCTAAATCCACTTTTAATTTTTAGTGAGCAAAAAGATTGACCTGCATGTAGTATACACTTATATTGCAGATTGATAGATAATAAGAAGCGACGTGAACAGGGTTAAGAGCATGCTGTATATTGCTTTGTTGAAGCTTGAAGTGCCACCAATACAAGTGTTATGCTTTTATTCACTCCTTCGCGTCTTCTGATGGCACTCTCGCTACACAATCTTTGAAGATGTCTGCAGGGATTGCATCACTGAGTACTACAGAGTTCTGTTAAAAGCAATTTGTTCTTCAGCCCACCTCACTGAAGTGTCCCAAACCTGCATAATGCACAGAGATAACATACCTCACTAGACTGTTTTTGCAGATACAAGACATGCCCTTTAGCTACTTTGGTGGGGTGTCAATTTAATTTAAAATCAGTGTCTTGTTTATTTAATGCAAAGACTCTTACTTTATTGCACTTTTTTGTTCTGGCCTCATGTAAACCTTCATAATGTTATTAATATTATTGCCACACAGTTGATCCCAATATTTGCATCATCAATAATTGGCATTGGTTTTACGTCGGATGCCCTTCCTGACACAACCCTCTGCACAAGATGGTGGTGAGGCCAGCGATGTTGTATGGCTTAGAAACAGTGGCGCTGAGGAAAAGGCAGGAGGCAGAGCTGGAGGTAGCGGAGATGAAAATGTTGAGGTTCTCCCTGGGAGTAACGAGGATGGATAGGATCAGAAATGAGTATATCAGAGGGACAGCCCAGGTAAGATGTTTTGGAGACAAAGTCAGAGAGGCTAGATTGAGATGGTTTGGACATGTACAGAGGAGGGATAGTGAGTATATTGGCAGTAGGATGCTGAGGTTGGAACTACCAGGCAGAAGGCCACGAGGAAGACCAAAGAAGAGATTTATGGATGTGGTGAAGGAAGACATGAAGGTCGTTGGAGTCAGAAAAGAAGATGCGGAGGACAGGGTGAGGTGGAGGCGGATGATTTGCTGTGGCGACCCCTGAAGGGAGCAACCGAAAGTAAAAGAAGAAGAAGAAGAAGAAGAGTTGATCCAAATATTTAAATCCTTAAAATGTTCCTGGTGCTAACAAGCTAATTATGTATACTTACTTCCCATTCCTTACGCATGATGCATTGGAGCACTTTTGTGGTTTCTGTGCAATATACTGTATGGTTTTTGTTTTTTTTTTTGTTTTTACTTGAGAGGGTTGCAAGCCCCCTTAACAAGCTAATACCGGAGTCTAAAGCTCAAAACCTCATTTCAAATAAAAACAGGACACCAAAGGCCCTCTTGACCATTCTCATAAATCAATACTAGCTAAATGTCATGTGCTTGCAAGGTTAGAACATGGCTGGGATGTAGCGTTAAGTGCTCTCAGTGCTAGCATGCTAACGTCGCAAGAGTTTCATACTAAAGTTAAAAAGTAGACTACTGGGTTACTGTCAGTGTGATCCTTCCCTGTGATGGCTTATATCACTTTGTTTTCAAGTAGCTGGATGACTCATCATGTAGTTTAAAATACTAGCATTGATAGCATGCTAATACCACACCCTAAAGCTGAACACCTACTTATAAAGAAAAAAAAAATACAGAAAAGTAACTCAAGACTATTCTCATAGACCAAAAAAAAAAAAAAAAAAATCCCCCAAGACAAAATCCTAGCTCACGTGTAATCAGAGACAAATGTTCAAGAGAATTTTAGTTTGAGGCTAATTTAATACATTTTCGGCGGTAGTAGGTGGAATTTGAGGTGAATGGACCGTGTTTGTTGTCTTGAAAAAACTTTTAACCTGCTCAAAAACTACTCAAACCTGCTCAAAACCTGCTCAAAACTTGCTCAAAACTTGCTCAAAACATGCTCAAACCCTACTCAAACCTGCTGAAAAGCTACTCAAAAGCTGCTGTGAATTCAGAGTAGCTGGGACATGAGTGAGCATCTTAACTTTTAATCTACTTTGTTGGTTTGGTGACCTGTCTGTTCAAAACAAAGCTAAAGTCAACAAAACTATTAACACAGCACGAAAAATCATTGGCTCAGAATCAGTAACTTCTATCGGCCAAGCACGAGCAGCAAATTGTCAAAGTGCAGAAAATTGTAAATGACAGTTCCGACTTTCTCTTTATTGTGCTTTTGAATTTCTTCCATGAATTTCTTCAATCAGGACGCCGTCTGCGCATGCCGATAGCTAGAACAAACAGGTTCCGCCATTCTTTTGTACCAGCTGGTATTCGTTGTTTGAATGATTGTTAATCATTCTTATTACTTGTCTGCCATTTTATCACCATGTAGCTTCTTTATACAAACTGTGTTTCGCTTCTTTATCTCAGCGTATTCATCATATCGTACTGCAATCTTTTAGTGCTCTTTGGACAATATTTATTTACTTGTGTATGTTTTTAGTATTTGTTGAAATGTACGTTGTGTTTCGGTGTTTTGTTGTGTACTATGTGTTTTACGACGTAACCAAAATTTCCCAGGGAATAATAAAGTCTTATCTTACCTGCTTCACCGCGGTTTAGTAATTTTTGGTTGATTTAGAAAGGTTCAAACGACTTATTTTTACAGCCACACGAATCTTCCCCTTTTGACAGAGAACAACCCATGAAATTATGACGTGTCACACAAATCTGGCCATTTTTTTAATGAAGAAAAACTCGCAAAATAATGCACAGGTCACGTGAATCTGCCCCTTGTATAAAGAGTCAGCCGGCGAGAGGCCAGGGAAACTTTCATTTTCATAAAAGTTTATGCATCTTTCTTACACGCACTGTGCTTCTTGTCATCTCATGCATGCATTATAAAGGTATAATATTATTTCTAAATATAAATGGTGGTTCCGGTGTGAGTGTACTTACTTCTCAAGATGATTTCCACAACAGACAGATGAATGCGCATCTCAGATCTATTATGTTTGGGCTCAGATCTGACTCTTTGGGCTGTATTACAGGGACATATGGGAAATCTATATAGGCTATGCAGTAATCTATTGCTGTATTTTTTTTTTTATTTACTTTTCCTGAAATAACTCGTTCAACTTGAATTTCCCACATAATTTCTCTTCTGATATACTGTAATACGGGATTTTTCCTTATCACTGTGAGTTGAAAAGCTAATCTAGTCTGTTATGCGTGTCCAAAATAAATAATAAATCCCCAGGTTTAATTAATAATAACCTTCAATCATTAATTTTCGGAACCGCTTCATCCTAATTAGGGTCGTGGGGAGGCCAGTGCCCATCTCGCATCTCGGTCAATTCTGAGTACACCATGGAGTGCTCACCAGGCCATCGCAGGGCAGGAACATGTGTGCCTGATGTGTGCCTACTGTTGGTGAAAGACAGCAATGGTTCATTTAAATGCCTCTCACCACACAGACCGTGAGTGACATGGCCTGCCTTTGACAGCCTGGTTAGCTGCATTGTGGGGAATGCAGTAACATCCCACTGATAGTGGGGCTTGAACCCCCGACCCTGGGATCAGTAATACAGCACCCTACCACTGGGCCACCACTGCCCACAATAAAAACTTGTAACAGGTAAATATGCTCCGATCTGATCGTAGAGGAAGGTGCAAGTTTCTTCACACACACCTACACTTCGGTTTCATGCTTTATGCTGTACCATAAATCAAAGCTGAGCAACTCATGCTGGAGTACAAAACTAATTCAGTCAGAACCACTGGACTTGATACAATCAAATGGAGATTACATGTACAATATGCAGATGGGGGGGAAACGCAAAAGGTTATTAAAGAAAGCACTTGGATTTTAAGGACAGGTTTGATACATACATGACAGACTGCCAGTGCAGCATCACGTATCCTTAATGATCATTTATATTCAAAGATTTCTGATAAGATCACGCATTTCTTAGGCCAGACAAAACCAAAAACAACAAAAACAGTTGCGCTATTTTCCAATATTTAGCGTCTTTATCGCTTACCTGTGAGTACCCCATAAATATGTGCTTATGGTGACGAATAACTTCCCAGCTAACACGGTCACGTTGCGTCAAAGTCGCTACAACATTACTTTGTGGACTCCCCAAACTGTTGCTGCAACGTCGTTTAGCTGACATTACATGCAACACAAAATTGCAACTTTTCCGCAACGTTGCAAATGGTCACATCAACGTTGCTTTGAAATTTGCTTTGAAACACATCAGTGCGTTCCATGTAGCTTCAAATGCTAACATTATTTTTATTTTTTTACCAGATGGTAAAACCCAACGCCTGATTATTTAAAAAAAAACAGTATTTATGAAGAAGGACAGCAGGGCGATAGATTGCTGATCCTAAGGTTGAGTCCCACTCTATACAAGGTTGTTACTGTCCCCCCTGTGCAGCTAACTGTCACTGTAACTATCAAAGGCGGGCCATGTCTCTCAGTGTCTATGCTGAGAGGTTCATGTAAAAGAACCATTGCTGACTTTCGTAAAGAGGAGCTGCAAAGCCGTCAGCGTGTTTTTGCCCTTTGCTAAAGGGTTGTGTCAGGAAGGGCATCCGACGTAAAAACCTCTGCCAAATCAAACGTGCGAATCATTCGCTGTGCCGAACTCTGAAAAAGGGAGATTTCCAAAAGGAAATCTCTCTCTCATTTCCATGAAGAAGGACAACACAGGCACTTTGGACAACCCCCATAAAGCAAAGAAGTTAAAGGGTACCTGTAGTGAAAGCGTCATATACCTAATTTGCTGTATTGTGTATAGCTAGTGACAATACACCTATAATGCGTTTATTATATTCTCTCACAAACCAGCTTTAAGCGATTTCGGGGCTTCACTAACGTCAAGCTTCAGCGTACAGGAGTTTTGCAGCATCGCATTTCCTGTGACGTCACATCGTTGACAAAGCCTCGACCGGAACTGCGAGATCGCAATGTAAACATAAGCCTATATACCTGACACACAACACAAGCTCACGGAAACTTGGAAAAAATAGACATTATAGTACTTTTTTTTTAAACCATGGACGAAGACAATGTCACAGAGGGAGCAGAAGGTTATTTATATGAACCACTGAAGAAAGACTATCCACATTTAGTGAAATCGGACCAGGAAAGTGACGACTCAGAGGATGATATTGGAGAGTTGGCAGAATCTCTTACACGGGAAAATCGTAGCAAACAACCAGCAAATCTTTGGTGCTCTTGTGGAAAATGCGTGCGTTAAAAAAACCGATCAGGAGTGCTAGCGTTGTAAACAACATGAATCGCTTGAGGAAAATATACTGACATTCTGCAATTGGCGATACTGACTGTCAACGATGTTAAGTCACAATGACCTTTGACCCCGGTGACAAAAAAGCCAACATGTCCGTGCGCTGAACCTTCGTGAGCAAGGAATGTCATACAGAAGAAAAGGAAATGTGGACTTATACATAAACTACCGACATCACGCAATGTTTAAAAGTTAATAATAAGGTATAGTGGATATTTTTTTAACGCTGTCAATTTGGGGTACAGGTTCCCTTTAATGTTAAGTGTTACAGTGTTGTGTATGACTTTTTTCAAACAATTAAATAGCTTGTAGAGGAGCTTCGAATGCTAGCATTGCTAACATGCAAAGGCCGTAATGCTGACCACAATATAAAGCCACTTAAGATTCTTCTCTTTTGCAAAAAAACAAAATTAATTTTATTCTTATTTTTTGTTAGGCCAGTGGTGGCCTAGTGGTATCATTGATCCTAAGGTTGTCACTGTCCCGCCCAGTGCAGCTAACTGGGTTATCAAAGACTGGCCATGTCTCTCACTGTCTATGGTGTGTGGCTGTAAAAGAACCATTGCTGAATTTCAACAAGAGTAGCCGCAAAGCCGTCAGCGTGTTTCTGCCCTGCGATGGCCTGGCGAGCTGTGCAGGGTGTACTCTGCCCTCACCCGGAGTCGGCTGGGATGGGTGCCAGCCTCCCCGCGACCCAAATAAGGATTAAGCGGTTACAGAAAAGGAACTTATTTTTTGTTTATAATGGTATAACTTGGGTTTAAAACATCGGAGTAGCCTGTCAAGCAGCTTAAAATGCAAACATGCTGCTAACAGCAGACCCTGAAGCTCATAAAACCTCATTGCAAAATTAACACAAGACGGTGAAGTCCGCCAGGAAAAGTTGAAGGTGTGTGACGTGATAAATATGAGACGAATTGAAAATATTTTTAATTTAGAGCAGTGTTACAACTTTTGAAGCGGTTCAATGACCTGCCATGCAGCTTACAATGTTAACAGCACTCACACGCCACAGAATTACTCAAAAAGAAGGACATGGAGACGTCTGTAACAAATAAAGTGTATACAATGCCGTTCACCTCCCGGGAAGTCAGGGTAACGTTCAAAGGATTGTCGGCCGGCCCTGGAAACCTGAGAAGTTTCCTATCTTCGGTTTATCAGTGTGTATCCCCTAAACCCCCACCCCACTACTCCCCACCCTGTCTCTGTTAGTCTTCAGGCCTGGTGATAGAAGATGAAAGCATAGCACAGATAAATGTTTGTGCTTTTCTGTTTTTATGGGGCTTAAATAAAGAACATACATTTGTTCCACTACTTTGAGGTTTTTTTTACCCCCTTCGTCTAAGTTCTGCTTTCCATTAAAGGCACTGTGCAGGCCTGTGATGATAAGAGGACAATGTTGGTGCCCCTATGGGCTGGACCCTAAAGTCAGGGCTGGAGAACTGTGATTGTGTGTTGAACATTTTTATATGCTATAGGCCGGTCTTTGTCAGATAATTCTGTGTAATTAGAGCAAACCTGCCTGGGGGGGGTCGGTCCTGTTTAGCCTGATTGTACCCGGTGCGCTCTGCAGAACCTCAGGCTTCTTATTACTGCCAGCAGGTGCTTTATGAGGAATGTCAAAGCTGTTTGGGGGAAATGCTCGGTTAACTTTTGGGGTGAGGTAAATGAGAAGAGAGGCTCTAATGTTTAACAGGCCTCCTGTGAGACGTGTGGGTGTGTGCCGCAGAGGTTATACCGAGGGTCTGCTTGGGTTTCTTCTTCTAATCTAAAGACTGCATCTGGACTGGATCACTTCAACAGCCGGAGATAAAGCACTGCAGACGTTTCCTCATGCCCGTTTCCTTCACAATGAGAATGACAAATCCTGATACAGATGCACAAATCTTCCAGGATCGATTTTTATAATTCCTTAATAAATCTTCAACCGTTCTTGGTTTATGTACAGAAACTGTACTTTAAACTGCTGCGAAAGCCATTAGTGGAAGCCTTCACTAAACACGTGTCAGAATGTAAGCGTTTCATTTTTTCGCCCCCCCCACCCGTCTGTTAAATGAGGTGCTAAATTAGAGGCACGTTATGTGATCAATTTTGTGCACGCAAAAGCGTCGGGACGTGAAGAGCCCGCGCTCCGCAGATTCCTTTATCCTTAATTCCTGTTTTCTCACATCGTCACATTTCTGCCTGGGCTACATTTTCAAATGGAAAGTTGAAATGAGAGTCTGGAGAGCCATGTGTTTACATTTCTGCGTTCACACCGCGAGTCCCTAATTTGCTTTTTATGTTCTGCTGAAATCCCCTCGTTTTTCTCCCACGTACCGTACTGGATGTTCATCCCGGGTCGAAAATGCTGCCATTTCTATTTTCGAACCAGGCATTATCTTTGCTGTGGAGGCATTTTTGTGTGTGTTTGCATTTCCTGCATGTGATGTTCGTAGCATGCTTTCCAAGTCTGTACTCAGCACATTCAAGCGCAGCCACATGTCTCAGTCTCAGAAGTGTTTAACTGGGCCACGCTTGCTGGAGCTACTTTCGCAGGCATCTAGCTGAGACAGTCACGCGCTAGCTATGGCTCCTCCCCAACGAAGGATTTTGACATGACCGTATCCGGACAGATGTGCTTATCAAGTTAATCCTGCAGGTGCATTGTTTCCATAAAGAGACCAGGGCAGCGAGTACAAATGACGAACGCAAAGCCTTTATCGAGAGAGTTAATCGATGTTAATCACGCTGGAGCGTAACAAGGACGGTTTACGGCAATAGGGACGCTGTTAATTCTGACCTTTCTTCTCTCCTGCTGACGGTAACAATAAATCCAAACCTGCGCAGAAAAAACCCCGACCATCTCCATCCTGTGATTATGGCTCGAGAAAAATCCAGAAGGATATGAAGAGCAGATCTCTTTCTAAACAGCCGTAGTTCATCTGCCCTCAGAAGGACGTCCCTCCAAACATACAGCGACGTGGATAAATAATAAATCCAATACTAAAGTACTCATCTAATGGATATGTTGAGTAATTTAAAGTTGAGAGTCAGCAATCTAAAACGGCTGGACAGGGACAGATAGCGACCTCTTTTTTTTTTTTTTTTTTTTTTTTTTTTTTTTGAACAGACTCAGAATAGCAAGTAACCATCTGCAATCATGTGTGCAATAGCTTCTACCTCCCTAAAGTGCTTTCTATTTGCCACACATACACGACTTTCCATTTAATATTAACTTGCAATTTTCTTCAGCCTTTTTCAGTCAGGGGTCATAAAGTTGACCGTATGAGGCGGAACACATTCGGTGTGCTAGCTGATGTAAAGTGATATTCCGTTACGCAAAAAGCATTAAAATATTCCCTTTATTTCACGTTGAACATGTGATTCGCTTACAGTCTATGAAATGTATACATTCCAAGAAAAAGGGGCTGCCATTCTTTTGGCTGTCGTCCAACCTGTGTGTGTGTGTGTGTGTGTGTGTGTGTGTGTGTGTGTGTGTGTGTGTGTGTGTAGGGGGGTGGGGGCACGACGACCCACGAGCTCTATTCACAGATTTGATCTGTGGTTGGGCCTTTCCTTCCAGGGTGTTGTCAGATTTGAATTACAAGTCATAAATGCTCGCCTTGAATAGCGCTACACATAAATTTGGGTTCTACACACCGCCCTTATTCCTCTCATTTGTAAGAGAGGACATCAGTAAATCTCGCCGGGTTTGTTGTTTCAATAAAACGTTGGAAGTTCAGCCCTTTCACTTGCATTTCATGTTTTATCAAAGTTATTGTACAGGTTTATAGTGAAGCGCCGGCACTGATGAGCCTCGCTAGCAAAACGCCACTTTACCTTCTCTTTGGAAGAGAAAGGAGACCAAGAGGGATAAGAGAAACACAGGAAAGGAAAGCTCGTGATGGCGCAGACGCGTGTGTCGTACCCATAATCCCTGTAAGAAAGCACAGATTCCGACACATTAACCACAGCTATTGTGACTCACTTTGTTTTTGGTGCTGAGCTTTGTTTCTTGCAAAAGAACCTTTAAGACGTATGGGGGAGACGACTTTACCTCAGTCAGCCGAAGCGAGCATATTTCTCTCATCTTCTCATGTGCAAATGATTTTGTATGGAAATGTGATCTCTTTTGTGCTGCTTTTGGGCCGATTGTAATACAAGGGGCCGACTGTTGCGGTCCTCGCCATGATTTGTCATCCTGGCAGTTGTTTCCACACTGATTGGATTTCAGGGACATGGACTCATGAAATATGGGCATAACTATTTACATTTTAAGGCCCAAACCTTTTCCTCTGTTTCTACTGTTTGCTTTAAGAAGCATTTGACAGAGCACAGGGATAATTTTGTGTATGGCCGAGAAGTTATTGGGCCTTGGGAGGGTTCGGTGTTGATGAAATTTGAGGGGGGAATTGGTAGTCATGCAAATGTTTGCCTGGGATGTCAAAAGTACAGCTGTGACCACTTTCTTTAACTAAAGACTGATGTTCTAGCGTCACTTGGCAACAACTTAGCAAGTATACATACCTACTGTATATTTGAAGCAATAATAAATTGTTCCGTGTTGATATTCTATCTTTAAGATTAATGGAACAGGTTAAATTTCCAGTTTCTGAGAAAACGCTGAACCTGGTACCAGTATATAGATGAACGAGTGACTGTTTCCATCATGAAATCTTGGACTCAGCTCAAGCTCATATTCACGAGCCCAACGGCAGGGGTTTCTGATCAATCTGGAGAATTCACCAGCAAATGCCCTACAAGGTTAGTGAACTGATATTCGAACACTAGTACGAATGTGTTATGCTAAAAATATCAAAGATTCTCCTGGAATACCTTCACATTAACTATAGTTCTATGTCAGACAGGCAAAAAAATATGGTGGTCATCATTCTGGGAAAAAAAATTGTAAATAGTGGTTTATAAATAAAATTTATATATATATATATATATATATATATATATATATATATATATATATATATATATATATATATACAGTGATACCTCAGCTCACGAACATAATTGGTTCCCAGAAAGTGTGTGTGAGGCGAAAAGTTCGTCTTCTGAACATTTATTTCCCATAAGAAACCATTAAAATGAGAATAATCCGTTCCCAGGTCCCCATAAAACATAATTTTCTACTAAATGAGCCTTAAAACTACACAAAAATATACCTTATTTTATGTATAATAAATGTGCTATTGTATTGTAATTAAAGAAATAAACTGTACTGTATAATAAAGTCGTTTTATTTACCTTTGTGATGGTAGTTGATGGCTTGATGGAATGGAGTGGGAGGAGGAGGGAGGGAGGGACTTACTGTTTGGAAGGAGAGTTTGGAAACGCCTACTGTTTGGAAACACCCTTAGCCACACACGCACCCTTAATAGCTTCCTTGTTCTTAAGGATGGTGGTAGACTTAGCGTACTGGTACTGGGACGCTGAGTCACACAAACGCACACCTCGTTCGTGTTTTTCAATGATCTCCACCTGTGGTGGGGTCTTTTTTGGTCCCATAATAGCAAAAGTACACTCAATATGGTCCAAAATGTCTATCAAACACAAACCACGTCCGCACTCAAAGAAAGGGGGTGACGAACTGTGACGCCGTGAGCGTGCGTCAGCTTCTCGTGGCCGCCACCGTGGCACTGTTCGACCGCGTGGTTTGATTCGTCCGCCGAAAAGTAGTTCGTCAGCAGAGACAAAATGCTCTCAAATTTAATGTTCTTGAGGCGAAAAGTTCGTGAGCTTAAGCGTTCGTCAGCGGAGGTTTTACTGTATATATATATATATATATATATATATATTGGCAGAACGGTGGCGTCCTGGTCAGCACTTCCACCTCACAGCAAGAAGATCTGGATTCTAGTTCTGCGCCTGATGTAAAGGGTTTTTATTTATATTTGGACTTTGCAGCTTCTCCCTGTGTGCGCATGTTTCCTCCCTGTACTCTGAGTTCCTTCTACAGTCCAAAGACATGTAGATTACATTAAAAGGCTGATGTGAGTATGCAGGGTTGTATGGCTTTGTTGCCCTTCGATGGTCTGGCTAGTAGTTCTGGGTGTATCCAACCTTTGTACAGAATCGGCTGAGATAGACTATAGGCTTGCTGTGACCCGAATAAAGAACCAAGCAGCATACGCCAATTTTAGCAGACACAAAAAGTGAACTGTGTATTTCTTCCTTTTGAACATGATTTATTTTTTGATATTTACATTTTTATGACATTTGATAGACACAGAGCAGTGGAGGCCTGGTGGTAAAGGTGCTGGATCACTGAGCCCAAGGTTGGGGGTTCAAGCCCCACTGTAAACAGGTTGTCACTGCCCCCACCCCCAGTGCAGCTCACTGGGTTATCGAAGGCCAGTCATGTCTCTCACCGTCTATGGTGTGAGGAATGTAAAAGAACCTTTGCTGACTTTCGACAGGAGTAGGCTGCATACCTGTCAGCATGTTTCTGCCCTGCGATGGCCTGGCGAGGTGTCCTCCCAGAGTCGGTTGAGAAAGGCGCCAGCCTCGACGCGACCCTAATTAGGATTAAATGGTTCAGAAAATGAATGAATGGATGACATTTATGCTCTTCTCCAGACATTTATAACTTTTTATACATCTGCGCAACTGAGGGTTAAGGGATTTGATCAAGAGCCCAAAAGTGACAGCATGGTGATACTGGGGCTTGAATCCCCAAGCTTTGGATTACTAACCCAGAGTCTTAACCACTGAACGTCCGCTGATATATACTGATCTTTATTTTGGACTTGTTTTAAATTTTAAAAGGGTTTTTTTGGCACTGCCTTTTTTGACTCGTAGGCAGTTAGCGGTTGTGTAACGCTCAAAACATTTTTGTCATAGCACCAAATTTGTTGTTTGTTCATTTATTCATTTGAACCGCTACTCCTACTAGGAGTCTGTCGTAACCAGCCTACTTTGGGTGAAGGCAGGGCTCACCCTGAGCAGCTCGCCAGTCCATTGCATCTTTTGGAATTCAGTTGGTTGTCCCTCTGTTCTGCATACTGCACACAGGATGAACATTTCTTGATGACACGTACTCGAACTTTTTTTGACTAGTGCATAGATAATCTGTGAGTATACCACCAGGTACCAGGTATACCACGACTTAGTCATTTTGAGCTGAGCCGTTCTTGATTACGGTATACGTCGGTTTAAAAAAAAATGGAAAAATAAAGTTTACGTCATTATAATCATATCATTAGATATATATATATATATATATAATTATGTATACAGTGGGGCAGTGGTGGTCTAGTGGTATAGGGCGCTGGATCGCTGATCCAAAGGTTGGGGGTTCGAGTCCCACTCTCCACAAGGTTGTCACTGTCCCCCCAGTGCAGCTAACTGGGTTATCAAAGGCGGGCCATGTCTGTCACTGTCTATGGTGAGAGGCATGTAAAAGAACCATTGCTGACTTTCGTAAAGAGTAGCTGCAAAGTCGTCAGCGTGTTTCTGTCCCTTGCTAAAAAGGGTTGTGACAGGAAGGGCATCCGACGTAAAAACCTCTGCCAAATCAAAACGTGCGAATCAGATGATTCGCTGTGGCGACTCCCGAGTGAAAGGGAAAAAGCCGAAAGGAAGACAATATATATTATGTATACAGTGATTCTTCGCTACTTTGTTTCTGTGCTTCAGTGCATTGCGGGTTTTTCAAAAATATTCATCGAAAAATAAATAAATAAGGAAATTAAGAAAAAAAAGGGGAAAAGTTAAGGAAAATGCTGCAAAACAAGGCCAATTATGCAAAAAAAAAAAACCCATAAAAAACAACCCAACAAAACATTTCTTATATTTTTATTCAACAAAATGTTCTTACATTTTTGTAAGGTGTGCATCTGAGTATGTGTGCACACATCCGTGTGTGTGTGTGCGTGTGTGTATTTATATTTTATTTACATCTTACGCATTATTTTTGAATGTTTAATTGTTATGATTATAAGCATTTATAGTGTTGAATATGTATTTATTGATGTTATATGTACATGAACATCAGTCAGGGGTGTCGATCCTACTTGCTTTACAAGTAAATTAGGCTAGAGACAAGCGAATTCATTTAAGTCGACGTAAGCCGAGGTGTACCTGCATTGCTTAGAAGTCGATACTAGTTCAGGTATACCTCGGCTTAAGTCGTTTCGAGTTAAGTCGTTCTCGATTATACGTCGGTTTTCAGAAAAGTATCGAAAAATAAAAAAAATAAAGTTTTATAAAATAGATCTTATTTGTTATGGTCTGTGCTGGCTGGAGGCATTCACTCTCTATTCATTCATTGCAAGTTCTGGCGAGGGGCGTGGCTGCTACCTGCAGGCGGGGTCCAGAGAGCGCACCTGTTTCCAATCAGCAATCAGCGAGCTATAAATAATATAAATTATTTCCAGTGATTTAGATTTTCCAAAGTGCAAAATAAAATCTTCTTACATGGTCTCCTGCATCTTTGGGTCCGACGCATATGCTTCAGGCGTAACATTATTAACCATATTGAAAATTGCATTCATGAATAAAGTTCAGAAGAAGGGATGGTTATTTTCTGTTTAGTCTAGACAAGTAAATTTGGCGTAGCCTAGGCTAGCATAGAGACAAGCTAATTCGACTTAAGTCGAAAAACGACTTAATTCGTCTCTCCTGTAACCGATTAACGATGTTGGGTGAGGTATACCTGTATTTAAATGTGTGTAATTATTTCACTGTAGGTTTTTCAAATCATATATTTTTCAGGATTTTTTGCTTCGCTACGATATTTTTGTTTCCATTAAGTTATGGGTAAAGGAGCATATCTCGTGTACTATTGGTTGTCATGAAACTCTGTTCCTTCCTGATGTAATGCCTGAACATACAGTATGAAATCATGGCTCCGAAGCCCTTTTGTGGGCACTTGAAGAAAAAAAACTAAAAAAAAAAAAAAGAAAGAAAGAAAGCGTGTGAATCACTATGCACAGTTACACGATCTTTTCAATTCCTAAGGCAATGTCGCATCTCATCTTCCCTCTGGTCTCACTCACTTTCTGTCACTTCTTTTTTTCCTGTTAGCTTTTATTCTTCTGGAAATCTCACCAAAACATTACAGACAAAGCAGGTTTTTTTTTTCTTCCTACAGTTATTCTGAAATCATATCCTTTAAAAAAGCCCTAGCTGCTTGGCACAACTCCACTCCACACCCTTTATTGCATAGTGGTCTCTAGGTTTTTACAAAAAAAGTACATTCAGCCCTGTAATCTACAAATAACGCTTGCAATTCGGGCTCCTATAACTGTTTCGTGTTGTGCTTGCATTTCCATGCCATATTGTTATTATTACTTGTGTGGGATGATGGCCTTGCTTTTATGCGAAAACAGTAGCCCCATTTTCTTTCTTGCGTCGCCTCTGGAGAAACAGAAAAAGCTTTTGCCTGAGCCACTGTTGGATAAAATTGCTGTTCCTGTTACACTCTATGTGAGATATGCGAAAGATGAGGCTGATAATGATTTGCTAACTAGCACCACACGCTGCAGATTTCAGCAAGCGCTCGTGTCCCAAGAGGTGAAACTTTTCAGCTTAGTAGTAAAATGTCTGTAATTGATTTGGACTCGCAGCATGGCTAGTTATTCAAAGCGTCCCTTCTATGCAATAATGGTTCTGTAGTGCAGATTATGTTTTCCTCTGCAAAACAGTTTCTTTTCAAAGAGAAATAGGAAATGTAGGCCATATGCAGATTTCGACATCCTCCGTTTGCACTTTTGCAGCAGTGGCATCACTTTAACTTTTAGCATCTCTCTTGTTCTTACTTTTTATGATGATCCATCTTTTTAATAAAGTCTCGGCCTTGCAAAGCCAGAATCACTTCACGGTACATGATGGTGGATTCTTGCCATCTAGAGCCTTCATACACTTTTGTTGGTATAACTGAGAACCAGGAAGTAACACTTGCATCATATGTGTGTCGCTTCCATTTATACAAAGTTTGTCCCTGTTGATAGTAACGTAGGTCAAGCAATAGATCAATTCAATCAATGCAATATTGAAGGCTTTCCTTTTTCCATAGATTTCCATTGTGGCCAAAATGTATATGTAGGGGCAGTGGTGGTCTAGTGGTATAGGGCACTGGATCGCTGATCCAAAGGTTGGGGATTCGAGTCCCACTCTCCACAAGGTTGTCACTGTCCACCCAGTGCGGCTAACTGGGTTATCAAAGGCGGGCCATGTCTCTCACTGTCTATGGTGAGAGGCATATAAAAGAACCATTGTTGACTTTCGTAAAGAGTAGGCTGCAAAGTCGTCAGCGTGTTTCTATCCCTTGCTAAAAGGGTTGTGACAGGAAGGGCATCCGACGTAAAAAAATCTCTGCCAAATTAAACGTGCGAATCAAAATGATTCGCTGTGGCGACTCCCGAGTAAAAGGGAAAAAGCCGAAAGGAAGACAGACATATATATATATATATATATATATATATATATATATATATATATATATATATATATATATATATATATAATCACAGTAACTGCTAGTAGACATGAAGTAAGAGGAAGGCGTGGCAACTGGATCTTGTGGTTAGCATGTCTTCCTCACAGCAAGAAGGTCCTGAGGTTGAGTCCTGTGCCTGGTGCAAAATTTTTATGCTTTATTTGTAGTTGTAGGTTTCGTCATGGGACTACAGTTTCGTCCGACATTCTAAAGTCACGCGTATTAGGTTGCCTGACTGTTTCATTCCAAATTGCCCATAGGTTTGAACGTGAAAGTCTGGAGAGAAATTTGTGCCCCAGGCAATGTGTACTGCAGATGTCCACATTTCGCAGAGAAGTGCCTGTTTCCTCCACCCATATATTTGCGAGAGAACATTCCCACAATTGGTACGAATGGTCACGGTTTGACCACCATAGTCCAAGCCATCGCACAGTCCCTTGGGCTGGTTCCTGGAGTATTTTTCTCCAAATGTATCACCCCCTTATGAATTTCTTTCCCCGACTCCAGCGATTTTACATCAAAGCAGAGCCAGGTTTGGATTTGCCGCGGGTAAATTTAACCCAAAAGCTACACGGATCTTCCCACATCACAATGCATTAGGTGTGAGAAGGACAAATTAAGGGGGACCAAGCTTGATACATCATCCGGAAGGTCCCAAGCCAGAAGCCTTGCTTACAGTCCAAGTGTGGCATGGGCCTGCATGAGAATCAGAGCAGTCGATGCCATTTTCCGTTTATTAATCTCATTCAGTCCTTGCTTTGTCTCATCTTTTTTTCTTCCTCGCCCTTTAAAGATAAATAACCGTTCAGCAAAAGGTTTTGGATGGTAATTGACAGGCCATGTTAAACAAATCCACTTGGCCTCTGTGGGTGCCTCCTCTTTCCCTGCTTTCCCCTCCCCGTCGTGCCCCATCTAATCTAACTAATGCTCTCTGTTTGTGTGCTGGAAAGTGAATTAAAAACAACCTGACTCAATATCTAATCTATATCGCCCCAGCTAGTTGCATGTACATTAGCTGTTTCTCCACAGCATCCATAATTGCATTACAGTGCTCCGAGGCTGTAACTATTAAGGACTTACACTGTCCTGGTTGTTGTTAATCATAGCCTCTCCAGACCCTCAACCGCTGATTAGGGGACTGATCGCGGGAAGGTACGGAGAGCCTGAAACTTGCCCCCAAAGCTCGAGCGCAGCAGTTTTGCTTGGCGGGGAGTTGGGTAGATGATTCTGGAAAGCCTTGCACTAATCAGCATCTTTCCGCTCGCCATCATTTTTCATTCCTTTTGTGAATCCAAACCCAACAACGTGGCCTGCTTTCCTTAGCTTTGTTTTTTCTTTCCCTCTGTTCCTCCAGCTGCTTCTGCGATCTGTCTTCATTCCAGTATCACTAACATTCTCGACCACACCACGTTTATAAGCTCCCTCCGTGTGTTCTTCACATTTTCTCTTCTTGATAAGAGAAGTCCATGAAAGGCTGATTTATATTTTTTGCTCACTGAGGAAATGGCTCTGAAACTGTCTATTAGGTAGAAATATACCTCGAGGCGCTCACTGCAGTTCAACTTGCATAAGAAGTTATTTGCCTGCGTATCTCTATCACTTCTTGTGCAGTTGGGTATCGAGAAAGGAAGCAGTTTAACAGGGCTGATAGTGTCTGGCCGGGAGGGGGTATGCGACGTCTCACTGTAATCAGTAGATTGCTGGGGCTCGTCTTTCATCATGCTCTCTGTGCGTTCTGCATGGAGATTCGTGGCTTGGGCAAGGATCTGCTTACACATTACAGACCCTCTACTTTTTCCAGTCTGCAAGGCAGTTTGGGGATACGGTTTCAATAAACCTTTCTCCTCCCCCACTTCTGGGTTTTTCTTCCTCCACTCATGTCAGTAGCATGCCATTTATCAAATTATTTTAGACTCAAACATTTGGCGTTCGAGTAGGATGGAGGATGAACGTTGAGATGTCATCCATAATTATCGGTTCTGCCATCTTCAATGGAGACCGCGATGTGAATCCAAAGCGTGGCTTTTTAACATGGAATACTTTCTAACTGTCTGATTTATAATCATGGGTGATAGCTGGATTTGAAAGCAAAAGAATATCTGTGAATATCAATAATACTAAAAATACTGGGCAGTGGTGGTCTAGTGGTATAAGGTGCCGGATCGCTGATCCAAAGGTTGGGGGTTCGAGTCCCACTCTCCACAAGGTTGTCACTGTCCCCCCCAGTGCAGCTAACTGGGTTATCAAAGGCCGGCCATGTCTCTCACTGTCTCTGGTGTGAGGCATGTAAAAGAACCATTGCTGACTTTCGTAAAGAGTAGCTGCAAAGCCGACAGCGTGTTTCCGCCCTGCGATGGCCTGGCGAGCTGTCCAGGGTGTACTCTGCCCTCGCCCTGAGTTTGCTGGGATGGGCACCAGCCTCCCCGCGACCCTAATTAGGATGAAGCGGTTACAGAAAATGAACTGAATCAATAATACTGGAACAAAACAAAGCTCTTTCTTTCTTAATAAATGCAAATGTCCTCTGTAGCAGAAACTGAAAGGCAACTCGATTATTTTGGTGCGGCTACAAAGGGTGACAGCCTGTAACTCTGTGTCCATGACATAGCAAAGCAAATAAGTGAGCCCTCCATGCAAACTTCCGTGTGACCCATGCGCCTGCTCCCCTGACCTTCGCAAAGTCATTTAAATTATTATCTTCCCAGCCTTTTCTTTCCCAGAGAGCCCAGTTGTTCTACCTACCAGCTGACGACCCATGATCAATTTCAGCAGACAGGGGTATCTGTGTCTGGGAAGCTCCCCAGGGCTGGATTTGTCAAAGATCAGGGCAAGGGGTGTGGGGTGGGGGTGATCAGATATACTTGTGAGGATGGATTGCGGAAGTGTAGGGTCGGTCAGCCATCTCACTCAGCCTAGCAGACAGGGGTGTTTTGTCATTGGCGTCTCTTACCTACGGAAATGTTTTGGTGTCTTTGTCATTACATCCTTCTAATAATTTCACTCTTCAGCCAAACCGCTTAATCCTACTATTAGAGAGGCTGGAGCCTATCTCAACTTACATTGGGCCATGGAGGGGTATACCCCGAGCAGCATGTGCTTGGGACTTGACTCCAGGACCATCTTAATGGGATGCGGACATGATAACCACGATGCCACCGTGCCCTCCTGCGAAGAATTTTAATGGTAAAATGGTAAATAATGACTGTGCCCCATGGCTTAAGATTTCAAAAGTACATAAATGAAGGTTTTGACCAATTGCATGCTTTGTGATTCATTCTCTTCTTCACCAATGAGAAGACAGAGACAGGCTTGTGTGCATCATGAATCTATCCTTTTGTATGTCGGTGTCATAAAAAAAAATGGGTTAAAAATAATAAAGCAGGCTTGAAGAAAGACAGTCAAGATAGATTGAGAAAGCAGTTTCTGGTACACAGAAAGGAAAACAAATCAAGTAAAATAAGAATACTTGAGGGGAGTATCTTGTACTTTGGTAATTCAGCCAAGCATTGACAGAAAATCCCTCATTGAGAGAAAAAATGAGGAAAATCTTTATACAGATCTGCCCTGTGAGACGCTAATCCTCAACGTTCATGCTGTTAGTAGCCTTGTTCTCTCAGTCAGGTCAGGAGAGGTGGCCAAAACCCCTACTAATACTAATACCCCCCCCCACACACACACACACACACACACACACACACACACACAAAACCCCACACCACCCCCATTCTTCTCCTTCTCCTTCTCAGCTGCTGACGCTCTAAACCTCGTCCAGCGTCTCGGCTCCCATTGCCTTCAAAGAGCTGTTTGTTTTTTGCTGAAGTGTTTGGGTGACATTAGCCTTCAGTAATCCGCTTGAAAAGCCCTCTCCAACCCGCCACCGTTTGGTCTCCGAAATCTTTGAGACGGATAACTCGGTGCCTAATTAAGCTCATTAGCATTTGCTAAATCTCATCCTGCTACTCCTTATGACTAATTTCACAGGTTTTGATATAAAAGCCTGACTGGGGTGTCATGTTGAATTAAAACGACTGCAGTACATACACTTGGCTGACGAGTTTTTGATTCAGTGAACTTAATCCTTTCTGTTCCTTAAAAGACAAAAACCATTAGCATTTTTTGACATTTGTTGGAAGCTGCGGTATTTCACTTCAAATACGAGGTTGCACTCTTGAGCCTTTTGTGTTTGAAAAAAGGGTTGAACTATCATCCACGTGCATGCTGTAATATCAGTGTGCTTTCACTCAGTTGAACCACTTAATCCTGACATTGTTGGGAGGTACTCAGCCAGCACTGGGTGAAGGAGGGGTACATCTTAAACTGTTTGCCAGATCACTGCAGGGCCAAAGCTCATACAACCAACCACACCCACACCTTGATACAGGTTGGAACAGCCAATTAACCTAATGTGGATGTATTTGGACTGTAATTGCAGTACCCAGAGGAAACTGAAGTATATGGAGGAAACCCATGCAAACACATGCATGCTCTACAAAGAAACGGCCGAGGCGAGACCAGTACTCGAACCACGGACCTTCTTGGTTGTTGCTTGACACAATATGCATTTACTATGCCACCATGCAGCCCATTATTATTATTATTATTATTATTAGTTGTAGTCGTAGTAGTATTATTATTAGTAGTAGTAGTAGGGGGCGATGGTGGCCTCGTGGTAAAGTGCACTGGATCGCTGATACTAAGGTTGAGGGTTTGAGTCCCACTCTCCACAAGGTTGTCACTGTTCCCCCCACTGTAGCGAACTGGGTTATCAAAGGCTGGCCATGTCTCTCACTGTCTATGGTGAGAGGGTCATGCAAAAGAACCATTGCTGACTTTCGTAAAGAATAGCTGCAAAGCCGTCAGCGTGCTTCTGCCGCCTTGCTAAAGGATTGTGTCAGGAAGGGCAGGATTTGGGATTTCCTTTCGGCATTTTCCTTTTATCAGGGGTCGCCACAGCGAATGATTCGCATGTTTGATTTGGCATAGGTTTTTACGTCAGATGCCCTTCCTGACCTCAGATGCCCTTCCTGACACAACCCTTTAGTAAGGGACAGAAACATGCTGACGGCTTTGCAGCTACTCTTTACTAAAGTTAGTAATGGTTCTTTTACATGAACTCTCGAGTTGGGGGACTCAAACCCCCAACCTTAGGATCAGCGATCCAGCGCCCTATACCACTCGACCCCCAATGCCACTATTGTGTCAGGAAAGGCATCCGACATAAAAACTTATGCCAAATCAAACATGCAAATCAGATGATTCATTGTGGCGACCCCTGAAAAAAACAAAAGGGAAAAATCTGAAAGGAAAAGATTATTATTATTATTATTATTATTAGTAGTAGTAGTAGTAGTAGTAGTAGTAGTGGTGGTGGTGGTGGTGGTAGTTTTGTTGCTATCTGCCTCTGCTCACCGAAGCTATACAAACACATAGATGGATACGATCACCAAAAATAACACTTTATTTATAGGGAATGAAGCTAGAAAATAAACTTTGTCTGTCTTTTTGGATATACAGTATTGAGACATTCTGAAAGTTTCATGCTGATACTTTACTTATTCTTGAGTTACTGCTGAAATCACCATATTGGAAGTGAAGAGTGGAGAGACAGAACTTCAGTGAAACTTCGCAGAAGTGTGGATTTAACCCAAAATTAATACAACATATGGTTTAAATAAACATTACCGTTTACATTTAAACAATAAGCATTACAGTATATAGCCTACAACTACTCGTTCACTCACTTAGTCATTTTCTGAACCACTTAAACCTACTAGGGTTACGGGGAGACTGTGCCTACCTCAGCCAACACTGGGTGAAGGTGAGGTATGCCCTGAACAGTTTGCCAAACCATCACAGCCATTCACAGTCACATTGTCACCTAGGGCAATTTGGAACAACCAATTACAGTAATCTACTTTGCATGTCTTTGTCCTGTGGGAGGAAATCAACGTACCTGGCGAAAACCCATATAAGTCGTGGGGATCATGCAAATTCCACACAGAAATGCCTGAGAATGGGAATCAAACCCAGGACCTTCTTGCTGTGAGGTGGTCATGGTATATGCTGTCAGCCTACAACTAATTTATTTATATATATATATATATATATATATATATATATATATATATACACAAAAATAAAAGGACAGGACAAAGACTTTCTATTGAAACTCCATTTATCACTACAGATCTGTTTCGAGGGGTGGTGAAACCATCCTCTCTCTTCAGGTGATTATAGAAGAATCTTTATTCTATAGAACATTCTTCTATAATCACCTGAAGAGAGAGGATGGTTTCACCACCCCTCGAAACAGATCTGTAGTGATAAATGGAGTTTCAATAGAAAGTCTTTGTCCTGTCCTTTTATTTTTGTTATTTGCTCTACCAAAAAGTATTGAGCACTCTCCTACGGAAGGATCTACTCAGAAAATCCTATATATATATATATATATATATATGGTATGGTAGGCCTCCGTCAGTCCCGAAGGACTATGGCTGCGCTCTGGCTGGTATCCCGGCTGGTGATACTCCCCAGTGCGCAGAGCCCGGGTAGGGAGTAATGAGGGACAGGCTGTTACCCAAGCAGCAAGTTCCCCGTCTCGGCGCCACCGGAAGGATCCAATGGAAAGGCAAGTGCCGATACGACTGGGTTCCAGTGCCGCTGCAGGAGAGAATCTACGGTCAATTTAGAACGGCCAATTAACCTACAGTGCACGTCTTTTGATTGCGGGAGGAAACCGGAGCACCAGGAGGAAACCCGCACAAGCACGGGGAGAACATGCAAACTCCATATATATATATATATATATATATATATATATATATATATATATATATATATATATATATATATTAGTGTTTCTGTCTTTTTCTCTCTGATGGATGATAGAAAAGTGTGATCCAGACTTTTAGCTCAGATATCCTGTCACCACCTCACGGGGATTTGATTCGAGCATTGATTTCCTAATGAAAGACTCTTGAGTAAACAGATTCATTTCCATGTCTCCGTCGCTCTCGTCCTCCTAATGTGATGCAGGTGAATGCCAGGGGAGGAAAGTGTAGAGCTCCGGTTTGACCCATGTCCCAATTTTGTAATTAAATGCCTGCATACACTTAAGGCTTTCTTCCGTTGGGAGAGAAGGACTAGAGGCCTTCATCAAAATTGTGCTTGGATTACAGCATTCAGGAAACATGTTGCTTGTCATTGAACCTGCATCTCTAAGCCCCGGTCCTGGCTTGCTCTCACTTGCGACTGTGTGAGTTATGCTTTGAAATTTTTACTGTGTACTCGAGTCTGAAATATATTCTGGAATTAATCTAAAACTCTAAACACCAACCGAAAACAACGCAGTAATAGATTAAAGGAAATATTTTTTATATGTACTAAGAAAGTCTTTTAAAAACAGGAAATTAAACCATGAATTAATATTTTTTTTCTTTAAAACTATTTTCCGAAACATTTCTTGAACAAGATTTTTACCATATAAAATCTAAATACATTCATGTGCTCATTTGTTAATAGGTCACATGACTATGACATCAGGAATATAAAGTGGTGTTCCCCATGATTCCCCTTCACTTCCATGACCGTATATCAATTAATTCAGTCATTCATTTTCCAACCAACTTTGGTTTGCGGGTACGCTGGAGCCTATCTCAGCTGACTCTTGTGGGGTGGGGTACACCTTAGATAGCTCGCAAGGTCAACATCCACACACAACCATTTACACTCATGCTCACACCTCGAGATGATTTGGAACAGTCAGTTCGCTTAATGTGCATGTCTCTGGACCATGGAAGAAAACCAGGGGAGCCCGGAGGAAACCCCACACAAGCATGGGGAGAACGTTCCTACTCCTTACAGAAATATACTCTCCAAACCCGGGACTTGATCCCATTACCTTCTTGATGTGCAAGCCTCTGTGTTACCAGTATGTCTGTCAAGTACTATATAAATGATCTGGCAACCCAGTTGGCAGCGAAAGCATGAAGAATGAACATACTGTACAGTATTCTGATAAATAATAATTGTGCTGTATTATGCTGGAATGAATAACCTTGCAAATGAACAAAGAGCTTTCACAGAGTAGACAGTCTGAATCAGTGTGCACATCACATTCTACTGTCATTTTCACTCGTCTTTTTATTAGCATGTTTTATTCCAGCATAATTCTCTGATTATTAATAAAAAATAAAAATAAAAAAGGTATTAATTGTCTGGATTTTTTAATTTGTGGGGCTGGTGGCATAATGGTTAAGGTACTGGAATCATGATCAGGATGTCGTTGGGTAAAATCACCATTAGACCCCCAGCCACCCCTGGGCAAAATGAGAGATTTCCTTTCGGCTTTTTCCCTTTATCAGGGGTCGCCACAGTGAATGATTCGCACATTTGATTTGGCAGAGGTTTTTACGTCGGATGCCCTTCCTGACACAACCCTTTAGCAAGGGACAGAAACACGCTGAAGGCTTTGCAGCTCCTCTTTACGAAAGTCAGCAATGGTTCTTTTACATGAACCTCTCACCATAGACAGTGAGAGACATGGCCAGCCTTTGATAACCCAGTTAGCTCCACTGGGGGGACAGTGACAACCTTGTGGAGAGTGGGACTCGAACCCCCAACCTTTGGATCAGCGATCTGGCGCCCTCTACCACTAGACCACCACTGCCCCCTCCCACCACCAAGTAAAGTATAATGTATAGAGCGTCACTCTTTACTGCAGAACAAACCCAAACAGACAGATCGGCAGGTGGTCTTGTAACACTCTGAAGCGGTTTATTTTCTGATAATATTACCTACTAATCATCATCTACTGCTTAATCTGGGGCCGGGTCATGGAAGGGGCAGCAGTGAGGCCCAGACGTCCCTCTCCCCAGCTACTTCCTCCAGCTCTTCCAGGGGGACACCGAGGCGTTCCCAGACCGGCCGAAAGACATAATTCCTCCAGCGTGTAATGGGTCGACTTCAGGGTATCTTCCTAGTTGGACATACCTGAAACACCACACCAGGGAGGCGTTCGAGAAGTATTCTATACAGATGCCCAAGCCACCTCAATTGGCTCCTCTCAATGTGGAGGAGCAACAATTTCTACTTCAGGTTTCTCCCGGATGGCTGCGCTTCTCACACTGTCTCTAATGGAGAACCCCGCCACCCAGCGAAGGAAGCTCATTTCAGCCGCTTGTATCAACGATCTTGTTCTTTCGGTCACTACTCAAAGCTCTTGACCATAGGTGAGGGTTGAAACATAGACCAACTGGTAAATTGAGAGCTTTGTGGCTCAGCTCCCTCTTGACCATGACAGACCGGTACAAGCTCTGCTTTACAACAGAGGCTGCAACAATCCACTTGTCGATCTTCCACGCCATTCTTCCCTCACTAGTCAACAAGAACCACCCCCTCCTTGAATCGCCATCTTATCGTGGTGGAGCGGTTTACGTGTCTTTATGATCCTAGGAGCTACGTTATCCATGGGCATTATGCCCCTCATAGGGTGACCCAAGGCAAACAGGTCTTAGATGAAAGTCAGTTTAAAAGCCCCCTATGGAGAAACTTAAAAGGATGCATTTTTTAAAAATCTGTCTTTATATAAATTTTAAAAATTATATTATGGCTTGCAGTAGTTTCGGGTGGAATTTTTCCCCACCGAATTTTCTCCTGAATTTAGTTGTATGAAATTCACACCCATCAGGTATTGCCTTCCTTATCACACAAGGACCAGGGAGGGGGAATGGTGTGCACACACCCTCCTCCATGACATGCAATGCTAGTCCCTCATATGAATGAGTCACAGATGCCCATGATTGGCCGGAAATCACTGTGAGTGACAGGGAAGTGAGTATATACTGTCCTTCCCTCCCTTGAGAGCTCGGCCAATTAGCTCCCATGGACTCCCGGCTACGGACGGCGGTGGAATTAACCCGAATTCAAACTTGCGATTTCTGGATTAATAACCCCACACCTTGTCGATGCACCACTCGGGAGCCCCAGTATAGTCACTTACAGTAATGACTCTCTTCTTATCAGTGGTCCGTCATAAAGAAGCAGCGAATTGTTGAATACTGTAATTGTTCTAATAGAACCGAGTATTCGGGTAAGCTGTGTAATAAATTGTTATCTCTGCTAATGAGATTATGGTATTTGGCTTCCGCCCATCGGGAGCAAAAGGAGTGGTTTCCGTCCAGCTGTCTGTCACACTTTAGTTTCTGGACATTTACTTGCTGCATGATGAAGCTGGACCTTTTAAACTTGGTATGCTGGCTCACTACTATGAGTGCTGGGATGAGTTTGCCTGTGAGTGACCTTGACCTACTTTTCAACATCAAAGAGGCAAGGCTGTTTGAGGCTTCCGGACATTTACAGGCTGTACGCTGAAGCTGGAGCTTTCAGACTTGCTATGCTTGTTCCATATTGGCATATTATAAAATGATTCTTTGGCAGGAGCATCTGGACCCCTGTGGTCTATTTTTTTCTTTTTGCAGAATTACTCAAAAAAAATTGTGTGAACTTTCATGAAATTTCTATATTAAAGACGAAGCTGTGCACGCTGTAAGCGCTAATTTTATTTTATTTTTTTTTAGCTCCATTAAACTTGGTTACGTTTTTTGGCTTTTTGGTGAGGCAGACGCCTTTCCTGGAGTGTCTCTGTACCACAGGCCTGGAAAGAGGATGACAGAATCTTTACTGCAGGACATTTAAAAAATTTTTCTTCCACTCTGTTAGTCATTACAAGATGAAATAGAGAAAGGTTGAACTAAAGACCAGAAGACCAAAAAAGATGGAATTGCAGGAAATCAGCAGTAAAGTGACACTGTAAGACCTCTGGCTGTGACTCGTGCTAAAAGTGGTTTGTAGGATGAACAAGGTGAGATGAGTCAGAGTGGAGTTTTGTAATCGTGTCGAGTTTTTCAGGAAGAGGCAGGAGAGAAATGAATGAGTAAGGAGCTGTTGGTGGGACAGATTTCAGTTCTCCACGACTGCTTTTGTTTCACTTGTGATAACATAATTGAGCCCCGGGTACTTGCCTCGCCATCAGGAATTGGTTTTCACTCTGTGAGGTGTAGTGAGATTTAATGTACTGTGTAGCAAAGCAACGGAAGTGCACATGGACTTTTCACAAAGTTCCTGTCTTTCCATTGCTCTGCCTCGCAAACGGGAAAAGGCATACGTAAACAGACCTGTTTTTCTCGCTACATATGTCCCTTAAACACATTAAGCTTCGGCGAAGCGCTGTGTTTTCTGTTGTTTGTATCAATTTGCCTGGTTTCCATTACATATGACGCTACCCACAGTCCACTCTGGGGAGGCTGACATACTATACGCCACCACAAAAGTCACTCTGCAATCAGCGTCTGTTTACCAGCTCCAGGTCAAGATGCTCCTGATGTCATTTCCCTGACTCACGGGCTTTCTGTTTATACTGCTGAACATACACAACCTTGCTCTGTTGAGGAGGGAAGAAAAAAAAAAAAAAAAAGTGAGGTTAACTGGCTGCATAAGGTCAGGGCGAGGCATCTTTTCAGCTCTTTCGTTCTATTTTTATAAACAAGAGTGAAACAAGTGGGCCCTTCATAAGCTTTTAGTACCCCGTGGGTCTAGTTCCCCTTCAACCCATTACCTTTGTCTAGTGTTTGTTCTTCGTTTTCAAATATTGTTTTATCACTCTAAAAAAAAACAAAAAAAACGACTGAGGGTGTCTCAAGGGCCTGGTACAGTCCAGGAGACTTCTCGGCTTATGGCGTGTGGCCATTCAATCACATATACACACAGCTCTGAATCATGCTTTTGATGCTGACTGCCCCTGACATAATGTCGCCTTTCACAGTTTTTTTTTTTTTTTCTCTGTTATAATTAACTTGCCAAAACACTGCTCCACCCCAATGTTTATTTATTAAATTTTTTTTGAGCCCGCCATCCACCAGGTCTGGAAAGGCCACAGAAAGACAGTGGGCAAGTCTAAAAAAAAAAAGAATTAGGAAAGAGAGTAGGGTGAGAAGGATTGAAGAGAGAGAGAGACAAAGAGAGAAAGAATCCCTGTTGAACCTTGCTTGTCCCAGGCCCTTTCCGCACTGCCAGAGAAAAAGAGAGATGACACAGCAGATTAAGGTACCTTCTGTCGCAAAGTTATCTGACCCCGGTGTGCTGACTCCAAACCCCTCAATTCTTGTCTTTCTAAAATAGAGCAAACAGCTCTTGTGGGTGTAACCAAAAGGGAAAGAGAAAGAAAAAAATCCAATACTGGAGGCAAGCTGGCGCCTCTAGAGCCTGTAATCCGTAATACTCCCAAGAAACCCACTAAGTCATAAAATAATTGTGGGAAGACTTGTGGAGTATTTATATAGCGCTTCCTGGAAACAAACGAGAGACAAATGGCTTGAGTGTCCAGTCTTAATGGTATCCAGTAGTAGAGCTAACGATTTTGTCTTAGGAGATCTATCTATCTATCCATATATACGTCTACACACACACACACACACACACACACACACACACACATATATATATATATATATATATATATATATATATATATATATATATGTGTGGCCTGGTGGTATAGGGTGCTGGATTGCTGCTCCTAAGGTTGGGGGTTCGAGTCCCACTCTCCACAAGGTTGTCACTGTCCCCCCCAGTGCAGTTACCTGGGTTATCAAAGGCTGGCCATGTCTCTCACTGTCTATGGTGAGAGGTTCATGTAATAGAACCATTGCTGACTTTCGTGAAGAGTAGCTGCAAAGCCGTCCGCGTGTTTCTGCTACTTGCTAAAGGGTTGTGTCAGGAAGGGCATCCGAAGTAAAAACCTATGCCAAATCAAACGTGCAAATCATTCACTGTGGCGACCCCTGATAAAGGGATATATAATATGTATATAATATGTATATATGTGGGGGGGGGTGGATAGGTGGTATAGTAGTTAGCATATCAAAAATGAGTAAGAAAGTACTAGGTTCAAGTCCTGGACTCAGTGGGGGTGTTTTTGAGTGGCATTTGCATGTTCTCCCCCTGCTTACATGATACTGTGGTGTCCTCCCATAGTCCAAAGACATACACATCAAGCTAATTAAATGCTCCAAGGTGTGTGTGTGTGTGTGTGTGTGTGTGTGTGTGTGTGTGTGTGTGTGTGTGTGTGTGTGTGTGTGTGTGTGTGTGTGTGTGTGTGTGTGTGTAGGCTCTGTAATGGACTGGCGAGCTCTTTAGGGTGTACCACTCATTCACCCTAAGTTGGTTGATACAGGTGCCGGACTTTTCTTGAATTTATTATTATTAAAATGGTTAGGCAAATAAATGAATTTCTGTTGCATCGACTGTATATTCCATTAGCCATCTTAGCGAGATAGTCTTATTAGAAATGTGTTCATAGAGATGGCATAACACTAGCACTTTTAATGGTACTGTAAATACAGTATTGCATATTTTTAAAAAAAAGCTCAATAAATATTTATAATAATAACAAAATACTGTACAGCTGAGAAAGCCTCCATAAAGTCTGACATGTTATGGGTCATTGTCTTGCGTATTAATAGCTGTGGTAGCATGCATAATCAGTGCACTGGCAAAATAGTGAGCACAACAATTTAATGTCCAGGAAATTAAAAACTTTACGGTAACTAGTGGCTCTAACAATGCCTGCCCCCCCAATGCCCCCCTGCAGCAGCAGAATTGAAATGGTCCAGAATTGCCAGTTGATTCAATATCTTTCTCTTTTCTCCTGCTTTGTCCTGTCAGAAGCTTAATGTCTGCTCTGCCCTTTGCCTTTTTTCATCATGATAAGGTTCATTAATTTATCACAGTGCATGCACTCCCTCCACAGACCACAAAATAAGCATTATTGATGCATTTTGAGTGTACGCTTTCAGTAATGTGTGTTTCCACACCTCTACATGACCTCTATAGTCCTCCCATGCTCCACACTCCACTGGGCCGTCAGCCTTAATTATTACCACCATTTACCTATCTAGCCACATCGGGACTGCAGATAGCGCTCTAATGTTTACTCGCTCTGACAAGAGTCCATACTCCAGGCGAGTTATTGTGCTATGCTAGGTCTTTTTCACGCGCGCTCTGTCCAGAGGGACAACATAATTACTGTAGTTTGCGGTCACAACCACTCACTCAAACAGCCCCCAACTTGACCAGCTGTCATGAATGCGGGTTTTTGTAAGGACACTTTTTTTTTTTTTTTTTTTTTTATCTTAGATGTGGCGCAAGATACGCCTTCATTAAGTTGATGTGTTGAGACATGTAACCAAAACATTGTTTCATCATGCTATGAGTGGGTAAACAGTTCAGAGCTGCATTAAGGTTTACGAAGGTCTTTGATGAAAGCTGGACTAAATGGACCCGACCACAGAAATGTCGAGATGAAGAGATCATCATTTACAAAACTACAGCTTTAAAAGGTTAACAGCAGATCCTTCCCTGGAGATTTGACTCGATTAGTTTCCACTGATTAACTTCTAAGTTCCCTTTGCCTCGTTTCTTACCTAGCCGAGATGAGATGTCTCAGCCTACGACTCTGTACAGCCAGTGTTGATGAATTGTAGTTGACACAGCTCCAGTTCGGTTGCCCTCCCACCCCTGTTCCTCTGCCATTTGCTTTAAAGGAAGTCTTTAAAAGACCTATAAGGACAGCTCAGGGAACAGCACATTCAGACAGGATATAACATCCCCAGTAGTCTGCCGATGCCAAGCCAAGGTGGTAGTTATCCCGGGGAAAAGGACATTTCAGGATGCTGCCAAAAGCCATATAGCTTTTAGGTAAGAGTGCCCATCATTGGGGACAGAGCCCTTGGGAGAACGACAGGTCCTGAGAAACATTTGTAAAATCCTTGTCAAGGGCAAGGCGATGCTAAAGCGCCTAATCCAGAGCACCATAGCTGGGAGTATGCAGAGGGATTCTTGAAATTAATTAGAGCTGATGTTTGAACTGTATGGTGCTTTCAGTGACACTTCAGTGGTTGCTGATGTTAAAAACACCTCGCATGAGGTGGGAAAGGAAGCACTCTCTACTTCTTAACCTGCTAATCTGCTGAAAGTCAAAAAGCCAAATATCGCTTGATGGTAGCCTCAAACCTACTAATTGGTACCTTTTGATTATACCTTTAGAGTGCTTTCACAGTTTCTCCCTCGGCAAAATTCAAGCAAGGAGAACTTCCAGCTTAAAATAACTGTGTTGCTAATCATGCCACAAACTCCACCATTAAAACGGCCATTGTTGGATTTGTAATTTTAGACACCCCACCACCACCACCACCACCACCACCCCCCAAACCCACACACCCCCGCTGGCCCTCCCTACCTCCTCCGCAGAACTTTCGAAATGTGAGAATGGGACTTAGCCAAAGAGGTGCACAGAGTTATTAGCAACAGTAAGTCCTTCACCTCATCCAGGCCTTCTGGCTTCTTCCCCTCTGGCTGAACTACTTACCGTCTTTTGCTTGAGGAACATGAGAAGAGTGGTCACCTTCTGGAGCCCTCTGCTCTAAATGATTGAACAGGTCTCAGTCCGAGTATGAGGAAATAAAAAAGAAAAGCCTCAGCCTCTGCTTCAGCATGGCCTGAAACGCTCTACCTCCTCCCTCCTTGCTGTCAATCTAACTGGGAATGAGCTGAGCAGAGGCATCGGAGAGAGTTTTGTGGTTGCCCTGAGAACCAAGTGTCAGAGATCAGCTCATTGTGTTAAAAAAAAATCAGTCCATTGTGCTACATCATACATCCACCTGCTGTGTAAGAGGCCTCCGTCAACTCTGGGGAGCTCATATATTTATTCATGATATTGTTCTAACATGGCACGGTATACTGAGCCTTGGTAACTTTTAGAACAAAACCATTATTCACCTTATCCAGTGTACAGGGATACACATAAGCCTCTATCAGAGCAGAAAGTAAAGTTTTTTCATTTTCACAAATATCCTCAAGTCATGTTTCTTCTATGTCTTTTTTTTTTTTTTTGTCTGA
The DNA here is from genome assembly GCA_024760905.1 of Plotosus lineatus. NCBI lineage: Eukaryota > Metazoa > Chordata > Actinopteri > Siluriformes > Plotosidae > Plotosus > Plotosus lineatus. The sequence goes on from CM045743.1 coordinate 26,103,469, forward strand.
ATATCTTGGCGTGTACACTGGGCGCAAATGCTTTGGAAGCTTCCACCCAAGCGCATCGTCCATTCAGAGAGTTATGCATAAGAAAACTAAGTGCAGCTTTTTGAAGATGCTCAGATTTGAACCCTGTCCAATTGTTGCCCCAGACTTGGTCCCTGCAGTGACAATCCTATATTCAAGTCACTCTGAATAGAAGACTCTGCTTTGATAATCTGACCTGTTTACCACCCAGTGCTTCCACGGCACACTTTGATCATCTCGAAATGAACTGACCAGTAAGGGAAATATTCATCAACTGTGATCTCAGTTGGCGTATAGTGCTGTCGCTTGGGAAACTGTTACACCCCTCTTTCTTCTTCTTCTTCTTCTTCTTCTTCTGCTTCAACCAACCTGTTTTATCTTGAGTAAATGTTTGCTGGTATGCAGCCCTAGTAAATCTTTCACTTATTTAAGGAAAACTTTCACCAAACTTTACTTTATATGGTAGACCGAAAGGTTTGTGACGCGATGGTTGAATCTGACTACTCTCCTACTCACTCATTTGTTGATTTGCTTCATCCAGCGAGGGGTCGAGTGGAGTCTGAATCCTACTCCAGTCGTCTCCGGGTGAAGGTTGGGTACAGGCTGAACAACTTGCCGGTTGATTGCACTGTGAACACTCATGCTCACACCTAAGGGTTATTTGAATCAACTGATTAGCCTAATATGTATCTTTGAACTGTGAGGGATAACTGGAGTACCGGGAATAAACCCACGCAAGCAAGAGAGAACATGCATTCTTTTCAGAGAAACACTTGAACCCAGGACCTTTTTGCTTTGAGGAAGACGAGATGAAAATGTTGAGGTTCTCTTTGGGAGTAACGAGGATGGATAGGATCAGAAATGAGTACATCAGAGAGACAGCACATGTTAGATGTTTTGGAGACAAAGTCAGAGAGGCTAGATTGAGATGGTTTGGACATGTACAGAGGAGGTATAGTGAGTATATTGGTAGTAGGATGCTGAGGTTGGAACTACCAGGCAGAAGGCCCAGAGGAAGCCCAAAGAGAAGATTTATGGATGTGGTGAAGGCGGACATGAAGGTCGTTGGAGTAAGAGTAGAAGATGCAGAGGATAGGGAGAGATGGAGGCAGATCATTTGCTGATGAAGAAGAAGAAGACATGCAAAACACTACTCCGCTGTGCCGCCCTGAATGTGACCAATCATGGTTTATTTTTTTAACATTATTTCTTTTATAGTCTACAACAGAGCTAGTCAATTAATTTGGAATCAGGGCCGGGTCATGAAAACAGTCCCAGATTAGGGGCCGAAGAAATATGGCCTGAAAAACTAGCAATCACATTAAAACCTAAACATGCAGCAAAATGCATGAATGAATGAATGAATGAATGAGAAAATGATGTGAATAGCAACACATGGGCATAACACTCATTCATTCACCCTAGACAGCACGCCAGGCCATTGCACGGCAGAAACACGCTGACGGCTGTGCAGCAACGCTTGACGAAAATCAGCAATGGTTCTTTTACAGCTTCTCACCATAGACAGTGAGAGACGTGGCTGGCCTTTGATAACCCAGTTAGCTGCACTCGAGGGGCATATTACTTTAACTGCAATATGCAAATTCTTCAAAAATCAATTCGAATCACTAATTTGATTAACATAACTTTCATTTCACTGATTTAGTCATCAATATTTGACATCGAATGAGAGAAATTATGTTTTTTGTTTAGTAAGAGCAGTGAAGTCGGAAAACATGCAGACAGTGTTGCAGATGTGCGGCGTGAGAGATGCGCGATCATGAGTTTTAATGATGCTCATGTGTGAGAATGACGAGCACCAAAATGTTCTGGTGGTGAGTAGCAGAACCCAGTGGGATAGTCATGTCAGCGTTATCGTGGGGTTTCTTAAATTGGCTTCTGAATTTATATTCCTTCCATAGCGATAAACACACTCTTGCTGTCCAGTAGACGTGCAGGCTTTGAACAGACAGATGCAAACATGCTTCTCTTTCCATTCACTTCCTGTTCACTGAATCAACTTCTTGTTTTATTATTGATATAGAAGCTCGGATCTTGCTGATCAAAAAAGTTATTGCTTCGTAGCCCGCATATGAACTTCTCAACCCAATTGAGTGCGATGTATTATTGTAATCGTATGGATGTAGGATTCCAATGCAAATAAAAGAAGAGAGAGAGGGAGATGGTTATTAATTTGTTTTTGCATACAGTGATCCCTCACTACTTTGTGCTTCAGTTTCTGCAGCTTCAGTGCATCATGGATTTTTCAAAAATATCCATAGAAAAATAAGGAAATTAAGGGAAAAAAAGGGGAAAAGTTAAGGAAAATGCTGAAAACAAGACCAATTATGTAAAAAACAAACAAACAAAAACAAAAAAAAAACAACCCAAAACCCCCCAGTAAAACGACTTACTTTTTTATGTGAGGTACCATCTGAGTGTGTGCACGCGTCTGCATGTGATTTGCATTTATATTTTATTTACATGTCATGCATTATTTTTGAATGTTTAATTGTTATTATAATCATTTATAGCGTTAAATATGTATTTATTGATATTATACATATACGTATACGTCAGTCAGAGGGGGTCGATCCTACTTCACGGAAATCGGCGGTGGGGGGGTGGGGGTGTCTCGGTCCACATTAACTGCAGAAAGTGAGGGATCCCTGTATTTTTCTGTGGAGCTCTGGACCGCGGATTGCAGTCGAAGAATCCACAAAACGTCATGTCTTGACCCTGTTTTTTTAAGTTTTGCTCTTTTGGATTTATGAGGTGCCCGATTCAACACATGGGCTCTGAAACACGTTCTCTTTCCTTCATAATACCTTATTGTTCTCTTAATCCATGTGTTGTTCATGAATATGCTCCCTGCAGCTGGTATATAGCCATATGTAATTTATAGATGCTGTGGTACGGCCTCCACCGTAACACTGAAGCACTGTGCAGTCCCTATCAAGACCCCTTCCTAACATTGAACTGATTAATAGCCTCCTACCGCTGTGCCATTCATCATCTTTAAAATGGAGACAGAATAAAGGACATGAGAGAAAGTAGAAGCGCGGGGAAAAAAACTAATGTGAGAAAGATCCTTTAAATCACCCCTTCGTCTCTGCTTCTGTCCTCTTTTCTGTAGCTCACCTTCCATTTTCTTCTCCAAGTATTCTTGGTATCTTGCGTTTCCAGACATGGTATAATTGTTTGTCGATGTGGGTGCAGTGCACAGCCATGCTGAGAAAATGTTCTGGAACCCAGAATAAGAGCTGGCAGAAAGGTGAATCACGAATGCTCTCAGCCTGAGATAGAGCTCAAGGTATCAAGGTCAGGTAATGGCCCTCAGGCTTGTTTGCTTCTTTATTTACTTATTTGTTTGTTTGTTTATTTATGTGTATATATATATATATATATATATATATATATTTTTTTTTTTTTTTTTTTTTTTTTTTAATGGAATGCATCCTGATTGATATGTTTTTGTAATAAGTTATATACTCAAACTTGCAATTGTCAAGAACTCAAGAGGCCTGCGAGAGCAAATCTTAACGTATGCCTCTAAGTTGCGTTTCATGCCGTAATGTCCGTTTCCAGCAGGTTTCAGTATATGGTAGCCATCAGCGGGAGAAGTGGCGCAAGTATGACTTCTGTATCCTCAAGAAAGGAAGATAAGAATGAGAAAAGATCTTCAATACCACACTTCATTCAAAATCTTTTCTTAGCACTCCATCCAACTTGACCAGGATGTTGGACTGTCCAAGTCCGATACAGGCTGAGCAGTGCTTGAACTGACAGATCGTTCTTTTCATGGTTCAGCTTGTCACAAGTACGTCCACATTTTCACTGCCCAGCGTTGGTGGCTCTAAGCTTGGCTTCTCTTCCAAGTCTCCTCTGTGCTAATGCTACCCAAACTCCCATCAGCCCAGTGTGTGCTCTGGCATGCCTTTGAAAATGTGCCCCCCCCTTTATGTCTGCTTCCTCCAGTCCATTCCTGAGCCACTGCAGGGACAGACTGAGAACCTCCAGGGCAGCTGGTCTGCCTGATGGGCCCAATTCATCAAGCCTGCGAGGGAGGAGGCCCACGGGGGCCCATGAGCTGGGGGCCTGTTGTTGACTTTATTGTGATATTTATTAAATAAACCCTGATGAGAGGGCAGTGATAAGAATTCTTTCAACTTGCACGGTTGGGTGGTGCATTCTAGACCTGGGGGCCCAGCCACACAGGAGGAGATAAAGAGTGATGAGAGTATAAAGCAGAGCTGAAAAGACAGGGAAAAAACAAGAGACGACGTGTTACCGGTTACCCAAAAGACGGATGACTTGCCGAAGGCCTGGGCTGAAAGTCAGAACGCCCCTTGTGGTGTTGCAGTTCAGTGTCCAGCCCTCCAGCATATACAGGCTTTCATGCCCCCAGCAGGAGACGGGACAGCTGGGAAGGAGGAGGGGCAGAAGTCGGCTGACTCTTCAGTCGAGGTATTAACCAACAGCCAACAGTTGGCATGTGAAAATCAGTTTGGTTGTTCTCCCTGCTGCTGCTCACAATCCTGGCTGCATTGTAATTGCAAGTAGCCTCCAGTCCCACAGTCTCCTTTTTCCACACCCTGCTACCCAGCTGCTAGACAATGAGCGGGGCCAAGCCTAGAAACACCCTCAGGGTAAAATATGCTGGGAAATTTAGCACCAAAACCCACAATCAATGGGATGAGTTATTTGGTATTGTTTATTAGATTTCCCCCGTACAGCCTTTTAAACAGTTTTTCCTCGAACAGTCTCTGGACTCCTTTTGTGTATTTATTTTGAGAGCTCATCCATGTTACTGAATGGCAAGTTTCAAGGAACGGTGCTTCAGGCTTACATCCTGATACACGATTGAAACAGAAGCCATGTGAGGAGGGTTCTGCGGTATTGCAGTTCTGCCCGGGGGGACTCGCGTGGGGGCAGATTGGATGGTTGGAATAGGGAGTAACGGTGCAGGGTTAAGTGAGCCAAGTTATTAAGGGAGTGGATTACTCATGTAGGGCTTCATTACCAATAAACAAACCTCAAAGGCCAATGAACACACGTGAATGAGGGCTTCTCCCTCTAGATGAAGTCATGGCTTGCAGAGTTTTAATTGTCTGCCTAATTAAAACGTTTTGGACGTTGACACAACCTCCTGCTTCCATCATTTCATTTGGATTCTTTTCTTTAATACTGAAGATTACGGGTATGTGGAAGCATATTTTTTTTTGTATCCAGTAGCATCACCAGCCTGGCTTGGGTTTTTCATTAAAAGACCATGAGAAACAAAACCTTATTAAGACCATATTAAGATTTATAAATGGCCAAATACTGTGCTTCATATTACAAGTTTCAGTGTTAAGCCTTTAAAGTCCCAACAGTAAAAGAAAGATGAAAAATAAACATGAAAACACACTTTTTCTTGCTTCTGTTCAGGAATCTCAATACAGGAGTGAATAATAATAATAATAATAATAATGTAGCAGTGAAGCCAGTTCTACATGGGAGTTGAAAAGCCCTACGGATTCAGCAAACTGTTTTACTGAAATGCTGTTTAGAAAAAAGATCCATGGCTTCCTCTCAGCTCCCACACGGCATTGTCATGTATCTGCAAAAGCGATTGAGTGCAAAAGTTAACCAAGAGTCCCTTAGGTCTCTCGTAAGAGCACCGAATAGGAGGATTCCATTAACCACGAGGTCTCGGTGCGGACTAAAGTGTGTGCAGGTGTGCTTAAGAGGAAATCTTTCTTCCCATATTCACGAGTGCGCGCAAACAATAATATTAAACAACTCAAGGATGTGAACATTTCTGTTTGACTTACTGTATGAGACCGCATGAGAGTGTGGGCATGAAGACCCGGGTCTCAAGTATCCTTAAAAATAGTGCGAGCTTATTCAGTGCATTTATTACGATCTAACTTGGACTAAATACTTTAAATGAGCAAAATAGTCTCATTGAATGGATTTTATAACTTAAACTTGTGAAATCTCGACTCCTGTTGAACAGTGATGACAGGGTTTGGAGTCGAATTCTTTAAAATAGAATAAATCTTTCAGAACATTAAAAAATTTTGTTCCTTTTCATGAAACGAGTCTAGTATTGGTGAATAGCTTAACATGAATATCTTTCACAATCCTTTTTTTTTTTTTTTTTTTTTTTTGCATTGGCATACCCACTAATTGGTATATGGGATGATATCCTGCTGGTAGATTAGCCAAGCAGAATAATTGCTTATATTTATTGGGTGTGAATCGAGTAAATGTCAATACAGTACCTTATGTGTGCTCTGTAATCAGGTACAATCTATCCTTGGAAAACTATGTCTTCACATATGTATGAAGGGGATTTTTAACATAACAGGGATCCCTCACTTTCCGCGGTTAATGGGGACCGAGACCGCCTCCCGCGACCACTGATTTCCGTGAAGTAGGATCGACCCCTTGACTGACGTATATGTACATGTATATGTGTATAAAATATCAATCAATACATATTCAATTCTATAAATGCCTATAATAACAATTAAACATTCAAAAATAAAGCATAAGATGTAAATAAAATATAAATACACATACATATAGACGCAAGCGTGCACACACACACACACACACACACACACACACAAACACACACACACACACACACACACACACACACGTGCACCTCACATAAAAATGTAAGTAGTTTTGTTGGGGGAGCGGCGTTTGGTTTTTTATTTGTTTTTATTTGTTTGGGGGGGGGTTGTTTGTTTTTTTTTTTGCATAGTTGGCCTTGTTTTTGCGACATTTTCCTGAACTTTTCCCCTATTTTCCCTTAATTTCCTTATTTTTGATTTTTCGATGAATATTTTTGAAAAACCCGCAATGCACTAAAGCCGCAGAAACTGACGCACGAAGTAGCGAGGGATCACTTTACACCAGTATATAAAGACATTGTTATGCACCTGAATGCTTCCATAATTTTGTGGCATCCGTTTGTTGAAGACCTGGAAGTGATGGTCAGGTGTCCATACGATCTTGCTCATATCATGCGAGTGTGTGATGAATTCGCCAGTTCTGGTGGAGTAATTGGAATATGCCTGTTGACCACACCACTTGAGGGAACATTACTACTAGAATTCATTATATCCCCATAACTGTGTTATTGCCATCATCATTATTATTATTTTCATTCCACCCCCATCACTTATTATAACAACAACTGCATGTTTGGACTCGCGTTTGTGCCTGTAATGAAGTTGGAATTTAAATGCTCTCCAGAGAGGTGTGAAAAGCATTTCAGACGAGAAGCAAATATTATAGGGAGCAGTGCTGGACTGAGGTAACCTTTTAAAATGCGCACCGTTACCTTCAGTGTTTCGACCCAACACCACTGACTAGGCTGGTCAATTTCTGGGGTCTAAAATAAAGCTGTATGGGTGCGTTGAGAGGATTCATGAATATATGGTAATGGAGTGTGAAAGTTATGGTGCTTTGTACCTCAGTGAATTATTATTATTATTATTATTATTATTATTATTATTGTTTTGATTACTGCAAGAAAATTATCTTGGTACAGTAATCCCATTACCAGGGTGGCACAGTGGCGTAGTGGTTAGCATGTCTACTTCACAGCAAGTAAATCCTAGGCTGTGACGTTTCTGTGTGAAGTTTTTGTGTTCTCCACGTGCTCGCATAGGTTTCTTCCTGGAATTTCAGTTTTCTCCAACCGTCCAGTGATGTGCACGTCAGGGTAACTGGCTGTTCTAAATCACCCCAGGTGTGGATGCGAGTGTGAGTAGTTGTGTGTGGTAGCCCTGTGGCACTCTGCCAAGCTATTCAGGGTGCGCCCTGCCTTGTACTAGTCTTGGCCCTGCGACCCTAACAAGATTAAGCGGTTCGGGAAATGAGAGTGAGTGAATATTTTCCCCTTATAAAACTACTAATACCACATACGAATACAAAATACTACATACTAAAAATATTTCTTGAATACACTTCTGCTTGTCCTTTTGAGGAAAATGTTTATATACGAAGTCAAATACAAAATGGGTCATGCTGCTCCAGCATAGCAGCGTCACCTCAGACTGAGTAGGTTCTGGATCCGAATATCATTTTCCTCCAGGTGCTCTGGTTTCCTCTCACAGTTCAAACACATGCACAGTAGGTCAACTGGCTACTCTCAATTACCTGTAGGTGTGAATGTGAGCATGGATGGTGGTTTGTGTCTGTTTTAGCCTGATGAACCCTTCAGGATGTCCTTACCGCATGCACAAGTCAGCTGGGATTGGTTCCAGCTTCCTCCATGATCCTGACCGATGAGCAGTGTAGATAGAGGATGGATGGATAAGTTGTGCAGCTATAAGAGAACAATGACTAAGAAGTGTGACTGTCATGAAGTGAATGTATTGGTTATTGCTAAGTCCTGAACTGATTATTCCATAAACATTGCAATTTTCCAGCAATGAAATTATCTCACTTCATTTGCGAAAACAAACCCAGGTCTTTTTTTTTTAATTGTTACAACTGTACGTTATAACCTCATATAACTATAAGAAGGAGAACTTGAGGTTACAGCTCCTAGAACAGCTCCAGTAAGTATCCATCCTTACATGGTGCTAGATCAGCAGTGTTACATGTTCTGCATCAGCCTGCATGGAGAGAGTCCTTGTGAAAGATGTTGCTATAGAAACGATAACGTAATAGAACAAGAACATTCGCATAACCTAGAATTTGTCTTGCACCTACATCGCTGCTGGGCTGTTCAAGAAAATCAGACAACACTCTCCGATGAATCAGAATCGAGAATTCAACAGTGACGAATTGCAGTGCTGGTTCTGTATACAGTTGAGTCCTATAACAGAGCGATGTTTTAAGCATGGGCTCCCAAATAGGTTGTGCTTGACTTTCATGAGCCTAAAATAATAATAATATTAATAATAAAAATAGTTATAGTAGTAGTCAGGCAGTGGTGGCCCGGTGGTACGGTGTTGGGTTACTGATCCTAAGGTTGGGGATTCAAGTCCCACTGTCAACGCTTGTCACTGCTGGCCCCTCAGTTTAGCTAACTGGGTTATCAAAGGCTGGCCATGTCTCTCACGGTCTATGGTGTGAGGCTGTAAAAGAACCATTGTTGATTTTCAACAAGAGTAGGCTGCACAGCCGTCAGCGTGTTTCTGCTCTGTGATGTCCAGCGAGTTGTCCAGGGTGTACTCTGCCCTCACCCAGAGTTGGCTGCGATGGGTGCCAGCCTCCCTGTGATCCTAATTAGGATGAAACGGCTAAGAAAATGAATGAATGAATAAATGAGTAATAGTAGTGGTGGTGATGGTGGTAGTAGTATTAGTAATAGTGGTGGTGGTGGTAGTAGGATTAATCGTAGTGGTGGTGGTGGTGGTGGTGGTAGTAGTAGTATTGGTGGTAGTAGTAGTAGTAGTGGTGGTGGTAGTAGTATTAGTAGTAGTGGTGGTGGTGGTAGTAGTAGTTTTAGTGGTAGTAGTAGAGTGGTGGTGGTGGTGGTGGTAGTAGTAGTATTAGTGGTAGTAGTGTGGTGGTGGTGGTGGTGGTGGTGGTAGTAGTAGAGTGGTGGAGTGGTAGTGGTAGAGTTGGCTGCGATGGGTGACAGCCTCCTGTGAACCTAATTAGGATTAAACGGCTAAGAAAATGAATGAATGAATAAATGAGTAGTAGTAGTAGTAGTGGTGGTGGTGGTAATAGTATTAGTAATGGTGGTGGTGGTGGTGGTTGTGGTAGTGGTAGTGGTGGTGGTGGTAGTGGTATTAGTGGTAGTAGTAGGGTGGTGGTGGTGGTAGTAGTAGTATTAGTGGTAGTAGTAGAGCGGTGGGGTGGTAGTAGTGATGGTAGTAGTAGAGGTGGTAGTAGTAGGGTGATGCTGGTAGTAGTGGTGGTGGTGGTAGTAGTAGTAATAGTGGTGGTGGTAGTAGTAGTAGTGGTGGTGGTGGTAGTAGTAGGGTGATGGTGGTGGTAGTAGTGGTGGTGGTGGTAGTAGTAGTAATAGTGGTGGTGGTAGTAGTAGTAGTGGTGGTGGTGGTAGTAGTGGTGGTGGTGGTGGTGGTGGTGGTAGTAGTGGTGGTGGTAGTAGTATTAGTGGTAGTAGTAGGGTGGTAGTGGTAGTAGTAGTAGTATTAGTGGTAGTAGTAGAGCGGTGGGGGTGGTAGTGGTGATGGTAGTAGTAGAGTGGTAGTAGTGGTGGTGGTGGTAGTAGTAGTAGTAGTAGGGTGATGGTGGTAGTAGTGGTGGTGGTGGTGGTAGTAGTAGTAATAGTGGTGGTGGTGGTAGTAGTAGTAGTGGTGGTGGTGGTAGTAGTGGTGGTGGTGGTAGTAGTAGGGTGAAGGTGATAGAGTGGTGGTGGTGGTGATGGTAGTAGTATTAGTGGTAGTAATAGGGTGGTGGTGGTAGTAGTGGTAGTAGTAGAGCAGTGGGGTGGTAGTAGTGATGGTAGTAGTAGAGTGGTAGTAGTGGTGGTGGTAGTGGTGGTAGTAGTAGAGTGGTGGTGGTGGAAGTAGTAGGGTGATGGTGGTAGTGGTGGTGGTGGTAGTAATAGTAATAGTGGTGGTGATAGAGTGGTGGTGGTGGTGGTGGTGGTACAGTGACGGTGGTGGTGGTGGTAGTGGTGGTAGTATTAGTAGTGGTTGTGGTGGTGGTGATGGTAGAGTGGTGGTGGTATTATTAGTAGTAGCAGTAGTGGTGGTGGTGGTGGTGGTAGTAGTAGTGATGGTAGTAGTAGACTCATGATATGAATGAAAACGAGGCTTTAATTCTTACCAGATATGAGTTCACAGTTTGACGAAATTGTTTAAAAATACAGTATTTGGAGTCACACTTGAAATGCGTATCAGGTTAAAAACAATACGTTATTTTTTGTGCATGTCGGGTGGTCCTGCTGCGTCGCAGTTGGTTTGTGAATGTTTTTTGTGTCGGTCTTGCCTGGCTACCACTGCTGTGTTTTATAATCGAGCATCATAGGGTTGACTCCTTGCTGGCATTCAGGTGGGTTTTGAAAGGCTTTGTTCTGACACTCCCCCTCCTGAAACTCAAATCTCACATGCCAACTCATTCTCCTCCCACCCCGCTGGTGCTAAACTCGCTGTAAATGGATTACAGTCGACCGACACCACTCGGCTTTTCGTCAAGTCAGATATTTTACAAAACGTCCAAGTTTGAATATGTGCATGAGAAAGGAGAGTTGCAGTGGAAGTGTGTGTGTGTGTGTGTGTGTGTGTGTGTGTGTGTGTGTGTGTGTGTGAGAAAAAGAGCGGTGTAAGGGAGTGAAGAAGGGATTGTGGGAGGGAGGGCTGTGTTTATGTATTACCCATGTGAGAAGAGCTCAGGGTTGAAGGAAGGTAGTGCAAAATTGTGTCCCTCAGGCTCTATTTTAGTGCCTCCTCGGCCGCCTTTGCCATTTTCGACACTGAGTGCTGCATTTGTGAGCTCCCGCCTTTAATTTTTCAGCGTTTTGTTCCGTTTGCATAACCTCTTGGCGAACCCTCAATGTTGTCAATCTGACACGGTGGATAAAAATCCACCCCGCACCTTCTGCTTCTTCTCTTTGTGCACTTGACAAAATGTTTTTGTCATGAATGTAATTATAGGTGATGGATCTGATTTCAAATTCAGCGTGGACGGTGATGTGCTTCACATCATGGCGGTTTCTCTATACACACTCTGTCTTTGGTAGGATTATTAATTTCTAGGCTTTTTTTTTTTTTTTTTTTTTTTTTTTGCAAATCACCAGTTGCTTTTGCATGCAATGCAGGTCGTATATTACCATTATGATGAATGCGAATGAACTTCAGTGCTCGCGTAAGTACTGTTTGACTCGCTTGCGTTTGAAATAAATAGGCATTTTCATGCGTTCTGTTTAGCAAGAAAACACAATTTGTACAAATTTGCATCCGGCGCAAAATAAAAAAAAAATAAACAAAACAAAAACACACACTGACATTCAGCGGTTGGTGCTTAAAGTAATCTGATTACAGTTCCTCATCATGTGGGCTGAGAATGTGAGAAAGAAACAAAAAAAAAAAATACCATCCAACACAAATGTATAATTCAACAGAGCTTGGGAGGGAAACGAAAATGTAATTGAGGTGGCGGCGGGTTTTGGCGCTTTATCAATAATCCGTTAGCAATTACTGCACATCGTTTCCTTCATATCATTGCGTTCGCTTCTTTTTCCCCTCTGGAAGAACTTTGCACCGCTGACAGCTGTTTCAACATAATTACAGCAGAGGTGAAGGACGTTTACTGATGAAGCTAGTCTTCAAATAGAGGTAACCAAAAAGAGGCCAGATATGATGGCGGTGGAAGAAGAGGGGAGGGGAGAGGGATTCAGTGGACGTGTTTATAATATTCAGTCTGACATCTCACGTTTTCAGAGTTCGTAGGCCATTTAACCCTGCCTCGATGCCTGGTGCAATATTAATGCTCTTAAAACACAGATGAGGTGAATGAGGGCAGGAATCGCACGGGATTGCTGCAGGGATCATAACTGTATGCACACACACACACACATACACACACACACACACACACACACACACACACACACACTCACAGATACATATACATATATATATATATATATATATATATATATATATATATATATATATCCACACACAGTCTTTCATATAAGCTAAAATAACTAGTAGAACAGGATGCGTTCATGGAAAGAATATCACCTGATTGGTCTGCAGCCTCAGGGCTTGGGTTCCGAGGTCGGCGAGGGCATTTACATGTTGAGTTTACATATGCGCTCCCAATGCTTGCCAGGGATTCTACTGGGTACTCCAGTTTCCTCCCAAAGTCCAAAGACATGCACATTAGGCTAATTACCCGGTCATTTACTAAACTGCTCATTTCTAAGGTTGCATGGCGGCTGTGCCTGCACAGGGAGAAGGCGTAATATAATCTGAACAGCTTTCCAGACCATCCCAGGGCCAACACACAACAATTCACACTCCTATTCACACCTATCAGTAGCTTGGAATAGCAGATTATCCGAACGTGCATGGTTTCGGACTGGAGTAGGCACAGGGAGAGCATGCGAACTGCACCCAGAAACACCCAAACACGGGACTTGAACCCAGAATTTTCTTGCTCTGAGAACCGCCCTTAGGCTAATTAGCTGTTCCAAATAGCTCCTAACTGTGAATGGTTGTGTGTGTGTGCTGGCCTTGTGATGGACTGGCAAGCTGTTCGGTGTGCAGCCATCCTTCATCCAGAGTCATGACCCTTTTGGGGCTAAGCGTTTTGCAGATGAATAAATGAATGTTCAGTCACGTTGGTTACTTATGCATAATTCGATATCAATTTTTGTAAAGGAATTTTTAACGGAACTTTCAACTATAGGGCAGAGGTGGCCCCGTGGTTAAAGCTCCAAGTTACTGATCCAAAGGTCAGGGGTTCGAGTCACAGTGTCGCCAATTTGTCACTGTTGGGGTCTTGAGCAATGCCCTTAACTTTAACCCTCACCTCTCAATTGTATAAATTAGATAAAAAGTGTAAGTTTGTAAGGATGATGGTGTCCGCCAAATCCTGTAACTGTACTATATACATCTATTATATTGCATTTCCGTTATATAGGTGATAAGGTTTCAATAAAAATCTAGAAGCATGGGCTTATATACACAGAGTCCATTCTATAGATAAATTTCAGCCATATGGAGTCCATCATCATGCAAATTAAAAGAGCGACACACAAAAATACTGGTTTGTAATTATATTCTCCGCCCTGCATACAGTTACAGGCATGTGCTTTTTGAATGAAATGAAATAATACTTTGAAACTGAATCTGGCTTAATGGAGATTAAAGGATAAAGGTGTGTTTACTTGAAACTCCCCAAGCCCTGCAGAGTGCGCTCCACTTCCCAAAATTCCCCTTAAATACCTGTGTGTGTGCCAGAGGCTCTTGGATGCGGCGTGGAATTTTGATCCACTGGGAAGCAGGGATTGGGGGAGTGTGGGCAAGGAGGTGCGGTGGAGGAGGCAGGGGATCTGTGGAGGGTGTGGGGAATCTGAATAATAAATAAATACGATGGTGAGACAGCGAGAGAGAGAGAGAGAGAGAGAGAGAGAGAGAGAGCGGGAGAAAGCATTAAGTGGCGCGAGGAAGGTAAGAAAGCCGAGACAGAGAGGCAGACAGAGAGAGTGGCACAACAATAAAGCCAGCTGGATTACGTAAACACTGAGCAACAGTCTCTTTGTACACGCCCACCTCCTTCTCCAACCAGTTATAAAAGAGACCTGGTTGTCTTAAAGCACAATACATGAGAAAAATATGAACCAAATCTAGCTAACCAAAGGAGAACAGTATTTCTTGCATGCTCAGTAATGTGTTTTGACAGGATCTGAGGTTCTCCGTTAGCAGATGTACCAACGTGTAGAATTTAGCAAGAACATTTACAATTCGGAAGATTTCCTTATGAGAAAAGGAAGACATCTGATAACGGCGAGTAAAGCAAAAGATCTGTCGGAAAGTCACATAGACCAGACAGTCACAGGAGATCGGAGCCATCCCAGTTGAATTGGAACCATCCTTTAAAGTGCTAATTCGTTGTCTCATATAGCCAGAATGACTTCAAAGTGGATGATATTTAGCTTGTCGGAGGTTAACCAGCAGCGTTAAGTGCTCTGGGCACCTCTAATGGAATAGGTGAGAAGCATGGAGCTACCTTACTGCCCTGTAGGGCATGCTTTCCATTCACGGAAAGTTTGATTGTGTTGGAACGAACCGTGGGTTAATAAGCATTGGATCAATTTGACCGTTAAATCTACGAAAGCATCCATGAGGTGTGCATGACCTATCAGATGTTACTGTAGATTTCCCTGGAGATTAAAATGTACATGGAACAGCAGTTGCCACATATGAATCACAGTTACTGCTGGTAGACCTGACGGCTGCACTGACAGCGCATGGTAGGTAAAGGTAGGTAAAGTCTGTTGGGTTTTTACACCCGAGCCTCGTGGCTCATCAGGCCGGTGCTTATCCCCGGTTTCCGTAGCGTGAAGCGGCCAGGAGTTCAACTCCCCCTGGATGGGACGCTAGTCCATCACAGGTTACCTTCCCAGTATATTTTTACTGGTACCCATTTATAGTGCTGGGTGAACAGAGGCACACTTGTGGTTGAGACCTTGCCCAGGGGTCTTAGCACAGTGAGGGTCTCAGTGGGATTCGAACTCACAACCTCCCGATCATGACCGCAGCACTCTAACCACTACGTCACTGGCCCCACTGACAGCGCATACGCTCAGGTTTTTAAGGTGAATGCGTGTTTCCTCTGCCAATGTTTTTGTGTGAGACCGCCTCTAAAATCCACCTGAATAGTCAATGTTTGAGTGTCGTAGCCTCAGCCTTGGTGCTCTCATATCCACCAGCTACCTGAGACCTATGTGTTTAATGTTCGATCAGCATTCGGTTAACTCCTGAGGTCTGTATGCTGAGGTCACACACAGCCAGTTGATACATGAGAACTGTGGCTGGGACTACAGTGGCCATTCTGGTGGATTTTGGAGGTGGGCTCCGTCAAACATGCGTGGAGGAATTCTGTGAGTGTAGATGGGGTAGCCAGTTGGGGGGGGAAAAAAAAAAAAGTGTTGATTTGATCTGGTACCTGACCCACAGCATATTTCAACACATGCAAACTCACCATGAATGGATGCCATATCCTCATGGTTGTCGGTATAGTGCCACAGTCGGTCAAGTATTCCGGCAGTAGTGTCCAGATCACAAAAATAATGCGGGTGAACCCCGGAAGGCAAAAAACCCTGCTGTTGTTTACTATTAACTGGTTTCAGCTATGTGAGTTCAAGGTTTCAGATAGAACTCAGCATTTCAGTAATGTTCTAGGAAACAATATTAATTTTGGGGGAAACAACATCTGCTATTGAAAACAGCATCAAAAACGAAGAGATGGCCACCAACACCCAGAGACAAGATACTAACAATCAGTACTTATTATCAACCGATGACATCACCAACGAGGAACCTCTGGCTTGACCCTTCTGTCAGACTGCTGTATAAAATCATGAGTAGCACTCAGTCCATTGAGACCCCGACTCACACATCCACACATGTCTAGCACATCCCAGTTCCATTATCACCTTCTGATGGCTCAGCCATAATGGAAGCGACAAACAGACAGCTAATATTGAGCATTAATATTTCATACATGCAGAAAAATCCATGCACATCCCACTCGTATGTCTTTGTCTCCCGCAAGTGTCACGTTAGGCCATCGGTCACGCTAATGAATATGTTTCGGGTGACAAGTCACTGTGTTCCATTTTTGGAAAATGCAATCTACTTTTCCACTTTGGGCATAAGTGTAGGTGGCCATGATGTCAAATCATCTCTTCTCCTACACCACTATTCATAGACAGTGTGGCTTTTGCCTGCATAATAGGTATTTAGGATTTATGTTTCCCAGAAAGGCTAAGTACACTGTTTCTGTGGCCAGACGTGGAACGGGGTTGCAGTCTTTTGCCAGTAATTGCACACTGACTGGAGAGATTGGTATCTTCTTCCCACCCCCCTCTAGGTTTGGCTTTTTTTTTTTTTTTTTTTTTTTTTTTTGCAAAAAGCCAAGTTTGACAAAAAGACAGCCTGGTTCTCGAGTACAGATTCTGGACTGTGTTGAGAGTAGGTTAACCTAAAAAAAAAAAATGGGTAGAATCCATCTGTTTATTTAAGATATGGTTCCTATTTTCATTAATCATTTATTCCAGCTGGTATGGAATTGGTTGTACTGGGTGCACTAACCCCTCCTGAACTCTCCGCATTTACAGGGTTAAGTGCTCGTCTCTCAAGCACTCTCGAGGAGAGGAGAGAGAAGAGGTGTCATTAGGAAAAGATGGCAGGGAAAGATGACAGCTGCCAGCCAGATGACATTTTCGTACCTACAGGTGGATGGGCTCACTGTGAGTCTCGCTAATCCACACTCTGGTCATGTTTCTTTACATTCCACTATGCTAGCTACAACTACTTCTTTCAGTCGGCTTAAGTTGAATTAACACCAGATTGGATTTCTCAGTAATGTCACATTTAACATTGCTGGAAAATGATGAGTGAGAGAAAATTGTTTTTTTTTTTGGCGCTAACAACCAAAACAGACCGTTTACCATACCGTATTGTGGATCTCAGAATGTAAAATAACAAAAATATGAAGCTAAACGACCAGTACAGACGCTCCCCGACTTACGTTCGTCCGTTTTATGTTTTTTTTTCGATTTTACGTTGTTTTTTTTTTTTTAAAGTCAAATTTTGAGTTTTGACGTACCTACGTAGTACTCTGATGTAATGACGTAATGATGCTGCGTCCATTGTTTACAAACGACAGACTGAACGTGCCCCTTCTTCTTCCCAGTTCAGTTATATATCAGTTGTATAGCATGTTACCCTTGTGTTAAGATGTCGTCTCTGTGAACTAACACTGTTTTGCCGACTTTTGTAACCCTAAGCAAATATAGTTGGTCAGAAGCGTAAGCCTACTACCATGGGTGCAAGTCTCATACACAAAGATGAATTAACTATCTGCTCGGATCGGCGTAATCTACCATGCATACGTAGTTAAGCAAAGAGAGTTGTAAAATGAAAAAACCTGAATCCACAAAAGAAAGATAACTCTCTGCTCTGCTGGTGATTCACATCAGTGCAGGCTGTGTTCTAAATGAGTTCAACGGTACCTTTGCACACTTGAAAGACCTAAAGTCAGTATAACCCACAACAAGTACACTACTTTTGGTTTTGAGCGCCTCACATATTGTAAGCATTGATTGGCTGTTTTAAGCTTCATGTAAAGTGACTCGGTGTAAATAAGTGACTTATTTGAAATTAATGTTGATATTATTTGATATATTTGATATTCTTTTACAATGTTATGTTTATAATAATTGATTTAGGGGTGTTTTATGAGATACGGTAATGGTATTTATGGATGTATAGTACAGTATGAGCGTCATACGTCACAGGTCACTGTAACAACTTACGTTCACTTTCAACTTACGTTTGACCGTCCGGAACCAATTAAAAATGTAAGTCGGGGAGCGTCTGTATAGTGATTAGCGTGCCCACCTCACAACAAGAGTCGGGCCGGTGGTGTAAGAGGTTAGGGTGCTGCACTCATGATCAGGAGGTTGTGTGTTCAAATTCCGTTTAGACCCCCACTGTCCTAAGACCCCTGGGCAGGGTCTTAACCACGAGTGTGCCTCTGTTCACCCAGCAGTATAAATGGGTACCAGTAAAAATATACTGGGAAGGTAACCTGTGATGCACTAGCATCCCATCCAGGAGGAACTGAACTCCTGGTCGCTTCACGCTACAGAAACTGGGGATAAGCGTCGGCGTCTGTGTAAGGGTTTACATGTTTTCCCTGTATTTGCTTGGGTTTCCACTGGGTACACTGGTTTCCTCCCACAATCCATAGACATTCAGATTAGGCTAATTTGCTGTTCCTAAGGTGTGAGTGATTGTGTGTATCTTATACCCCCATTTCATTGGAGCACGGCAGACTTACAGAAGAAAAAATGTTGTCATCCGCAAACGTTCTGCAATTATACCTCATCTTTTGTGTCATTCCGTGTGATTCTGTAGTTATTCCTCAAGTCTTCCTCCACTTCCATATGCTTCTGGCAGGCCAAAAAAATTCCGTGAGTGCTCCGTGGGGTCACTTTGGCGTACTTTGCCGTACCTGTTCCGCACATGCTGTGAACGTTCAGAGAGTGTAAGAATTTCCACGTCTCTGTAGGATTTTCACCCATTTTTCCGTGTAAAAATGCCGAAGCTCTTCCGTAGACTGCGTTCCGCGCCTTTCCGCTACGATCCTTGCATGCCGTAGTCCAGTGAAATGGGGGTATTACATTGTGATGATCTGGTGAGTTGTTTGTGTACCCTACCTTCGTCCAATGTCAGCTAAGAGGGGCTCCAGCCTCCCAGTGACCATAATAGTCAAGTGACCTGACAAGTGAGAGAGTCAGTGAGATTATGCAAATCATCAGCCTGGCATTAGAATCGCTAAACATATTCCTAATCCTTCAATATATAATACATGTTTCAGGATGGCGTTTTCTTTAAACTCTGCACCTTTATCGTAATTATAAAGCTTTACTGTCACTCTCTCCCACTCCATCTCTGAACATAGTGGTTCTCAGTGCGCTTGTCGCATGTAGGCTGGGAACAGGATGTGTGGTGTTGCGATTTGTCAGCCTGTTTGAGTGACAGTGCGCTGATGAGGCTTGTGCTTGCGTGGATTGTGTGCAGCAAAGGATATCATCACAGTGATATCAGGAGGAGAATGTGTGTGTGTGTGTGTGGGGGGAAACTATCATGAGTAATATGACCCAATTTCCTGGCATGCTTCATTAAAAAGCCAACGTAACATCTGTGTGATCACATTAATTTCCTAACAGCTTTATTTAATAAAATAGGACAAGAACTTGTACAGCTATTAGCATAATATGGAAATCCTGGTCATTACTGAGGTGTACTGTATGAACTGAAATGAGCGCCAAATAGACAAGCAGCAGGCAGTGCAGGAGAGGCACTGTTGATTTAATATTGAGACCTGATTATCAATGGGGAATTGGAAATCATCCTAAGAACCAGCGTGAGGACGGAAATCAGAAGACATGGAACGCTCCCTTTGTTTGGCAAAACGCTAAAGCCGTCAGAAGCCTCCCTGGCTCCGTGATCCTGCCGTATGCGATGTGTAAATAACTAATTAGAGCCGGTAGCAATTTCCGTGATCTGCAAATCACTGGATGTGGAAGGGAGGGGGGTGACACCCCACTGCACTCCTCCTTCCTTCAACTCTTTCCTTTACCGCTCTACTTTCATCTCCCCTCACTTATGGAGACATCTCATCTGGCTCCCTGCCTCTCACCTGTCCCTTCTCGCACTATCGTTTTCTCGCATGCAGACTTTTCATTTCTGTACCGCTTGGTCCCTACTGAGCAGAGGAAGATTGTTGCCTACTGCACATAAAGAAAAGGTTGGAAAATCACAGGTAGTTGAGAAGGCAGTTATGGAAAACCTTCTTCGGTGGAGATCATCTCCATCGGGCGCACAAGCACCCGAAAGTTGTCAGAGTAGTGTTAGCTTTGTGACCAAGAGATCGTTTGTTTCTTTTTAATGAAAAACGTTTACAACCCCAGATACTGTTGTTGTTGTTGTTGTTGTTGTTGTTTTTTCTATAAGATGTCACTCGGCATTGTGAGATAATAGCCCTGCGTCCTAAAAGTACTGGGTGTGGTCTTCATTTTTCCAACCCGGAAGAGCCCTCGGGGTCGACACAGAACACACTGGAGGGACTATGTGTCTTGGCCGGTCTGGGAACACCTTTGGTGTCTCTACAGAAGACCTGGAGAAACTGGCTGGGGAGAAGGAAGCCTGCACTTCATTGCTTCGGCTGCTGCTCCACGACCCGACCCCCGATAAAGCGGAAAAAGATGACAATGATGATTGCCGCAGTGGTGATGACCACATGCTTCAAAATCCTTTACTTAAAACCTCCAATTGTTTATTCTGATATATATAGAAATGGCTGGTATTTTGTCCATTAGATATCGTGCCATTACATGTGCATTTAAACATTCGGCCATGTTGCCGAGTGACATGGTTTCTCCTCAAGAAGGCTGTGTGATTTCTTGCTATGCTGGTTTTGATATTTGTGAAGAACAGTTCTCAAACTATTCACCTCAGTTGCGATATAACAGTGCCTATTTTGAAAGGGACAGCTAGCTAGCCAGTGATACGGCTGTAATCTATAATATGGGACTCCAGCGAAATGGTTTTAAGACAAAATGTCATCATCATCTATTAAGCTACTGATTTCTATCCAACTGGGGCTGTAATGCATCAGGCCCCATTTTCTGGCCACAACACCACTATAACCACCAAGATATCACTGTAGCCAAACGAGGCACATTTTATAGCCAAACGTTCCTGTTATCTGTTGAGCCATAATTTGAATTGTCATTATAATGGATTGGACCAAAGTTTCTCCTGATTCCACCATCATAGTAACTAAACTGCTATTATAATCAGTTGGGCCAGTTTTCAGACAAAATGCCACTTGAATCCTTGGGCCATAGGCTCCAGACAAAAAAGCCACTTCAAACAATTGTGCCATAGGGTTCAACCAATTGGCCAACAGGCTGCAACCAGAATGAAATTTCAAACATTTGGGTCATAGACTCCAGTAAAAATGCCACGGTAACCAAACAGACCGTAGAATTCAGCGAAAATGTGACTTCAACCAATCAGAGCAAATGCTCTTGTGTTACTCTGCACTCAAAGCAATCACAGTTTATGATGAACATGAACTGTAGCCAAAAAATCCGAAGCCAAAATGTTTTCATAACCAACTGCAAATTGTAACTCCTGGGTTCTACTGGGACGATCGACTGCGGCCGCTGTAGCTCATTTCAGGAGCAGTTCTTTGCAAAAATAAAAACAAACAAAATAAGCCACCTAGTTTGCTTTTGTAAGGATCTGCGTTCGGTCTGCGTAGAGCAGGAGCTGGAAGTACAAAAATCATGGGGAGTACAATCAAATTATCAAGGAAACAAAATCAGGCAAACAAAACTGTTCTGAAACGCTGAAATGTGTGGTATGAAGCTTTGAGGAATAGAATGAAACCTTATGACGTATAACGTGATCCCACGCCCAGTGAAATCCAGGCGTGAGGACATAAACGGCATAGGGCTGCATATCAGAATGGTTTTTATATTTTGCTGTCTGGAACTGGACTTTTTTTTTTTTTTTTTTTTTTTGCAAATGCACAGTATTCCATGTATTGTATGATCAAAATTATCAAAACATTTACAGTCATTGGTAAACGTCAAGTCAACATTCATGTATAAAAGCCCATATCCCACCGACCTATTACCCGATTTTAATCAACTAGGACTTAAAACACCCTCAGATGGTACTGAATCATATGTGCTATCAGAATTCTTGAAAAGAAATTTCTTCTACTATTTACACCTTAAATATAAACATTTTTCATTTTTGCCTGGACACAAGTCTTGTTGCAAAGACCTAATTTCACTTTCAAGGCTATACTGTATTTATTTATTTTTTTTAAATAATGAAATGTCCTTGTTTATAAGTAGATATATAATATTCTAACAAACATAACATCAGATTGAAGATTTAAAATCATCACTCAGGGTCACTAGAGCCTCTGAAAATATGACCATGATTGTACCAGACTCCTAGTAGTTGCTTGTCATGGTAAATAATTATTTTATTAAAAGAACCCGACACCTTCAAGATGTTCAAATTACAAATAATAAAAATTGTAAGTGCTACTAAAATTCTTGAGGCCCAAGACCCTTGTAATCCATTTTGAATACGCAAGTAAGCCATTTTTGAATGCCACTTGTTCATCAAAGAAAACAGTCTGTGATCAAATGTATTGTGGGAAATCTGAGCCATCTGTAGGTTTGAAACATAAAGGGAAGCAATAATCCGTTGATATTTGCGTCCGGGAATGTTCCACACATATCTTACACAGCTTTGTGATGCCTGTGTACTGGAGGTGACCCTAAACCATGTTGTTCACGTTCATACGTGACAGGCTCTTCGGTGAACTCTGCGACCAGCAATTTTCTATATGGTCAGGAACAACTCTGGCGGCTCAGCAGTACAATATTGAATAACTAATTTATCTTGAATATCATTTTTTTCCTTCATGTTTGTACTAACAGTTTCCATGTGTTCGGGTCTTGGTAAGCACATCGTGGCGTTCTCGCTGTGTCGTGTATAGTACTGCTGAAGCAGACATTGCAAGCTATGAGGCCTAATAGAGCCTTTGAGGGGGTCATCTGGAGGCTTCTGTGCAGGCAGTTGTTTTGTGGACAGTGTTCCTTGCATGACCGAGCTTACTTATGTCTACCAATGGGGTCTGAAATTTCTGACTGCTGCTTGCAAAGTATTTTCATTTGCTTTTAAAGAGCTTGAAGGTTTCTTCAGTTTTTGCAAAAAGATTTAATAAATTGCCAGGGCAGTGGTGGCCTGGTGGTAAAGGGTGCCGGATCGCTGATCCTCAGGTTGGAGGTTCGAGTCCCACTCTCCACAAGGTTGTCAGTGTCCTCCCAGTGCAGCTAACTGGGTTATCAAAGGCCGGCCATGTCTCTCACTGTCTATGGTGAGAGGTTCATGTAAAAGAACCATTGCTGACTTTCGTAAAGAGGAGCCGCAAAGCCGTCAGCGTGTTTCTGTCCCTTGCTAAAGGGTTGTGTCAGGAAGGGCATCCGACGTAAAAACCTATACCAAATCAAACATGCACATTATTATGACTTCCATGATGATGGAGGCAGATGATTTGCTGTGGGATGATTCCCTGAAAGGGAACAGTCGAACGGAAAGGAAGATTTAATAAATTGCCTGAAAGCTGATGTAATGCGTGTATTCTATGTATATTTAGTTCGTCAAGCACTTCATTATTATTATTTTTTAATTTTTTACTAATTTTACTAATTACTTTGTGCAAAAATTTGATGTTACATAATAGTGAAAAGTCTTTTGTCCAGCCTAGAGTCATTATGTTTTTTTTTTTTTTTTTTTTTTTTAGCTGGGACAAGTAGAAATAAAGTTACAATTTCCGGTTGCTTTCACAAAATGCTGATTAAAACGGGTTAATCGGTTGAAGGGTATGAGCATCAAGACTTTTGTCAGTGACTATATTCATCATTCATTTTCTGTAACCGATTAATCCTAATTAGGGTCGTGGCGAGGCTGGTGCCCATCCCAGCCGACTCCGGGCGAGGGCAGAGTACACCCTGTACAGCTCGCCAGGCCATCGCAGGGCAGAAACACGCTAGCGGCTATGCAGCTACTCTTGTGGAACGTCAGAAGTTTTTTTTATACATGAACGTCACACCATAGACCGTGAGAGACATGGCCGGCCTTTGATAACCCAGTAAGCTGCACTGGGGGGGACAGCAGTGACAACCTGTTGAGAGTGGGGCTTGAACCCCCAACCTTAGGATCGGTGATTCAGCACCTTTACCACCAGGCCACCAGAGCCTGACCGTATTCATATATCACGTGATCATGATGCTGCGTGATGCAAATATGAGAGCATCAAAGCCTATTTCTTTAAATTCTCTCCCTGAGGAGTTATAATGATTTTATGATGCTGTCTGGACACCAAACAAAGAACGTTGCATTTCTTTAATTGATTTTTTTACCTTGTTTCATGTAGTACACAAAAACTCCTTCCATGGTACGTTTGCATTAGAAGGACTAGCCAGTGATCCATTACTCTTCGTTTATGATCAATGATGAGCTCTCTTAGTGAGGAGACAGCGCTGCTGTTGGTGATTTATCGATTTTGTTGGAGCCACACCGTGTGCATGATAATGAGCAATTTAATACGTCGCAAAGCCATGAACGCTGAAGTATTCTCGAATTATTATAACGCCGCCTCAGTGCCTTTTCATCGACTTCTCCTTCCTAGCTATCTTTTTATTTGGTTCATGTGTTGAAAGCCACATTGGAATAACACCCGTCTGCTAACAGAGACTAGAGGCAGTAGATAAATGGTGTTAGCGGATTAGCATGGTGGAAACAGGCAGATGAGTTTAATGTGTTGGAGTTTGAACACTTTTCAGATTGTGTAAGGAGGGTGGAACGGTTGAAGGTGGTTGCTGTGCTGTAATGTATGCATTTTTAGAGCTTTTTTTACTGATTTGTTGTTGTTAATTTTTTTTTTAATCTAAATTTACACCATAGGGCAGTATGGGTTCGTATTAGTTAGTACATCTGCCTGACACAAGAAGGTCCTGGGTTCGAGTCCAAGGCTCAGCGAGGGTGTTCTTTCTACGCTGCTGTTGATTTCCACTCATGGACCAAATACACATGGACATACACATTCGGATAATTGACTGATTGAACTTGCCCCTAGGTCTGAATGTATATGATTGTGTACTGCCCTCCCAAGCCAGACCGCAGTATCTGCAATTTTAGCCAAATTGGCCTTTTATGTTTTTCTGACTAAGTGCAATCAGCTCCACCTAGTGATATAAATATTAACTATGAAAGACCTCTAGATACTGAGAAAATGCCTATGACAATGTGCAGTATCTGCAAAAAGGCATGCGACCCCCAAGTCCTCAGTTTCATGATTTTGCAGATACTGCGGTCTGGCTTGGGAGGGCAGTGTATGTGTTGGCCCTGCAATGGACCAGCGAGCTGAAATGGGCTCCAGCCTCACTGCAACAATATTATGTTTAAAATGCAAAGCAAACCGGTAGATGAATGAATAAATAGATTTGCACCATTGTAAGTTTGGATTTCTACGAACACTTCACCTTTATTCTTCTTTATCCTCCTTTCCCTACTCGTCTTTAATTATATTAGTATGTATTTGATTTATTTTAAAGAATACTAAAATACTGTAACAATGAATTTTTTACAGGATTATTTGACTTGACTTTTTTTAAAATAAAATATCCATCGATTTGAAAGGACAGCTTGTTCACTGCAAAGTTCATCCCACTGCACCTTGGCACCTAAATCTTGAGGTCTTGACTGACAAATGCATATTTATAAATTTTGCAGTAATGCTTTTTATTGCCTGAGGGCTTACATCTTTGCTTTGTTCTTACAACAATAATATCTGTTCACACGGCTGTGGGTGCTGAATCAATAGCAGTTTGACAAGATGATGTTTTCAAGGCGTGTTTTATATTCTCAATGTTTTCAGATGGTCTGAATCTGGTGCTTTTTTTTAAAGGCAAAGACTTTCAAGCACTTCCATTGTAATAACTTTTACAATGTGTACCAAAACCCACTTGCAATTCAGTTCGGAATGCATTCAACCCACTTTGCATTGCTTGACTAATCCCTGTAGAGCCCAAAACGTCTCCTTCCTGCTCCCTGAGCCACGGTTTTCTTTTGTCTCTTAAAGGAAAAAAATGAATGCCAGAGGAAAGGCAGGTGACAAGCTACAGACCTGAGGACTTGTACTAATTAACTTGTTTAAACAAACTTGACAAGAGGAATGGGGGGGGGGGGGAAGCTACCAGCGCCCCACCTCCCTCCCCCCTGTCAGAAAGCCATTACCAGGAAGGGGCAATAAGACATCATGGGGCGAAGCAGCTGTGTCACCATTACTGATGGACATGGAACACGCAACCCCAACCCCCCACCTGGCCGTACGCACATGTACGCGTACATGTGCGTGCACATGCGCGCTCTTATACCTAGTCTTTTTTTCCTTTGAGATGGAGTGCTTTGAAGATCCTGAGGTAGATTATTTGGTGTTTAGGGGTCAGGGCCTGTCAAAAACAGGGAGCTTTGTGAGCAATTCCAGACTTCTGACAAGCTGACCTCTCATCCTAAGTAAACAGAAGCCAAATTTCATTGTTTATCACTCTGAGAGGGAACGGGTAATAGAAGAAGGGGGAGGAGCCGCAAGAAAAGCAGTCCGGAAAAGGCGAGTTTATACCCTTAGGCCTCTATTGGCAGGGACTTAATATACGCTGTCCTAATTCTAAATCACAGATGTCTGATCAGTTTATACTGATATATATATATATATATATATATATATATATATATATATATATATATATATATACAGTGGTAGTTCACCTTATGATAGTCCCAGCAAACGAAAAATCCAGGTTACAAAAAACATTTTCCAAAATTTTTTGTCTCTGTATACGAAACAAGTTCTCCTTACAAATGTGCCAAACACGCCATTCAAACAATGCACGAGCTGCTCTCCCATTGACTATCTCCCAACATCCTGCCCCGCTGGCCTC
The DNA here is from genome assembly GCA_024760905.1 of Plotosus lineatus. Classification (NCBI taxonomy): domain Eukaryota; kingdom Metazoa; phylum Chordata; class Actinopteri; order Siluriformes; family Plotosidae; genus Plotosus; species Plotosus lineatus. Next base: position 26,130,257 of record CM045743.1, read on the forward strand.
CCATTGGCTTGGAGAGATGATGCAGCTCCCTTGAGCAGCAGCTTGTTTCATGAGTTTTTCGAGTATGCTCATTGCAACTTTATTTTTTGGCTTAGGCCTTTAACCTTGCATAAACATTTATAAGATTATAGCTCTGCTAAGAAGGCATGGTCAACACAAAGTTAGTACCTTAATAGGTATGCTTTTATAAATTTTAAAGGGTACTATTGGGGGCCTTGGAAGGAATCACGCGTTTTACATGTAAAATGCAGTTCTACTTATGAAAAATCCAGTTTTGGCTCTGGATCGGATAAATTACATAAAGTGATGTACCACTGTGTATATATACAGTGTGTGTGAGTGTGTGTGTGTGTGTGTGTGTGTGTGTGTATATATATATATATATATATATATATATATATATATATATATATATATATATAATTAGTCTTCAGGAAACCATTAAAGGGGAAAATCAGTGTAGAGGTTGTGGAGACTGCAAACATTAGAATTTGGATTTGGATTTTCTTGGGTGGCTGGCATAGTGGCATCGTGGTTAACTCATCCATCTCACAGCAACAAGATCCTGGGTGTGAGTCCTGTGCTTGGCAAGGGCATTCTATGTGTCCTCATGCTTGTGGGGATTTCCTCCAGGTGTTCCTGTTTAATTCTACAGGATAAAGTTAGCAATGAAGCATGTGGCAAATTGGTGAGGGTCAACAATGCCAAATGTAAAACATTAGAATTGTGGCAGATCTATACTCATTTGCTAAGCCGCTCAATCCTATTAGGGTTGCAGGATGGCTACAGCCTACCTGAGCTGAAACTGTGTGATGGTTGGATGCTCCCTGGGTGGCATGGTGGTGTAGTGGTTAGTACGTTCGCCTCACAGCAAGAAGGCCTGGGTTTAATTTCCAGCCTGGGTGTTTCTGTGTGGAGTTTGCATGTTCTCCCCGTGCTTTTGTGGGTTTCCGCTGGGTACTCCGGTTTCCTCCCACAGTCCAAAAACATTGAGAGTAGGTTAATTGGCTCTTCCAAATTTTCCCGTAGGTGTGAGTGAGTCTGTGTGTGGCCTGACGAACCATACAGTAGATCATTGTGATCACAGCCATGACAATCCCTGTATGAGCATCAGTCAAGCTTCAGGGATCGACGTCCATTCCTCGTGATTGGTTGCAGACATAGAGAGAGAGAGAGAGAGAGGGATGCACCCTGAGCAGCCCACCTCGCCATTGCAGAGCACACAACCATTTACTCTTACAACTAGGGGCAGTTTGGAACAACCAATTAGCCTAAAGTGCATGTGATTTAACCATGGATGAGCACCAGGAGCAAACCCACACAAGCACAAGCAGCTCACATGAATTAGCCTTGTTGATCCCAGGACTTGAATCCAGGACCAGCCTGCTATGAGGGGGACATGCTAACCACTATGCCACCATGCTGCCCCAGAAACTGTTACCCAAAGTAAAATTTGAACATCATTCGATATAGTTTTCTTATTGTTATTACCTACAATAGCGGGAGAATCGGGAGAAGAGTCGTGTGCGAGGGGAGAGGGGAGGGTCAATGGATGAGGCGCATGAAAAATGATCTCATGAAAGTGTTCTTTGCTAGAGGAAATTACATTACCGTTATTGTTGACGCTGCATCAGTAAAGACCGTCCCAGCTCCTTTGTTCCCAGTGGGGGCTTTTTTTTTTGCAGCATGCTCTGCATCTTAACCTTTCCTCTTCACCCACCAAAGACCTTTAGTAAGGGATCCTGCCTTTGCAGTCCCAGCACGATTTCAAGTCTGTGTGTTACTGTTTGCCTGTAAATGATTAGATCCTCAGTTTCGAATAACTCCGTTAACTCATCCACAGTTTGTCATCAGTAAATTACGGCTCAATTATAGCTACTAGATACCAGGAGAATGCTGAGTCGCTGAGTCAAATGAGCGCTGTGCACGCCGTACGTGTTTCAATCCTGCTATTGAAGGCTAATAGAGACGTGACAGGTTCTGATTGAAGGCGAGAGAGAGACAGAGAGAGAGAGAGAGCGAGAGAGAGAGAGAGAGAGAGAGAGAGAGAGAGAGAAGACCTTTTCACTCTTCAAAAGGAAAGTGTTTCTGAGGATGGCAGCAGACACAAGTGATCACACGTATTGTAATTAGAGAAAAGACCATTATCTCACAAAGATGTTTTCCTTCACAGGCCAGGGGAATATTTGCCTTGAGGATTTTCTGCCGTAAGTTAATAATAGAAGTGTTCAGGTTCATTAGAGAATGCACTTCCGAAGGCCAGATCTGTAATAGGAAAGGACTTCTCCACTCTGCACACATATATTACAAATCACGCACTCCTTTCTTTCTTCTCTTCTGTCACACTCATACTTGTAATCACGTTCTTTCAACATACTTTCCTAAGATGGTGATTAAGGCCTTCTAATGAATTTAGAGTTTCTCTCTACAGTTAAACGTCAGAGCAACTAAGGAAATTAAGTCAGGGCAAATTTGTCTCCGATGATGTCGCTATTTCTGCCTTTGAGAATTAACGCATTTATTAAACCAATGATTTTAGATGTTCCTTATTAATTGGAAAAACTGCTCGAAGGTGTTGTCGGAAAAGCGCTCAGCAAAAACTTGAAATGAAACTCGGGGCCGTTAATTAGCAAACAAAATCACTCACTCGGGTTAAAGCCCCATCATCACCACTTTGTGCTTGCAGATTAATAGATTGTGCTCGTTAAAAAAAAAAAAAAAAAAAAAAAAAAAAGCTAATTTCAGATCTAGTTTTAATAGCTGCCTGAGATCCCCGTGGAGCCGGTGAGGGGAGTCTGTAAGCGGCGGCTTCGCCGGCTTATATAGCACTTCACTCCAAGGCTTTTGCTTGGCAGCATGTGTCAGTTCAAAGGCAGCTGCACCAGGAGCTGGGGTGGCCGGGTGGTGATGATGATGGTGGTGTGTGTGTGTGTGTGTGTGTGTGAGGGTGTGTGTGTGTGTGTGTGTGTATCCGTGGGGCGCGGCTAGCCTTAGGTTGTGCACTAGAAGTGGGTAGGTGCTAACGAGAAGAGAAGGCCGCCAGGCTCTTGATTGAGTTGCAGCTGTCGGACATGTCAACAGCAGCCGCTCAAGCTGGATTTTGAGCACGTGCAAACATAGCCTGGGTGGCCGCATGGCTTTCATTAGTTAGGGGCCACGTGCACACTCAGGGGTCCACCAGCGGCCATGGGGTTGAAGGGAAACAGAATAATTTTCAATCCTGTAGACAAATGGATAAGCTGCCAGAAGGCAAGACCGAGGTGAATTGGGAACACTTTACCAGAATCTTATGCAAATTTTTATGATGCCTGTTTAATTTCCAGGGCCATTTTCCCAAACTAGTTAATGTTTCTGTGTCTCGGGCTGCACTTTACCCAACCTGATTGGTCTTTTTGTGAGACTCATTACCTTCTACTGTGTTTGTTTTCTTAGCAAGTTCCCTTTAACACGGCCGTCTCCTCTAAGTGATTCCCTTCCACTCCATTTCACCCACCATCATCACCATCACCACCACCATCACCTCCTCGTCCCTGCAGGCTGACCAGTCATCTAGGCTAATGGAGGCACTTACCAGGCTTCTTAAACCCCAACAGTTCTGTTTAACCCCTTATTGATGCTCACTTGTTCCTTGGCCTGTGGGCAATTGAGGGGAAAATAAATGACGTCTGTTTGGCTGTTTTTCTCATTTGCAACCAAAGGCAATAAAGCAAAAAAAAAAAAAAAAAAAAAACCTGTAGCAAAATGCTATTATTTACTCAGACTCATAAAGCAGGTTTAGTGTGGGGGTAACATTGTAAAAAAGTTCACTCGTGAAGATTAAGATGAGAAATGAACTACCTGAGGAACAAACTAAGTTCATAATGACTTTACATCATGTTATGTAAAAAGACAGGGACCCTTTGACTTGTGTAAAAAAAATATTATTAATAATAATAGACAAGCAAATAAACACTACTATTACAATGTATTATAATAATAATAATAATAATAATAATAATAATAATAATAATAATAATAATAATAATAGTGATAAATGTAATTACTAATATAGTAGTACTAGTAATAATAATAATAATAATAATAATAATACTGATGATGATGATGATAATAATAATAGTAATAATGAACACCATTATTACATATTTTAAAAATGGTATTAACTAGTTAAATGCTTGCCGTAAAATTCTAATGAAACATTTAATTTTATTAAACATTTAAATTAATGAATCATTTGAATTGTTTATTTGTTTTGCTATGGTTCACTAGCACCACTTGGAAAAAACTTTGAAAAATTAGTGACAGAAATTCCTTACATGGGTCCCATTGATCCTCGGCGAGGTTGAAGCCAGGCAAGAAATTTAGATGTTAATAATAATGAGCCCGTGCTGCACTTCGACTGCCTGTACATACCCAGACTGAAGAATCGATAAGCAGCACAGCTTGTGGCGTTCGTGAACAATGAGTGGCTACATTTCTCGCTGTCACAGCCCAGCGACGCATGTTAACTCACAAACTGAAACTCACAACTTAACCAATATTAACGCTTTTAGCAAGAGCTTATCTACTGGGAGCAGTTTTTGCTTTTCCATATAAAACCTCTGAAACATTGTCCAAGCTGGTGCTTAGTAGGATGAAAGTCTGGGAAGGTCTGGGAAGCTTGAAGCATCAAAAATAGTGGAAGTTGCAACAGTTATAAAAGTGCATCTGTATTAAAAATGTGTCTGGTTATTTTTATGTCATACATGTATTTAAGATAAGGTGGTGTTTTCGCCATCGAGATGCAAAAAACAGCCCCCCTTGGCCCCTCTCGCTATTAGACAAGGTGGACATATGTTCCACGTTAGCCAGCTGTTAAATTAAAACCCGTAAATCAGGCGGATGGAATCAGATCGAGGCGGTGGTGTTTGAGTTTAATTCAAGCCAGTTCCAGAAGCGTGTTTCCTCTACAGGGATCGGGAAACTACGACATGTGTCCTGAACTGCGGGAGTGAGGAGGAACTGATGTACGAGCATAAACACCCACTTGTGTTTTGAATCGGCCGCTGACCCGTAGCTTGCCTCAACCTGTCACTTAAAGCATTAATAGACTGAATTTATGACCTCGTGCCACCACGCCGTCCCTAGCAGAAACATTTGAAACATAAAAATGGGGAATTTATTTTCGAGAAGCCAGTGTTAAACTTGTTTTTTTGACCCAAAGGCCTAGCTTGCTCAAAAGCCGTGTTTGTGGGCTCATTAACTTGCATTCAAACACAGTCAAAAAGCGAGCGCTCTTAAACTGGAGTTTCCAAACAAAAGGGATAACACACTTTGATTAGGAGCACACCAGCAGTTGTGCTCATTAAGGCATTTAATTGCTTATTTTCATGGTTTGTAGTGATGGAAGTCTTAGTTTCACAAACAACATCAGACAACAGTGAATGGATTTATATTGTCGAAATTTTTTTTTTTCTTTAAAATCACAGCTTTGTAGGATGTGATCAAATAAGAATGACAGAACGCTTACATAACACTTCGGGTAACTTTTCATGATGTACACAAGTGTACCGGATTTAAAGAATGCTACCGACAGTGCTAACAAATTGTGTTAGGAAGAATTTTAGAGCTACAGTGATCCCTCGCTACTTCGTGCTACAGTTTCTGCAACTTCAGTGTACGTATCGCGGGTTTTTCCAAAATATTCATCGAAGAAGAAAAAAAATTAGGAAATGAAGGAGAAAATATAGAAAAAGTTAAGGAAAATGCCGCAAAACAAGGCCAATTATGCAAAACAAACAAAAAAAAAAAAACCCAAACAAACAAAAACAAAAAACAACCCAACAAAACTACTTAGATTTTTATGTGAGGCGCGCATCTGTATATGTGTGTATATATATTTTATTTACAGCTTATGCATTATTTTTGAATGTTTAATTGTTATTATAAGCATTTATAGTGTTTGATATTATATACACATATACATGTACATACAGACGCTCCCCAACTTACGTTTTTAGTTAGGTTCTGGAAGGCCGAACGTAAGGTGAAAAAAACGTAAGTTGTTACTGTATGTTCCAGTGATGTATGACGTTCATACTGTACTATACATCCATAAATACCATTACCGTATGTCATAAAACACCCCTAAATCAATTATTATAAATATAACATTGTAATATAATATCAAACATTTCAAATAATATCAACATTAATTTTAAATAAATTACATTCAAGCAAAATAATTTTAAATAGATACATTTTAATCAAATTCACTCCTCAAATATCAAATACAGTATCAAATATAACCTTTAACATTCTCTGTGATGCGATCTTTCTGCTTGTAAATGGTTCCGATGGTGGACGGAGCCATTTGGAAGAAAAGTGCAACAGTCGCATGTTTTTCACCAGCATCAATTTTCTTGATAATAGCCACCTTCGTTTCTAACGTGATGGCTTTCCGCTTTTTCTGATTACCACTATCATTTAGTAGGCTTACGCTTCTGACCAACCATATTTGCTTAGGGTTACAAAAGTCCGCAAAACAGTGTAAACACAAAGATCACAGAGACGACGTCTTAACACAAGGGTAACACACAGTGAACTGGGAAGAAGGAGGGGCACGTTCAGTCTGTCGTTTGTAAACAATGGACGCAGCGTCATTACGTCATTGCGTCATTACGCCAGCGTACTACGTAGGTACATCTCGTACTACAGAGAGCACACTGAACTCAAAATTTGACTTTTTTTTTTTTTTTAAACGTAAAATCGAAAAATACGTAAAACAAATGAACGTAAGTTGGGGAGCGTCTGTATACGTCAGTCAAGGGGGTTGATCCTACTTCGCGGAAATTGGCGGTTGTGGTGGTGGTGGGGGGTCTCGGTCCCCATTAACCAACATTTCTAACAAATGCAGTATGGTGAAGGAGTTGTTTGAATGCCTGCGTCATGGAAAGAAGATCCTGGGTTCGAGTCCCAGGCTTGTCTGTGTGGAGTTAGCATGTTCTCCCTGTGATGGTGTATTGATTTTTTTTTTGGTACTTTAGTTTCCTCCAACGGTCCAAATACATGCAAGTTAGGCAAGTTAGTATCAAATTTCCTCCGGAATGGTTAAGTGTATTGCACGATGGACTGAATTATTGACAATTCAGTGTTTAGCCAGCCGTTGCCCAGAGTTAACTGAGATAAACTCCAGCTTCCGTGAAACCTCAGCTGGACGAAGTTATTTGATGAATTAATTAATTTTTTGCATTTGTAAGAGTACAGAAGGTAAAACAATGGTTTTTAAAAAAAGATTTTATTACAATTATAGTAAAACATGCTCCTCCTACATTTTAATCTAATGTATTTATGGAAAAACAGCATCAATTCTTCAATTTAATTTAAGGAAAAATGAGAAAAAGCATGACCCGGTGATGCATTTTGCACAAGTAAACAAAGCACACATAACTAGCTTCTCAGATTTATTAAAGTAGACCCTATGTAGATGCAAATAATTAACATTTGGTTTGTTGTTATTGTTTGGATTATTTGGTGCTTCGTAAAGATCAGGCAACACTGACCGAGAAGCAAGGAGGCTGCACAGTGAGTAGTAGTTAGCACATCAGCCTAAGCACAAGAGCGTCTTGAGTTCAGCGGCCTGGGCTTGGCCGGGGTGCTTGTGTGTGGCGTATGAATGTTCTCCCTCTGCTTATGGTGGTTTCATCTGGGTGCTCTAGTTTCTTCCTACAGTGCAAAGGCATGCACATCAGACTAATTGGCTGTACCAAATTGGGTCTAGGTGTGAGCATGATTGTTGGGGGGTTGTGTGTGTTGTCCTGCGGATGGTTTGGCGGGCTGGTCACCATGTACATCGCCTTTGACAGGTGTCAGTTGAGATAAACTCCAGCCTCTATGCAACTGTAAAGTATTAAGAGGTTCAGCAATTGAAGTGAGTGTGTGGGTGAGAGATGCAATGGAAGCCGATGCAACCAACCAGGTGGCACTGTATTCATCATTTTGTAAATAAATTTTCTCGATATTTTTACAGAATTCAGGGACTTGTACCCCATGACTGTATTATTCTTAAAAGGTGACATGGAGTAATATTGAGAAATTGTCATCCTGGATTGACTCAAACAGTCATTCCTTGTCTGCTGTTCACAGACGATAGAAAATCAAAGCTTTATCTGCTTTTCTTATGATTTATTCAGTGTTCAGATCATAGGCTTTCTGCTGCGCTCTCGCCAAGCTGAAATAAAAACCATGAGAAGGAGCTTGTACGTGTGGAAAAGATTTCAATAGATCACAAGTCCTGGTGTTATCCAATCTCCAGACTTTCCAGCTGTGGCAACAGATTGATGCATGTGTGACCAAATTACCTACATTAACTTTGACGTCCACCATCAGCCAGGAAGCACTTGTCTTCGTTTTATTGATTTTTTTTGTTTTGTTTTGTTTGTTTTGTTTTTTTTTTTTGTTCCTGCATTTTCAATGTAATGACCATTTGGCACATGACTCGTTAAGAGCCTTATTGAATTGCCTGTCAGAAATAATATGCATAAAACCTGCTGATGAATAAAGCAAAAGAAATGCCCAGAAAGAACGATAGTAGTCCACTCCAGGGAAGGGTTATTAATGGCTTTGGTAATGGCATTAATACATTTTTAATTTTTAAAAGTAAACTTGCTTTGTACTCAACAAAGAATATCAGTGGTGTGCTGATTCACTCGTGTTCTTAAACATGCAATGGCTCCATCACAACAGTTGGAAACCTGCATTAAGACAACCAGGTTTTTGACTGATTCATTCATTCTCCTCATCCGCCACTTATCCTATTAGGGTCGCAGGGAAACTGTAGTCAATACTAGCTGACTTTGGCTATAGGCGGAGTAGACCCTGAAGTGCTCACCAGGCCAACGCAAACACAAACATCCAAGCTCACATTCAAACCAAGGGGCAATTTGAAACAGCAACGTATTCTATGTGCATGTTTTTTTATTGACTCTTGGAGGATACCAGAGCACCAAGAAGAAACCCATGCCAGCAGGGGCAAGGTAGGTAAAGTCCTTTGAGCTTTTTACAACAGACCCATAATGGCTCATCAGGCCGGTGCTTATCCCTGGTTTCTATAACGTGAAGGGACTAGGAGTTCAACTCCTCCTGGATGGGACGCTAGTCCATCGCAGGTTACCTTCCCAGTATATTTTTACTGGTACCCATTGATACTGCTGGGTGAGTAGAGGCACACTTGTGGTTGAGATCTTTCCCAGGGGTCTCAGCACAGTGGGAGTCTAACTGGGATTTTGAACACACAACCTTCTGATCATGAGCGCAGCACCCTAACCACTACACCACCGGACCCCACTATGCCACCAGGGGAAAACATACAACCTCCATGCAAAAATGCCCCAGCCAACCACAGGGCTTGAACCCAGGATCTGCTTGCTATGAGGTGAGAGTGTTAACCACAGTTACTGGTCCTTCTACAACTAGATCATTGTAACAAGATCGTTTATTTGGATAAAGTACGTCTTATCACAGATTGGTTGTCTAGGAAATTTGGAGGTCAGAGGTGACAATGGTAAGGGAAAACACAAGAAAGGCATAGACAGAGAAATTGGGAGAATCCCATAGTAGTCAAGACCACCAGTGGATTGGCCAAGGTTCGGTAAAAACATAGCGGTGCTGTCAAGACTAAATCAAGACCAATCACCAGCCATAATGGGATATTATAGTGGTGTAGTAGTTCGCATGTTGCATCTGTCTCGGTGAGGACGTTCTTGTGCTTGTGTGTGTGTCTCCTCCTGGTACTTAGGTTTCCTACTAAAATCCATCCAAAGGCATGCACATTATTCTGATTGTGTATTGGCCCTGTGGTGGTCTGAGGAGCTGTTCAAGGTGTACCCTGCCTTCGCCCAGTGTTGGCTGAGATAGGCTCCAGCCTATCATTCATTTATTGTGTTTTGGCTGTATTTTTCTAAAGAAAAATCATTTATTGTCAAACAAAGAAAAGACAATAACAACATTACTTTAAGAATCTTTCAGTGGAGACCAAGACCAATACGCAAGATTGAGGCAAGCGTAAGTACAAACATCAATAAATCCAATAACTCCAAGTCAATACAGAACAATATCCTGAGACATTCCGGAGACTTGATTCTCAATTCTAATACCCCTTTCTCACCAATGCAACTTTCCCACGGCACCTCGAGGAGGAACAGCCCGCGGTGTCGGCGTGGAAAATGGAACGATTTCCCATGTTGACCAGTTTTTCCGCCTCATCCTCTTCCCTTCGAAGGCATTAATCTGCAACAGTTCCTGAGTTGAAGACTCAAAGCTAGTACTTCTTCTTTTCCTTTCGGCAGTTCCCTTTCAGGGGTTGCCACAGCGAATCATCTGCTTCCATCTTCATGGAAGTCATACTAATGATTCGCAGTTTGATTTGGCATAGATTTTTACATCAGATGCCCTTCCTGACACAACCCTTTAGCAACAGGCGGAAACACGCTGACGGCGATGCGGCTCCTCTTTACGAAAGTCAGCAATGGTTCTTTTACATGAACCTCTCACCATAGACAGTGAGAGACATGGCCAGCTTTTGATAACCCAGTTAGCTGCACTGGGGATGGGGGGCAGTGACAACCTTGTGGAGATTAGGACTCGAACCCCCAACCCTAGGATCAGCGATCCAGCACCTTTTACCATCAGGCCACCACTGCCACTAAGACTCAAAACTTGTTATATCAAGTAATAAAAAGCTATGATTGCTATGGGTATTGTTGGGTCACCACCAGCCATACACTGCTTGTGTTCCTACGCCGTTCACGGTGGCCATGAGATGTTGTCACGTGGTGAAATGAAAGAAAATTTCTTATATATTCTTACATAAATGCTGCGAGGATATCAAAGATGTTAGAATTTAATGCAAGCAGCTGTAGAAGGCTGCAGTACGGATGGTTTGGTGCTGCAACTTGCAATACATGCTCGGACGATCACACGTTGTTCTGCGATGTTCTGCGGAAGCGTTTCTGCAAAGATCTGCAGGTAAAGTAGCGTCGGCAAGAAACGGGCCGAAATCCTTATTTAAATCCTGAAATAATATTGTTTGCATATTGAAATATGGTTGTACAGTGGGAGCAGATTCTCACCGTATCTCGAGCTCTTATCCTAGCACCATGGTAGATGCTTTCACACGCTTTCTTATTTACGACTTTCTCTAATCCTTCATTGAATTTTTCTTGTTTTAAAGTCCTGCGCAGCATGAAATCCATCCCACCCAGCTGCTCGGTGCCTCAGGGTCACCTTCATGGAGCCCAGCAGACTCAGTTTAATGCTCATTTGGTCGCGTTTCAGTAACAATAGATGATGAAAAGCATAATTGCAAAGTATTGCTGCCTAACTGACAAAAAAAAAAAAAAAAAAAAAAAAAAAGGTTAAAAAAAAAGACATTCCACTTTTTAAACATCTTAAGTGGCTACAGCAGCCCGGAAAATTTTCTTCGTTTCTTTATTTTAAGATTTGATGCTTGTTATCTCGACCAATATGTGGCAGATAAAAATTGGAAGAGAGATGTGATATTAAAAAGGATTAAGAAAGGTTTCTGATTCAGTGACAGCACGAGCGGCATTAAATCTTCCACTCAGCTCCTGAGGTGACCTTTACAGGGCAGGAAATTCTCTCCTTTCAAATTATAATTTAATGTTTAAAAAAAATTAACCGCAAGTTGATGTAAAATCAAAAGAAATTCGAGGTCATGGAAGGTTTTTACTGAATCAAATCCACCTTAAAACCTTCCATTTCTATCAGGGAACCCGTTGGATGCATTATATATCTTCAATATCCAGTTGCCTTGATAACAGACTTATGACTGCAAGACATTTGAAATGGATGAGCGAAAACAAAAAGGTCTGCAGAGACGTGCTCAAGTGCGGAAACAGATGAATGTCCTGTATGCTGATGAGAGGATGTTGGCTGGAAGCGTGGATTTGTGGGAAGCGTCGCACGGCAGCTAGTGCTCGGTGCGGATAGTGGTTCCAGGAGACGAGGGAAAAGCTCGCTGACCCATGGCAAGGTTCAATTAGCATTTGCAAATTACACCTGCTCTCCATGCTGCCGCGGTGAGAGTAGAGTGCCTGCGGAACTGATGGGTACAGCGGGGAGGGGCGTGAGTGGGCGGTAGGGTGAGATGTTGTCGGTGTTATTGCATGGCTCTATGAAATATTAAAGGGGCAGAGCTGGCTCTCTCGTTGCTCATCAAAAATGTAGTACGGAACGAAGGGGGAAGACTGTGTGAATATCAAGGGGAGCTTGAAGCACAGGGAAAGAGAAAGCCAGGGGCATCATCACACCACCCGAACTATAATGAGTTTAACCTTCGACCTCACCCTATCCAAGTGGCAAATGACCCAAGCAGACATTCTTGCCTGAACTCGGGGTGGGGGTGGGGTGAGGGGTAGGGTGGGTGGGTGAGGGAGATCAGGTATACTGACAGCTAAACTGGTATTTGTAGAGCCCACCTCTTCACTCTGTCCCGAATGCTCGCCCTTCGTTAGCGATAATATATTTAATGCATGATGTATTTAAATTCAAGTCTTTTTCTTTTTCCTTGGTGCATACTTTATAAATACCAAGATCAGATAACAGCCCCTTAATTAAGCAGAGCATGGACTTCAAGGTGGACAACTTTGTTGTCTGTTTCCTCCATATACTGCCTCTCCGACTTGCACGACAGGCGAACAGATGATGTCTGATGAACTGTTTGAAGTGAGGAATGTGCTGCGAAATGCCTCGAATGAACAAAACCAGCGATGTAATTATCGCTCTGTCAGTGTATCATTTGCCAGAATTGGAAAGCAAACGAATTGTTACTTGGGGTACTTCCTCATGCATGTGTGCCTGCGTGCTTGAGAATGGAAATGACACTTGAATTGCGATGTCTGGCTGCACACATTCAGATGCAGTTCTGGAATCAAGAAGGCATGCTGGGAAGGAAGCCCATATTTCCTCTGTAGTTCTGATGTGGCTTTTGTGGCTATGAGCAAATGAGCTTTGTTATGCATGGCCTCGATAGATGTACAGGACATCATCTTGAAGCAACCCCATTTATGGCATCTTTGTTGGGAGTAGATCACATGGCACAATATCCAGTAACCCTGTTTTGAATCGTGCTGAATTTGTAGTACATTGTTCAGCAGATATGTGTGGTAGTCTGTGAAAGCTATTCACATGAAATAAAACAAAGAACTTGGCACTTGGTTCGCACATGATGAACCAGAGGCTCCTGGTGGGGGAATCACACCGGCCCCTACCTATCCATTATAAACACTTGGTGGCCATTTTTCTGACTTTGAACTTGACCTACGATGAGCTTTACATAAATTCATTTTAGCTTTTGGTCTAAAATAGCTATCCTGAAAATTTAACAGTGACATGTCAGGTTATTCTTGAGACATAGGCGTGTGTAGCCACAAAAAATAATAATACAAAAGCACAAGCTGTCAGACACAAAAACAATCCCAGCTATGCAATCACTGCTGATAAGCATGAAGATTTGAGAAACATGAAAACACAAATATAGACACAACATGATTGAAGACCAGCAGTGCTACATACTAGCATAGAGTCATTGCAAAAATGTTGTCGCTACATAATTTTCACAATATTATTTGTAATAGCAGCCTATAAAGTGAAAATTGGTGTCAGAACATTATACAAAACCTCATAGCTACATTTTGCCATCATTTCCACCAGTCACCATAGACTTCATAGCATCATACTTTATTTACATTTACTTTATATACAGCCTCCGTAGACTTCATAGCATCATACTTTATTTACATTTTACATTTGCTTTATATACAGTCGCATAGACTTCATAGCATCATACTTTATTTACATTTTACATTTGCTTTATATACAGTCGCATAGACTTCATAGCATCATACTTTATTTACATTTACTTTATATACAGTCTCCATAGACTTCATAGCATCATACTTTATTTACATTTACTTTATATACAGTCACCATAGACTTCATAGCATCATACTTTATTTACATTTACTTTATATACAGCCTCCGTAGACTTCATAGCATCATACTTTATTTACATTTTACATTTGCTTTATATACAGTCGCATAGACTTCATAGCATCATAAATTATTTACATTTACTTTATATACAGTCTCCATAGACTTCATAGCATCATACTTTATTTACATTTACTTTATAGACAGTCACCATAGACTTCATAGCATCATACTTTATTTACATTTACTTTATATACAGCCTCCGTAGACTTCATAGCATCATACTTTATTTACATTTTACATTTGCTTTATATACAGTCGCATAGACTTCATAGCATCATACTTTATTTACATTTACTTTATATACAGTCTCCATAGACTTCAGAGCATCATACTTTATTTACATTTACTTTATATACAGTCACCATAGACTTCATAGCATCATACTTTATTTACATTTACTTTATATACAGCCTCCGTAGACTTCATAGCATCATACTTTATTTACATTTTACATTTGCTTTATATACAGTCGCATAGACTTCATAGCATCATAAATTATTTACATTTACTTTATATACAGTCTCCATAGACTTCATAGCATCATACTTTATTTACATTTACTTTATAGACAGTCACCATAGACTTCATAGCATCATACTTTATTTACATTTACTTTATATACAGCCTCCGTAGACTTCATAGCATCATACTTTATTTACATTTTACATTTGCTTTATATACAGTCGCATAGACTTCATAGCATCATACTTTATTTACATTTACTTTATATACAGTCTCCATAGACTTCAGAGCATCATACTTTATTTACATTTACGTACTTTATATACAGTCGCCATAGACTTCATAGCATCATACTTTATTTACATTTTACATTTGCTTTATATACAGTCACCATAGACTTCATAGCATCATACTTTATTTACATTTACGTACTTTATATACAGTCGCCATAGACTTCATAGCATCATACTTTATTTACATTTTACATTTGCTTTATATACAGTCTTTATAGACTTCAGAGCATCATACTTTATTTACATTTACTTTATATACAGTCTTTATAGACTTCATAGCATCATACTTTATTTACATTTACTTTATATACAGTCTTTATAGACTTCATAGCATCATACTTTATTTACATTTACGTACTTTATATACAGTCGCCATAGACTTCATAGCATCATACTTTATTTACATTTACTTTATATACAGTCTTTATAGACTTCATAGCATCATACTTTATTTACATTTACGTACTTTATATACAGTCTTTATAGACTTCATAGCATCATACTTTATTTACATTTACTTTATATACAGTCTCCATAGAGGGCAGTGGTGGTCTAGTGGTATAGGGCGCTGGCTCGCTGATCCAAAGGTTGGGGGTTCGAGTCCCACTCTCCACAAGGTTTCCATACATTTACAGGAGCAATACAGACACACACACACACACACATAATATAACCATTCACACCGAAGGGGAATTTTGATTAGCTATTTAGCTTAATATGCATGTTTTTGGACTATGGGAGGAAACTGGTCTGTCTGGAACCCAGTACTGCACTTACTCTGAGGCAGACGTTCTCATCACTATGCCACTCTAAAACAAAGTCAGTGCAGAAAAATTATAAGTTGCATATATTTTACAAAACTAGTAAATTGTCACGTTTTCACGCCATAGCATTAACATTACTATATGATGTACTGAAAACTTTGTGGAGTGGGCATTAAAAAGATGAAACATTTTTTGATGTTGTGCCTTGTTGTTTTGATTTTTATTTGTTACTGTGAAGGCGCGATCATGTTATAAATGAGAGTCATAAACATGGCATTGCAAAACCATAATGCATATGTATGGAAGAACCTGATAAGAGATTGAAGTAGCAAAAGGTATCGGAATCTGAAATCAAAATTTAAGTAAAAGTTTTAAAGTCACAGCAAGCAGCGTTTGCAGTTTTCGTGACATTGATTCATGATGAAAACAGTCAGTCAGACACATGGCTGGCCACTAAGGGGACAACAGGGAGAACATTGAACCTCCGACCTTTGTATCAGTAGCACCTTAACCACCGAGCCACCAAAGATATTCATAACTCATAGATTTAAACCCCCCCATCCACTGCCGCCACCATTTTCAGCACTAGAATTCAACTGCATCAGCTATTACAGGCCACCACACATGTAGCTTATTCCTGTGCTAAGAGCAGGAGTTTGTATTCTCCGCATACTTGTGTGGGTTTCCTCTAGACACTCCGGTTTCCTTGCACAGTTCAAAGACATGCATGTTAAAATCATTGGCTGTTCCAAATTGCCCCGAGGTGTGGCCTTGCAAGTGACTGGTGAGCTGCTTACAGTGTACTCAGCCTTGACTCAGAGTTGATCGAAATTGGCCCCAGTCTTCCTGCAACCCTAGCAGCTGTAAATGGTTTGGCGAATGAATGAATGAATGATTTGTGGTCTTCATTGTAGGAAAGAAATTACATAAAGACAGTACTGGAAGTCCTGTGAAGCCTGTTTTCACTATATTTATATACATGTTACTGGTTTGCTCATTCAAGTGGTCTAAGAGTATAAGAACAGCAGGAGCATTTGTCCTCTGAAGGACAATTTTCCTTCCGGGCAGGATGGAGTTCTTAATGGAAACCATCACTTAAGCTCCATTTGCAATTTTAGGTTGTCGGATGGCACCTGGGCATTGGGTTATCAAATGGCACCACACTGTCCAGCCGAGATGTCGCGTTCTCACCTCCGGGCAAAGAACACTGATGAGAGGTGACATCAGGTCGCTTTGAAGGACTCTCTAACACACCCTGATGGCAAATGGATTCACTTCTTCAGATAAACTACATGTGAATATATTCCCCAATGCCCCTCCCTTTCTATCCCAATCAGTTTTTAGGGCATTCTATGTTCGTGTCTCGTGGCACGGAACTGATAATGTATGTGACCTGACTCGAAGGGAAACAGAAGAGAATGGTTAGTAAGGACATTCCAGGACACCACAGCCCTTTTCCCTCGCACTTGATTAGATGTGTGGTCTTCGGCAGCCTGGAAATCTCAAAGGCCACCAGGAGACACGTTTGGGCAAAATGGCATTTTTACTGCATGGCCTTTTAGTACACTGATAACAGTAACCTGTTCATGTTCATATACAGGATTTTTCTCGGATGTCTCCATGAGTCCAACCATTGTCGCAGCCATTCTTGACCTCAAATGCTGAGCTGAATTACATCGAGTCACGAATGGCATGTTGCAGTCACAATAATCACAGCACAGTAGGCCACATGTAGTAGAAACACTTATAGTTCCTGAAGCACTCTGTAGCGCGGTGTGGACCGTTTTCACTGTCTTGTCCTATTGCCTTGAATACCGCATTGATAAGGACGTGGCTGTGTGTGGGAGGGCTACGGGGACAAAGCCTATTGATCAGACCAATTACAATTTAACAGCAACTGTAATCTTATGCGATGGCTGTTCAGATGAAATATTGTACCTGGACTAATGTACATTCTATATGTTAGTGAGAGGAAACGTGATTTCATGCTTGTATGTATAGAAACAATAAGACCCGGAGTATACCTATAACGGCTTGCCCGGCCTGCACACAAACAACCATTCACACGTACACTTTGGTATCATTTCTGTCACCATTTCGCTTAATTTGCATGTCTTTGGACGGTAGAAGGAAACCAGAGTACCAAGAGGAAACCCAGTGCAAGCTCAGAGAGAGCATGCAAGCTTCATACAGAAATGCTGTCACTGAGCCTGAAGCTCGAACCGAGGACTATTGGTGTGAGTCATACACTACACCCTGGGATGAAACCAAATTTTCAAATATTTGGCTCATTTTTTTTTTTTTTTTAATATGTATAATGACATCACATTTATCACAGTGTCATATTCAAACATCGCATTTTTTTGAACCACTGTTTTAAGGCATTACAAGAAAAAGATAATGGCTGTAGACCTCAAAAGGCCTAGAGGAATCGTGGACAGGGTTCCACTCCCCCCCACTCTCTCCATCTGCCCGGTATTCTTTTTGCGATTCGGGCTCAAAAGTTATGATAATGTTTAGTGTATTCACCGCTATGGCTGTTCGCTGGAGCAGATAGTGCATTAATCATAGCTGTCTTGGCTGGCTGCCGCTGCCTGGTCGCGTGGTTCCCGCTGCATCTTAGGCTTGCCTAGCGCTTGCCTATCAGAATAGCCCCACTCTGCAATAATTGAAGTCCCAATATCCTACTGTCACCGTCTGTCCATCATAAGGTGTGTGCAGTTTTCCCCGAGAATGTATGGCAACCAAAGAGTGTTGTAGGCTTGGCTCATGCAGATGAAGTCAGCATTATTTTATTCAAGTACTCAGACAGATGCCATCACACCATGCATCTCCCAGCACGAAGGCTTTATCAGGAGGAAGTGCAGGCATATGTGATAGTTATCCATTCCCATGTTTCCTCGATGATTCAAGTGCTGAGTGGTTAGATCGCTTTCTCACTGAGTCACATAAATATTCAGGGCGGCAACGTACCGCTGAGGAACCTGGAAACATCAGTGCACTGCAGGAAGTGCTTGAGGATATCGAGGATTGGGACTTATAGCATCGTTAAGACCTTTGCCTCAGGACCTTGACACTGACTCATCTTTGCTTGATATGAGGCATACAGATGAACCAAGGTACAATTATGAAACAGAATCTGGGACATTTTTGGTTTAGCTCGGGGGGGCTCCAGACCAAAACTCCTAGCGTTTCATCTTTGAAGATGTAAGTTAGTGGAAACGAGAGATCGAGAAGGAGAGAAGTGAATGCGACTTTGTGTCTCACACTTTTTCTTTTGATGTCACTAAGTCCTCATGGGGCTTGGTTCAGATTTTACCCTTTTCCATGGCAACATGGCATCTCAGGTTGCTAGATGTCATGTGTCAGTTACCCTTGATTCCCATTATCAATTTTGGCATCAATATTTAATGAGCTCTCATAAATCTATGATCGGTTCTCATTTCCATGGGCAGCAGTGGCTCAACAGTTAAGGTTCTATGTTCTTGATCAAAAGGTGGAAGGTTCAAGCTCCAGCACCACCAAACTGCTCTGGCCTGCCACTTGAACAAGGCCTTTAACCCTATCTTGCTCTCAGGGCATTGTATCAAGGCCCTGCACTCTTCCCCCATCTCCGAGAGAGAAATAAAATAATTTCTTCCATAGTAGGGTACGATGAATTCTTCTTTTAAAAATATAACGCCAGAGTTGAAACAAATGTCAAGAGATTTTTTTTTTCCCATTTGCAGAATAGAACTGTGTATTCGAATCTCATGGGACTGACTCTCTAATTCTGTATCTGTTTCTTTCATCTGTGTGTCTGTTCCTCTTTCTTTTCCCCTACTCATTCTCTCTGAGGATACTAAAAAAGAACCTGCTTCTTCAGATATGTCTTTAAACATCTCCTTTAAAGAGGAAATAGGGTGTTGTGAAGCATCCAACAGAAATCTTCAAGCATCCTCGACTGGTGACTGAGATGAATATTTGGCCATATGGGCAGGAGTGTATTTTTCTGATTAGGGGAGGAGGTGCAGTGTAACAAACAGCTACAGGCATTGACGAGCTGTTAACACTACACATTGGATTTGAACAGAAAGTAAATTGGTTTAGATGTTTTTGTTAATTCAGGGCAGCGTCGCATTCTGTCTGATGTGTTGTGGTGGCAGGTGTAAGGTACGTAAGCCTGTCGGGCTTTTACACCCGGGTTACCTTCCCAGTATAGTTTTACTGGTACACATTCATACTGCTGGGTGAACAGAGGTCAACTTGTTGTTCAGACCATACCCAGGGGTCTTAGCACAGGGAGGGTCGAACTGGGATTCAAACACACAACCTCCTGATCACGAGCCCAGCACCCTAACCACTACACCACCGGCCCCACGGTGGCATGTGTAATAAGTTATAACTATTTTAAGTAATTTACTTTTATATACAG
This sequence comes from Plotosus lineatus, assembly GCA_024760905.1. Classification (NCBI taxonomy): domain Eukaryota; kingdom Metazoa; phylum Chordata; class Actinopteri; order Siluriformes; family Plotosidae; genus Plotosus; species Plotosus lineatus. The sequence continues at coordinate 26,150,239 of CM045743.1, forward strand.
GGATCCCTCGATACTTTGTGCTTCAGTTTCTGCGGCTTCAGTGCATTACGGGTTTTTCAAACATATTCATCGAAAAATAAAAAATATGGAAATTAAGGAAAAATTTAAAGAAAATGCCACAAAACATGGCCAATTATCCAAAAAAAAAAAAAAAAAAAAAAACCCCAAACAAACAAAAACAAAAAAAAAACAACCCAACAAAACTATTTACATTTTTATGTGAGGTGCGCATCTGTATGTGTGTGTGTGTGTGTATTTTTTTTATTTATTTTTTTTACATCTTGTGCATCATTTTTGAATGCTTAATTGTTAATATAAGCATTTATATCGTTGAATATGTATTTATTGATATTATATACACATTTACATGTACATATATGTCAGTCAGGGTGTTCGATCCTACTTCGTGGAATTCGGCGGTCGCGGGGGGACTCGGTCCCCATTAACTGCGGAAAGTGCGGGATCCCTGTATTTGAACTATTTGTGTTTTTGTCCAAACAATTGTTTCACTGTTTTAATGTATGCATTTTTTGTATGCATAAATTAATATTTGTAATATTGAAATATATCAACAATAATTACAAATATTAATTAATTTACACAAAAATGTTACACAAATTAATACAATTAAGCAGGAAAACATTTAATATTTTATAAATATTGAAGTAAATCACTGCATTAATTAAACACTTGATATAATTATATGACAGTTTTTACTCATAAATGTTTAATTTGAAATATTTTTGCTATGAAATATACAGTTTAACTGCAGTATTATTCAGCATTGTATTGTTTTTAAATTAAATTGAATTTCACACAATTTATCTGTAACACTGCACATCTCCTTTATGTCGTGATTCTCAGTTAAGCTTCATCATTAATTACATATAAACTATAACACTGCATAGTCACATTTAAAGTAATTTGAAATTGTGTAAATTAAATTATATCTTTCAGAGGAACTGACAAATCTTCACAGAAAACAAGTTAAGCTGATTTGTTGTGTGATTACGGAAAAAGTTGCTGCTGATGTAAAGTTTCGACGAGGCAGATGTAGTTGCCAGGGTCAGGTGTGGGTCATGGAGGCAGAGAAAAGCATCTAGAAGCTAATGTGCATAGCGCATGGGTGTTTGTTTAAGAAAAAAAATAATTCCCATTGATTAAACGTTCACGGTCTCGATGCCGGGGTCGTGTAGGCAGTGAAAATAATAGCCGGCGCTTGCAGGTAAATAGCATGTAAATAACAAGTAAACAGGGCATGGCGCATGAAAAATGCCATGGCGCTCATGTAAAAGGCACGGCACTGCGTCATGATAAAACAGCCTTGCTGGAACACTAGAGCACCCTGCGGTCAACGAAGGCGTGATCTGAAGTGCTTAATGTTCAGGGGCAGGTTCCTTTAATTTGATTTTGTTTACTACATTCCATAAAAGAAGTTTATTCGTATCTCTATTTATTCTTGTTTACAACACTTTTGTTCATTTCAAATAAGAGAGGGCGGATGTGTTAGTTGTTAGCAAAATGTTCTGCCATTGATTTACAGGAGCTTCTCTATTGTTGGGTTTAATAACAAATGGGCTGGAACTGCAACTTCACCGCAGCTAGTTTGTGCAGAAAAATCCACCTTGTTTTCTTTTGCACAGGTATCCAATCAATACGTTATACCTGGTTCATATTAGCTTTCTTCCGACCCAAACAAGCACTAGGTTGAATGGTGCTTCTCCATCGCTGGGTGTTATTGGTCCAAGTGTCAATGTGTCCTCCAGTGAGCCAGTCAACCTGATGAGCATGGCCTTTTCTTTCCCACAGAGACTCCTAATGAGATGGTGGTTGAAATCCCTTGCTCAGTATTTTTGTTGCAGAAATGTTTCTCAGAGCAGCCTGAATGTAAAGTGCAGAGGAGAAAAGAAGGAAGAAGAAAGCCACAATTGCCAACCTGATTGACAAGAGAATCTTGGGAAGCATTGGGTTTGCCATGGTACCTAAATTGGTTCAATGAGCAATTTACTTTGCAGAAAAAGCAGACTGTTTTAGAAACTGAATAAAGTGGCGAGTCTGGACCTCAGCGTCTTTCAGACCACTGCTGTGGCGAGACATTTACCCACTGAATGAGAAACGGGCTGAGACAGTGGTGTATTTTAGAAGCTGTCTATTATACGAGCACTCATCTCGAGGCAGCCACTCATGTCTGCAGGGAAATGCCAAACAAATAAGTAGGAAAGGATGCTCGAGTTCAAATACATCTGAGAGACACTTTCTGATAGCGAATGTTGACTGGCGATATGATGCATATAAGTCTGGAGACTTTCACTACAAATTGGACCAAGTTCTGATTGCAACAGCTTTGTGAGCTCTCTGCTGACTCAGCTCAGGTTATAGCCAGCTTTGAAATCTAGTTATACGTGCTTACGTTGGGTACCAACTGTTTCATACTCAAGACGGCGCTCGATCTCAAGACATTACACACTTTCCTACCCAAAAGACGCGCTACATGGTTGGCAAAATTGATGGTATGCTGGCGCCCAATCTGCCAGCCAGGTCCATCGTTCAGGACAGCGGCCAACTCAATTCAGTTTGCAATTTGCAAGTTATTTGAATGACTACTTTAAAAACATGGCAGCGGAGTGAAATCAATATCAGTGATTCAGTTAACAGTCAGGCAGTGGTCCCTGGAAGCAGCAAATGACATCCTTAACAGATGCTATCATCATGGCTCGTACATTACCAGTTTAAACAGAATTGAGCATCAACATGTTTTGGTGTATATCAAGCATAAACAGGTGTGAACATTGATTTCTCACAACAGTGGAACAGGACACAGATGAAACCTTGAGTAATAAAAAAGGAATGGGAAATGCACTGAAGAGGAAAGGACAGTAGACATGAACGACAAATATAGCTTTGGTCCTGAGACGAGTCACTTGTGCACCAGACCAGTATTTTGAGCTTCGAAACCTCGTTCTTGTCAATAAGGTGAAATCAAACAGGTGCACTGTAGAACCCTCAATGTAATCACGTCTTCTCTTAAACTGCTTGTTACTAAGGAGTGGTACCAATAGAATTTTTCCATGCTTTTATATTGTTGCTGGGAAAAAATGCCACATGAGGCTACACTATAGTAAACAAAAAATCTATTGTTGATGTTAGGGAATTATTCGCGAGGCTTTGACTTATTCGAGTAAACCGATCCCTCACTTTCCGCGATTAATTGGGACCGAGATCCCAACGCAACCATTGAAATCTGCAAAGTAGGACCCCCCCCCCCCACACACACACACACACACACACACACACACACACACACACACACACACACACACATCCCCCCACTCCCAACCCCCCGACTGATGTATACGTACATGTATGTGTGTATATAACATCAATAAATACATATTCAATGCTATAAATGCTTATAATAACAATTAAACGATAAGAAATAATGCATAATATGTAAATACAATATAAATACACACATACAGACGCGCACACGCACGCAGCTGCGCACCTGATAACCATGTAAGTAGTTTTGATGGGAAATTTTGGGTTGTTTTTCGTTTTGTTTGTTTAGGGGTTTTGGGTTGGGGTTTTTTTGTTTTTTGTTTTTTGTTTTTTTGCATGTTTTTGTGCCATTTTCCTTAACCTTTTCCCCCATTCTTCCTTAATTTCCTTATTTTTTTAAATTAAATGAATACAGTATTTTAAAAAAAATGCACTGAAACCGCACGAATTGAAGCGTGACGTAGCGAGGGATCCCACATGTAGTGTATGTGTAGCTTATGCTACTATCCACATCCCTTCATCTCTTATCAATATCGGTTATCTCATTGACTGGCTGTCAGGATCGATGCCGAGCTGAATGGTGGAGTGACCACTACACCATCGAGCCACTCATTATCTCTATATGTTTCAACGTGAAAAGGTAAATGGCGTGATTGTTCAGTGACGTGCAGTGTCTCTTGCAGCTCTGGGGTCCCGGGTTTGTAATCTGGAGTTACTGTCTGAGCAAAGCTTTGTCATGGTTTTCTCCAAGTTTTCTGGTCTCCTCCATCTGATTGGCAGTGCTAAATTGCCCCTAGGAGTGAATGTGTGTGAGTATAGTGCCTCACAATGGACTGACATCCCATCAAGGGAGAATTCTTCACCCGGTGCACAGTTTTTCCCGGAATAAACTGTGATTCCGACTACTATATTGACAATGAAGATGTCTACAAAAGCAAAGGTCAGGATTTTCCAATGTTGTTCTAATGGGCTTCTCATGTCTCCATTTAAGATCTTGAATCTTTCAGTGATCCCTACACTGGACACGGTGCAATACTAGACTGAATCAAGCTGTCTCCTCTGGCCTGATTGGGCTTGGGTCTTCACAGTTCAGCTTTGATATTACCATCTGGATTCCATGTAGGTTTAATCGGGCAGCTTTGACGTTTCTTGCATCGATGAGGGCTTTGGGGGCATAGGGGGGGCACGTGGTACATCAGAAGAACCCGTTCTTGAGATAGCCTCGCCGTTCATGTCTTTTACATTAGAGACACTATTCTCTTGTCCTAAGAAGAGTTGGAGAAGGAGAGAAAGTGAGAGAAGGCAGACGAGCGAGGTCAGAGACGGACAAGAAGAGTGCTAGGATGGACGCAGTCGCCTGGAAAGCAGCCTTTGTCCACTGGCCACCGATGAGCTTCAGTGAGCTCTGCTTGGTGGCGCTGAGGGGGTGATATGGGATTTGTTTTCCTTCACCCACTTCTCATGCCTTACACGATGGCAGGAGCTCAAACACAGCATTAGGCAACTCATATCTCTGGTCCAGGGTACAAAATAATCCCACATTCTCAATGTGTGTTTGCAGAATGAATTCCTGGAATGCTTCGTCCCACTCTGCCTCTTTAATGACGTGTGTGTGTGTGTGTGTGTGTGTGTGTGTGTGTGTGTGTGTGTGTGGGTGTGTGTGTGTGTGTGTGTGTGTGTGCGCGTGTGTGCGTGCGCACATTTAGACTTGTGACTCAGTGGCTGTATTTATTTGTCCTTTTAAGTTTCTTGCAAACAGGGAGGTAGAGGCAAGGCAGCGTAATCATAGTATATGATGTTTGTGTGTGTACATGTGAATAGGTCTGTTTACAAGTTACAAGTACAGTGTGTGTGTGTGTGTGTGTGTGTGTGTGTGTGTGTGTGTGTGTGTGTGTGTGTGTGTGTGTGTGTTTGCTTTGTAAAAGACAAAGACAGCCTGTAGGGTGTTGTGGCTGGCTGAGGGAGTATTGTGATTGGTCGGTGATGCGTGGGTCTCCATTAGCTTTCTGCCTCAGCAGGGGATCTGAAATATCTCTCTTGCTCCCTGATTCTGTCCATCTTTCTCTCAATCTCTCTCTCTCTCTCTCTCTCTCTCTCTCTCTCTCTCTCTCTCAGCATCTCAGTCTCTCTGTACTGTATATGACTCTGACTCTTTCACTTTCTCTGTTGCTCTGTTTGTCTCTCAACCATGTTCTGTCTCTCTCATCTTTCCTTTTCCGTCTCCATCTTACTCTCTGTCTGTCTCTTACCTTCCCGTCTCTTGTTTCCACTTTATCGGTCTCGCTCTCAACCATGCTCTGTCTCTTATCATTTCTTTTCCCTGTCTCTCTCACTCAGTCTTCCCCATCTCTCTCAATTTAATTTATATTCAATCGCACACGCTATCTCGCTCTCTCTCTCTCTCTCTCTCTGGCTGTCTGTTTTCCTCTGTCTCTCCATCTTTTTTCTGACTCTAACTCACATCGCTGTCGCTGATACTCTCTCTCTCTCTCTCTCTCTCTCTCTCTCTCTCTCTCTCGTTTTCTGTCTATTTTTGTGTATTTTCTCTTTTTCACTTGTGTCTCTCTCCTTCTGAAGCTTTCCTCTTTCTCGCTTTCTATCCATCAATATTTTTGTTATCTTCTCTCTCTCTCTCTCTCTCTCTCTCTCTCTCTCTCTCTAATGGCACTTTGCCCCTCATTGCCCTTCTGTTATATCTGGTTGACCTACTTCGACACTGACTGAACGACTGAAGAGAGGCCAGGTCTTCTGACTACAATAAGTGTGTGTGTGTGTGTGTGTGTGTGTGTGTGTGTGTGTGTGTGTGTGTGTGTGTGTGTCTACTCCAGTCACCTTCTATCCCCCATTTATGAGCACTCTCGCTCAGTGCCAGTTTTACACTTAACACCTCCATTACTGGCACATGGGCGAGCTCACTTCCTCTCACTTCCATCTCTGTCCAAACACCTTCACCTGAACCCCACATAAATACACGTTCAGATAAAATTGTCAAAACACATAGGTGTATTTTAAACTGTAAGAGATTATGTTGCTTCCTACAGTGACAGAATGAGGTGGAGTGGCTCTCTGCTCTCGCCCTGGGGCTCAGATCAAGTGGGTCGTCTCATTAGCTTAGCTCGCTCTACCTCGTACCTGCCTCTCTTCGTTCCTGCCCTCACTTCCTGTCTGCTGCGGGCTCAGATTTGTGTCTCAGCCTCTTACGTACACCCTGTCGCATTAGCACAAACATCAACACTCCTCTCAGCTACACAGCCACCTACATTGTCTCTGGTGAGCCTGAAGTGTGCTTAAATCTGCAATCCTCTGATATTTTTTTCCTTCCCGCCTGCACTTCATCCACGCAGAGGGCCCGGGGTATTAATTAGAGTTGAAAAGAGAAGGCAGGGGAAAATGGGTCTTTTCGAGGTCGGGGATGATCTCTCGCTCTCTTTTTTTCCGGCAAGGGTTCAGGGAAGGGAATGTGTGACAGAGAGGGGATTTCAGCACACTTTTTCACACTTGCTTAATTCAGGATGGAATGAATTTGAGATTGCAGGCATGGAGGAAGGATGAGGTGCTGGGACACAGAGAGTGAGTGAGTGAGAGCGAGCGAGAGAGAGAGAGAGAGAGAGAGAGAGAGAGAGCGAGCAAAAGAGAGAGAGAGGTGGAAATAAATTGACTCACATGGACAGTGAGCCAGACTCTCCGAGTGTACCCAGCTCAAGAGGCTCAGTCTCCCACTCAAATGACACATTCGGTTCTCAGTGTCCTTCAGCTCAATCACAATCACAACAACGAGCTCTGGTCCATGTGTGAGGAAGAGTGAGAGTGTGTGACACTGTATGGGACTGTGTGTTCGGGGCTATGACAAACTGATATGCTGTAAACATATTCTGACTTCAAGTTTCAAACATCATTTTAAAAAGATCATGAAAAAATGCCTTAAGCACATACATACAAAATTATAATGTTTCCCAACTGCGAGATCGAAGGGTGTGCTCACACTAGGCGCTCCGTACTGCTCACAAAGGTTTTCGACCTCCAGATACCACTTTGTTTGTCTAGTCTATGTCCGCCTCGCAACGAGAAGGTCCTGAGGTGAAGTCACGGGCTCGACGAGGGTGTTTCTGTACAGTTGGCGTGTTCTTCCTCTGCTTGCGTGAGCTTCCTCTGGGTACGCTGGCTTCCCCTGCAGTCTAAAAATAATCACACATTAGGCTAAGTGGCTTTTCCAAATTGGCCCTTGGTGTGAATGCAAGTGTGAATGATTGTTTGTGTGAGTGTGTGTTAGCCCTGCAATGAACTTTAGAGCTGTTCAGGGTGCACTCTGCCTTCACCCGTTGTCAGCTGAGGTGAGCTCCACCTTCCCCGCAACTCTAGTACAATAAAGTGGCTCAGCAAATAAAAGATGTTTTTATCACAAGAATAAGAAGAAACAAACAGCCTTGAATCTTCAACTGAGAGTGATTTCAGGGACATCTCATTTATAGTGGAATACCACCCACCAGGACTGTGTGTGTGTGTGCGTGTGTGTGTGTGTGTGTGTGTGTGTGTGTGTGTGTGTGTGTGTGTGTGTGTGCGCGCACGTGCACGCACACGCAAGTTGCAATTACCCATTAAACTCTGTTGATTTGTCAAAAAGACTGACATAGTAATCGCCCTCAAGTTGACAAACATCATTAGGCATTAGCTGAGATGTGTGTGTGTGTGTGTGTGTGTGTGTGTGTGTGTGTGTGTGTGTGTGTGCATGTGTATGTGTGCATGTGTGTGTGTGCGTGTGTGTGTGTGTGTGTGTGTGTGTGTGTGGGAACCATCACTCCCTGATGAGCACCCATGTTCTGATAACTTTCATCTCCTCGCCTCGGCCTTTTGATGCTGCATGTGAATTGGTCATCATTAATTGTCTCCAGTATGTAGGCTTTCTTCTGATTTGCAAATAAGCTTTAAACTCTTGCTCTCTCATCGCCATGTGGAATATTAAACACCAAAAACACTCTGATGCCAGTGGGCGGACCACTGCCGAGCCACTCCGCAATCAGACGGGGAATATAAATAGTTTAATTAGCCTGTTGGTTCACTAGGAGCTAAAAGCTTATTAAAAGAGTGACGCCCAAATCCACACGAAGCAGAAAGGAGCATATTGAAGCTCTTAGGAAAATACATAAATAATAAGTTGCAGTATTTCATCCGAAGATGGTGTGAAAGGAGGCGGACAGAGTTTGGATTGCCAGTGAATGCATTGAATCATCTGGAGCGATGGTCATTAGCATCATCAAAACTCCACATGTGAATATTCATACCGAAGACCACGATACTGTGTTGTGTAATATGATTTGTTTTAATATTATCTGAGTATTTCAGTGTTATCTGAGGCTTAGATTCCAAACATTTTTACACCCGACTCTACTGACTCACCAATCTGGAGCTGATCCGGGGTTTGTGAAATGACTAGGAGCTCACCTCCTCTTGGATGGGACGATAGTCCAGGTTAATACATTAGCAGTTGGCTCCGTCGAACTCGAAAGATCATGGGGGGTTTTGTGCCATGGGTCAGATCCTGCTGCTGCAGATGAAGTCGTCGCAGTGTGGTGGGGGTGGGGACAGTCTCCGCTGTCTGCGGAGTCTCTTCTTCCCCCAATGGGTGTCGCTTCTCTCCTCTGCTGTCCTAATGACATCCTGGGTGGTGGTCCCCCAGTCGAAGCGGGCTGACTCCAGGTCAGAGGGGTTGAAGCCTACTGCCTTGAGGTCACGCTTGCAGACATCCTTGAACCTGAGAGCTGGGCGTCCCTTTGACCTGGTTCCAGTAACCAGTTCCCCGTACAGTAAGTCTTTGGGGATGGGCCATCATCCATTCAGGTGACGTGGCCAAGCCATCGCAAGCGTCTCTGGGTCAGGATGGCAAACATACTGGGCACATCTGGTGTGGCCAGGACGTCGATGTTGGAGACATGGTCCTGCCAAGTGAGGCCCAGTAGTCTGCGAAGGCCGCGTTGGTGGAAGGTGTTCAGCCGGCGTTCCTGGCAGGAGTAGAGGGACCCTCTACATTAGCAGTGGCATGTTAATAAAACCCTGTGATTTGAACTATAGCCTGAACCAATGAAAATTTATGACTAATCACAGTTGTCCTGCAGGTCAGGTTTTGCCCTGCTACTGGTAACATGTACACCAGTACAACCTGTTGCATGGCCGAGTGGTCGGCGACCAAACCGGCTCCCCCACCAGGTATGAAATTTGGTGAGAAGGGTGGCTAGCAACCCAGTATGAATAAAAACAAGACCTATCAAAGGGTGGATGAACTCTTTAGGGTCAACGGCCAGCTAGCTAGAGATGGTATCTCAATAAAAACACCCTGCAGAAAGAACTTTTGGCCTCGACTGCGAATTTTTTGCCCTTCGTATACAGCCATGATAAAGGCTGTTACGGCTGCAGCCTACGCCAGAATTCTAGCACAGCACCCAGATTGAACCCTACGGTTGAGAATGAGACTTGAACAATGTTATTGAAGAGTGGTAAATTTGCCCAAAACAAGAAAACAAAACAGCGAACCAACTTTGAGCTTCAGTGGGAAGGCTCAATGTTCCAAAAACAAATTGGTTCAACCATTCCAGCCCATTGGTTCAACAGCCCTAACCCTGACCCAGCTGAACTGATCAGGGTGCCTAATTGATTTAAGTAAAATGGTAGTCTTATATTTATATGGCTGTCAGACCATTGGGCCATCGGATCATAGAGCTGACCCACTGACCTGGTTATTAATATCTGTAATAGGATTGGTTAGCTGGTTTTCTGCGCTAACGTTAGCATTGTGCTAAGCAGTTAGAGTCTATCTGTTTAATAAGGTAATGTCCACAGCAGTGTTCATATAAAGTAGTTTCACCCATCGTGACCTTTTTTGTCTTTGTGTCAGGGAACTCAACCAAAAAAAAAAAAAACCCAGTACAAAAGAAAACGAAACAGTGGATACCACATTAATTATCCAGTTTATCACTCGTCTCTCCGTCTGGTCTGTGCTTTCTTCTTATTATTTTTCTCTATCTTATGTTCTTGATGTGCAGTAATGAGCACTCGCTCGCCTCGTCCATCGCCTCCGAGTAACGACCCAGCTGCTAGCAGAGGTGGAGTTGTATCGGAGTACCACTCTCGCCAATTAGCAGCTGGCGGCTCAATGGGCACAGTGTGAGGTCATGAGACGGCTCCTTCGATTCGCTCGGCTCAGCTCACCGTAGGAGTGAGACTCCCCTTCCTCTCCCATCACCCACACCCACACACACACACACACACACACACACACACACACACCAATGCCAGTGCAACATGGTTGACAGGTGATGAGATGACACAGGGGTGGTGGTGGTGGTGGGTGGGTGGGTGGGGGTGCAGGCAGTGAAGCGGTGGCTGGCACTATCATAAAGTCCTCACATCAGTCAGGCAGTGACCTCAGCGCTTGTCTTCTCAGCTGCGTTTTAAAAAGCTCCCGGATGGAGTCGTTCGCTTTGTTTGCCAGCGAAGGAGCCACTAATGATGCTGTCATTTTACCCACTTTTACTAGCATCCACCCACCACTACATTATATCAATGCATTTGGGGGGGAAAATGCTGCGGCTTTGTTTTCACTTGCAGTTTAAAATTGAATTTATATTTTTTAATGTGACCATATTGCATAAACTGTTTGAAAAGTTTTCTGCTTTAATTAATATATCAACTCAAAAAGAAAACTAGCCGGGCGGCATGGTGGCGTAGTGGTGCACACTTCCACTTCACAGCACGAATGTCCTGGATTCTAGGCTTGTGTGTTGGAGTTTGCATGTTCTCCCTCTGCTTGTGTGAGTTTCCTCCGGGTTCCCTGGTTTCCTTCTACGGTCCAAAGACACAGACATTAGGCTAATTCCAGCTAATTGGTGGATAAATACAGATAATTGGCTGTGGGACAGTGGTGGCCTGGT